>OW679202.1:48230485-48526162 GCA_940337035.1 Agriotes lineatus | reverse complement strand
AATTTCAGATGCCAGACTGCGTTTTGGGATGCTGAATATATCCGATAATCATCATAATTTTCCTCTTCGCCACGATAATGTTTCTCAGACGGCGATATTCACGGAGCAACCACACGCAACCTCTGTGCTCTTATTTTTCTAATGTTTCCATGCCCCAATACTAAGAAGCAAATTTCTCTTCCTCATATATACCAACAAATTTGAAAAATTGGTTGTATTTGATCTATATCGGAATCAAATTTAAATTTGAAGAAACCTGTGGTGAGATAATTTTAGACTCTGCCCGATGTAATTAAAAAAAAATCGAATTCCTTTGTGTTAGATTCGAACGTACCATGAAGTGGTGGTAATTGAGTCTACATCGACTAACTCAGGGTATACGTTACTGGAAAATATAGTTTATCTGTCGCCTTAAAATTATTAAATGATATCATAAATGATTTTCGATGCGTTCTGTATATATTTTTGTAAAGCTTATAAAATTTCCAATCAAACGAAAGAAAAATATACAGGGTGTCCCGTTAAAAAAAACATCGGTTTGATTTATAGCTAAAAATTGACAGGTCACATCAAAAATCTGACTACGCCACTCTATTCTACGTAAAAAACTGTATAAGAGCCAGTTTTTACTTTCCCATACCCATAGGTATAGGGAAGTCTTGGAATCGTGAAAATTTTGGAAATCGAGATTTTCACAGAAATATCCGTTTTGGGCCCCTAGGAACCCAAAAAAGTGGTTTTTAAAAAATGTCTGTCTGTGTGTGGGTGTGTGGGTGTGTGGGTGTGTGGGTGGGTGACGCTCCTACAGCCGAAAGTATTGCTCCGATTTTGATGCGCTTTGGAATGCGGGGGTGTATCGAAAATTCATCGACAAAATAAGCTTTTCAAAAAAATCCGAAACCGGAAGCGGAAGTTACGCATGTTTTTTTGGTACGACTGTTTTCGTGATTAAAATTTTAAAAATTTTATCGTAGATAACGATAGAGGGTCATAAGACAAATCTGTTAGTTTTTTGCCGAACTCGCTATGTTTAAAATGCAGGGCGCTATGATTTTTTGAAAATTTTGAGTTTAACGCCCTATTACTCAAAAACGGATGAATCGATTCAATTGATTTTTGTTTTCTGAATAGTAATGAAGGCTAACATGAGGTGATATAAAAAGTGTTTTGAAAAATATTAAGGGGCCTAAATTACAAATTTTCAAAATTTTGGAAATTTTCTAAAAATCATTTCTCAAAAACTGCCCACATGAATTTGTTTAAACTTCATACACTGATAGACCCCGAAAAGGGCTATCGATCTGTGTTTTAAAGAATCTCATGAATTATCTGTGGCGCCCTCTACGAAGCTTTGAAGTTTGAAAATTTAAACCCCTTTAATTAATAAACAAAACAAGATAGGTAGCTGGGGTTTTCACTGAATTTCTCAGTGCATAATGGAGCATATGAATATGCAAAAAAATATTACACTCGTGGATATATGTAAGCGCACCGGCCCCCTCCCCCCTCTATTTTTGAAAAATAATTTTTTTATTCTAACGGTTGTTATATTTTTGCGTCAAAGAATCTTTTTCCGCGAAAATAAAAAAATCGATTTTGTATGCCCTAGAAAATATAATTTCCAGGTACTTAGAAAATTTCATCTCGGTGCTACAGCCGTTTTGAGGAAAATAATACATAAACTAGCAGAGTGTGCGGCTTGTCCACTTGGCGCCATCTACAGAAGCCTCGGTGGTCACGTTTTGAACTACACATCTTATAACATAAAATCGTAGCTCTCTTTGTTTGCGTGTAACTATGTTTGTTCGCTATCTCCTCCGAAGATACTGGACCGATTAAGTTGTACGATGCTTAAAAGTTTGCTAATTTTCAGACTTATTTAATTAACTTCTCTAGGCAGCAGTATAATTTAATTAACTTCTCTAGGCAGCAGAGCGGAGCGCCTATCGCTGTCTTACTATTAGCTCGGAGTGCGCGCATTATTCAAACAGGAGAGTGTGGTTCTGCGGTAAGCGTGCTGGCCTATCACGCGGGAGCCCCGGGTTCGATCCCGTCGATGCATCTTTTTTTTTATTTATATTAATGAGTCTCTCTTAATTTGCGACCGAAACGTAGTTCGGGTGACTCACTAGTTCTTTTATATTTACCCGCAATTTACGTGAAAGTGTAAACGCTTATCACGGTGAAGACGTGAGTCATCGAGTTGAAATTTTGATATGTTGTAAAGACTGTTGAATAAAGACGATATGAACAGTTTTCCAGTATGGGAAAGTCCAGGGAGGTAGTCACGTCCACTTTTTTCTTTTTGCCCCCTTATATAACAACATAATGGAGAAGCATTTGGTTTTAGATTTAAAAAAAATATTTATTGCTGTTAGTTAAAGTGTAAAACAAATAACTTTGAAAACTACATATTTCTTTCAATTTCGAAGCATACTGGCATTATATCATGTATATTATTGAAGTTCGATTTTAATATTGAAACAAGAGCTATGACGTCGAATTGAAATGTTTAAATTTCATGTTTCACTGCAGTTCAGGAACTTAAACGGATATTCGATTATTTTTTCATTTTCTATTACTGTGGAAATGTTCAAACTACGTATTTTCTTCTAGCTGTAATAATAATTCCCATATAATCCCCTTTAAAACTAGAATACCATAACTTGCATTCGGCATTGAGACTTCCTTTGTACTCACCACAATGCCGTTTGTCGTTTTAATACTTTGTGTTTAATCAAAATTGATTAAGCGAACGCTCTTTGGATTATTTTGGCTCTACTTCACATACGTTTGCTTTTGTTTGGTTTGGTAATATCAGAATGAAACTAAACACTAACGTTTGGCTCCTTATGGCCTAATTATTTACGGCAAGTAGCAGTTATAGAAGCATCACATTTACCGAAACGGATTTGTATTAAGAATTGCGTAATGATTTTTGATTGCGATGCTGGAATCCGACCTTTCGCTTCTGCTAGAGCTCGCCTTTCGACGACTCCTTATGTAATTGATGTTTAAAATTGGTAACGATGATGGCAACTGGGCCGGAGGACAGCGTGACCATCACGTGTGTTATTACGGAGTGGAATCAAAGAGTTGGTAGCGTAAGAAAGTAGGAGTGTTGGTCTCGGTGAGTGGACGCGGCGTCTTCATGACTCGCCTTCCGGTCAGCCGGCGGCGGAACTGCGCTTGGAGGCCCATCTTCTCTACTGGACACTTACACTTCACGAAACAATAAAAACACTAAACTATGAATTATATTATGTATCCCCGATACCGAACGCGTTTAACGGTCGGGATTGCTCTTTTTCTTTTTGTCATGATTGCTGTCCAGGGTTTCGTTTGCCAGTTGCTGTGGATTTCGGTTAAAAAGTCATCGTAATGGCTACTTATTCTTTTCGTTTGATCACACAGGAACTTAACTACAAAGGCTAATGCCCGACAAAATTATAATCAAAGCTTAAAGTCATCCGTAAACCTTAAGTGCTGCAGTTGCCAAAAGTATATCTGCTTAAAAATGTCGCAAATAGACATCCTGTTACAAAAAGCTATTTTTTATAAAAGATATACTTGGCCGTGCATAGGCGGATCCAGAGACTTCCTAAGAGAGGGGTCAACTGATTTTTGCAGATTGAACAGTAAGGCTAAACTAATAATTTAGGTAGGTATTGCCTACTATGGCATGGTACTAGGTAGATATATAGAATAAAAGAGGTAAAAATAAAAAATATTTTTCAGTACAATATACGAGTGCAATATTTGATTTTTTTTTCGATTTCAACAAATAAAAAAAGTTAAATTAACACTGTATTTTAAAAAAAACGGAAGAATAAACCGTTATTTTAGATATCTGGCTATGGAAAAATAACGAAAAAAGTAAACTTTGCACTATTTCAAAGAATGAGCAATAAACCGCTCTAGTTATGCTAAAATAAAAAGGGGTGGAGGGGGGGGGGGGGGAAGCTATTTGTAAAAGCTATGAGAGCTACATAAATATTGTGTATATAAAAGTTGTAGATACGGAGGTGGTGCACATTACTAAAATAGTTTTGGTGGCTCGAAAAGTGTGGTGAATCAAACTTACATCTTTACATGGAATGTCTTATGTTTAGGTAACATCGAAGTTTGGTATCAAGTTGTATGGGTATAACGTCAACTATTTTGGAAATATTAACAATTGTATGCAAACAAATGCTGAACATCAGGCGGCTGCTGTAACAGAAAACAACTGATTGAAGAAAAAGTTACCAAAAAACTTATGTTTTTTGTAAACTACCTTTCGAGTGGAAAATGGTTCTGGGCATTACTGATATACAGAGTGCTCAAAATTTGTAAATTAATAATTTAGGATTCCTCCGGAAGCACTTCTGATGAGCTTTCTTTTGATATGTTACTTCATACCTCTAAATTCAGCTGTTTTTCAAATATGCATGTTTGAACATGAATAGTATATTATGTCAGACAAGTCCGGGGAAGCACACAAAGTCACGTTTACTCCGAATAGCATATGCTATTTTATTTTCAAACGCCAGAACTAATATAAATAAATATATATTTCAAAAATTACGATTATCGAGAATTGACGTCTAAGTCAGTTCCTCACAACCAAGAAGACTAACGTCAAAAATATTCGAGGGCTAATCAAGTTTTGAAGTACTTTTACTCAGCCGGCGTAAAAGTAACGCATTTACCTTGTCTGTCAAATCACATAAGTTGTCACTTTTATGACGTTTCAAAATAATATTATATTACGCAACAAGTTTAAAAAAGTGACGTATTACAGAACAAGTATGGCTGGCCATACGAGTTGAGTAAAATCACTTTTTCTAACGTGTTGCATATACTATTTTATTGCATTTCGTAAGAACTGTAAAATATTAAAATTCTACATAAAAGTGACATTAAATGTCAAAACATAACCAAGTTGAGCAGAACTCGTTTCTATGTACTAAAGCACAATAAGCAGCTCGAGTTGATGTTATGTATTTGGCAGTACTGAAGTATATTGTTGATGACACACTGAAAGTTTATGTCAAATTCTAGGTTAGCAGGTTAGGTTTTACGTACTTAAAAATCTTCCGTCAAAATCAATAGCCTTCTTAACAGCTATATTTAATGCATGTTTAAGAAGAAACTATTTTCCAAATGCTTGGAAACAGGCACATATCTTAATGTTTCCTAAACCCGGCAAGAAGCCCAGCGATCCAACCTCGTACAGACCTATCAGTTTGTTACCCTCCATATTAAAACTACTCGAACGAGTCATATACTATCGTCTTTCTACCTACCTGGATAATCACAATGTAATACCACAATTTCAATTCGGATTTCGAAGCGCTCACTCCACTAACCATCATCTACTACGACTCACAGAGATCATTGAAAGAGGCTTTGAAAACAAAAAGCATACCCTCATAGCTTTTATCGATTTTGCACAAGAATTCGACCGAGTTTGGTGGGACGGGCTACTATACAAAATGCTAGTTACGCAGTCATTCCTCTCTGATCGAAGTTTCCAAGTAAGAGTAGGCGCGTACTTATCCTCAATCAGACAAATAAAATCAGGAGTACCGCAAGGATCGATTCTAGGGCCTATACTATTGAACATATTTATGTCGGACGCGCCAACAATACCCAATGTAGACCTTGCCATGTACGCAGATGATACTGCGATAGTAACACAAAATGATAACATACATCTTGCAGCACAGAACCTTCAACGAGGTGTAGATCAATTAAACAGTTGGTTCACGAGTTGGTGCATTAGAATAAATGCCAATAAATGCGAATGTAAAATCTTTACCCTACGAAGACCGACAGATCCCACCAATATAATAATAAACAACACCTCAATTGTATGGAATCCAAAAGACAGCGCTATTAAATATCTTAGATTATACATTGACCGCAGATTAAGCTGGAGTTTCCATATCAATAAAAAAATCACCGAATCATATTCAAGACTTGGTATGCTGTACCCAATTTTAAATAAAAAATCACCCCTAAAGATAAAATGCGGAATAGTAATCTACACTACAATAATCAGACCGATAATCACCTATGGCTGCAGCGTATGGAGCACAAATTCCAGAACAAACATGAATAAGATTCAAGTTCTACAATAGTATATTAAAACACGAGTTTTATAAAAGTTGTATTTCGACACGAGTCCAGTTTGCAGCACGACTGCCGAAGGCAGGAGTGCTGTGAAGGACGAGTGCTCGGAAGTTTTATAAAACGAGTTTTTATGTAATTTTTTCTAATTTGCAAGTTAAATACCGTTTTACTACAGATAAAATCAATTTTGGTAATTTAGAGAATTTCGTATCAGTTGGTAACAGTTTTATTGCAAAGCATACATTTAAAACACAATTTTAAATTTGAATCAAGTAGACTCACCATAAATGTCATTTTTCGCAAGAGTTCGCACGTGAAATTGTAAAATTAGTGCGGATTAGTGTTTCACAATGAATTCAGAAATTTCCTGCACTCCGCCAGAAATACGGCAAATTGCCGAAAATGCTACGGTTAATTTACTGTCATTAGTGTCATTGGCTATAACCTTAAACTCACACTGACATTTCGTGCAATGTCACCAACCGAAAAAAAGTTGATTTCGGGTTTGGTAATGGTTCATGATCGCACTCAAAATGGATGCGGTAACGGCTTTGTTAAGACAGTAAATTAGGAAAAATAAAATACTTCGTATTATAACAGACGCAGACCGGTTTGTAAGAAACCATCAATTACATAGGCAAACGGGGGTTCTCACCATACAAGAATTTATAACCAAAACTACCAAAAAATTCTACAATAACATCAATCAGTACAGTGGTGCAAATTTCTATCATTTGGGCTCAAAATCAATTCACAAACGATTAAAACGGAAGCTCCCAGTAGACTTATTGATAAGTGATAGTGAATAAAACAACAAATTAATAAAGTGCACAATTTAATCCTCAATTGAGCGTATACATAACATAACTTAATAATAAAAATTAGTGAGAGGTGTAATTATAAACTCATTAGTGCTATATCAAGTGACAAATTTACAAGTTAACAATACCATGCATAACAAACATTGCTGATCTGGTAAAAAACAATGAAAAAAAAGGTTTTACGTCAGTCTGTGTCAAAACTGACGCAAAACCTAACCTACTAACCTCGAATTTGACATAGACTTACAGTGTCACCAACAATACACTTCAGTACTGCCAAAAGTAAAACGAATCGCTGTTTCTATGCAGAAAAGTGTTGCTAATGCAGAAACGTACCACATTTCTCAACGATTTTTTTTTATTCATTCATTGCATATTTACAATCTACTCTTGAGTTGAGTAATAAGTAAATGGTAGAATATTACATGTCATGTGAGGGGATATAGCCAGCGCTATTCTCCCAGATATATTATGTTATGGCTGTGGAAGTTGGTGGGTGAGGTCCTGTGACCAGTTTCGTTGGAGTCTGCGGGCAACTGCGGGTGGGTTAGACAGCTGTTCGCTGAGGACATTTCCGTGTCCTGCGAGTTGGTAATGGTAGGTAATGGCGAGTCTCCGGATTTCGTGTGCAACGGTTGGGATGTTAAGATCTGTGTGGAGTGTATCGTTCCTGATGTACCAGGGTGCGTTGGCGATCAAGCGGAGGGTCTTGGATTGGAACCGCTGTAATATTTTGGTGTGGGAGGCTTTTGTACAGCCCCAGAGCTGTATTCCATATGTCCATATGGGCTTTAGTATAACCTTATATAGAAGAAGCTTGTTTGTGAGAGAGAGTTGAGAGCGAGGCCCCAGTAACCAGTACATTTTCTTGAGTTTTAGGTCGAGTTGTTTTCTTTTGGCTTTAACATGGGTGCTCCAGGTGAGCTTTGCGTCGAGATGCAGCCCCAGATATTTTACTTCTGATTTTAGTGGGAGGGGGATGTCGTTGAATCTGGCTTGTGGGCAGATTGCTTGTTTGTTGGTAAATGTTATTTGAGCAGATTTTTCGCTATTAACGGATACTCTCCAGAGATTGGTCCAGTCCTGGAGAAGGTCCAAATGGTGCTGGAGGCGATCGGCTGCAACCTGTGGTGATTCACTAGTTGCTAGGATAGCCGTGTCATCCGCAAATGTGGCAATCACTGTGTCGTTTGTGGTTGGTAGGTCGGAAGTGTAGATTAAGTAGAGGAGTGGTCCCAGTACGCTACCTTGCGGGACTCCTGATGTAATACGATGATAGGCCGAGACCGTGTTGTTGATTTTGACTTGGAAAATCCGGTCAGCAAGGTACGATTTGAATAGCAAGTAGAGTTGGCTTGGAAAGTGAAGTTTAATCTTGTACAGCAGCCCTTGGTGCCAGACCTTATCGAAGGCCTGTTTTATGTCCAGGAGTGCAGTCGTACAGACCTTTTTGGTTTCAAGGCACTCCATTATTTGAGTGACGATTGGGTGGCCTTGGTGTATCGTCGAGTGGTGCTCTCGGAATCCGAATTGATAGGAGGGTATGATCTGATCGAGGTCGGTTGTATCCTTAATGCGTTTTAATAACAGTCTTTCAAAAGTTTTGGACAGGAGGGGAAGGAGACTTATTGGTCGATAGGAAGAGGATTGGTGGGGTGGTTTTCCAGGCTTAGCAATCATTATTATTTCAGCGAATTTCCATTGCATCGGAAAGTAGGTTAATCGCAGGATGCTGTTGTAGATGGTTGTAATAAGAACTACTGCCTTGAGTGGTAGGTGGTGTAATAGTTCTCCTACTATGAGGTCGTATCCTGGAGCTTTTCTTTTATTGGTGCTTTGTAGTTCATGGCGGACTTCAGCTGGTGAGAATGGTGCGATGGGTAGATGAAGCTGGCAGGGGACGTCCAGGAAGGAGTCAATTTCGTTGTTGTAGTGATTCCCTTGGGGGGGGAGGGGTCGTAAAGACGTCGGCTAGATGTGTTCCGAATGTATCTGCCTTTTCTTTGTCTGTTCTGGCCCAGCTATTGTCGGGTCTTTTGATGGGCGGTAGTGCAACTATCGGTCGTTTAAATTTCTTCGTTGCCTTCCATATAGTTTGGTCATCTGGAGAGAGTTTAGATAGGTAATCTTTGAATGAGTCGTTGCGTACTTCTAGTAAGGCGTTGTGCAAGCAGTGGACAAGTCTATTATAAGAAGTTTTATCTTGTTGGGTTCGTGTTCTCTGCTACTGTCTTCGGGCTCTTCGTTTTTTTACTACAAGGTCTCGGATATGACGAGGGATGTTATTTGCTTCAGGATTGGTGATTGCCAAAGCAGGAGTAGCCTGCCAGGCGGCTGTTTGTAGCATGGTAGTCAGGTACTGAGTGGCAACATCGAGGTCTTGGCTGTTCTGGATTCGAATAGCCAGGCTAAGGTTTTCATCTAGGTAGTTTGCAAATTGTTCCCAGTCCGTATATTTATTGCAGAGTCTTGGAGGCGATTCCTTAGCAATTATCGTGGTGCTAAGGGTAATGATGACTGGAGAATGGTCAGTAGATAAATCTTGGTTCGATTCTGTCTTGGTGTAGGTGTGTGTTATACCGTTTGTGACTGCGTAATCTAGTAAATCGGGGAGTTTATTTGGGTCGCTGGGCCAATAAGTGGGTTCTCCAGTTGAGAGATATCCAAAGTTGTTGTTTTGTATTGTTCGTAAAAGGTTGCGTCCTTTTGGGTTGATTATTCTCGACCCCCAGACTGTATTTTTTGCATTCCAGTCACCTCCTACTATGAACTTGTTGCCTAGTGGTCTAAGGAACTCCTCATACTCGGCAGATGAGATGGAGTGTTGTGGAGGACTGTAGACTGCTGCTACAACGAGTGGATATGGAAGGGTGTGAACTTGAATGATTGAGCTTTGAATTTTTTCTGTTTGATAGTGTTGCAGTTCGTGATGAGCTATGGTGTTTTTGACAATAACTGCTGAGCCGCCATGGGCTGTTCCATCTGGGTGATTGGCGTAATAGATATTATAGCGTGGGATTTTTAAAACTGTTCTTCTCAACGATTTTGAATGTAGAAATGTAGTACATTACCAAATGAAATGCGATAAAAAATATTTAAGCCACTTAAAGTGCTTCATTTCATGAAACATTTACAAAAAAACTCCTTGTTTAATATGCGAATAGACAAGCCAAGTATATTTATCCAAATAACTAAGATTAAAATGCCTTTTAATTACTTTCCCATGTAATTTGTTTTTCCGAGAAAGGAAATACGCACATTTTTTAAGGAACGTAAGGGTTCTCCAATAATTTTTTTCAATCTGCCTTAATATTAAGAAACTTGTATAGTATTGTTTGTCTCCCAGGAACCAATGCTGCCATGGTTTTTTTTCCGGAATAAAAAACATACGGACAACAAAAAAAAACTCAACTATCAGTACACACATTAAACACAGTACATTTTTTGAAATATTATTTTGAGAGTCATTGCCAACAGGGAAGTATTTAGAAGAAACACTTAAATTGATTTTGATTATCTCCCTATTTCTGTGTATTGAGCTTGTGGTAAGTAGTGATTGGCCTTAAAATGGCAAAGCATTTTAAATGAAATATATTTAACATGCAGCTTAATTATAATACAAATAAAAATGATATTGAATAGAATAGTTCGATTTGATCATCAAAAATTCCATGTCATACAATGGTATCGACAGTTCTTTAGCAAATTTGACTGTTCATTACTGAAACAAAGATCAGTCAGACAGAATGATAGTTATTAATTCAATTACATGGGAAATTGTAAACGATACCAGCTAATTGTCCATTCGTTGATTGCAAATGTAACTCAAATTGGTTGATGACAATAATTTTGAACCAAGTTGTTATATTAGTAAGTTTTTATCTGCAAAAGTAAATATTGTTAGAAAGGATAAAACATAAGTTTGTTTTTTATATATTTGTTGTATAAAAGTGTTATTGTTGCATAATGATGCATAATAATTGGTGACAGGCGATAATTTGAGAACGTTAGTTAACCTAAAATATGACATGTTTAGCTAAAAAGTCACAATGGTTGAAAAGTAGGAATCTGTCATTTTTTTTATATTTGATTTCCAAGGTTTTGGAGGATATAAGGAAATAACAATAACAAGTTTGTGTGTAAAATTTTGAAATAAAAATTATTAGTTTTTAAAATCAAGTTAAAAATATAATAATTTAATTATACAGGATGTTTCAAAATTGCACGAAACAAATATAAGAGCTTCAAAAAATAAGAGAAAAACTAATAAACATATGTCCTAAAATGTAATTCTGAAACACCCTATATACAGGGTGTTTCAAAATTGCACAGAACAAATATAAGAGAAAAACTAATAAACATATTTCCTAAAATCATCCATTGTAAAGATATCCTTGATCAAAGAATTAATTTCAGATTTAGTAGGCTGGTATTTTGTTCCAACATGTTTTTTTGTTTATATATAATATGTAGGTGTCGTTGCATAGTAAAAATACATGAATAATAAGCATGCGTTCCAAAATAAATTATTTCAGGTTTTTTCGTTTGTTTTTTTTTCTTTTTTTAAAGTAAAATTTATAGTAACTGTTTGAAGTAATCTCTTTCTTCTGAGTCACTTATAATAATTCTGACAGTTGTAAGTAAAACGAACAGAAACAGATAATGAAAACAAAACACCAGTCTACTAAATCCATATATATAATACACATATATTGCTAGTAGGGCCTGGAAACATCCGAAAACATTACGGCGCCGACATAGTCTCACTTAGAGTATAACGCGTCTCGTGCGCATGCGTGAGAATTCGAACTCCGCCTTTAGAAGCGAATTTTAAACTTGACCACTTCCCCATTGGGCGCACATCTCACCATTATACATTGAAGAGTTGGTTGTCTGTCTCACTTCCTTCGTGAGTTTCCCACTCATAGCCGCTAGCAATATAGTAAGTATTAGATATATGACTAAATCTAAACGTTTTAAAAACGAATTGCTGTTTTTAATTCTTTGATCAAGGTATCTTTGAAATGGATGATTTTAGAACATATGTTTATTAGTTTTTTCTCTTATTTTTTTATGCAGAATAACACTCTTATATTTGTTCCTTGCCATTTTTAAACACCCTGTATAAAATAAATACTGGTATGTACCCAGTAGAAGAGTACGTGTAAAATAAAAGTGGTCATAATAAGAAGTTTTGAAGAAAGAAATATGAAAATGTTGAGGTTATGCGAAAAGCATAACTAGTAGGTGTTGCTAACAAGGATGCATACAGTAGATGCAAGTCCATTATGTAAACGAAAATAATTTGAGCTTGAAGATAGAAAAGCCAGAACGTAAGTGAAAAACAAAGATAATATTACAAATACCAGATCTGAAAATATAAAACAATAAACAAAACTGCTAATTGAACAATTTTAAAATTGATGAAAGTAGATTATAAATAAATTAAAGACAAGCAAAGTTAACAGTGTTTAAGCGGAAGATTTATAAAACAATATATAACAATAATAAAAATTAAATTAAACTGCATGTAAACATACAGTATTAATTATTTAAATTGAATTTAATACTAAATTTACTAACGATAATTTGATTAAACCTATAAATATTCAAAAATACAGATTTATAATCAATAGATGTTAAGTGCCTCATATTTAAAATGTTATGTCTTAGTAAATTTCTACAGTAACCCAACGAGATTCAGAGCCGAACAATTGAATTTGTTACAAATGCATGCTAGCTGTGGACCAAGAAAGGTACGATAGAATATAAAGTGATAAAATCTTAAAAATAAATAATTGATTTTAATTAAATTAAACTCAAGTTATACACGACCATGACAGTAGTTAATGCATAAAAAATAAATGTGTTTGTGAACGAGTATATAGCTGGTATGTACTTGCAAGGGCGTAACAGGGTATTCACATTACATAATAAAAAAATAACATATTAATTCAGAATGTGGCAGTTCTTGGCATACTTCAATTTGTAATATACAAAACTGCCAACATTCTTGCAGCAAAGAGTTGGTTGTTTATTCATTTCCATAGCAACGAGCACTTTTACCACTAGTGGCAACTTTCACATAGGGTATGCTACTGCGAAAATAGCCATTTTCATATATGTGAGCAGAAAAAATATGTTTTTCGACAACTGTCAAAAAAAGGTTATATTCGCATTTCGTTATCAATACTCGAAGTTTGCCTTTATTTAGCATTGGAAAAAATAGATTATTATTTATTGAAGCTACCATTTACTACATGCGCGAAACAGTATTTATTTTTTTTGCAGTTCCAGACAAAGTATTATGTTTTAATATTTTTCATTATTTTGATAACGCTGTAGAATAAAAATTGTATGTAAAAATCATTCTCCAAGCACCAACGTGTCATTTCGTGCACTAGATACTTAAATCACTATTTGAGTGTGTATGTGTGCGTTTTTTCAGATTAAAAAAGGTCAAAAATATGACGTTACATGGAAGCATAAACAACTTCGAAAAGAAGAACTGAATGATACTGGAAAATAGGAAGAAGCTAGAAAGTGAAGTCGTAGTAGGACCCCCCCCCCTCTCTCTCTCTCACCCGACAGTTTTTCGGCGTCGCGCATTGGAGAAACTTTAAATATTGTCACTTTAATTTAAGGTGATATACGGTTTATCGAGCACGTTCATCAACTAAAGAAAAAAGAAATTCAGGGCCATGCCTCTATCTCCTTTACTTATGAATAAATTTTAATACAACAATACTAGTCATATTTTCAGATTGATACACAAACGTAATCAAAATGGCCGACTTCCGGTTTCACTGGAAATGACAGGTATGTTTCTTTGTGTTGCACTCAGCTTATACGAAGTGCACAAAAATGACGTCAGGAGTGCAAGTTAGATCTGTATAGTGTAGCTTTACAAACGAACGCAATTTTGGCGTTTATACATAACCTCAAAAAATTATTTTCAAATATAAACTCCAAAACCAGCTGGGGTAGCTCAGTAGTTAAGCATTCTGACTACTGATCTAAGGTAGCGAGTTCGATCCCCCGTCCCGGTGAGGTTTCTAAAAATATAATATGTAACAATCGCTTTCAATTAAAGGGTCACCCGTGTTCGGATCATTTAAAATTTTGCGCATCCATCGCATTTAATAAAAAAAGTGTTTTTTCATTTTCAAAGTACATATTAAAAAAACGGAATACTAAACATACTGGGCTTTATAATGTGGTTCAGTATTAATAATTGATGGCGCACGTGTTATAAACAAAAAATTTACATATAATTTACCTTTTACGTATATATTTTATGTATTCATAAACATATAAAGTCGGTAAATGGCACAATACGAAACCAAATCCATGCAAAAAGAATTGTTTTTGTCGCCGCTTTGTAGGTTATGATTTTGCTATGAAATGTTTGCAGTTATTCTGCACTATTTACTCCTTCTCTTCAAGAAGTGCAGAAAGTTCCTGTTTGGTGTAATTTGAGCAGTACAAACAAACGCAAAAATAACTGTTCAGTTCGCACAAACGAACGCATTTTTGTTAATTCCAAGTAGAAAGTGTAAAAAGTGTAAACAAACGAACCAACCTACTAACATTGATATTTTAAATGGATCACCCAATATATTTTGAGTTTTTCGGAATCTACCACTCAAATTACATACGACAATGCTGTCAAATTTGCTTAAGTATTACACAAAAATATTTAAGAAAATTATTAATTAATAATTTTTCAGTTTTAGATAAAGATAAAGTAGTACATGATGCATATCGTCAGATTGGTAATTAAATTTTCTATTTAATAGCAACATGGCCCTTAGTAGATGCCATTTAAAAAAAGTAACTTTTTCTTATAAACATGTTTAGCAAATTTCATTATTTGATTAAAGGTTTGTTATTAACCTAATTGATAAAATAGGTATTATTATGAGTTGCTAGAGTCACTTAGAACATATTTTCCCCAGTCACGGCCTTCTAGGATAACGAAACAAATTTGAAAAACATATTTTTTTGTTTAAAAAATTAAAAATTTTGCAATACTGTTATGTGTAATTTAACTCGTAGATTCCGAAAAGTATAAAACAGGGTGATCTATTTAAAAAATCAAAATTTATGTCATTTCCGGTAGAAACTGGAAGTTCACTCTTTTAACTATATGTATCGGTCAATCAGAAATGATGTCTAGTACCTTCATATAAAATTTCATTCAAATCAATTTATAAATAAAGAAGATAGAAGCATAGCCTTAGTGTCATTGTCACCCGGTATAGCTCATTTGTTTCAGAACATCAAAACATATGAAACATATATACTCACTAGTCAAATACAGAATGTTTAAAACTTAAATCTTAATTATTGCTGGAATGAAAAATTCCTTGCATAAAGTAATGCAATTGAAATGGCCTTTAAATTTTCAGTCATCCTTTTTCAAATGTATTTTTATTTAATGAAACTCAGGACATAATTCAATAATTCCGTATTTGCTTGGTGTATTTACCAGAGATTTAAGTTTGTTACAATTTTGACTTGTTTTCTCTTCGGTAAATGTCATAAAAACAAGTGTTAAAGTAATGACACGATGTATTTTTGTAACTCTTGTTTTCTAGCAGTGCCTCTAATCATTTTTTTAATTTTAACTATACATGGTGACACTGAAATATGTGGACTTCATAAATTCCTGGATCCAAAACTTATTCAACTTGCCCAGATCCAAATGTTTCTCAATAGAACACTTCAATCGATTCGACTGCTATTCGGGAATAAATCGTCATACACATGCTCTGTCCACTGGTAGTCCACCTACTATAACAAATATCATCTCACGCAAGATGGCTTGCTCTAGCCTAAAGTGACATACAGAATATCTAAACCGATTAGAAGGGTTTTTTGCTATAAGCAAAATATCTTTTAAAAAAGTTTTGAAATAGAATACTTAACGAAATGCATTGGGATATAGGTACGTTGGGCTAAATCGTCTTATTTTCAGCCCAGGAATATGTGGTTAATCCATGTCCACATATTTTAGAAACACCCTGTACAGTTCACTTGCTGTTTATAATAAATTGACTGAAAATTTTCCTTATTCAACATTATAAAAAATATCATATAAACATTAAGAATCCATAAAAAAGTTACTACTCGAAAAACAACATTTCTATGGTTGTATTGAACTTCCCTCTGAAGTGGAAGACACTAAAAGTTTTGAAAAATCAGAGGAAACTAGAGGCAAAAATATTTTAACGTTTCTGATAATACTGAAACAATAAAAAAACACTTTGTAAACAGATTACATCAATTTGCAAATAAAAACATTGCAGGCGGTGGGATTAGAACTCAGAGCGATTTTAGAGCTTGAGAGGGCGATTTCAATGCTTGGCAGCTGCCTGGGAGCAACCCGCCCCCTAGTTGCATTCCGCCACGAAGAAATGCCTCGCATTTGTGCTCGCGGCGAGATTATGTACGCCCCTTATTTTGTTAAGGTGCTCACTCTGCATATATTTTACCGAAGGTATATTCGGTTTCGAGCCAGGTAGACATATAATCCGCATGCAAAATATCATCTTTCTTCAACAAATAGTTTTTTAGATATACTGCCAACAGTCAGACGAACAGACAAACAGACGAACAGACGAAGAGACGGGCAGACAGACGAACAGACAGACAGCGAGACGGAACTGAGAAAACAAATTTTTCGTCATCTAGGAACCCTGAAACGTACGAAGATTTAAAGTAATCTCGGAGGGTAATTTTTACTTCCCTCGTCGAAGGCGAAAGAAGCATTGTAATCGTGAAAAAAATCACCTTCTTCAGATCTTCAGGTTTCAGGGTCTCTAGATGTCGAAAAACATCTTTTCTCAATTCCGCCTGTCTGTTGGCTGTATATCTCAAAAACTATTTGTTTAACGAAGACGATATTTTGCCTACGTACCTGGCTCGAAACCGAATATACATTCGGTCAAATATATAAAAGACTGGCAACTTTAAAAATATACAATGTTGTCTATTTTTGCTTTAACGTAGGAATAGGTAAAACTAATAATTTGCCCGTAACTTAGGGGTTTATCTTTAATGAAAGTGGAACCCAACATATACAGGGTAAATGTAATAAAATAGACAGAAATGTGGAGCAATCGACGCGTCCTTTTTATACAGCCAGAAGCAACCCATCTATTCTGCCGGCGTGGTCTAGCAGTTAAAGCTGCAGATTAGCAATATTAATAATCGGATTTTGCCTCACTGAAGGCGTGGGAGTGAGCCTGGGAGCCCGAGTTCGAATCCCAGTGACTGCATTTTTGTTATCTGCAAATTGATGTAATTCGCGGAAAGTTTCGTGTAAACCGCTATACACATTTTTCACGATTACAATGCTTCCTTTGTCTTTTAGACGAGGGAAGAAATACATCACCACATATAAACAGTATAATTAAAGGATTATTAGGGTAAAAATAGAAATGTATGGACAACTAACAGCTAGTATGGGAATATATGCGCTAAATTACAACGCTGTCAACCAGATGAAAAATGCTTTCTTCCATAGATTTGCTCATATTATAAAAAGTATATGACGTCATAAAGCTACAATCATTACAGGCGATATAAATAGAAGAGTGTGGGAAACAGTCAGTGGAGTGGGAGGGTGTTTTCGAAAAGAAGTACTAAACGATAAAGCACGTCGACTTATTGATTTCTATAGAGTACAGCACTTCATTGTTAGAAATACATTTTTTCAGCTCAAAAACACGTACGTGAGTATACAGTGATAGACTCAAAACGGAATCTAATATCGATTATAGACTTACATGAAGAAACCCCAAAAAGTACAAGTACATGGCGTAAGAGTATATCTACCGAATATGCTAGTAATAATCATATGGTAATGGAATACCTGAAAAACTACGTACATTAAAAAAGAGGAAAAAGAACACACAAAAATTAAGGTTACGAAGGAAGATAACTTCAACACAGACTTCCTGGAGAAATGTAGTGTAATTGCATTATACCAAAATAGGATAGAAAATAAACTATAGATATAGATAAAGAAAAGTAGCCGAAAATTTATGAAAATCTGGAGAAAATAGCACTGGACACATGGTACCAAACAAAATCTGGAATGAGAATAAAAATACATCATTTAACCCTATACTCTCGACTATTTGCACATAATCGAATTGTGTGCACAAGATGAACAAAATATGGAATACATGCTTATAAAACCGAATAAAAAAAATTAGAGGTCGGTATTGAAGTTACCAGAAAACATAGTATATTGTAATGGTTTTTAGTATAAGGGTTTGATATGAGATTAAAAAGGTTAAAAGAATACAGTATTAAATTACAAAGATGAATTTAAGCATTAGAAGGATATCGAAATTATTAAAATGTATTTGGTAAAGAAATGAAATAGAATTTAAATTCAATTAAATGATGCTATTATAAGAAACAGAAAGATTCTAACATAATTTAATAATTATCTGAAATAAAGTGGAGGATTAATGACAAATACCTATTCGAGAAATATCATTCAACATAGTGGGCGTTAGATAAATATGATACAGATTATATAGAGTGTTGGACTTTAAGATATATTCTAAACAATATCACTAAGGAGATAATAATATTTATCAGTATGTAAAATAATTTGGTACAAAAAATATGTAATACCTTTATAAACGGCTAAATTTATAAAATAAACCCTTTATACAAGGTTTAATCTGTTTTTGGAATGCAAACTGTTGTGAATTAAACATAAAATTTGCGATAAGAAAATAAAAACTAAAATTTTAAAAGATTTAAAGATGTGAAGATGGTAAGGAGGGAGAAAATGGATGTGGTGAAAATGCTCTAAGTAATACAGTTATAATCTACAAAAGTAATTTCTAGAATTGGATGCCGAACTAAGTTTATTGTCAATCAATTACATCATATGAATTGGATAGCAGAGAATGGTTTTTCTGGAAGTGGTTTACATCGAGTTTGATAGCAGAGTGAACGTCTTATGGTGTATATAATAGGTTGTTCATCTACTAGAGTTCTAATTCGCCAAGCTTGTTAGTGAAGTGACATCTTGTAACTTGCATCTAGTCGAGGTTCGTGAAGGTCTTCGATAGCTTGAGAATTTTAGAAGGAAGGCGTGGAAGGCGTTTGCTGCTGATCAGTTTTTTCTCAGTTCTGTTGGAGAAAGGTAGTAGGTGCCTTGTCGTGTTTGGCTGGGAAGTTTTTGCGGTTCCTGGGATTTGTCTGGACGTTGGGAGATCTCTGTGAGACTATCAGATGCGTTTGGCTTGGTAAAGGAGAGTATCGAGGTCCATTGACAGGTGACAAACTACAGGTATTTATGTAAAAACTGAAAGAAAAATGTAGAAAGAGCGAAGTGAGGTAATTTAAAGAGGGGAGTACTTACCATTTGATATTTGTTGAATAACAAGTGATATAACGAGGAGATATTTGTAATTGATTTTGCACTTGCATAATTTGAAGTGACATCGACAGACGTACAAGTTGTCACGAAATAAAAGAATGAATTTTCAGGAATAAAAGTAGTCTAGATTATGAGCGAATCCGACCTGTGTTTTAAGTCAAGAGTAAATGTTTTTACCGGAGCTAGAGATTTAATAATATTGGTAATTCATCATTTATAAAAGGGCAAATGAGTTACTAAAATTCTATTTAAAAGAGAATTGATTGAAAATAAACTAAAGTATAATAAAAGTCAGATGTAATAGCTAAAGAATAATAAATATTTTTATAATATAAAACCATTTACATATATAAATACCATTATAACATAGTCAATTATAAAATATATGGAGCCGCAACGTGGAACCAGAACATAAAATTCATAACTAGAGAAACCCAAAATATCACAATAGAATAATTGCAAAGACATAAAAACTTGTACTACATTCAAATATTTGAGATCCCTTCTAAGTTCTGCAAGTACATAAGAAAAATGCATAAATGCGCGAATAGCAATGGGGAAAAGAGTAAAAACACATTGCATGGTTTAATATGGAACTATATCATAGCGTGGTGGAGAACATCGTATGGAGCATGAATGTGACCACTAAGAATATGCCTGTGAGAGGGTGCTTACAGATTAGAAGAAGAGACAAAATCAGAACCAAAGAAATTTAGAGAAAGATGGAAGTCAGCTGTTCAATAATATAAACATTAGAAGATAGAGCAAACCAATAGTTTGGGCACGTTCGATGAATTCAAGAAGGTAGTTGGTCGAAGATATTAACGCAATGGTCTACGAGCTAAAAATAAAAAGAGGCAGGCCGTTCTTAAAATGAAGAATTTACCCAAACAGCTATGGAAGAAAGAAAATTAAAAGACTTGGAAAACAGAAGATTATGAATAATCGAAATCTACTATAAGTATCGCTTTTGGTTGTCTATTCTATAAAGAATAGCGATAAAACAGACCTAAGTTTGACCAAACGAAAGTCTAGATATAGAAGTTCAACTCCTGAATGAGCAATTTTAATTATTTGGAAATACATTACTCCCAATAAAGGACCTAAAGTATCTTAAAGTTATGACATATCTTTTTAAGAGGCAAATATTACTGATTCAGAAATAACTACAAGTAATCAGTATAAATAAGATCAAGGAGACGAGACTTCAGACTTGGATGGTGGGGACATGTAGTCAGAGGAGAAGATGATAACGTTATCCAAAGGGTCAACAGAAGAATAGTGCCAGGCAAGAGAGAACGCGAAAGACCAAAGCTGAGCCTGGCCAAACGACAAAATATGGACACGGTAGGTCTAGGACTAACCATACAAGACGCCCAAGACGGGAAGAAATGGAAGCGCCCCTGTCGACACTCCGACACCTCATAAGGAACATGACGAAGACAAAGTAAATGTAAAAAGTAAGTACAAGTATTCAATACTTTTTAACCAAAGTACATGTAGTACACATACCAGTACAAGAATTTTAAACGTACTTAGAGTATAATATTTAAAGTAGTGATTACGTAGAGTACAGTTCGATACCGAATACCTTAACTGTGGTGAAGAGTATAGAGAAAAATTATACTCTCTTCTTCTTCTTCTTCTTAAGATCGCATACCTGCTTTGTTTATGAGTTATGACGTATTTATATTTACAGAATTTTGAGCACTGCGTAGGTCGCTGAGATATGGCACGTAGTACCTTTGAATAGAGGTTTTATATTCAAAGCGAGTTACATAGGTTATTTCAATAACCGGATAACCGGTTATTTTTCATTCGAATAAGCCCATCACTAATTTAAAGTTATTGCAATACGAGTTATCTAAATACCCTCAAATAAATCAAATACAAGTAGGGGCAAAAACATTAATTTATTAGTCATGTAAATAACAAATCTGAGTAGCCACATTGACATAATTGAAATTTACTAATAATCTGGTCGCTATGCTGATTCTTATTTTTAGTCAACAAATCAAATTACCTTAGTAGTAAATTTTAGTAAAACATAGTACTGTACGCAACTCCTTAAAAAATAGCTGTTACCTTTAGTTATTGGCGCTTACAAATTAACAAAGCAAATTTTACAATAATTATACGGATTTCATCAATAAAATGCATCTTTCTTTAATTAAATATGTCTGAGCTCCACCTTTTTACGTTCTTTCTGTAATGAAATTAACTTTAACGCACCCACAATTTGATACGGCATTGATTTCTGTGTTGCGACTGCTCTCAGCAAAATTTACGCTTCCTAGCGTATCTCCAATTCTTTTGAACTGCTTGCAGATGACTCAGTGGGCTGACTTCGGTCTTGACGTCCCACTGTTGACCTTCCCTGCTTAGTAAAACTCTTTAAATTACTTTAGTACGCAATCAGTTCGACGATTCGTTCAAACATTGTTTTAATTTATTTTCGCAAATTGAAAATCACTCCACAGTGCATGATAATTTACAATATGACGCTCTAAATTAACACTTTTACAGTAGCTGAGTATTTAACGCCCAATAACCGTTAAAACAGTAAAATTTGCATTCTGACAAAAAGTTTGCCTCTCTTTTTGTTATCAACAACCCTTAAGCATCATTATAGCCACAGCGACCAATTGCTTTAAAGTAAGACCTCTCTTTGATCTAAATAATAAAACTGCTGTCAACAGAACCTTTCAAAGGTTATGACTGACTTTTCTAATAAAACACATCTTTTGAAACTCCACGTTAGTCCAGATTGTTATCTGCCATCCTAACTTAGGAATCGCAATACTTTTTGGTTCTTTAGAAAGATTGCACAAGAGTCAATTTACTCTGTCATCACTCCATGACTTAGAATGTGTATGTCCACTATAAAGATACGTTTTATCCATGTACACAATAGGACGATTTCATTCCCGGTACTATTTTATTTGTTGCAAATATTTAATTCTTAAATCCCTTATGTCGTTTCTTTCTACTAAAAGTTTTTTGTTATTCTGAGCTCGATGTCATTTAATCCCGAGATCCTTTAAAATAACACCTAAAGATGTGGTTCCACCATTCCAACCTAAATCATCTCGAAGTTTTGCACGTAATTTACCAATTGTCACTCTTGCACCTATTGTTTTATGGTAATTGTATATTATAATGCGAAATTCGTCTTTTTCATAGTCTTCTAAATCCGTTACAGAGGAATGACATGGGCGTTTCGTATCCGGAGTAGAAAATTTTGGTTTGCCATCTTCAGCTGGACTTTCATCTCCTTTGATAATTGTTGCCACTGATCTCACAGACGCTTTTGTTGCTTCTGATACAGCTTCTTTAAGTTGTTTAATGTATCGGAAAGGTTTAAGTTTTTTAAATAATTTATATACATTGTATATCCCTTCGCACGTTTGACTGTGTATTACTTGTCCGTGTTTACCTCAAGTCAAACTTTTTTTTAAAACCTTATTGCTTGAGACTGAAAATAGCAAATAGAACTGCGCCACTTAAAGTGGAGAATAATACTAATTTGCCAATATATATTGCAATCGTTGCTAAGGCAATTAGTACACAAATGCATGAATAAGGAATGCATTTAGTGATAAAAGTCCATGAAGGAATTCTATTAAAGAGTATTTAATTGAGTATTGTTGTTGCTCATTAGGTATATGATTAAGCAAAGTGGTTAATGTAGTAATTATTGTTTTTGATTAGTGAATTCTTTGAAATTTTCTGAAACATGTGTCATAATGCTTCGATGTATGGCAAGTTCAGAAAAACTATTTTACTTATATAGAACATAATTCCCTACTAAGTTAATAAACAATATTTTGGAACTAATTTTGTAACGGATAACTAAAGTTCCTTGCGACGCCACTGGTATCAGCTATTTACCGTTTGAGAAATTTCAAAATAAACGTGTGAGCAGCCGACCTTTTTAGACGTTTTAACGTAGCTGAATACTAAACTATTGAACTTATATATGGTAGTGATATATGGAACACGATGTTATTCGTCTGTGAATAATAAAAGTGAAACAATAATAAAAACTAAATTAAAACCTTTCGTAAACCAAGCTATTATTTACATCATTCAGCAAAGATATTTTTCAAACTACGTACTACTTACAAATTCTCAAACTTCGTGTTTGTAACAGCGTGTAACAAGAAGATTAGTATAATCCGCTTACCTTTTTACCCTGCGAATACTTTTGGGTTTTGCTGTCGATTGGTGTGTTGCCTATTCTGTATTACTTTTTGCAGTTTTGCTTGAACTTTTTAGACTTTTTTTTTTAATTAAACCTTTCTAGGGAACGTAGAAAAGTAGGTCGATAGATGAGTGTCTTTACAGTACTTAATATTAGAAACTAAAGCGAAAAAAATGCGGCCATTTTTTTTCTTTATGGTATATTCACAAAACGCCTTCCTGCATACCAAAGGCTATAACACATACACATTTTCAAAATATCATCTTTTGGTCATTTACCATATAGCACAAAGGATTACTGCACAGGTCTATCGATAGAGATTTTTTTCAACTGCTACGGTATTTTAGTTATATCTAATATGAAATCACTTAAATTGGTACCGCCACGCATCTCGATTCTGTTACTAAACCCAAGCCTTAAATGATTGCAATATATACTAGTACAGGGGCTATTACCACTACAGCCAAATCTAAACCAGTTATTGAGCACCTGTTAGTGATGGCACTGTTACTCTGGCTAAAATTATTAAATTCTGACAGGCAATAGCTATTATAGTAGTACAATAATATTTTCTGTAGTTAATATTTACTGCAAAACGTGTTTTTCAGACGTGTTAACGTACCTGAATACTAAACTATTGAACTTGAATTTTTTGAATGCAGAAAAATTTGATATAGTAGTGATATATGATATGGTATATATACTAATATAAACTCTCTCCGTGCGATCTGTACTTCTTACTGATTTGAATGTTATATTTCTCATTGGAACCAGTGATAGTAAAGTTGTAGGATATCACATCACTTTAAATGTCAATTAAATATTTTAAAGGAAATACAATGATTTGACACAGACTAAAAAAAATAAATTATAGATCAATGGAGATTATTGGTTGATGGGTGGGTCAAATTTTCTCCTTTTGTTTACGGCAGTATTATTTGGAAACATAGTTTTAAATGGTGCTATTTTCAGAAAGAAAATATCACAGTCTAAGGAATTAGCAGTTTTACCATATTATCTGCTCTTCTTCTTCCTCTTAATATAGACTTATAGCACAAGAAGTGCGGCTTTATAAGCCTTCTTCGGCCTTGGCCTGGAATGGTGGCTAGCCTATCCCTTTGAATTAGTAGGAAGAATGCTCTTTGCAGGGGTCACGACCACCAAAGGTGTTAGTATGATGGCCAGCGAGCGTTCTACGTTACCAACGTCCGGATGTGGGACTCGAACCCACTATCTGCCGACTGCAAACACAAGCATTTTACCAGCCGTCCACAAGCTCTCTATATTATCTGCTTTAAATGGACTGAATAAAAATTGGTTGGTAAATTTTAATGCTCCTTGTGCCACCTTGACATTTTTCTTGCTGTTCGCATCACGTTGCTATGGCTTCCAATTTTGTTTTTTACAAGTGATCATTTATTAATTGAAACAGTGCTTCATATTTTTCATATTATCAACCGATTATCAATAAAAGGCAAACGTGCTAATTGAGAAAATTAAGGTAAACCAATGACGTCTTCTTGTTCTTCTTCTTCTTCTCCTCTTACTTAGCCCTAGAGAGCCTCTGCCATTCGGTTCGGTTCCTGGCTAATGTTCTAATTTAATTTGTTCACTTGTTTTCTCTCTCTTCCTTCCAATATCTGTCATCATATCTATTCATGTCCTTCTTGGTCTTCCCCTTCTCCTTTTCTTATCCCTGCCAGCCAGCATTCTTCTTCCTCTATCCTGGTTCCTTCCTGGGACGTGTTCCAGTCATTTCAATTGATCCCTTTGAATTTTTTCCGTGATCGGTGCTTGTTCTCCTGATGTCAGCGCTTCTAACGTGTCCTCATTTTGTCTTCCCTGCTATTTTTCTTAAATATTGTATTTCGACTGTAATTTGACTTTTATATTCGTTTGCAGTACCGAAGATCCATCTGTGTGCGTTAATATGGTAACTGTTACGGTTTTATAAACTTGTTTTTTTTACATTAGCATATATTTCCCTAAACTAATGAAAAAAATTATAAAATAAAAAGTAATCAAAATGCAATTATTAATAAAAAATTACTGGAGTAACAAGAAAAACTATTATTCTGAAAATACTCCAGATTCTTCATCACTGAAAAATAGGAAATAAAATACAGGGGACAACCTTCTGGAAAACTCTAATATTGTCGTAAAGGCTACTACTAAATATGTACAAAAAATGTGACGGCGAGGATATTAATTGCTACATTTTAGAAATGTGTATGTAAGGTCATAATCGATGATATCATGAAAAAATATAAGGTGTCTCTTTAAAAAAAACGTAAGTTTGTATCGCCCCTCCCACACGAGTCAACTATGGCACTTCAAAATATTTTTAAAATGTAGAACTAAATATCTCTATAAGTTTATCACTGCAGGTTTTGTACATCTCTAGTAGTAAATGTATAATAAAGCTTTTCCAGAATATTCGGACATCCCGTATATGCATATTAAAAGCGTACAGTGACAATCACAGGTTTCTTTACAATACTGAGTTGAATTTTATAGTCTCCATTGATTATTATATTAATAATTGCGGTTTTTTATTATTGTCATTCTTTGTTCCAGTACTTAATATTTCTTTTATTTCTTTGTGTCAATAATCGACTGAGCAATAAGCACATTGTCAATTAATAAACTTAACAAAAAATACCTAAAATTGTTTTAATGTAACCGCGTACCATTATAATAGTAAAAACATTCTATATGCCTTGATCCCTTCTCTCTCCATAAATAAATATTATTTGAATAGCTAAAATCTTTGCTAATTTTGTGGCGCGCTGTAATTTTTTATTCTATTTTGTTCCATATTCACAGCAAAGCTCGCATAGCTCATAAATTTTGAGTTATTCTAAATAGAATAATATAACGATTTCATAACATATGTGTATGTTTTATAATTCAGATCGTAGAGAGTATATAAAACTGTTAACATAATACTTATAAAAAAATCAGTAGGTTTGATAATAAGTTTTTATAGATTTTACGAGGACGTAACCAAAATAATGCAAATCTATCGCATAACTTGTATACAATTGGTTTTATAGGAAGTGGTAATGTCTGAGTAACTATAAAGCAAATGTTTCACTTTCAGAATCTCTGATGTTCCCATACATCTTATAAAACCACTATGGACTAATTGGAAAGTAACTAAAATAATTTAAATAAGTTATTAAACACGAGGAATTTTAAATACCAACAATGATTCAAATTCGTTGTTGTTTCGCTCTGTCATCTGGTAGTTCACAAAAATACATAATGACAATTTAAATAGTCAATTAGTTCGGTTATATAAGTTTGTGAGCATTCAAACCGTGACCTCAAATTATCAGCAGTCCCCTAATATACAAACATGTGTCGTTATGTAGAACGCTTTTTAAATCTTTTATAAGTGCATTTCTTTAGCTCTACGTTTTTGAACATTGAGTAAGTATTAGATAGAAGGAAATAAATATTCTTAATTTCGCAACTAAATCCAGTTGGTAGTTGTCTCTGATTGGTAAATGAAGAAGTGTGAATGTTTAAATAGAACTGAGTAAAACTAAGTCTGCGAAGCGAATATAAACACCTCATTAAAAATATAAATTAAATATTATTAACACATATCTTTAATTAATTGCGTAATATTTTATGTAACAGTAGTGGGGGTACCAGCGACCTTAAGAAATGAATGCATAACACCGATTGTAATAACAAGGCGCAAAATATACTAATCAATTCGTTACAAAAATTCTAAAGCTTAATAACAAAATCTCTGCTTTTTTTGGCAACTTAGGTATATTTGTATACAAGCTGAGAATAAAATTGTTCATTTTTCATTTGAAAATGTGTTAATATGCTATTTATTTAATTATATGTTCTTAAAGCACGATTTGCTTATTATATCGTACAAGTAATTTCATGGGCGTTATAATTTTTCATCAATAACTAAATTATTTGTAAATAATATACCGTTTATTCACTTCATGCGTGTATTGACTACCGACGTTCAGACAAAAGTTTCCATTTTCATTTTCCATCTGTGCGCATGTAGATTTTACGCGGAGAAATAGACGTTGGATACAGCAACACCGTCCGCCATCTGTGGTTGGGAGCAAGGACTGCAACTTACCGCACTTTATGTTGAAAATCGCTTAAAGCGGTCGCGAGAAGTTCAACTAGAACGCGAATATTCAAATTCGCATTGTACTGTTTGGGGTAATAATGTTCCTATAAAAGAGTCCCTGAAATTACTATTGCACTTTTATTGAACAAATGAAAAACTCAACTTATTTATTCTAATAAGAAGTAGAACAGTGATAGCAATATTATTATACATACAGGTTGTTTCAAAATTACATGGCACTATTCTAGGGACGTGTCCTCTAGGCCAAAATAATTTTAAAATTCCTATGTTCTTATGTCTTATGGGCACTATAGCTCTGAGAACACCGATTTTATTTGATTAACAGAACACAGATAAAGCAAATTTGTTGTAATTTTGCATATCTAAAATATCATTGTCAGAAGTCAGATTTTATTCTTATTGATAGAAGATACAGAAACTCTATTAAATTTGTAAAAGTGCAGATATTAATTCTACCATAACGCACTACTAGCACTAGTGTTAATAAGACTGAAGAAAATAAACAACACATAAGCAACATCTCAAAGGTCCCGCTTAGACCCAAACATCTTAAGGGATAATAAAATAAAAAGAAGTACAAACAGAAATAAATAGAAACTTACAGGCTAGGGTTGAAACTTCTTAGTCTCGGCAAAATTCTAAGTAGGACTAGGGTCCTGGTACTCTGCATGCCGAGACCTTGTCCACGAGGTTGGCAAAAAGGGTATATCAAGGCCTACTTGCTTGACATCAGTCTCCCCACAACAAATACTATTACTAAAGAGCTGTTAAAAATTACATTAGACTTGAAGACGTAAATAAAAAATGGAAAGGAATAAACAAGCTATCATGGACGTAAGCTCAGAAACGCTGAAGCAGCCGAAATCACAAGCAAAATAAAAATGGATGACTAAATAAATACTAGATCTAATGACAAAATAAGAACGTACAAAGGTAGGCACGAAAGCAAATATAAAGACATTAACAGAAAAATACAACAGAAAATAATAGAAGCCAAAGACAAGTTTACGAAAGAAAGATGTAAAGAAATTGAAGAATTAGAACATAAAAATGACTCATCGGACTTTATAAGAAAATTAAAAATATTACAGGTGTAGAAATCAAAAAACAACCTGGATTAATTAAAAACAAAAACGGCAATTTAATTATGAACCGCAAGAGTATATAAAAGAGTTATTCGAAGATACAAGGAATAATTTCAATAACAAAAATGTAGACAAAAATAGTCCTGAAATAACAAAAGATGAAACCATATATGTCATTAAGGAGTCAAACACCATTTATAAGTCTCACATAATTCCAAACGAATCGCTTAGATCAACTTTTGTAATGTTTCCAAAGAAAGGCAATGCTAAAGAGTATTCTGATCATCGAACAATAAGTCTTACATGCCAAGCGTTGAAAGTATTCGTTAATATTATACACAACCGCATATATAGAAGACTGGAAGCCAAGATCTCCGAAACGCATCTTGCCTTTAGGAACACAGTGGGGACTGGATATGCGTTATTTGGACTCAACGTACTTATACAAAAAATCCTGAACATGAACAAAGATAGATACTTAAAATTTATTGACTATGAGAAGGCATGAACGTCTAACTGAAATCCTTAGAAACACCAAACTTGGCTCTTGGGACATCCGAATAATTAAAAACTTTTATTTGCATCAGAGGACTACAGTTCGGGTAAAAAATGAAATGATTGAAGACATCGAAATCAAGAGGGGGGTGAGACAGGGCTGCATACTGTCACCAGTGCGCTTCCATCTGTGCTCACAAACCATCTTCAACAAAAGCACCAGAAAAACCTTCACCGGACATAACCATTAAGAGCGAGAGCATAAACAATATTCGCTATGCAGATGATACGGTGGTGCTGGCCGATAATTTAGACGATTTATAAACTTGATTAGAATGGATAACACTTTGCAAGCAACAACTAGGCCTTAAAATGAACATAAATGAAACAAAATAGCTGGAGGTAAGCAAAGCACCCCCAAGACTACCCATTTTGACCATTAACAACGAACCCGTTAAAAGCGTTAACGGCTACAGATATCCATGGATAAACGAAAACACCAGGCACAAGATATCAACACGACGGTTGCAATTACTAAAACAGCAATCATCAAAATGTAGCACTTACTGTGTGACAAAAACCTAAACCTTCCCTTGGGAATTAGGATGACATAATTATGTGTGTTATCTGTACTGCTGTATGGTATGGAGGGATGGAAGAAAAAATATCTAAAAAATAGTATTTCGGATATTGGACATACAAGAGAATTCTCAAAATACCGTGGGCTGCGCGAATAACAAACAGTGAGGTCTTAAACCGAATAAATAAGACAACTGATCTAACTTTCACTATCAAAAGAAGAAAGCTCGAATACTTTGACCATATCAACAGAAGGGAAAAGTATAGAGTTTTACAATATTAATTATGCAAGGCCAGATCTAGTGCAGAATATCGATGGGACGACGAAGAATAACATGGATGAGAAACTTGAGAGACTAATTGCCACAATGACAGCCAACCTCTGGAAAAAGACGAAATTTTAAGAAATAGAAGGCATATCTGCACTACTCTCATATTGAAGTTATGGAAGGATATTTTTAGTAGTAACTTTTTATAGTCGACATTTTCGTCAATTCTTGTTAGATATTCGAAAAGGTTAAACTTTTTATATAATAAAATCACTCTTGTTTGAGATCGTTGAGAGCAATAGTTTTCGAAAAAAGCGAACCTAAAGATTGAAATTCCCTACTTCAGGAACGTAATACCAATGTGTATTTCCCATTACCCTTGTCACAACTCGCCCTTAAGTGGAAATTTCGGACCAATGTTTATATAAACGTTTTTGTTTATTACTTCCCTCGTCTAAAAGACAAACCTGTACCTATAAACAAAAGTGTATGTACCTGCTGCCTGTTGCAATAGAACAGTAAAGCTGAGCGACCTATGTCCTATGTCGCAGTGTGCGAAAAATAAGTACCGTACAATTTCATGCTACAAGATTGATTAAGGGCTGACGTCAGCCCATGTTTAGAAGGAATACCTCCTAAATCTAATTGTCACCATCGTACTACTAAAAAAAACATGATCTTAGGAGTAGCGGAGTGGACATTTTAGTTTTGAAGACTACCCCTCACCCAAGACAGCTTCTTTCTTCATCACTGACAAACACATTGCAACTGTGCGGAATATTCTGAAGAAAGAAAGATGGTTACCATGTCAATAGATAGGAGAGGCCTTGGATATTTCTGCACCTACGGTACACGCAATTTTTACGATCCCTGACTTTAAAAAGGTTTTATTCTCTCTGGATCCACCATTCATTGACTAAAGAGTAAAATTTGTTGTCAGGAAATGCTAAGAATGGAACTTTTTGTAATGTCAATCGCATCATGACACATATTGGTCTGCCTTTTGAGACTAGGATGCATCGATCAATAAAGCATATTATCACCCTCGCGTGCGACGGCAAAGTCCGCTCGCATGTCCGGGACGCCACTGGAAACAATGCACCCAGCGTCGCCCAGAAATTGCTGTACCCTTTTAAACCGGGTGTGGTTCCAATGGCCTATCCCGCCCTCTTGGTGACTGTCTGGGTCACTCACCGCAACTTTGATAATGAGTGTTTATCCGTCCTCACTCAGTCAGCCGAGCACCTAGATCCGGACATCGAAATGCCATGTACCGAGACACCCGGGGAACCCGTAGTACTTGTGTAAGCGTTGAAGAGTAACTGATCGAGAGTAAACTCTCTACCACAAATTGCTGTACCTCGGCTCAACATTTCTGCCGTACCATGCACATCTCCTTTCGAACATCCTCACCCACTTCTGCGCGGCAATACGCCAACGTAATACGCATGCCTCCGCAATTGTGGAACAGGAGTGGTCTCCGGGAGTTCTAAGGGATGAACTCGTGCGGTCTGCTCCAGGGAAGCTCGTTTTGGATACTAGTACAGTGTAGCCAGGCCGACACCTCTAACGACGGTTTTTGACGCTTCTCGGAGCGCGGACCAGGTTCGCTCCTGGTCCTGCCCCTCAGTCGACTGCCCGACACGTCTCGGATACTAGTACATCCGGCTACCTGTGACCGACACCTCAAATTACGACTTTGATCTCTCACGCGCCTCGGATACTAGGGCAGGATTACTCATTGTCCGACATCTTAAACTACGGCACCTCGTTTACCCATTGGATCCGCCTCTTTCTGCTCAACAAGCTGGAATAGGTCCACCACGAGAAGGTAAGAGTATGGTCTTGAAAGTACTAGCCTGTGTAAGCGCCCGTCCGTGTTCTTCTGGGTACCCCTTGTGCCGCCTGCATACCCGTTACCCATATCCTTTCATAAAGCGTACTCGTATTAATCAAACGAGTAAATGCGGACACTCTACCACACATATTTGCTCTCATACATTTCTGCAGTTGCAACATTTCTGTCTGCGGCATCCTCACCCACGGTGGCGTAGTAATACGCCAACGTAATACGCAAGCCCCCGCAGTTGTGGGACAGGATTCAATTCCCCCAATTGGGGACGGGCTGCTATAGGGACCTTGCGTCCCTCTTCAGCGAAGAACGGCAATTATAGGATAAGTGAGAGAAAGGAAGAGTGGAGAATGGAAGAGAGGCCAGGAAAGGTGGAGAAGTACTGTCCCGGCATTCGCCTCAGAGAAGGTACTCTGTTGACTCACGAAAACCACCTAAAAACCTGAATCAGAGAAAATGGCCGCAGAAATCGAACCCGCGACCTCCCGAATGCTAAGCAGACGTGGTAACCAATAGTTTACAGAGCTCGGCTTAGACCCTGTGTTAGAACTTTATAGTGCTTCCTGTGATGTTGATATCCAGCTGTTTACCCATCGCTTTCGGGGTCTGCCAGGTAGCCTACAGAAGCGTGGCTTTCGGTCTCTTACTATTTTTCTGACTCGTTGGGCATTCCGGACACATGGTCGCTTGTCTATGTCTTGTCCATTTGAGGATGTCTTGGATGTCACAGGTTCTTCTTATTTCTGTGTTCGGGATTCTGTCTTTAAGGGTATGCCCAGCGATGGTCCTGATTGTTCTCATCTCTGCAGTTCAGAATATACCCTTAGTTTTGCATGTGTCAGCTCTGATTTCCGCAGCGTAGGTCATTATTGATTACACGCAGGCTTTGTATATTTTGACTTTAGCATGTCTATTCATGTACTTGTTTTTTATACTAAAGCCTCAAACCCCAGTCACCCCGATATTATTGCAGCTTTATTAGTTTGCTTTTTGACCTCAGTTGGCCTGTATTGGTTAGCACATATTTCTACTGTCAAGTATTTAAAGGTCATTACTTCTTGTTCTATTATTTCATTTACCACAACGACTGTTTTGGTCTTCTGTACTGATATCATCATGTTGAACTGCGTAGAATTAATGTAGCAGTATTTGTAGCTCGTCTTCATTTTCGGATATTATCACCTCTGGTTAGGAGCATATCACACTATTTTTCAATAAATATTGCTATGAACATATTTTTAGCCGTTATGATTATAATAGCAATTAATAACATTTGATGCATATCAAATATTATTTTATAAAATGTTCCAGAAATGTGCTAGTTTAATTTGTAAAAACAGTATTAAAAATAGTGTTAGCCTTGATTTCAACAAAATGTAATCAGAGTAGGCTTGAAAACAATATAAAACAATGTAAGATCGAAGACAGACAATTGGGGAAAGGAAGCCAAGCTGTGAAATAGTGTTAATTTGGCTTCCCCGATAAATAATTGTTAATTTGTGAATAAATAGCCCTTTTCACAATTCAGTGTGTTTTAAAATTAATTGTACATCTATTGGGTGTACTGCAGTAAGTTGCAGTAGTTCGTAGCACCTCTGCAGAAGTTTTAAAAAGTGATTATTTTATGCATCGAGTGTTTGCTAGTTTCGGGCAGAGTAATTGGAGCCTTGTGAACTAGACAGCAACCTTCGTGAAAAGCAGTTGGAGCCCTAGGTGTTAGGCAGCGGCTGAATTGTAGGAGCTCTCGCAGCCGCCAAGCTACAGGAGTGGTTCTGAGGGCGTTCAGTGGCTTGTATCGGCAGGCCAAAGAAAGTGGGACCCAGACATCGTGGGACTTGCTGGGGTTCGAATTAAGCCCTAGTTTTCATTCCAAAAGCAACAGAAAGGTCAAAAAATTTCATCCTAAAAGATTGATTTTTTAGTGAATTTTTTGGTGACGTCGGTTTTATGTACACTTCCGGCAGAAGCGTCCTATGAGTGTTTTTGTTTGTGACGTGTATTTAGTTACGGCAATTGTTATCACATAAGCAACGCTTTAATTACGTAATCACAGATAAGTGTCGGTTAATAGCGGACTTGTTTTGCGAATTGTAAGGTTAAATCGCCATACCTGAATTAATTTTCCTTTAGTTAAATAATATCCTGTATTGTAGTGATCTCATTAGTTAAATCACCATTACACAAAGCGTGTACAACTAAATTATCAGAAATAATACCACGACAATCAAGGTAATGGCAAATGTATTTCTTATAGTTTATACAAGTCAAAGTAATATTTGCTAGGATGTAGAGACCCGACCCACATGCGATTATTAAATGCATTTATTTTATTTTAAATAAATAAAAACTACAATAATAATAAATTATAACAATATATGTCAAAGTTGTCCATATCGCACTTCACTCAAAGTTTCTCTAATTAATATACATTCTAATTGTCCGGAATAGTCCTGCTATTCCATATGTTCTCAATGTTTTTTTAATGTGTTTGCTTAGTTCTCTTTTACCACATTTAAATAACTCGGTTGATACTTTATCACAATCAGGTGCACAATTGTCTTTCAATTTTTGAATGGCATTGATGAAGCCACGAAATAGCTGATTATTATCATAGAAAGTACTGAAAACATTGTAGGCGTTCAATTGACTGCAGAATTTAAAAATAGGAAAATAAGAAATAATTTTTGTACAAATACTTCATCTCCTTTCGTTACTAGGAAAAACATTAGCACTAGTAAAAGTTTAAAAAACAAATAAAGGCGATTTTAAACGAACGTTAATACAAACATGTGAAAAATTTAATGTTATAACCATTTAGATATATAAATGCAAGGTGTGCGTCTTTTAAAATATCTAGATATATGAGAGTACATGCGGTTTCAAGGGTGATCCCAATTGCTATTATAATCTTAAACGATCCTGGGATTTAGATCAAGATCAAGATATAATAGAACATTACGGTTGAATGCAAATAAACTTTTAAATAGGCGTTGAAAGAACATAGTTTCAACAAAACAAAGTTTCTATTTTTTTGCGTTAGAATAAAGTATAGAGGCTATTCGATCACAAATTAGTCGATTAAGGTACTTGTTTATAAATATAGTATGACCCATTTTTAAAGCAAGACGTAACAGTTTCTTCTGTCTAGTTTGCCATCATCTACCTATTTTAAGAAATTGGTTGGTTTAAAATAGGTTGCTCTTCCACTTCACCCGGTTTAATTAAATTACAACCTTTACATATTTTCACGTGAATTAAAGCAGTTTCAAAGGTAGAATATAATGTTCCTTTTTTTATAGCTAGTTAATCAGCAATTTCGTATTCTTTAATATTTGTAAGTGACACATAATTGTATAAATTGGATAAATTGAAGATGGGATGAGTTTTTTCAACACCTTCACTAATTAGTTTGGATTAAGTGGGATGCTAAAGACAGTTCCAAGTTCATCGGAACCATTATGTTTTGAATTATTCATAAAAATGAAGTACTTACATGTTCATTTGATTTTTATTTTGATGACATAATTACTGTATTGCTTATATCAGTTGGTGTAATCAATTTCACTGTAGAAACATATTTATTTTTTACATCAACTGTTCTGTAAGCGATAGTAAAATTTAATTGGTTACTATTTACAGCTTAAAGTGGATTAGCAAGTAAGCTGAAGCACACACTAAAAGGTAATGAAAATCAGTCAGAACAACGGCTGGTGGAATTCTCGGAGAAAAATAGTTAAAAACCATTTCGCTAAGAACTTTTAGGGTAAAATATAGTAATAAATGGAATTGCCCAACATCAACATTTGTAACTACAACTGGTTGAAACATAATGCCGGAGAGGGTTCGTAAGCATAAAGAATGCACAATAAATTTACTTACTTGTTGTAATCAATGGCAATCCAATAGTGGTAATAAATACCCAAAAAAACTACAACAGCTACTGTCAAACATCAACAATTAATTTATTTAAAACGACGACTTTAATACACTAAAAAATATTAACAACGAGTTCATGAATGCAAAATGCACCCAGAGTTCAAATTAGCATATAAATTATTACAACGGACTCTATAGCATACGAAGGTTGTGCAAGTAAAAAGATCTGATTTGAATAGAGCACACGGAATCGATTGAGCGAAGTAGTAAAAAACACCCTAATTGAAGTGAGCTCCATAAGATGCTAAAACAATATTCAAATGGTATAATCACGCATCACGTCGCACGACCAAATTTTCGCATTAAAATACAAACACATTTTTCGCATGACCGTCGGCTGGCCCACATATATGAAATTACTCGTTTCCCATTTTTTACAAACAAAATCTCTCAATATCTACCTATGGACGATATGAATGTTCAGATGTGGTCGCATAATAACCTCTAGAATGGGCCTTTTCAATCATCAGCGTACACACAAGCATAATTATATCCATTATCAATCAACATCGCCCTAGATTGGGTTATGGGCATCACATGGAAACTTTATAACCACTTGTATGACTTAGATTGTGCTGCCGACCTTTGTCTATTGCCATGCACATACAACGGCATGCAGTCTTTCTCTGGTGCAATAGGTCAAATTAATTGGCTTTGAAGTAAACATTACCAAAACGAAATAATTAACAAAGATTCTGCATTAACTACGTATCAATCGACGATGTAGAAGAATACTGGTAGTGGTGGGACACAGGAAGGTATGAATAAGAAAAGCGATGATGGCATTTGGGGTTCTGAACGATACATAGAACAGGCCACACGTTGAACAATAAACTAGGCGTGTTCAACGCTAATTCTAAATTCGTACCCCTCTATGCTTGTGAGACTCGGAAAACAACAGTCAGTAGAAATAACAAACTACAAATATTTGTTAACCGTTGCCGCCACAAGATAATAGAAGATGGATGGATGAACTCAGGAATCCAAGCAACATAGCCAAAGCCGCGCTTAACTGGAAGCCCAAGGTAGTCGCAAAAGAGGCAGGCCTAAAACAGCAACTCACCAAAAAATATAAATAAAGAGGCCGTAGCTGGAATAAAACACTTCGTCCAGAACCGAACCAAATAGGAATCGTTAATAAGGTTCCTATACTCCAATGTGCGAGTTTGAAGACATATACATGTAATCAAATTTATCAAACGAATTTCAGTTAACTGGCACGATCCAGTGTACGAAATGTTAGTTTGTTACTGTCCGAAAGTGTCGCTTTGAATTTCCATTCTATTTTGCCGTCACCGTCGTGTGTTGCGGGTAGCGTATATAGTTTTAGTGACCTTTGGATTCGCAACTGACGCTCCTTTCTTTAGAAAATTTCTCGTGCGTAGTTTCAGGGTAGGGATAGTTTTCCAGTCTCCATTTCCTTTCGGAAATTTGGTTCAGAGGTTTCTTTTTGGTAATGCTCTGAAATCGCCTACAATATGGGGAAGGTTCGGTAAATTACTGTACTCATATTGTTAATTAAAGATGTGACAGTTTCGGAAGTAAATCATGTGTTAGCTGCGGGCAAACAAAGGTAAGATTTAGTTATTTGTGCTTTCATGTGGTCTAATGCTATATCGAATATATTTTATTCAATTTTCTCTTCGACTCTCTTGTTCGTGACATCTGTGATTTTAATTTCCTGCTTTTCGTCGAGGCTCTCCCACTAGCCTTTTTTGGGAGTTTTTTAGCACGTACCGTAGCATTTAAGGTCAGTTTTTTCAATTGTTGCAACTTTCGCGCACCTGGCATTCCATCTCATGCTTCCAGTCGTATTTGTTTTGATTGTAATTTCTGGTATGCAGTAAATAGCCAACAATTGTTTACCAATTTCACTTTATTGTAATTTTGTAGTTGGTGAACAACCATATGTTGTTTACCAGATATCATTTGTTATGTGCGCTTCTGTTTGTGAAGAATAGTAAACAAAACATTTAATTTGTATATGTGCGCCAGCCGGGGGTTGTGAGAAGAATTTGTTTGTATATTAATGCCATAATTTTTATGTCATTTCAACAGTTTTTAAAGCACCTTATGGATCTCACTTCAATAAAGGTGTTTTTTACTACTTTGCTCAATCGATTCCGTATACTCTATTCAAATCAAATCTTTTTATTTATATGATCCTCATATACTATCGAATCCGTTGTAATAATTTATATGTTAATTTGAATTCTGGATGCATTTTGCATTCATAGACTTGGTGTTATTAATATTTTTAGTGTATTAAAGTCATCGTTTCAAATAAATGTGTTGTTAATGTTTGACAGTACCTGTTATAGTTTTTCTTAGGTATTTATTAGCATTTCGTAACTTGTCTTTCCTCGCAGCTCGACTACCCCGTATGGTTCAGCGGAGTATGTCAAAGTAAGTTGTTGAACCTAGCGCTCTTCTCTATTAAATTGCCGTTGATTACAACCATTAAGTAAATGTATTATGCATTCTTTATGCTTACGAACTAAACCTGCCTGGGCTCGGTATATATATACGCAGCTCTAATTCCTTATCCAGTATTGCAATTCAGATGGACCTTCCGCATACGACACAATTCCTGAAGTAGAATACCTTCCCGATTGGATTTCTGGGGGTTGGTGCTTGCGCAGGTGATTGATGGAAGAGTTTTTAATATGACGACCTAAAACGTTAGAACTCTATGATTGAAATAAGGCAAACCGCCTTGAAGGAAGAACAGCCTTTATCTCTCAGGAACTCTACCTTCTTAATGTAGATATAGCAGGTCTTAGTGAAATACACTTTCTATTGGAAAAGCAACCCCACTGACGGTGATAGACCATTTCACGGCGCTGGCTTTACTACTAAAAGCGAAATAGCAACATATATAAGAGAAATGCCTCATAGAATCTCAGAACCTGTAATGGCCCTTAGAATTCCTCTGTACGTATCTATCAGTATTATTAGTGCATGCGCTACCACACTAGATGCAGACGCGGAAACAAAAAAAAACTTCTTTCAAACTATTGAGAGAACTCTTAACGAAATACTTATATCAGGGAGGCCTACAACAAGAGCATATCGCTTCCACTTTCCCTAATATTTATTTAAATAGACCGCAATAATTTTTGAAAAAAGAATGTAATACTTGTTGGAAATAGTAAATAGTTTACTTTGCATTTCGCATAGTATCATTTCAAAACGACGAAGAAATCAACAAGATCTATCAAATAACGGGAATACTGGGCATGCAGTTTGAAATAAAACCTTTAAAAAAAAATCGCAGTGCAAGCGATGCCAACGTTATGGCAACACCCAGAGATGCTGCCATAGAAAACCAAACTGTGTGAAATGTTCCGGTAAACATACAAAAGAATGTACGAAAACTGCAAAAACAAAACCACACTGTGCCACCTGTGGTAAAGAAGAAGCATCCAACTACAGAGGATGTGCACAAACAAAACAAACCAAGACAACAAACTCAAAAAACAGACCACCATTCAGATGGAATAAAAAAGATTTTACAGCACTTCCAAAGAATAAGGAGAACCCTGACAATGCATTAAAAGAAGTCTCGACAAGTCAACTGATGTCAAAACTAGAACAAGAAAAAAAAATTTGAGCAACAAAAAAATCTGCTCAAAACGATTTCGAAAAGGTTAACAAAAATTGTAACGGAAATAAAGTAATGAACACTAAAGATATACGAATATCAGCCTGGAATGCCAACAGCATTCGGCGAAATCAAAATATTTACAGTTGTTTCTAGATATGCAAAAATGAATGTCTGCTTCACATCAGAGATATATCTAACAAAGCAAACACACTATACATCCCCAAAACTCGTCTAGAGGAAGATGTGTGGTAATAGTTAAAGATAACATAATCCACCATGAGGGATCTAAATTTGAAATGCAAGAAATACAAACTACTGCTGTAAGTATGTAACACAGCGTTTTCCCGTACCCTATACTCTATTTTACTATAAATTTAAATACCCTTTAGTTTGCTAGTTAACTCAATCGTAGGAACACAAGACCCGCTCTTATTTCAGTATGACTAAGGGAATTGTCAATAAAGCTTGTCTCGAGCTTGCTCGTCTCCGCCTATTATTCTGAAATCAAGCATGCAAACCCTGCTAGGAATAAAAACCAGACAGCTAACGTAAATGACATGTACTCTAGTAAAGCACATAGAAACACATAAGGAGCATACACTGTAACAGTATATAAATATGAAACGCTGCCAACAACGTATTACAGTTAAACAAATACACACATTACATATGAGTGTAGTTTTTAATTAGCGACGTTGGGTCAAAAAACAAACCATGCCAAAATTGTTTAAATCTCGAGCACAAATTTACTTAAGCCGGCTCTACCTTTGTAACGCTAGCTCCCGTTTGAATCCGATTAATTCAATATTAAATAATATTTGCTGATTTAAACGTCGCCGACCTTTAGCGTTATCAAGAACCCGGCGTGTCCCAGCAAGATAAGATAGCGCAGCCCGTGAAAACAGCGCAAACAAAGTGATGACGCGCGCCGTTTCTCCCCACCTAACAGCCTTTCAAGACCTATAAAACTAGTTGCAGAGTGTATTTCAAGAGAGATTCCCGAGAGATTTCCCAGAGATACCTGATACTCCTCCAGCAAACACCTAGTTCCCAAATCCTTCATCCTGCCCTGTCCAGAGAGTCTCTCCGTTGACTCTACCAGTACCTGGGGATCCGTTCCGAAGCTGAGTTTAAGTTAGTGGTTTCAAAGAAACGCCTGACACTCAGCAATATTTTCCCGAAAGCTCCTGATAAGCTGAGTTTAAGTTAGTGGTTTCAAAGAAACGCCTGACACTCAGCAATATTTTCCCGAAAGCTCCTGATAAGCCGAGTTTAAGTTAGTGGTTGTATATCAACGCCTGACACTCAGTAATATTTTCCCGTACCTTCCGAAGCCGAGTTCAAGTTAGTGGTTTCCCAGAGAAACGCCTGACACTCAGCAATATTTTCCTTGTAAAAATTTCACACCGAAAACCGCTTGTAATTCAGTAATAATTAACTTGCATTTTAAATTCACCGCCGTGCTAATCAAGCAGAATTAAAAGCTGCAAGCTACCTAAGTAGAATTTACCTGAATTAATCCGTGAGAATTGTAGCGGCCGTTTTGCTTGAGAACTCTGTGGGTTGCACTTATAGCTTCGCCATGGAATTCACCTGGAGGTTTTGAGTTAGTTAACCTCAAAAACTCACGCCGACACGAAATTTCGTTCTTCAAACGAAGTCCCGTCGTGCGGCGAATTCCTCGAAGTATTTCACCACCGAACTATAGTTACACGTTTAGGGTGAAAACCCGCATTAGCAGTTTTAATTGTTATTTGTTTACAGAAATCAGAAACCGCAAACCGGCAAATTTGACAGGCTGCCCGGCGTTGCATTCAGCGCGCAGCTCGTCCCGAAGAGCAACGAAGTAGCAGTCCGGCCGATCACGACGTCTTCAAGCGAATTGCGTCCCCGAGGTCACGCCCGCTACAACCAGGAAGCTGCTTCCGTCCGTAGAATCCGCAGCCGCTTGAACCAGGAAGCCGCGATTTTATACTATCGTTAATTTGAGCAATTTACATCTCGTTTAATTAATTACACAACAATTTACTTATGTATGATAGATATATAAAATAAATGTTATACAGGATACTCCGTTAGTGTGTTTTGCTTATTTATGGTATATCTGAGCTAACGTTTGGACCTATCTCCGATCTAATGAGCTAACCCGTGGTAGATAAATAGTACAACCCCTACAAAGAGGGGCGGATATTACATGGCGCGTACGAGCAGGAACGTGAACTCAGATATATGTACATAGATTGGCAAACACACACCTGCAGCTCCAGATGGCGCCCGAGCCCGGTAAACTCTGAAAATACCGAACCAGTAAATTTTGTTGTAATTTGAATAATGCACAAAACCTGTTTTAGCCTAGCCGTCCAGGGGAATCTACCAGAGCCCAGAAACCGAAATGTTCCAGTCTACAATTCCCAGATCCCCGTCCAGGTCCTGTCCGTTCCAGATAAGATCTTTCCGAGATCCCGTCCAGTCCAGAAAATCCTTCTCCGACCCTCAAGGGCCAGCAGCTTCACTGCTGGTACGGGATTTTGCGTCCCCGAGGTGCCTTAGCTAAATTGCCGACAATACTACGGACCGCCCGCGTAGTACCGTCTTCTGCAATGCCAGAAGAATTCCAGAAGTCCGTAATCCGCAGCCCGTCCGTGAAATGACAGATGAAGACAATCCTGATGTCTCGTCCGCCGGAATATTTGCAGGTACCCGTGTAAGCACCTGGTGCGCCTGTAAATGAATAAATGTAAATATACATGATTGCCGAATGCGAGTTTGAATGCCGCCCTAATTAGTGAGAATGGTAGAATGCCAGAATGTTTGCTAGTGCTATCCCGAATGTTTTCTTCTTTTGAAGCGTGCTCTTTGTCCCCGTGAACCCGGATTTTGGCAGGAGATAGTAGACGATTAGTCGAAGCTTGAAGGAGAGAATGTGTTTTCCGTACCAGAATACCGTCCACCGTTTGCCCGAAATTGTATGCAAAATTTCCAGAGAGCGTATTTTAGAATGCGTCCCAGAGCGATCCTGCGCACCGTTTTTTTTGAAATTGTATGCTGGTCTCCGCAGCCTCTACAATTTCCCGAATAATTGTGTGAGAATGTCTGAGAATAGGTTATCCTGAAACCTAGATGTTTCACACGCTGAGAATCCCGGAATACATGAAGGTCGAAACCGCGACTGTACCGGCTCCAGTATTTAAATGTTGAATGTTTGAACATTTGAAAGTTTGAACGTTGGCCGAATTGCAAACTGAGACCGCAGTTTTGCAACCGCCTGCAACATAAGTTTGTGTGCACTCCTTGAACGCAGCATTTCGCCCCAGTGCCTGTAAGAAGCGCGCGTTCACTCCGTCGAGTGCACATTTTTGGTGCAATAGAATGCACCCCATGAAATGGCATCCAGGCCATTGCCAGGAATACATAATCCCAGAATGTATGCCGAATGACTGTGAATGATATCCTGAAGGACCTGTAGGTCGAAACCGCGACGCCGCCGTGTCCTGAAGAGTGCATGTGTATAGCATACGCATATTTCTCCGCCGACAGAATATAAGTTGAAACCGCAACCTCTGTATTCAACCAGGCCAGAATTTAGAGTACAAATTGTACTCATCCTGTATATAGTTTCGAAAGAAACACCCGTTAAAATTGTACTCATCCTGTATATAGTTTCGAAAGAAACACCCGTTAAAATTGTACTCATCCTGTATATAGTTTCTGAAGATTACAATTTTACTCACCCTGTATATAGTTTCCGAAGATTTAAATTTTACTCATCCCGTATATAGTTCCCGATTATCCCGAAAAAACGCCTGTTAAAATCTAGCATCCTCGCGTTTCCCAGTTTGAATGTTTTCTGTGTTATCTCTGCATTGTTTTGAGAATCCCCTTGAAGGAGGTGCCCACCGAATTCCCGTTTTCTCCGAAGGGACCGGCATATGTAACGCTAGCTCCCGTTTGAATCCGATTAATTCAATATTAAATAATATTTGCTGATTTAAACGTCGCCGACCTTTAGCGTTATCAAGAACCCGGCGTGTCCCAGCAAGATAAGATAGCGCAGCCCGTGAAAACAGCGCAAACAAAGTGATGACGCGCGCCGTTTCTCCCCACCTAACAGCCTTTCAAGACCTATAAAACTAGTTGCAGAGTGTATTTCAAGAGAGATTCCCGAGAGATTTCCCAGAGATACCTGATACTCCTCCAGCAAACACCTAGTTCCCAAATCCTTCATCCTGCCCTGTCCAGAGAGTCTCTCCGTTGACTCTACCAGTACCTGGGGATCCGTTCCGAAGCTGAGTTTAAGTTAGTGGTTTCAAAGAAACGCCTGACACTCAGCAATATTTTCCCGAAAGCTCCTGATAAGCTGAGTTTAAGTTAGTGGTTTCAAAGAAACGCCTGACACTCAGCAATATTTTCCCGAAAGCTCCTGATAAGCCGAGTTTAAGTTAGTGGTTGTATATCAACGCCTGACACTCAGTAATATTTTCCCGTACCTTCCGAAGCCGAGTTCAAGTTAGTGGTTTCCCAGAGAAACGCCTGACACTCAGCAATATTTTCCTTGTAAAAATTTCACACCGAAAACCGCTTGTAATTCAGTAATAATTAACTTGCATTTTAAATTCACCGCCGTGCTAATCAAGCAGAATTAAAAGCTGCAAGCTACCTAAGTAGAATTTACCTGAATTAATCCGTGAGAATTGTAGCGGCCGTTTTGCTTGAGAACTCTGTGGGTTGCACTTATAGCTTCGCCATGGAATTCACCTGGAGGTTTTGAGTTAGTTAACCTCAAAAACTCACGCCGACACGAAATTTCGTTCTTCAAACGAAGTCCCGTCGTGCGGCGAATTCCTCGAAGTATTTCACCACCGAACTATAGTTACACGTTTAGGGTGAAAACCCGCATTAGCAGTTTTAATTGTTATTTGTTTACAGAAATCAGAAACCGCAAACCGGCAAATTTGACAGGCTGCCCGGCGTTGCATTCAGCGCGCAGCTCGTCCCGAAGAGCAACGAAGTAGCAGTCCGGCCGATCACGACGTCTTCAAGCGAATTGCGTCCCCGAGGTCACGCCCGCTACAACCAGGAAGCTGCTTCCGTCCGTAGAATCCGCAGCCGCTTGAACCAGGAAGCCGCGATTTTATACTATCGTTAATTTGAGCAATTTACATCTCGTTTAATTAATTACACAACAATTTACTTATGTATGATAGATATATAAAATAAATGTTATACAGGATACTCCGTTAGTGTGTTTTGCTTATTTATGGTATATCTGAGCTAACGTTTGGACCTATCTCCGATCTAATGAGCTAACCCGTGGTAGATAAATAGTACAACCCCTACAAAGAGGGGCGGATATTACACCTTCGCTCGCTGACTTGATACGACGAACTGATTCAGCAGCTGATTCTGCTAATATGGGGCTTCAGACTGACCACGACAAAAAGGAAAGAATTATACGAAGCCACAACGGAACGAAACTGTTGTGTATTGACTCCCAAGTATTATGTATTGCCCTTAAGGAGTGGAGAATTAAATTTGTAACAGTTGGTAACAGGTGCCCCTACTCTGGGCATCCCTGTCGGATGAACGGGGAGACGCGATAAACCGCTCGCAGTGTTTGCATTAGACTACATAACCTCATAGCTCAGTTAGTGCATTTTTGTAATAAACGTGATTTAAACAGTACGACTTTTATTTATCGCCGCACAAATATAAAAGTGGTGTCAGTAGTGGTATTGATAAATAAAAATAACGGGAGTGCGTCGCGCAACGTAATTTTCACACTGACCACGTGCAACCGGAAGATTGCCCGCAACGTGACAAACAATGGCAGATGTGTCACCGGAACTCCTCCAAGCAATTTCCAGCATGTTGGTCAACGCAATCCAAACGTCTGCAGCTCAAACGGGTTCAAATGCCACGGCAGCAACGATGCAGCAACGACCACCTACATTCACCGTTAGTGCATACAAAACGTCTGACGGCATGTCGATTAACGACTATTTACACGCTTCACCTGGGCACTGGAATTGAGTAAAATTCCGGAAGAGCAGCATGCAGATTACGCGCGTGTATACATAGGTGTGGATCTCAATGACGCCCTGAAGTTCCTCGCGAGTCCAGACAAGCCAGAAGACCTCTCCTATAACGAAATCCGCATGAAACTAACTGCGCATTTTGATTCCGCACGCAACAAATATGCAGAGACTATCAAATTTCGGCAGATCAAGCAACACAAAGGTGAGACTGTCGCCAATTTCTCCCTGAGATTGAGGCAGGGCGCGACATTTTACGAATATGGCGAATTTCTCGACCGCATGTTAATCGAACAACTGCTACTGGGTCTGGAAGCTCGAGACATATGCGACGAAATTATCACGAAAAATCCCACCACATTCACCTCCGCCTATGAGATCGCACACGCACTTGAGGTGACCCGGAACACCACGGACCAAGTGCAAACCGCAGGAACCTAGCCGACTCACAAAATAGGCTACGAAAGACCTCGAGCTCGAAGGAATGGGACACAGCGAGCAGTGAGCAACCTACAGCCACAGCAATTCGAAAACAGCCAGGCCCAAGGAAATCCCCCTGTCTCACCGCAACAAACCAACCCGGCTCAACAAGGGAGCCAAAACCGTTGTGGAGGATGCGGTGGAGCACACTTTCGCAGCCAGTGCCGATTTCTTGATGCCAATTGCAATAAATGTGGTAAAATGGGACACATTAGCAGAGTGTGCAGGGCACGCATACGTACGAGAAATAGTAACCTAGTTGCCGAAGTCGAAAATGTCGAATTCGAAGAACAACCGGAGCAGATCGCCACCACGCAGCAACTCAGCAAGATAGAGATCATCAGCACCATGCCATCTTCTGGACGGAAGTTACTCTATGTAAAGTTAGAAGGAACCCTAGTCAAGATGGAGCTTGACACTGGAGCCTCCTGCTCAATCATCAGCAAGAAAAAGCTAAGTATAGTTAAACGGAATTTTGAGTTACAGAAGACAGACAAAATCTTCGCCAGCTACACGGGCCACCGCATTAACTGCATCGGCCGCATCGAAGTAAATGCCACTATTGGAATGATGGCCAGGAAGCTCAACCTCTACGTGGTCGATGGCGAGTTCGACACGCTTTTGGGGCGCGAGTGGATCACGGAGTTCGCAAAGGAAATCGATTTCAAGAAACTCTTCTTGAACCCCGCCCAAATACACCAGGTATCACCCCCAACCGACAAACACTTAACGTCAGAGCAACAAAGTCTATTAGACGGCCTTTTGTCACGCTATTTTGACTTATTTAGTAACGTTCCAGGAAAGTTAACAGGCCCACCAGCAAAGATGCATTTGAAACCACAAGCTGCACCAGTTTTTTCTCGAGCCCGGGATATTCCACATGCGCTTCGCCACGCTTATGCTAAAGAAATCGAGGCGAAGATAGCGTCGGGTTTCTACAAGAGAGTAGACTACTCTGAATGGGCCTCGACGACGCATATAGTCGTCAAGAAAAACGGCAAACTGAGGATCACCGGCAACTACAAACCAATGCTGAACCCCCGACTGATAATCGATGAACATCCAATTCCTAAGGTAGAACAGTTATTTAACAGAATGAGAGGAGCTACGCTATTTTGCCACCTAGACATCACAGATGCGTATACCTTCTTGGAGGTGGACGACACATTCGGCCACGCTCTGACACTCAACACACCCACACATGGCCTGATTCGCCCAACACTGGCCGTTTATGGAGCAGCCAACATTCCCGCTATTTGGCAACGGCGAATGGACACAGTGCTGCAAGACCTCCCCAATGTAGTCAACTTCTTCGACGACATAATCGTGTTTGCAGACCAATTCGATAACCTCCTACAGGCACTAGGATCAACTTTAGAACGGTTCAGAACACATGGATTGAAACTCAACCGCTCGAAGTGCACATTTGCAGAGCCCGTTCTAGAGGCCCTAGGTCACAAAGTGGATGCTGAAGGTGTGCACACATCTGACGCACATATACGAGCAGTTCGGGATGCCCCAAAGCCAACAACGCCCGAAGAACTACAGTTAATTTTGGGTAAAGCAACCTACTATAGCTCATTTATTCCGGACCTATCAACAAAGGATCGGCCGCTCCGGGAGATGTTGCTGCAGGACCCCTTCACATTGACAACAGCAGGAGAAAAGGCGTACACAGAAATCAAAGACGCACTAACCTCTCCACAAGTCCTAACCCAATATGACCCATCACTCCCACTGTTGCTGGCCACAGACGCCAGTAAAACCGGACTGGGCGCAGTGTTGTCACACCGGCTTGGCAATGGGCAAGAACGTCCGATCGCTTACGCAAGCCGAACGATGACAGACACAGAACAGAGATACCCTCAAATCGACAAGGAAGCACTATCCATCGTTTGGGCCGTACAGAAATTTTTCCACTACCTCTACGCTCGCCTCTGTACCCTGATTACAACCACAAACCACTGACCCAAATACTACACCCGGAGAAGTCACTACCCGTGATATGCATCAGTCGCATGGCCAACTACGCGGACTACCTAGCCAACTTCAATTACGACGTGGTTTTCAAGACGTCGAAAGCGAATGCCAACGCTGATTACTGTTCGCGAGCACTCCTACCGTCAACGATCAATGCAATTCGTCAACACTCCGCACAGAGGAGGGAGGAGCACGACGACTACGACGATTTTGATCTTTTTGTAATTAATCAAATAAACCAGTTACCCGTTCGAGCAGAAGCCATCGCACGGGAAACACGGAAAGACGCGCATCTTGGTGCGATAGTTCAACTACTGGAATCCGGGCAGGATCTCACGCGATACGAATTCAAAGCGCCAGAAGTCAAATACACCCTCGCTGCTAACTGCCTGATGTTCGAGCACAGAGTCGTTATACCATCTGCACTGAGGGAATCGGTACTGAAGGACCTGCACTCAGCACACGTAGGGATTGTGAAAATGAAAGGAATGGCACGTTCTTTCGTTTTCTGGCCTGGAATAGACGCAGATATCGAGCGCGTTGCTAAATCATGCCCAAACTGTGCGGCACACGCACATGCCCCGCCGAAGTTTCGAGAACATCATTGGGAGTATCCGAAGGCACCCTGGGAACGAGTCCACATCGACTACGCAGGTCCAGTTGCAGACACAATGCTGCTCGTCATCGTGGACGCCTACAGCAAGTGGCTGGAAGTCAAAACAACAACCTCAATAACGGCTACTGCCACAATTGCAATCCTCGATTAAGTATTCGCCGCATACGGTGCTCCTGTTACCGTTGTATCTGACAATGGAACGCAGTTTACATCAGAGGAATACCAGAACTTCCTGCGAGATAGCGGAGTTAAATATCATAAACGAACAGCCCCATATCACCCATCGACAAATGGCCAAGCCGAAAGATACGTACAGACCGTGAAGGACGCCATACATGCCATGAACTCGACCAAAGGATCCTTACAACACAACTTGAACGAGTTCCTTCGACAATACCGCAAGGCACCGCACACAACCACAGGACTTCCACCGGCACGACTTTTTCTAGGACGTGATCTGCGCACTCGACTGAACCTGGTTAGACCAGACGATGTGCACACCAAGATCACACAGAAACAGCAAATACAGATGGACTCAACAGTTCGAACGTTCAACCCGGGACAATCCGTCTACTTTCTCTCCGGCAACCTGAAGATGGATAAATGGATCCCAGGCACTATTGCTACTCGCCTAGGATATCTCCATTATGAAATCGAGTACACAGGAAAGAAGGTAAAACGTCACACAGAACAAATTAGAGCTTTTTTAGATCAACCAGGGATACGAGAATCCGAAGACACAGTTCAAGAGAGACATGATGACCTCAGACCTCCACCAAGAAGACCCCGTTTTTATGAGACTAGAGCGGAAAATACGCCTAACCCAGCAGCAGTTGCAACACCTGCAGCACCAGCGGCGCCTAGAACTCCAAGAACACCCCGGAACCGCAGAGATGCGGCACCTCAACAAGGACCTGCTCTACAAACCCCACGCAGATCAACACGTCGTCGAATTCCCCCATTAAGATTTTCATCTCAATAAACACTCTTGCACATCCACGCACGTTGTTATATATCTATAATTCAAAAGAGGGAGGAAATGTTGTGTATTGACTCCCAAGTATTATGTATTGCCCTTAAGGAGTGGAGAATTAAATTTGTAACAGTTGGTAACAGGTGCCCCTACTCTGGGCATCCCTGTCGGATGAACGGGGAGACGCGATAAACCGCTCGCAGTGTTTGCATTAGACTACATAACCTCATACCTCAGTTAGTGCATTTTTGTAATAAACGTGATTTAAACAGTACAACGACTTTTATTAAATATAAAAGAAACTGTAGCTACCATTCTACTGGGAAACTTACCTACTGGCCCACGAATCCCAATAAAACACCTGACCTGCTCGACTTTTTTTTGCAGAAAGGTATCTGCAAAGTTTATTAATGTAGAACAGAATGATGACCTGAATTCAGACCACCATCTAATAATATTAACATTATGTGCAAACATAATAAAAAAGTAACCCATCGTTAACCAATAAATACACAGATTGGAAATACTTAAAAAAACTGAGCAGCAGGATTCAACAAATGTACAGCTTAGAAACAAAGCCCAACTGCAACTAGAAGCTGATAAGTTTGTAGTGGACATACAGCAAGCTGAATGGAACAGCACTCTAGAAACCAGAAGAAGAACAATATGAAACAATTCAACAAACCATGCTTGGAAATCTATGATATTTGGTTTAAAGTGTTTGTCAACAATGAAGGCTACATCCTATTTCTTCCTTCTTTCTTTCCACTGTGTAGAATGATGTGCTTCTTTGTGTACCATGTGTCCTTTCCGAGTCGGCTTGTTTCATAGATAGCTGTTACCATTAGGTTATATTTATTTATCTCCTTGAGCTAAGTTGTTTGGGCGCCTGGTTTTGTTTAAGTACTCGCGTCCCATGTTTCAAATGCGTATTCTATATTCCATAGCTTAAGGCATCTTCAAAAAATCCGTCCATTATTTCAAAGCAAACGTTTAGATTTTTTACAGAGACAGGTAGTTGGCCTATAGCCAACCCTCCTCCTTTATCCGGGCTTGGGACCGGCAACGCCATCACCAAGCGACTCAAACCACCTAGTGAGGAACAGGTGGAGTTATCCGGATCCTTTTTTACCGAATCGGTGTCGAGGGTATTTAACTTCACTGCAGAAAATTTCCCATATTAATTTCACTCTACTGTCCTATTAATATGGCCTAACCACCTGAGGGAGAATTTACTGAATAATTAATTTAAAAATATGAAGATGTTTCGTATTTTCATAAATAAAATATTTAATTTTATTTGTGTATAAGTACATAAATGAGAGGCTCCATAAAATTGCTGTAGTATTTATTAGATGTATATATTTGAATATATTAAGGAATTTTATTTTTCTCCCGCAAGAAACATCTGAGCAAATTGCAGTATGCAAGCCATATTGTTATCAATTGTCGCCTCGCTTCATGAAGATACAATTTATTAATTAAGCCAGCTTTCCACACAACGGTCCACGGTCGCCGTTGATGCAGGCGTCACGGTGTCTACATTTTAAGCCGAACAGCGGATTGATACAATCTTAAAATCTCAGCTTCCCGAAACAAAAACGGCTCTCTTTAGATGCGACGCCGACGGTTGGAAACGAGCCGATACACCTCAAAACACGTTTAACCGCCGGATTACGCAGCGCTGTCCATAACTAATCAAAGACTAAAATTCCAAAGCCAACAAAAATGTATCATCTTTAACTGTAAGCTAATATCACCGAGTTTAGTATACAAACTCGCAGATTTAGGTCAGCTACAACATGATGCCGATCAAATAATTCCTACTGACTCCTGGAAAAATTAATAAAAACATAGCAAATTGATCCCTACTGCTACGCTCACCTTCGAAAATAACAAATTGATCTCCACTGCGACGTCAGCCGTTGAATATAACGGCGAAAATGAGTTTAAATACCCCGAAAGATCAACAGCAAAAGACAGACACTCTGGAGTTCGAACTCACTCGTTCGCCTAAGAGCTTTGGCATCAACCTCTGCAGTTGAACACCTAGTTCACATAGAATGTGGAAACATCCTCGGCGGACAAGCATACATGGTTGCCCCGAAGCTACTCTTCTCCATGAGGCCGCGCGTTGTTCGCCAGCACCACGGCTTCGTCCAGGTGGAACAAAGTTAGCATTAGATCTAAGGGCAATTTAATAAAATTATTATTTTACCAAAGTGTTAAAACCCAACCCTGATTTGAGTTATTCGTGTTCTATCGAGTTAGGTAATTAAAATAAAGATTTAACGGTTAAACTAAAGGGCAGAATACCTGGCTATTCAATCAAATTTATATCTAATATTAAAATAAGCAATGTTTGGGCTGCTACAAAAATATAAATTAATGTAAAAGAATAATACGTCCATTCATTGCAATACATTTGTGTTAATGACGTGCTTTGCAATACCTTTAAAACATCTTTCTCATACATATACTTTGAACAATGTAGGAGATAAACAACAGCATCGATTTCCTATTTTAATCTTTGTAAATCTTTCTATAACTGTCGGAATTCCTTACTATGATGTTCGTATCTGTCTCCCATAAGGTTTCTCAAGGTTTGTGTAACCATACGTTGTAGTACTCCTTCATTAAATTAGTAAATAACCCATTATGTTCACTTACCCCATAATTCATTTTAAGGAGAACGAATTATCGAAGCATGACAAGTCCGCATGAAGCCAACTTTGGCAAGAAAAATCTCACAGAAATAGAAGAGGTGTGTCTGCCAATTTTAATAAAGCACGGTATTTCTGCATTGGAGAAGAATAATACGACTTAAACCTAGAAAAGGCGAACAGTTCATAAAAGCTACAAATATCTACGAATAGCATAGTTTAAACCCTCGTTATTTTTTGCAGGTACGCATTTTAACAGCTAAGCTGAAACTAAAATTTGAGAAGACACAGTAATATTTTAGCGACCATCACCTAGTGATTGCTAAAAATAAATATGCTGGCCAGGAAGAACTTGAGTGGCTATAATAAAAAGCGCTCCAGCATAGGCAAACTGAAACTAAGAACGCATTAAAGATCGAGCTGTAGAACAACTTCCAAACAATTGCCAAAATTACAAGGAACGCCGTGGAAGAAGAATAAAATGCAGCCAAAACTGTATTAACAAAGACCACTAAAGAAATCCTGTGTTTCAAGGACTCGAAAAAAAAGGAGTTAATGTCGGAACTCACATGGGCGAAGCTAAAACAACAACTAGAAACCAAGGTTGCTGTGGATGTGACTAAAACGAGAGCAAGGAAGGCGAAACTACAATAGTGGTGCGATAGGGAGGTAAAGAAGAGTGTGAAACGATACAAACTAAACAGGAAAAATTCTCATAGCGAACAGAATACGCTTCTAGAAAGGATAACTTCAAGGAGATGTATGACATAACGAGAACGAAATCAGAGAGTTACTTGCGAAGAAACCGATCAGTAAAGAGCAAGGAAAGAGAGCTACTCACGAATATCGGGTGGAGAAAGCACTTTTCAGAAGTTTACAACAAAAATACCGGAGCAATAGAGGACATCCATACCTGAGGATCAGCACCAAACCTCCCACAGTGAATGAAATAAAGGTGACACTGAAGACACTAAGCAACAAGCAGTGAGCAGCAACGCCTTCTCAGCGGAAATACTAAGAGCTGACGTTGGAATCACAGCTAAGACTCCACAACCGCTGTTCATGAAGATATGGGCGACCTAAGAGATGTCTGAAGATTGGAGGAAAGGACTGGGGATAAAACTGCTGTTAAACTGAAACAACAGGAATAAAACTAAACTAAACTATTTTCGATGAAATTAGCATTCCACATCAGATATTTCGGTAAGAAAATGCTTCTTGCCTTTCTTTTTTGCCAATTCAACCAAAACAAATGCACGTTTTAATATGATCTTCTCTTCTCAATTTTCTGTCTCTTCCTCTCTTTTTTAATTCATCCAAAATAACAATCTCTACTTTGTCGATACTGCTATCTGAAATTTTCTTTTTCAATCTTTTATGAAAGGCTTCTTCCAGTTTCATTTGTTTAGTTTAATTTAAATTTTAACTGGAATATCAGTAAACATTTGGGTTCTATCCTTTCTTCTGTTTAAGTATCCTTCAACTTTTCTGGGGGTACTTTGGTGAAAGGTCTAATAATTTGAGGTGGCCGATGAATGGATGATCAGTTATGGTGCACTGATGTTCATTATTTTGATCTGTATATGGACGATCCGTAACATAATCAGCTAAAAATGCTTCTTTTCCATAAATGTGTTCGCAAAAATCCTTATGGTCTCAAATCTTTTGGTTATGTTATTAATTGTGAAGGTTTTTGAACAGTGTTGAATCCAGGGGGTGACCGGGAGAGAAATTCCTCCCGGGCAGAGACAAAATTCCCTCCCGGAAACATCACCACCTCATATTCATGTATTTTGTATCTATAAAAGAATGGGTGGATTGCACGGGAATAGGTAAAAATACCTCCCCAGACGTTTCATCCCCCCCCCCCGGAGTAAACAGTCTCAATTCAATACTGTTTTTGAATATGCCTGTCCGATTATCTCTGCAACTCCATCTGTAATAGACATAAGCCAGTTGTTAGACGCTTGATTGTAAAACGCTTTATATGGACCAAAACAGTTCTGTCCAATGGCTGCAGCTTGTGGGATGTATATAAAGATATGGTTAAAAGTAGGCTACTATCCCATTTTGATATTAGTGAAGGAATCTGTAACACTTTTGCAATTAAAACATGTTAAACATGATTAATGATAATTTCTTTAATATTAAAGTATTATTTCCGTCGAGAAAATGCCCCCTTTACCAATAGCTATTTCTCTGACCAAGTTGATAGTCAATCTTTACTATTTTTTTATAGCAAACTGAAATGCTAACTTCATTATTTCTCTATTAGGAAGTTCATAATGTAATTTAGGAGCATTCTTCAAATAGGTACTCATCAAAAATTGTTCTTTATCTTTAGTGAAAATTCGTTTCACCCCAATATTTGATTTAGAAGAAACGTGTTCATTGCTCAACGATGCATTTTTAACTGCCTTAATGCAGTGGTTTTTGAGTTATTTCTGGCCGCTAGACGGATTGAATATTTTCTTTGAAAACTTGCTTACGTCGGTGGATATGCGGGCGTTTAAGTCTGTATTACTTTTTGGCATTTTTCTTTCCTAAAATGTAATTAATAGCGATATCGTATTTTGTTCAAACCTAAATATAGGTGTATTCTTACATTAGACTGTTCCATGGAGCGGTCCAAAGCACAATAAAAACAGTATTTGAGAAAAATATTTTCTGCTATTTTAAGGTTAAGCTGAAAACGTTTAATTATTGAAATATAAGATAGAATTGAATACACTACCTTTCAAAATATTGGTATGTGTAACTTGGTGGTTGGGGGGCAGGAGCTAAGGCTGCCAACTATTGAAGGCCTTAATGCGGGACATGGTTACTCTGCGCCCCCCCCCCCCCCCCCCCCGGTCAGGAAGAAAATATATACAGATTATACAATTTTTAAAAAATGTATGGTTCTTACGTACCCATAAACCGTAAGTGTCACTTATAGTTCGCGCCGTTCGCGGTTAGTACATAATTTTTGCAATGCCTGTGAAAAGCAAAGAAAAGTAATAAATAACGAGTTAAAATTGAATTAACAAAGGTCTGTCAAAATTACATTTTATAGTTTAATAAATTAGGTAGCCTAAAACTGTACAAATGAAAACTTAATAGATAAACAATTCGTAATGCAGGGCGATCACAAATAAAATTGAGGAAATGATGAAAAATATGACCACCGTCTACACTGAACTTTATAAAGCTACATTTGAACTACAATTAATTTATATTATTAGTTCATGTGACTTTAACGCAGTCTAATCACATCGCATTTATTGGAGAAAAAACCCGCTCCATGGTTGCATTGGGCATGCACAGGCACAGGGGTTATTATACGAGAGAGAGACTACATGGACTACAGCCGCCATTCGATTGGTACATTCAATCGTACGAATGCATTTTATGGTGAACGAGTTTTTAGAATCTATCAAACGTCAAACGCGAAATAAAACTTCGCAGTTTTCGCAGCAATATGTTTCGAATGTAAGAATACATTAAGAAAAGCGGGACTTGCGGGACGCATTTGACATTTTGCGGGACGATACCAATGCATTATTTGAATGCGGGACGAGTACTGCTATTGCGGGACCGTCCCGCGCAATGCGGGACGGTTGGCAGCCTTAGGCAGGACTGACAATCAATTATTGGACAAATATTTTGGAAGCCGAATATCAAAAACGTTTTCAAGAGTTTTGGAATGGGGCGCCATCTACTGGTAATTGTATTCAGCACAACATTATCACAACATACAGATCACTGCATGTACAAAATTTTAAATAGGATGCAACGTATGACATCTTCCCCTATACTATAGAGCGGAGATTTAGGTTGCAAAAAACTTATAATAGCTGCTTATTTTAGGTTAGAAAAATCCCTATTTAGGTCGCAAAATTGTCAAAATAGATGCTGATTTTAGGATAAAAATTAATATATATTTTTAAATAATTTAAAATCAAGTCAAGCAGGTTCTTAAATTGATTTGTCATAAAAATAAAAAACAATGTACAACATAAACAAACCCCAATGTATAATTTAAAAAAACAAGTTATTCTATAATGTAAAATAAAATAAAAAATATAATAAACCTCTAACTGAATATAGTTTTTAGGTAAATTTAAAACAAATTGAAAAGCAAAATTCACAGAATTTTAACATTTTACAATTACTGAATTATGCAAATTAAAAGACGTTAGCATTGCAAATGATATATTGCTCAAGTTTACAGTTGTAAAATTTGTTTTCTTGTCGGTAAGCATATTTGTTAACTGGGAAAATGAACGTTCAGTATCGCATGATGTTATAGATGCAAACTTATAGGCGGTATGGTTATAGTCAAACTGAACATCATGTTCAACTCTCTCAGCACAAAGTAAATTCTTAATTGTACTTAAGAGAGCTTCTGCATGGTGCAGATGGGTAAGCGCCAGGCTTGCATTAAGCAATTCCTCGGTTCGAATCCCGCTGGGGTCAGAATTTTTCCGTATCCTTGGCGATTAGAATCGGGCTCAATGAGACCATTCACAGTTGGGCACCAAATTAACTGTGCTGTACTCAGAACCACAGACCTAAGAGATAGAGTAACAAGGTCAACACATCACTAAGACACACAACTCACACAATGGTTGCTGCGCAAGCACCAAAGGCGTGCTCCAACTCTGTATCCCGAATCCGGGGCAAGTTGAGCATTGTACCGGCTCTACACCACATGGTAAATGAGGTTACAGATTATACATACATTCATACATACATACATATTTAAGAGAGGGTAGCCTAGATTTTTATTTAATAAGAATTGAGTTTCTCTAAAGCAATTTTTGTCACATTTCCAGGAGCTTTCTCTAGCTTGTCATGGATATTTTTGATTATTTGCAAAGAGTCTGTAAGAGCTAACCCTATTGTTTCCAGTTTTGTTATAGCATTGACAATATGTTCAAAATACGATTTAATATACAGTAGATCAGGGGTCACCAAATGGCGGACCGCGGTCCGGATGCGGACCTCCGACATGTTTTGTGCAGACCTTAACAAAACTGTAAAAATCATAAATTCTTTTTATTTATGTCGGAAAATTGAAGCAAATAAAATCAAAATATACGCGCCGTCATAATTTTATTTTTCCTGTGCTCTGCGCCATCGAAAGAAGCGACAGTCAGGAGGTTTGCTACCTCCCCCACCGCCCCAAGCCGCACGCTGCCGCAGTTTGCTTCGAAGACCTTCAGTAGAAGTTGAGCATTGTTGTTGACACTTGTGAGTGAAGCAACACGTGCGTAGCTACGAACTAACTACGTACTTCCATGTGAGAAAGGTGGAAGCGAAAGTTAGACAATTTTTACAGAAATAGACAAATTTATATTGCTTTACGCTGCCAAACAGTATTGGACAGTACTTGTGTGTTTGATTTGTCAAAAACGGTGGCTACAATAAATTATTAAAAACTCAAATATAAAACAAAATCATGAGACAAAACACAAATCATTTGCAGAAAAATTCCACCAGAGGAGAAGACATGGATAAAATTTGTCTTAATAAATAATTCGAACTCAGAAACTTAGCTTTCAAACTTTGTACAATGTTTGGATCAACATATATATGTGAAGCAGTGTTTTCCAACATGAACTTCATTAAAAATAAATGTCGATCTCGACTCACCGATGACTATCTCCAGGACTTAATGGCAGTAACTTGCACCAGACTTCAGACAGCTAGCACAAAGCAAAAGATGCCATTTTTCTCATTGAATTTCAAATAATATTGCATTTCTTGTCAATTGCTGAATGAACATTTAATATAATTTCTTTGTTTTATTTATCATTTGACATTTTAATTTAAAACTTGGCTGTCAGTCATCATATAGCGAACCGCGGCAGTTTTATACATTTTTGAAACAGACCCCAATAAAACTAATTGGTGACCCCTGCAGTAGATCATACTTAATATTCCATTTATTTATAAGATTCTGAGCATTGCCAATGCATTTGACGTTTCTAGGATCAAAATTAAGAACTACCTAAAAATTAAATAATTCAGTTACCTATGCCTACGCACTACCAGTGGCACTACACAATTTTACTCACACGCTGAAGACACAGGATGAAAATATAAACAACAGTTTATTGTGTTGCATATGTATAAGACTCATATTAATTCTATAAAGGCACAAAAATACTATTCTATACTTAAAAAATTCAAAAACTTATTTTAGGTACAAAATGCAAAAAATATGCAGCAAATAGGGCGTTAGGTCTTATAATCTCTAATAGGTATTTTAGGTGATATCAAATAGGCGTCAAAATGCATAGTTTCAATTGAGATGATGTGCCTAAAAAACACACGAAAAGCTAAAAACCTAAAATCCGCTCTCACTCTATATTACAATCAAAATAGAGCACAAAATATTTAGCAAAATAACATTAATTTTTAAATTACAAGCAATGCCCGAATTTTCTCTAATCGGAACTTGCAATTAATAATAATTATAATAATTCTCATCTCATCTCCGTGCTTGTAATTTCCTTCTTCCGTTTGTCTGTAATTGGTCAAGATTTGCTTAGGTACATTAACGCCGGGTAAACTACTTTCTTCACCACTTCCACTTTTCTGTCTTTTGGTATTTCTGCATTACCCAGAAAACTAGTTTTAATTGCTTTAAACATTTTCCTGCTTGTGGCTGTACGTTTATTTATTTCGTCATTAATTTTCCCATTACGACTGACGCATGTGACCCTAAATATTTAAACTTAATGACTTCTACTGTCTTTCGTCCTATTGTTGAATTTTTCAAAGAAGTTTTTAAACATACTATATACATACAAATGTACTACTAATAATAATGGTGAGGCACTAACACCCCATGAAGGAGCTTGGCCTGCAAGGCGGAAGGTCAATTCATGACACGTAGTGATGTGGTGAGCATAACGCATTAGACAACCGTATTATTACCCATTGTTCTTTGAAAAAGCAGGTCCCCAATTATTTAAAGCGACTGGGTAGGCCACCCGCCAGGCATCGATCTGGGATTTGAACTCCAGACTTCCGCACTGCAGTCCAATGCTCTAACCATTGAGCTACGCTGTCGCTAAATTTACCACTATGTATTTAAATTAAACTGAAAAATTTATAATAATTATAAAAATTGTTTGAGTCTCAGGCAATCGAACTAGGTTCGATCCCCGGTGATAGGATTTTAAATATCATACACTTCCCGGCTACCATGCTAACACCTGTGGTTGTCAATAAATCCTAACATGGCTAGGCCAGGCAAGGCTAGCCACCTACCCGGTTTACGAGCAAAAAGGGCTCATAGAACCATGACTTTGGGGTAAAAGCAGGCCACTGGCCTAATATAAGACAAAAAAGAAGATGCAACTGTTAGCACCAGTCATGTGTAAAATTCTTTTTCTTATTAAAATTTGCATTACCAGAATTTCAAATAGACAAAATTTAGTAGCTTGCTTTGAGCTAATTCATGGCAAGCACCTTTAGCAAAATATATATCTGTCAAGTAGCGACATTGGTAAGTCACCAAACGCTGTAAGTGTGAAACTTAGCATGCTCAAATTAGTTTGCAGTGTGTGAAACTGGTTGGGAACATGCATAAATTTGTGGGGAGTGGTTTAATTATTTGTATTCGGTGAAGAAAAATTAAGGGTGTGGAGACAAATCATCATCATCCAGCCTTTAAAGTCCACTGCTGGACATAGGCCTCCCTCATTGATTGCCATTTTCCTCGGTCTTGGGCAGTTTGAACCCAATTATTTGCAACTCTATTGATGTCGTCGGTCCATCGGGTAGGTGGTCTCCATCTACTACGTTTGTCAGCCTTTGGGCGCCATTCAAGTAGTCTCTTGGTCCTTCTATCATCACTCATTCTGGCTATGTGACCTGACCAATTCCACTTAAGTTGACATATCCGCTCTACAACATCAGTTGTTCTCTCTGCTGTAGGTCTTCGTTTGTAACATGGCCTCTCAAAGATATGCCCAGCATTGACCTTTCCATCGTATGTTGTGCAATTTTTATTTTTCGAGCTGTCCCAGATGTTAAAGTCAGAGTTTCTGCACCGTAAGTCATAACAGATAAAATGCATTGGTCAGAAACTTTTCTTTTTAGGCATGTTAGAAGGTTGCTTTTGAAAACGGAGTTTACCAAATGCTGCCCAGGCAAGAGATATTCTTCTAGTTAACTCACGTTTGATTATTTCTTGAGATTCTAATTTCATGTCCCAATTATGTATATTTTTCCACATGTTCGACAACATTATTATTGACCTTGATGTGGTCGTTGGGTACCAAGTTAGTCATTATTTTTGTTTTAAGGAAGTTGATATTCGAACCGACACTAGAACAGACAGTCTTCAATCTAAGATTTGTTAGTTGCTTTCATGATCGTTAGTTCCGAAATCAGATTGGAAACCAGCCTGTTCTTCTGGCTGATAGAAGTCAAGCTTCGTTTCTAACCTTGCGGTTATTATTCCAGTGAATAATTTATAGAGATGGTTTTTAGACTTATTGGTCTATAATTCTCTAGATCGGTTTTATCTCCCTTTTTAAACAGTAATATGGTTACCGCGTTGTTCCATTTACTCAGTATACTGCTGATGTTTAAGCAAAGCTTGAATAATACTTTTATTTTCTCCTCCTATTTTAATTGCATCTGTAACAACGTTGTCTTCACCGGGTGCTTTGTTGTTTTTGGACATTTGCAAGGCTAACCATATTTCATCGACGATGATCTCTGGTAATTCCTCGGATCCCTGATTGACAATGCCTTTGCTGGATGGTAGTGACTGCGGGTCTTGGTTTTCATCCGCTTGACTTTGGTATAATTTAGAGTGGAATCCGTTTACTACATGCAGTATTTCTTCACGATTTTATGTTAGAATTCCCTTTTTTTTTTGGAGACAATAAATCCCTGCAAATCTTTTTATGAAAATTTAATATATTTTATAAAGCGATTTGCATGGTCTTTGTACTACCTCCGACTCTTGAAATGTTACTTACATATTTTTTATCAATATATTTTCTTCCCTTAGACTGACTCCTTGTTATACCATGAGTGTCCTTACTTCACTAGTCTGCCTGATTTGTTTCCTTTTGATCGGGAAACCTTATTCTACACACTTACACATACCATAAATAGTTTGTCTGGCAATTGCCATTCTAATAAAATGATTAACAGTAAAATACCTTCTCAAATGTTGATGTACACAAAAATTGGCTATTACTTGATGACGTTTGTTTTCGTTTAGAGTTTCTGTTATTTACAATAAGTAAATAAGAGGAATGCAAGTTTAAAGTTATGATTCTCGACAAATATCAAATTGTAAGAAGCAAAAATAAAATTGCTAACTCAGTGCCTTCCTGATTTTTAGTTTAACAAGAAATGTATGGATTTTTTGTGCCCACACCCGTAGTGTAATACAATAACTTGACAATTATTTTGTTTTGCAACGGTTAATAAATAGAGGTAATATTTTAAAAGACTTGTTTCCTCTATATTTATTCTTTTTTAAACTGCAATATCTAAACAAAATGTTGAAATTAGGTGATATTGAAAGTATTGTTGCACGGAGATTATTACACTCTAACCTAAAAGTCTGAATATTGTCAAAGGGTTAGTCCACTTCTTAAAACTACTCTGCAATCCATCTCATTTTGGTTCTTACCTGAGATGTCACATTTTATATAAAAGTTAATAAAGTAGTGCTCTATGTAAACAAAGGCAATCGGGAATGGATATTTATTGAAGAAGTCCTGGGTAAAGCTCGGTACTGACTTGAGCATTTTTACGTGCACGAACAGTTTGCGCGTAAAATTGCTCTAATCAATACCAGCCTGAATTTGCTGTGCGCGTACGTGGCAACACACACGAACACGATCCATCGCGTGTCGGTTTTATGGCTGCGTACTGACTTGAGCGTTTTTACGCGCACGAATGGCTTACGCACACACACTTTCGTGCGCGTAAAAATGCTCGAGTCAGTACCAAGCTTAAAAGGTTGGTGAACATTACTGATGCAAATACACAATCTGATTCATATGGTAACCATTTTATGTTACTGTTTACTTGTACTATCTGTTTTTTTTAAATTCTAGGGTAATTACGTTAGTCATCTCCAATCAGAGTCTTGAGCCTCTCTTTGACGTGGATACTGTTTGTGAGATACAGTATGAATCGCGGCGGAAATTAGTTGACAACTGTATCAAATACGTGGTCTCTCTCAGTCATCTGCGAGAACAGTTGAATGCCATACAGTTATGGACCTATCATTGCTGTTTTTTATTTTTGTCGAAGCAGTCTGGGTGTGCTATATCCCAAAGATGGAATGAGGCGTCACTAAACTAATAAATTTTTCATAGTCAGATACTGACTCCATGACTGCACTGACTATACCTATAGCAAAGAACACATTGTTTCACACTACTCATTCGATTTATTCGATTTAATACAAACTGAAGAAAATATCCTACGCCTATGATGCAATATCATGTGTACTGGCTTGCAAAAGTATACATGTCTGAACGGCATCATATGGTGTAAATCAGTATCCGAGATACAGAATTTATGGCTGGCGACCGAAAAGAACGGAAACCGAAATTTAGTATTGCGATAGTGTATGCCTTACCCAATACGGTGTGAAAAACTCCATTTGAACGGGTTTGAAAGGGGCCTTAGCTGTAGCTGTGGGTACCATGGATGAGTGCAAAATGCACTGCATCAGCTTGGGAGAAAATGTGCAAGTTGTAACTTTCTGTAATTGCGTGTGCATTTATGTAAAATGGTCAACATAAATTAGACCCATCACATAGATTGTTTACATAAATTAAATGTTCTTACTGAATACAGTTGCGATTCAAAATGAGGAAAAATTAATCTTGAAACTCATGACAACAAAAAAAAGGAATTTATTGTACCCATACAAGTCTACTACAGATTTGCGATGCAAATCAAAAATACTTTACTATTAAACATGACACGATGTGTATATGCTAAAATATAACAGAGTAAAATAAATATGAGTATTTAGAGATTGACGAGACCTCAAGACTAGTCTTAGTGTTCCCCTTGAGATAAAACTCAGGACCAAAATTGAATCTTTGAAACAAAGACAAGACCAAGACAACACAATGCAAACCAAATTTGCTATTCAAGCCATAGTCACCACGCAACAAATGTTCTTATTTCTCGTCTTGGTCTAGGTGTCACAAACCTCTAAACAATCTAAAACAAAACTTGAAATATTTACATTTTTGTATAAATAGAAATGTACAAAATGTCACATCACTCTAAAACAGCAGTTCTTAACCTTTTGTGTCGGTGACCCAAAATTCAGTAATTTTTGAATCCCACGACCCTAGTTGTTTTGAGCAAAAATACAAAACAATATTGAAAGAAAAAATCAGACAGCACTGAACACTAAGTGAAGTTAATTGGAAAAGATAGATATCGAGCTATAAAGCAGGCACATTTTCTAGAGCTACCCGTAACTAATATATAAATTATTGCACAAGACTTTCCATTCTCATGAGGTCTTATTGAGTTTGATTGTAAAAAACAAAAAAACAAAAATATTTTAGTATTTTTCAGATAGAAGTTCGATATATCGGGGTTCTACGTGCATAGGTCCTAGAAAGTCGGAACCATCGCCACTGTGCACCCCGCCGTCAAGAATCCCCAAGGGACCATTCACCTGTGTGACCTCGATATATTGAACTTTTACAATTTTTTAACATCAAACTATGTAATTTGACCAAGATATCACAGTAATAATTACAATATTTATATGTATAAAGAAATTAGTGACTACTTCAAATGGATCTCTAACCCAACTACATCTTTCAATTTGGACATTTTGTGAAAGATACCTTTCCATTTCCTATGCAAGGCTTCTTAAATGTCTGAATAATAGGCATGGATCACAAAAATAAAAAATCATTTAAAAAAAGTTCTTCTTTGAAGTATCGCGGAGGCGTCTCACGACCCACCAAATTGGGTTGTGACCTGAGGTTAAGAAACGCTGCTCTAAAGCAACAGCAAACAAATACTAAAAACACACAACATTGCAGCGCGTTCCTAAAAATAACTAATTTAATTAAGAGTCCGGTGGCTGTTCTGGATAGTCATATAAGTAAGAAGAATATCCAGAATTATTAGAAACACCAGAATTACCACCCCCATCAGAAGGCAGTGGTACAGGAAGAGGGCGTGCGGGTTTACGTGGTCGATATGGTCCTCGTGATCCAGTGTGAGTTGGTCCACTAGGTTTTAGCCGTGGCCTTCCAGGACCTCTCCGAATGGTAGGACTGCCAGTATATCCAGTGGAATTTGTAGAACTTTGGGAAGAAACAAAATGTGGAGACGTTGAAGGTGTGCTTGGAGCATCAAAAGAATTCAGGCCTCCCGAAGTGCTTGCATTTAAATCAACTCCGGATTCTGAAATTAGATAAACTTTTTTATTATAATGTTGCAAAAACTTAATATATACGAATAAAACTAATTAAATAAATATAAATAATCTTTATTTCTTCACGGTAGATAATTGTGTTCATAGAAAGCAGTTATAACTAAACACGGTTTTCAACAAAATAAATAACGAGTAAGTACCAGTAATAGTAATAACGGGTGATCAAAAAGTCTTTACGTCCTGGGCGGCGCTGAAGAGTTAATTGTGAACGTACCACATCAGCTGTTTCAACCAAACGTCACTTTTTGTTCATTGTTAGTAAATTGTCTGTTCCGTTAGTGTAATATCGTAAGTACAGTACAATTTTTTTTAATAATTTTAACTAAAACAGAATCTTTACAGAATATCAGCTTCTCTAGACAGGCAGACGTATTCTGTAATCTCTACCTCTCAGTTTTTTGTGTTTGGTAATGTAACCTCTTCAATTAAAATGGTTTTGCTACAAGAACATAACATTTTTATGATCGAATCCTATTTTCGTAATGGCCGTCGAGTTGATGGAATATGGCAGTACTCAATCCATGATTGTTTTGAAGGGTTTCGGCAGGAATTTCCAAACCTTGCGTTGCATTATAACACTTTTCGTTGTTCTTTGAATCACTGCGTTGAAGTTTTCCGTACGACTGTATCTGTTTCAAGCAAAGTCATCCTCCGAGAAGAACGGCAGAAGTAATTGAAAAAGTAAGACAGATTATGGAAGATGCCCCTCGACCTTCTGTATGCCTTTGGTCTCAACAAGTTCAGTTGGCACCTGCCACCAAATAATGAAGAAAGACATTCACGTCTACCCCTACCGTTTGCAGTCTGTACAACTATTGCATGAAGCTGATTATCCTCAGTGTGTCGAATATTGTCGAGTGGTTCCTAGGTACCCTCAATGACGACTTATTGGAGAACGCTTTTTTCACAGACGAGGCCTGGTTTTATTTAGATGGATACATTAATTCTCAAAATATTCGTTGGTGGCGTTCGGAGAAACCTAATTTTATGGTAGAGACAACTATTCATCCTCAAAAATTAAAAGTGTGGACGGCTATTTCAAGGCGTCGAATAATTGGGCAACACTTCTCTGAAGGTAAAAGTAAGATAAAAGTGTTTATTTGTTGATAGATCAACGAAGATTTTTTCAGGCGCTTTGACTGCAAAAAGATATCGAGACGAGCTTTTACGGTCTTCACTCGAAGATGTTTATGACAAACTCAGGTTTGGTTTTTTCTAACAAGACTGCACATGCTACACATGATACGAGAATTTTTCGACAGACGGATTATTAGTCGAAACATGCCAATACCTTATCCTGCCAGACCTGATGCCATACGATTTCTTTCTATAGCCGTATTTAAAGAACTTGATTTTCCAGCAACGAATACATGATCTAACTGAACTGCGGCACAGAGTATAGGAGAAAATTAATGAAATTAATAACAATCCAAATATGTTAATAAATGCCAAATGCCGAGCGTGCCTGGGTGAAGGCGGTGAACATTTTGATCATTTGTTATGAATCCCTTTTTTATTGCAATAAATTACAGTTAAGTTATTACCATTTGATAAATATGTAGTGTTTTAAAGTTGGTTTTAAACGTTTGCATTTGATTGCTTTGTTGTTAAATATGTTTATAAAAGTAGGGTTAGGTACGTTTTGTGATATGTTCACAATGAACTCTTCAGTGCCGCCAAGGACGTCAAGACTTTTTGAACACCCATTATATCCCAGGTTGATTGCAAAATGTACTATCTATGTGCAAGTTCAATACTATCCAATTAAGCTGAATATAAATTGTTCATGGTGCACTATATATCACACACCATCTTAATTTAATTTATAGTACATATTACCAACATATGTCCCTTCTATTCAAGCTCTCTTTGGCTTTAATATAAATCCTGGATTTACAACCTGTATTTGCTTCAAGATTAATTTCCATCATAGAAAGCTGAACATTCTTTCTGTTTTACTAAATTGTATATGTTTGCTAGAGCTTGACAGATATAAGCTTGCATCTAATCAAACGATGCGCAGTGGACTAAGTGGTGAAAAAGCGACGGATCTCATTTACTAAATTTGAGCCACGTTACGAAGGCGAGCCATGTAAACAAATATTCTAACAGTTCTCAGTGCGGGTTAAACCAGTTTCGCACGGTGCTCATTTTACGTAAACGTTCGTTGTATGTTGCTGTAAAAGAAATTACCACACAACAAAACAACGCTCGTTCCTCCTCTAGTGTAAAGGCATGCATAGGGGGTGTTCGAGTTTCTCTTCGAAACGACCAACCACAGAACGCCTTTCTATCACGTGATTTTCAGTGTTTCTTTACTTGGCTCGCCTTCCTAACTTGACTGAAGTTTAGGTAGTTGCCTAACTGTAAACATCTGGTACATTCTGGTATAAAGTGAGCGCAATTGAGTAACAGCATGTTTCGAACTTCGGCTTGTCCTTGTTTTTCCTAGTGCTCACTCCTCACGCTGTACAGGTTGACATGCACGCTAATATCTGTCAAGCTGTACTTCTTAATATTTTTCATTTTATATTCCACTTATTTCTTAAATCCCCTATCTAGATTTTCTTTATGAATTGAGGATTTTTCCATCCCTTTTCAGTTTCAGTCTGCATCTCCCTTACCTATTTTTCAACTTAATTAGTTCTCTAATTTTTCCGTTTTCCTGTAATATCTTTCGAGGCATTTTCATATTTGATGAAGAAAATAAAACCCTGTTGAATGTCACAAAACCAATTTGTCAGTGTCAATGAAAACCTAACATTGCATGTCACAATCATTATTTCCACTTGCAACGTTTATGAGAAAATTGACACTTGTTGACACTGACAAGTTGGTTTTGTGACACTCGACAGGGTTTTATTTTCGCCATCAAATTTGAAAATGCCTCTCTACAGCTAAGCTGAAGTAGCTGTATTGGGTCTGGTATCATCCATGCAGATACAGAGCAGTAAATAAATGGAATATGTACTTTTGATGTGTTTAAAGTGTACAAAATGCGAATTATCCACACAATTTTAAAATATTTCGATTTAAAAAAAGCGATTTTGAGGTTATAATATTAAATTTTTTACTTAAACTGCCATTTTAGAAGAACAATTCGTTGATTGTTTAGAGAACAGCCTGACAATGGTTTGTGTAGTCACTGGCTTAATTTTCAAAATATCTACAGAAAAAAGTAGATAAAAACTGAAATTTCCTGTGTGTATGTAAATTCCTGCCATCCGAACTTAGGGAAATTACTAAGAAAAATAACATACACGGTCCATTAAATTACAGGGATCGGATATATATGACTACTTTTAATTTCCAAAATGGTAAAGGACCATTAAATGTTTTATGTACTGCTTTAAAAATTACGATGATCCAAGATTCTACAATGGGTGCTTCCGGCAAAGCGAGGTTTGCAAGGAGGTCTCACCAAAACATATCGTCTTTTCTCACAGAATTGAAGCAAAGGTCAATTCTTCAGTGATCGAGATCTCAAACTTTTGCCATTTGTCATTGCATTTTTGTGTATTTTTTTTGCTGTGACATGAACCACCCCTGTACATGCCAGGTGGGGTCAACTTGATAAACTTTGGTTAGATGCAATGACAATATTGTCAGATTGGAAAATATTGTTAACCTGACCTCGATTCATTTTTTTCCTAAAACCTCGTCTCTCATAAGGTAATAATTTAAAGTTAAAATCTTTCTTTCTTTCTTTCTTCTGTTTATCCTTGTACCCTATCTGGGTGTCGGATATGAGGTCCAGTCCTTCCATTCCTTTCTGCTCCTTGCCATTTTTTCATCTTTGCCACTGTTTTGCCTCTCTTTATACCGATTTCTTCGATTCTTTGTGTCCAGCGCTTTCTGGGTCTGCCCTTCTTCCTTTTTCTTTCTCCTGGTGCTTCCATGATCTTTTTTAGTAGCGATTTTTCTTCTTTTCTTATTATATGACCATACCATCTTAGTTCTTTCCTTTCTATGAAGTCCATTATTCCTGCTTGTCTTAAAGTTTGTCTTATTCTTTCATTTGTCTCTCTGTCCCATTTTGTAACTCCCTCAATTCTTCTCAGGAACTGCATTTCTGCTGCATTGATCTTGCTTTCGTGCTTTTTGTTTATGGTCCATGCCTCGCTGCCGTAAGTTAGTGTTGGCCTCGCTATACTATTGTATACTTTCAGTTTCACTTGCTTGTCTACTTCTTGTTTCTGTAGTATTGGTTTGTTTATAGCATAATATACGTTCCTTGTTTTCTTTATTCTTTGTGCAATGTCGACTTCTATTCTTCCATCATCTGTTATTACTGAGCCGAGATATTCCATTGCTGTAACTATTTCTATTGTTATCCCATTTATTTCTATAGTTCTTATTATCTCACTGTTTTTGTTATTTATAATCATCATTCTTGTTTTGTTAGTATTCACCTCCATTCCCATTTTCTCCATTTCCTCGTTCCAAATTTTAACCAGTCGCTTCATTTTACTGTGAGTATCTGCTATAAGTATTATGTCATCTGCGTAGATTAAACTATCTACTTTGATTGACCTTAGTTGGTGATGTCCTAGTTGTGATTGTAGATGTTTTGATTTCTCTCTTGTATTTAATAAAATTTTGTCCATTACAGTTATGAATAGGAGTGGGCTAAGACTATCTCCCTGTTTTAATCCTTTTGTCATGTGAAATGTGTCGGATACTTGTCCGTTCATCTGTACTCTTCCTTTGACTGTCTGGTAGATGTTCTTAATGTTTCTTAAGAGTTTTCTGGATGTCTGTAATTCTATCAGGTACTTCCATATGTTACTTCTTTTTATATTATCGAAGGCAGCTTTCAGGTCTATAAATGTGACGAACATTTCACTTCCTCTTTCTATTGCTCTTTCCATTATATTTCTTATTATATGTATGTTGTCCATTGTTTGTTTACCTTGTCTGTATGCTGCTTGTTCCTCGGCCAGTTTGTGTCCTATGCAGTGTGTAAGTTTCTTTTGTAGAATCTTCGTGTACATTTTGAAAACTGTAGAAGATAGGCAGATTGTAGAAGATAGGCAGATTGCTCTATAATTATCACAATTCCCCGTTTCTCCTTTTTTATAGATAGGTATGATTGTATTATTTTCCCAGTCCTTTGGAATTTGCTCTCCTTCCCATGCTTTTCTGAATATTTCGTGTAACCATATCTTTCCTTTCGGCCCCATGAATTTTATCATTTCTGCCTCGATACCATCTGGTCCACCTGCCTTGCCCAGTTTAAGTGAAGCAATTGCCTCATCCACCTCTGACATTTCTATTTCTAATTCGTTTTCCTGTGGTTCTTCACCTATTTCGTCGTATTCGTCTTGCTCTTCTTGTTGATTTCGGTCCTCTTCGAATTTTTCTTCGTAGTATTGCTTCCATACTTGTAGGATTTCAGATATTTCCGTTTTTAATTCGTTTTTTTTGTTTCTTATTCCTCTTACTTCTCTTCCCTTATTTTCTCTTAACTTTTTTACTATACCCCAAAAGTTAAAATCAAGTACGTAAAAAAATCAATAATTAAGCATAAAAATTAAACATAGGCTCCAAATTGCTTTTTAAATCGAAATATCTTGAAATTTTGTGGACAATCCACATTTTTTCAACTGTATGCATCTTAAATACACTGGAATTACAAAGTTCTGTCATTAATTTTTTTGTAACTGGGTGGCGGTAAAGCATACTTTGGTTTTAGAAATGTCTGATTCTTTTTCTTTTACGGGTTAACTTGCTTCAAATTTTAACCACTTTCTGAATAGTACAGAGCCTTTTCAAATTGTCTTACCTCTTACTTGAAATTATCTTTCTTCGTGTCTCTGAATGGTATCTATTGCTTAATATAGTTTTTTTTCTAATTACTCCACGTCGTCATATATTATTTTCTATTATTCTATATTTGATTATTTTTATATAGTTTCTAATATTTCATCTTATAAGCTAATTTATCTTATTCTTGCTAAAATTGAATTTCGGCTTAGACCGCGTAGTCCTTGTAGATAAACACCCAGCATTGTCTGGCTTAATGTGCCTTGCACCTTGTGAACTTTAGCAAGAATCCACGCGATGGCCATGATCTTTGGTGGCTTGTGTTGTTTGAGTACTTTGTGAACAAGTATGCTTAATACCAATTTGGCCTTTTGCTGTTTGTGCACCCAACCCACCAACATTTTGCAAGACATTGCAGCTTGCATCATCAGAATGATAGTCGCTAATTTATCTTTTTGTCATATCTCTAAAGACTGCTTCAAAATTTTCCTTTTCGTTGTTTATTTTATTTTCACTATTCTTTGCTTCATTTCTAGTGTGAAATTATTTATTATCATTATCAGTAACATCAAGCTTTGTGAAAAATCCAGATGCATCATTTACTCAATGTTGTTCATTATTCCATCGTGTATGTCTTGTCTAGTTCCACCTACTGCTCATAAGAATCTTATTTCTGATTATGTTAATCTTCTCTTAGCAACCATTCACAATATTATTATTGCCTTCTTTATTTTTATAGAATATTCAGCTACTTGAATATAAGACAATTGTCTCAAATTGTATGTATGTATTATCGTTAACCTCGTTTTACCTTTCGGTGTAGAGGCTGGTGCTTTATGTGCTTGCATCTGACGGTACAATGCTCAACTTGCCCCGGATTCGGAATACAAAGTTGGAGCGCGCCTTTTGTGCTTGCACAGCAACCATTGTGTAAAGTGTGTGTCATGTTGATGTGTTGACCTTGTTACTCTATCTCTGAGGTCTGTGGATCTGAGTAGAGCACAGTTAATTTGGTGCCCAACTGTGAATGGTCTCACCGAGCCCGATTCCAATCGCCAAGGCTACGGAAAAATTGCGGCCCTCGCGGGATTCGAACCGAGGACTTGCTTACTAGCAAGCCTAGCGCTACCCAACTGTGCTACCCGGCTTCACCTTTGTCTCAAATTATTAAAACTTAATATAGCTTTGTTGTTTTATAGTTTATAATGGAATCTACTTTGGAACACTTTTGTTATCAAAACAATTGGTAAAATATGTTGAGTACATCCTAAAGTACTTTACTTCATACAGCAACAATGCACAATGTCTGTATTTTACAAAAAATATACAGCCAACATTTTTAAAGAAATAATGAATTTGTTTTTAGATATCTTTTACTTGAGGCCAAAATAATATTTAAATAATCTATACACATGGAACAGAAATTATTCGAAAAAAGAAAATCTTACCAATCGACGTTGAAGAAGTAGTATTATTTGTATTAAATCTACCAAGTGCAGAGGCTCTTCGTGAGCCACGTGGCCGGCCACGCTTTGAAGATCCACGTCCAGGTATTCGAGGTTTCACAGTGCTACCGTATAAATTATATACAGTATATTCTGAAAATAATAAACTCTTAAAAACTGCCGAAGCAACTAACAGGGTCGCATTATATACCCGTATATATAAAACCACAAATCAAGAACATTCTACTGTTTTCGTATATTACAAGCATGAAAAAAATGAAAGAAACTTACTATTATTAATGGATGAGTCGCCTTCGACATCTAAAAAGTTTCCATCGCTCATGTCTTCAGATGCAGTCAAAATGGGTGAATTGTCACTATGGGGACTACTAGGGCCACTATCTATGTTCAGCCACTGATCCTCAAAGCCACTTTCAGAACTTTCGTGCTTCATCTTCTTTGCTTCAGGAGCGGACATATGCAGTGTCTAACACAGAATTACAATATTCAGTAAATCGCAAATATAAACACTTGAAAGTTAACATACCTTGAACACTGCTACATGCTTCCTTTTTCTTTCTAGTTCTCGCATGTCTTCGAGTTGTTTACGCTCCTCTGTGCGTTGTCGATCTAAATGTAACAACCACATAGAAACCAACATTTAAAAAAAATAATACTCTTACATTTCTGCTCAATTTCTTCATCATCCAGCAGAAGGGAAACAACTTCTTTTGGTTTAAGGGTGTCTGGTTTGAAATTACCTCCACTTATGACTAATTTTTGAATCTAAAAATGTAATAAATTGTCTATTATACCCTGCAATGCAATATTTGGCTGATGCAACGTTTGTGCCCCCATAATGTAATGTTCGATGAAAGCATGACATAGCTTATTGGACTACTAGCAGTCACTTTCACCCTATTAGTCTTTGAACAACTGACACATTCATTTGATATTATTGCTTGATTAATATTACTATTTTTTTATTGTTTACCTCACTCTTTTCTCTAGCTCTCTGCAAAATGCGTTCCTCTATCGAACCTTTACAAATCAGTCGATAAACCGTAACTTGTTTAGTTTGCCCCAAGCGATGAGCTCTGTCCATAGCTTGTTGGTCAACAGTTGGGTTCCAATCACTATCATAGAATATCACCTATAATAAAGAACGGTTAAAAAAACGTAATAAAATAGCATATACTCTCAGTAATGAAAATATTTCCAACAGTTACATTATTTAGTCTTTTTCTCCACTCAGACACTAAGTGGAACGGAATGGAAAGGAAAGAAAGCAATGAAGTGGATGCAATAACTGACATTATAAGCGCAAAATGTGTGGTGGTTAATAAACAAAGTGGAACAACAATGGTTAGAAACTTGGGAACAACAAATTCTGAAAAGAATCTTTGGAGAATTAAAATGAGAGCAATGGAGAAGGATGACAAATGTGGAAGTCTACTAAGAACATGGAAAATCAAAAATGATGCAATAGATTAAAGCTGGAAGATTAAGATGGCTAGAGCGCATAATAAGTGTATCAGACAGCAGAGTGACAAAACCAATTATGAAAGACAAAATATAAAGAAACAAAGACACCCTAGTAAATGGTGGATGGAAGTGGTAGAAAGGAAAGTGTTTAAAAAAGTTTAGCAACTTTAACCAGAGAGAGCGGAAGGCCGAGCAATAAACATGCTCGAGTCTCAGGCGACCGGACTGGATTCAATCCCCGGCGACTACACCAGGATTTGAAAAATCGTATGCTCTCCGGCTACCACGCTAACACCTGTGGTAGTCATTAACACCTAATAAGGGAACTCTTCCTCACTTTCGATGGGCAAGGCTAGCCACCTAACCGACTTATGAGTAAAGAGGGCTCATAGAACTTTGTGGTTAAAAATATAATAAGAAGAAAACGTTTTTATTTATTTTGTAAACGCTGAACTGTTTTTTCAAGTATGCCATGAACGATAGGTAATTCCTTTTTTTATTTTTTTATGTCTTCCTTCATGACAAAAATATCTTGATCTATAATCTATCAACCACACTGCACATAATCATACATTAGTGCGCAGTAATATACTTAAGTTATACTTACTAAGTAATACTTAAGTACTAATTTAAAATTTAATATAAAGAAAACCTGCATGGACAGTTAAGTTTTAGTATTAGAAGATATAAAATGTACAATTATACTTACAGTATCTGCAGCAGTGAGGTTAATACCAAGTCCTCCTGCTCTTGTGGACAGCAAAAACACAAATATATCAGTTCGAGCTTGGAAGTCAGCAACCATATCTCTTCTCTCCGATATCTTAGAGGAACCATCCAAACGCATGAATTTGTGATGCCGATGCCACATATATTCCTTAAATTAAAAAATAATTTTGTAGACTAGTTACTAATGACAAAGAATGCACCCGAGAAATATAAAATAGTAGTACAGAATGTAATAAAAAGGGCAGAGTGACTATGCATAATCGAATAGTTCTCATTTAATACATATGTAGTCTCAAACTTATTTTTTATCTGGAGTTATAGCCTCTTATACTCTGTGTGGCAGCTCTGCAATACCTTGAATTGGCATAGACTATACCATAAATTTCACATGTCCCTAAAAGTCGAGTAGATTTAAGTAAGGTAACCTTGAAGACCATGCTGCGCAACTCCTACAGCTAATCCATCCCTCAGCAGGTGTTGCATCTAAAAAGTCTCATATTGTGTGACTGAAATGGATCCAAACAGTGTCATGCATCGACCACATGCAAGCTCTAATGTGTATAGTAGTCACGTCCAGTAAATCGTCTTGGTAGGACAAAGGGACCAATTAAGAAATTATTGAATACTATATCAATTCAAGGATTCATTTAAAACTGCCATTGGTGTTGGTGTGAGGATTTTCCATTTTCTAAGAGCCAAATAAAGGGCTACGTCAAGGGGATCCCCTATCGGCGATGCTTTTCATCTTAGCAAAAGCATGTATGATAAGACAGAGTGGAATAAACAGGGAGGGAACTGTATATAATAAAGGTCACCAAATTATTATAAAATAAGTGAAAATAAAACAAAATACATGGAGATGAGCGGGGAAACGGACTTCAGACCTAACGCATATTTAAATATTGTAGGGCAGGAAGATAGTAGAAGTAGAGCAGTTTTGTTTCCTGGGAACGATAATAACCAGAAATAATGACTACAGCAAAGACATAAATGCCAGAATAGCAGCGGGTAATAAAAGTATGGGTGCCCTGAGTGGTTTAATCATGTGCAAAAGTGTGTCAAGTAAAGTTAAACTGAAAGTGTATAAAACGGTTATTCGGCCGGTAGTAACCTATGCTAGCGAGGTGTGGACAATCTGTAAAAGAGACAGAGAAAATGTAGAGGTGTGGGAAAGGAAGGTGTTGCGAGCGATTTACGGGGGAAAGGAAGTGGGGGACGAGTGGATAAGAAGAACAACTGCGGAGATCTACGAACTGTATGGAGAACCATTGATAAGCGACGTAGCCAAATCCCAACGTATCAGGTGGTTAGGACACGTGGTGAGGCTCCCAGAGAACAGAACTACAAGGAAGGCGATAGAAGGAAGACTCTTGGGTGAAAAGAAGAGAGCGGCCTAAGAACAGATAGCTAGATGCAGTTGAGGATGATTTAAGGAGCTTGGGCATAGGAAGATGGAAAGAAACGACACAGGATAGAGGGCGATGGAGAACCGTGGTGCAACAAGCTTTGAGCCTACACGGCCGGTAGAGCTTTCTATATATATAAGAGCCAAATAAAGTGGTAGGGATAAAGGTGCTGATTTCTTAAAAATGACAACTTCTATGAAACCAAATTAGTTTAGTACTGGCACCTGAATTTATCTGAACATTCACCACTACACAATCTTCCGCCGGAATCTACATATTTAAGGTTAAAAGATCGTGATTCCCTTAATTGATTATGTAGCGTGTCAAAGGTTTTATCAGTTGGTATATATGCAGATGTGGGAAATGTTCTGCTTGGTCTTCTAGCTTCAGCTCTATTGCAGTTTGTCAAACCATGCATTAAATGGACATCTGCCATTTCTTGGAAAGCACAATCCACCATTTCTGACAACATGCAAATATGAAAATGTAACATTAACCACTTCCATGAGGCACACGCCCAAGGCAAACTCAACTGCCTGTGCGGGAAACCTTTACGCATGCTTTGTTGTGCCCGCAAGCATCTGTTTAAAAAACATAAAATAATGTCGAAAGATGTGAAGTTAATTTTTTTAACAAGCATATAGGGATAATATAAAATAATGCATATGCATTGTTGTAATGGGCCAATTCGTGTCACCCTATATATACATTTCAAATTTTTTTACCATATCCTGTCAGTAATAAAACCGAACTATATTTCTCATATGTATTAATTAAGTTGATACACTCTATAAGTGTCTCGGACTTGCGGAAATGGAATGTGAGAATGCAGCAGATCAAAGACGTGTAGTTAAAAATAGAACAATGCCAGGTCCGGTTATTGTTCCACTTGTGCTTTGTACATTTAAGTTTCTTCATTATTAAGGTACATTGTGTTGAATTTTATTCACGTCTTTCAGTCTATGAGTGTAGGTATTGTGCTGTTTACATTTTAGGTTGATTTTCACTATTGCATGATCAGATTCGTGCGTTGTACCTCGATAACTTCTACTGACTGCGAAGACAGTCGCATGTGAGCAAGCAACAGGCACGGGTCGTCACCAAAACCTAAGTGACGCCCAACGCTAATAAAAAGCACCAAAGTGCTCTGTGCAGTGTGGTGTTGACCGGATTAATCATTAACGCACTATTTAAGGTGCTTTCATGCATGTAGCATACGGTCTTTTTATGTGAACATTGTGTATTCTTACAAATATCTTTATGTATGTTATAATAACGTGAGTAGAAACAGCTTTTGCTTGTAGATATTTACAGTAAGGAGCCTATATTGTTGACAGCTTCACTTGTATGATTTGGCACTGTTTATTGTTGGTGTTTTATGTAAATGTATCTTCCCGTATTTGTGTTTCTCTTACAGATTATATATCTTTTTATGTAAACTGTTGGGTTTTATTGCTGGCAGTGTTTGCATGCATAATATCAGCATTCTAGGTGACAACGAGCAAACCCAGAGCAATATTGATTTGCCCTTAGCCGCACTGAAGATTTAAATTGAGTTTTATGTCTCTACGACTGTTGAAGCTAGCGAACTCAAGGCAATATAAATTAATAAGTAAAGTAGAGTATTGGGCTAAGTGAACGTACTCCGTGTAAAATTTTCCGCTTCGTGGCACAGGAAATTTGTCAACTGTCATGATACATCTTCCCTTGCAACTGTGGCATCTGTGAGGTGACAACAAATAATCGTTCCCATCATGTAGTACCCCTCCTACTCCAAAACAAGTTAATATTCTGATTTTCCAACGAAGGCATGACAAATCCCAACTGCATATACACATATGGCTTTCACATTGAAAGGGTTAAGTAACATAAACAAGTTTGGCTACATGTACCTAAACATTGTTTTACACTTTAAACTATAACTCAGAAAGAATAAGTTTGAGACCACATTATGTATAAACCTTTTAGTTTGCTGGAACAAGTACTATGTAACTATAACTATATCAATTACTCAACAGTGAAATTGCTAAAATATTTTTATTAAATTCTTTGATACCAATTATCGCCAACAGGTTAAATCTACGTAAGTACAATGAATGTTAACTATCATGTGCAAAACATCGCTATCTAGTAATATCAAGAATTTAGTATAAACTGTGTAAGAGGAATTGCAGAGTATGAAAGGAATCCCGTAGAACTTCATATAATGACTAATTCTCATACTATAGAATTCAATTTGCACCATATTTTCAACAGCAGCATCTCTAAAAGTGTATTAGAAATGGAAAAATATTGTGCATCCGTTACGCACTTATATGAGGTATTCATATGGACAAATAAATTATCCATTTCAAAGTTATTATTGTACTATTCCATCTTACTCTTCCTACCAAACCATGCATAAATGCTAACAAAACTTTAGAAGAAACAAATACAGGAGCTATAAGTGACCTTATTAACATATCGTACAAAATAAGAGTCAATGCTTGAACAAATGTAAATATTTTTAATGTAAAAAAACGAATTTAATCCAGCTATTACGTAGATAGTTATAGTTTCCCATATTTCAATTTATGACAATTAGGGCGGACAATCGTTTCATCAATTAAGTTAGATTTCTAATATTATTTTCACATTCAAAGTTAATAATCTCAATAGTCACTTCATAATTATAGTGAAACTCAGATATAACAACATTTTGTCGTTATAACGGAATTGTTGCTGTAACAGAACATGTAGCATGATGTATCTACTTGTTATTTTATTGTTTAAAACACCTGAAATATTCGTGGTCTTCCCATATGCCAGATTTTTTTAGCCGGATTTCGATTTGCCGGAATTTGTTTTGCCAGATAATGATTTCACCGGAAAGCTATTCACCGGATATTAGGGTGCGTGTCATATAACAAAATTCGGAAAAGTACTGTGTCTCGTCCTAGCCTGTTTAGGTTAGTTGCAGTCTTTGATAATTTTTTTTCGCTACTACGGCCAGTGTCGTTGATCTTGGTATTCGGCAAAATGCATTCCCGTCAACATTTCCGGTGAATCAAATTCCGGCATGACGGATTCCAGCAAATCGAACTCCACCAAATGGAAACGCAGCCGAAATATTATGTATGTAATTCAAAACTTAAGCATAATTTCATACATAAACGTTTTTATAAAGTAACCACACAAAAGTCATTAACTTGCATTTACTCAATATTTACAGGTTCATAAAAATTCGTAATTTTACACGCTTCCAACTAAATCTGCAGCTGTTAATTTTCACAGCTAAAAATAGCCCAGAAATTTAACATTGTGAACATAATATAGTAGTAATAAATGAGTTAGACAACAAGAGTTGTTATAAATATTGATATTATAACTGAGTCTTACGAAATAATGAAGGGACCTGTCAAAACGTGACGTTATAACAAAGTTGACATAATAACAGATGTTATATCCGAGTTTCACTGTATATCAATATTGCTAATGTAGCATATTCAATTTTCAGTTACTTCTTTTCTATCTTAGAATACGTACCTCTAACAGATCAATCATTCTTGTCATTTGTGAGTAAATTAATACACGATGACCTTCCTCCTTCAAGCGTTTTAGTAATCCATCTAATACTGATAATTTTCCAGAGTCAGTTACCAACGTTTCCTTATCTGAAAGTAAAAACAGCATTTAAAAAACTAGCATTCTTGCAACCCAAGAGTATATTCAGCATGTGTCGTAGTACAGATGAGTATCAAGGTCCGTGAATCTCAGTAGCTTAGGAAACTGGGGTCATGTCAACTCCAAAAAGAACATGGAGCTATTCATATGCCATTGGGCGATGCCCACAGTGTCGCAATACTATCTAAATTTCGGTATCCGTCCCTTTCAGCAGCCGGTGACAAACTGTGTATCTGATCCCATATACTATTTGTCATTAAACCAAATGAAGCCGTTCACACATACAATGGTTGTGCAAGTAAAAACACATGCTATTATATCATAAGCGCAGATGTTTTCAATTTTGCAAAGCAAATGCGCAGTCTGAAAGAGTGCATTACTATAGTAAGTGGAGCGGGCAAAATATAATAATGAAAAAATTATCAGTTTAGTGCAGCTCAATCCTTGTCTTTGAATTACAGCACACCCAGACAGACTATTTAGATAGAACTAAAAAGCAGCAATGCTGCGTCCATAACTGCACTGCACTGGATTGTTTTCGCAGCCACCTATTTTTCACCGTAATTCTGTATCCTTCATGCTGTATCCCACATTCTGGACGTCTAAAAGCGCCTTAACCATATTTTTTACTCCTTACCCTATTGGTAGGGAGTCAATAGGGCTTGCCTTAAGCTTCTCCTTGGTTGTAGGGTTACAATCGGATTTCCTTTCACATTTCTTTAGATTTCTTGCCTCCTTTTTCCAATTTCTTATAGTGTACTCCTTCAAGCCACTTTCTAGATTATCAATCCATTAGCTTTTTGGTTTTCCTTGTGCTTTGTTTCCCTCTACTTTTTTAGGGTCCTTTTAACCGTTTGCACTCTTCAGTAAAGCGGCGCACGACAAATTTATTCTTTGGCTTCAGTAACAAGGCGGACACCACCTGACATCGTTTAATTACGACCTGTGTCAGCATTTGCCCAACATTTGGTCAATGTATATTAAGGTTTCTTACATTCTGAGTTGTCTATTCTCTATGCGGAATTCTGTCTATAAAGAAATTTAATTGCAAATACATCAGATTTTCTTATCATTGTTGGTGCGCTTTAGTTATTTACATAGTGGCAGCTAGCAAGTATTTGACAGATGTAAAGTTAGCAGAAATACTTGAAAATTCAGATTCAGACAGTGATTTTCATAGTCGAATGCAGGTTTTCACGGTCATTGTCCATAATGGTAGGTTCTTCCGGATTATGTCGTGGTCGTCGATTTGAACTTGACGTTTCGCTGCTCATGCTGTCAGTTTCTTCAGAAGTTTTCTAAAGACAGTCTTCTGAAGAAGCTGACAGCATGACGAGCGAAACGTCAAGTTCAAATCGACGACCACGGCATAATCCAGAAGAATCTACCATTATAGTGATTTTCATGTTGAAATTGATGAGAAGACAGTTCTGAGTTCAAAGGGTGCACAGTCTAAATCAGCTGGAACAATGGTAGGCAGCCACACGCTCGGGAAACAGGAGCGCAAATGGTTAACACAACACGTCTTCTCCATGCAATCGTCTGCTCCAGATCTGAGGGGTCCCACCTGAAACTTACTTCCCATAGGTTCCACAAACACTGTTGAAAATTCTTTCTTGCAAACCGAGTTGTGAAAAGTGAAAACGAATCCGGGCCAGGATCGATTTGGATCAAATCCAAGTTTCGAGTCCGGAAAGGTCGCGAAGCGTCAATTCTCGCGGACATTCATTCCTTTGACATTGTGTTATTCAATTCATTTCAATGCAGAATACAAACAATGTTTTGTCTTAAGTTGAGAGGGAACAGCAAACGATGATAGTGTTCGTTTTAAAGGTTCGAGGTCAACAGGCGACACATGATACGGCCGAAGTTGCATGTTTTTTATCAGTTATCAGTGATTTATGGCTTTTGGCGGCTTTGTAGGTATCCATTTGATTTCAAGTTTCAAACTTGAAAACATACTGAACTACGGATGGTGTGACCACTGACCAAAACAAACTTACTATGCAACATCAACTGCCTATTCACCACATTTTTATTCTTTGCAATTTGTAACACAAGGCTTTTTTTGTTTACAATTTTTGCCCTTTCAATAGCGGCTGTAACACTCTTCGTCTGTATTCTGATTATTGCTCCATTTCTGTTCTATTTGTCTTTTCGCCAAGTGCATCACTAATATTGTAAATATGAACAAAAAACGTAGTGAAATTTGGAACCTGTTTGATGTAATAGGTGGAAATATTGCAAAATGTACATTTTCCTACAAAGGTGGTGCAACAGCTAATTTAACTAGGCATTTCAAGTTTGAATTTCCTGCTTAAGTCACTAATACGGTCTTTACCGAGAAGCTGATATAGCGAGAAGCGCAGCCAGCGTGTTGTTCGTTCCGAGAGCCGGATCAGGGTGACCGGGTACGTCTGCATGTGCATTTCAAATTTGATTTAGTTCCGAGGAACGAATCCGACGAACTCGTTCCACTTGCGGAACGGGATTGGAATGAACGAGTCTGCAAAAGTATCGAATCTTCCCACCACTAGTTGTGAACGACTGGAATATTTTACCTAGTGACGTTGTGAGTGCTACATCATTAAATAATTTTAAAAATAGACTTGACAGACATTTATATCCATTATGAATTACGTATACTTCTATATATTAATTCTCTGTACTATGCATATTATGCTGATTGTATTTTTGTAAAGGTCCAATCGGCGTTATGCCGTCTTCCTTTGTATAAATAATAATAATAATAATACCCAAGATAGAGAAACTGAAAAGAAGGCATTGAAGCAACAGTGCGATCAACCCTTTTGTGACAATAGAGACAAGCAGCCCTCATGCCTAGCTGACAATAGATATTGTACTCGAAGAATGACCCGAGATTCAGGAATCCTTTTTCCTTGCGCAAGAGAGCAGTATACCGGGTGACAACGAGACTAGGGCCATGCTTATATCTTCTTTATTTATGGATCGATTTGGATAAAATTTTATACCAAGATACTAGACATAATTTCTGATTGGCTGATAGATATAGTCAAAATGGCTGACTTCCTGTTTTACCGGAAATGATACCAACTTTGATTTTATGTTTTTCTAATTCTATGAGTCAAATTACATATAATAGTAGTGCAAAATTTCAATTTTTTTAAACCAAAAAATTATTTTTTTAATTTTTATTTTTTACCATGGAAGGCCTTGACTTGGAATTTTTTTTTCTAATTGACACTAGCAACTCTTAATAATAGCTATTTTATCAATAAGGTCAATAGCAAACCTTTAATAAAAGAATATAATTTGCTAAACTAGTTTTTTAAGAAAAACTCACTTTTTTTAAATGGCACCTACTAAGGGTCATTTTGCCATTAGATAGAAAATGTCATTACCAATCTAACGATATGCATCATGCACTACTTTATCTTTATCTGAAACTGAAAATTAATAAAAAAATTAATTTTTTCTTTAAAAAAAATTGAAATTTGGCAGGACTATTATATGTAATTTGACTCGTAGATGCAGAAAAATATAAAATATACAGGGTGTTCTATTTAAAAAAACAAAATTTGTATCATTTCCGGTAAAACCGGAAGTCAGCCATTTTGACTATATCTATCAGCCAATCGGAAATTATGTCTAGTATCTTGGTATAAAATTTTATCCAAATCAATTCATAAATAAAGAAGATATAAGCATGGCCCTAGTCTCATTGTCACCCGGTATAAGGCCAGACAGTCTGGCGTTTCAACATTGCATCTCCATTCCTGGTTTGTGTTACTTTAACTAAGACGAGGACTCTGATCAGTTCCCAAGCCTCAATCGCCAAATAAATAACATTGCGTTTCCACAGCCAGTCTGCTCACTTTGAGTTTTCTGGAGGCTTTTGGTCAAATTCCATAGCCTATTTTTCGAATTACATATCGACGTTCGTTTATATAATTCGCTGTTTATGTTCTACATATTAACGAATTTCTATTGTTATTGCTATAATTAAATCTTCATGGGTGTTAAATTTTAAATATTATTAATAAATTTTATCGAGACAATGAGAGAGGAGATTTTGATATTAATTGAATATACTAATTTAATGGTTACAGAAAATTTTAATAAAGTTCAAGCCAAGGTTACAATTAACAAATGTATTTGTTAGAATGATAAGAATTAATAGCATGTAATAATAGGATATTTAAAATAAGTAAGTGTGCAATAAGAATTGTATCTAACAGGAATGAAAATTTTGTTTAATTATTTACAAAAACAACTCATGTAAAAGCAGACATGTATCTTGAAAATTACAAAATTTGATCAACAAAAAACAGAAATTAATGCCTTAAATTTGTATTATTATTTGGTTTATACAAATTTAAAAGGGCCTTAAACAGATCTACGTGGTGTGTTATATGAAAATATTAATTGAAGTTATCGGAAGAATATAATCAGTCAAGAGATTATACAAATACAGTTAATTGGAAATAGACAAATACCTATGGTTACATTATTTGAAGATATTTGGATTTGTTCCTGCATACGGGAGATTATTGGAAGTGCTTACAAGTAACTATTTGGTTTGGATAATTTGGAGGATATTACTAGAGTCGTCAGACTGTCTGTAAAAGGACCAAGGTTAGATTTGGAACATCATAATATTGGAACTTACCAGGAGTTAATCGGTGTGGCAGTGACATTGGAAAGGAAGGATTGGATTCTAGGAGCAAAAGGGGTTGTTGACGAGACGGATGCAGTTCTAGGGTTTCCGGAGCAGCATAGGCGTTACCGTTTGAAGAGTGGGCAGTAGGTGTTGCAGACTGTCGACATCAGGATCTATTCTTGGTTGGATTTTGGCAGTAAAAATCAAGAGAAGTTATTAAGGTTTGTGTAATAAGTTTATGAAAGTATTTTAAATAACAATCAGTAAAAAAAAATATGAAAATGGACTTGATATAGTGCTTACATAGGTGAATTGATTAATATGTGTATTAATGTAATATACAATTGTCAATACCTGGCTTGATGAGTTTTGAAAATCGGTTTGACAGCAAATGTCATTAAATATAATATTAAAATTCAATTAATAGAGATCTTGATTTGGCGAACCACCCTGAGATAAGGGAACTTGATTTGAAAGAAATTATTATTTAATTAGAAAGGACATTGCATTAATAAAAGGCAAGTTTTAAGTAAAATATCAAATACATAATGAATGTTATGCAGTAGTAAGAAAAGCTATTATTATTATATAATATAGTCTCCCAACATAGTGCATTACATAATATATGGCTAGCCCAAGGTGGAGCTTATTGGCAACTGAATCCAAGCGCTACGCCACCATGCGGTAGAATTTTGAACTATGGCAATGAGGTCGAAATTTAAACTCGCATTGAGCTAAATGGTTTAAGCTAATTATTTGTTGGCTTATTACAAAGTTACTAATGCGAGAAACGTCTTTATACTAGGGAATATTTATTCTGGCAACTTTCTCCTCTGACTCACACCTACAACTACCCCGCTAATGACTATTTAAATTCTTTGACTTTTATTTTCGAGCGCAGCTGTAATACGTTGGTACATGCCTACATTTACCTTGCTTGTTCTTGTTTTTACTAGGTTTGTTCTTGCTGAAGTTCAGTGTCTTGTTTATATTTATTAATTTATTGTTTATATTTTTAATAACGGGATATCTTGAACGTAAAAATGGATCGTGAACGTGAGGGAGCTAGATTTTCTCCTGTCCCAAATAAATTGAAACGGTTTTGTTGCGTGTATGGTTGTAAATCACTATCAAAACGTGATACAACTGTGCGGTTCCATAAGTTTCCTAACGAAGGAGAATTTGTACAAATTAATAATCAGAAAGCACATCGACGAAACGAATGGATTCGTTTACTTAGAATGGGGAAAAAAGTTACAGAAAGTATGCATGTTTGTTCTCTACATTTTAAAAAAGAAGATTATATTCTTCCTGGTGAGTACAATACTTATTATCGTAATGATATAAATTACAATTTATAATGCAAAACCAATAACACAAGACGTAAACGCAAAACAAGTGTTAAAGTTTTGACAGTCCTTTTAGTTTTCTAATTACTTTGTAATGTTGTAGACATAGCTGCAAAGAGAAGGCATCTGAAGCAAATTGCTGTTCCAAAATGCAATTTACCAAAATCTTCAATTGCGAATGCCGCGAAAGCAAAACCTTCAGATATTAATAATTTTATATTAAACCACAATTTTGTTTTTTTTAACGTGTCTTACCTGTTCAGATACATTAATGTTGCTACAATGTGCTTACATCTACGACTTGCTCCAGCTTTACAGGAACACATCATATTTTCAATTTTCCATTGTTCACTTTCAAAAATCAAACATCCGTTGATTTCGTGTGGTGCTTCTTTAAACGCCGAAGTTTGTAGGCAAAGAGCAACGACACTTGTTTTAACATTTTCTTGACTTTTGCACCCACAATAAATAACATGTCCAGAATTAATTAATTGTTCCCCTTCAATATAATTTCTAGAAGAAAATGTTGCTTGTGCATAATTGCAAATATTCAGCATAGTTAATCTATCTGCCATTATCACTTTATCACGACACTTTACTTACAACCAACCGTTTGACTGACTTCTGCGCATGTAACGAACTTATTTATTTGTACTATTGATGACTAATACGTTACTATTAAAGTATCATTAGAACATCTTTAACTACATTCCATAAGACTTAAAAGTCCCCAATAGTTGCTGTGTGTAACAAATACTTTCCTACTAGAAATAGAAACTTTGTAAATAATGCAGCATGACTTAATAGCCATTGATGTACTCACGGCTGGTGAAATTATTTATTTCTATCAAAACAGCTCTATTAAAGTCCCATTTAAACATCTTTAATTAAAATGCATATCATGAAGACCTACAATTTCTCTATATTAGGCCCGTAAAATTATTTAAGAAAATACTAGAAATCTGTTAAATGCAGCATTGGTATATTTACGCACTACTGATTAAATTATTTATTTATGGTGAAACAGCCCTATTAAAATCCCGTTTACACATCTTTAATTAAAGTGCATACCATGAAAGCTTAAAATATCCCAATATTATGCCCCTAAAATTATTTAAACAAATACTAAAAAACATTTAAAATCAGCGTTTAAGTAGGGAAATACATAGGCTTTAAGAATCGTACCTACTTAGAGCGGCCATTTAACTAAGCTCCGCCTTCAGTTCACTTCCCAATATAGCCATTTCATAATAATATTTTATGATCTAATATAAATAAAATGGACGTTGTTGTCTACATCAGTATGCTTTAGTAAACTACAAGTAACACCTCACCGATACTACAACTTTTTCTAAAGAAACATAAGAAATATATTTTTATTGCGGTTTTATTTGTTTTACTAAATATATTTTTCAACTTTTTAATTTACTTCACACCACACTCAAGTATTATGGATGACATACAGCCTGTGGGTCTCATTTTTTATACCACTGATGTATATCATCAACTTGCATATGGCAATGTTGGGAAGATTTTAGTTGGTTTGTATATAATTTCATGCTTAAAAAAATCAGTTGATATCCTACATTTACAACTTTTACACTTATTGTAAAAATTATCTATTCAACTGTTAAATGTAAAATGTCTACTACATCCTGTAAACCATGCACAATTATAAAATACTAACCTGGAATAACAATATGGGACCACCCATGAAGAGGCCTGACAGAGTCGAGAGGACCCTGTGGTATAGAATTGATGTGATTAATAACATTAGGTGTGTCACTTCGAGTTGCTTTGGACCAGTGGTAGTTGAGGGAAGTCACTGAATAATCATCAATAAAATGCTTCCAATCCCACATAGCTCGACGTGAATAACAATATAATGTTGGAGCAACTGTTTCAGCCTAGAAAATCATTCAATGGTACTAAAATGTTATTTAATTGTAACTTTTAACAAACCTTTGGCATTGATGCAAAAAGAAACCCAGGAAGTGCTGTTCTTTCGTAGTAAAGTACTTGTGGTGGTTTCTCTTCATATGGACGCTCTTTGGTCAGTTTCTATAAATGCAAATTATTGTAATACCTTCTATTGTTTTGAGTGTAATTAGAAACATTTTGAGTGTGGTAGGCCCCGATATCCAATGCACATTTTAGCTGAAATTCTAATTACGGCAATAAATACAGATACTACAGTCGCATAATTTATTTTTCTTTAAACGGGTAGTGAAAAATGTCAAAATTGTTATTAAAATACGAGAAACCGGCAGTGAAGTAACCCATTGTTTTACGACTTTTTGTAGGTAGCAGGGTGCAGATTGGTGACAGAAAATGTCAACATAAAGAGTTGGTTAAAATTATTTAATTTCACCATTTCTCGATTTAAAAAAAGATTATGTTCCTTTCAGCACTGAAGTTATTTTTTATCCCCCTCATGTAGTTTATTTGTCTCAGCCCTATGGGCCTCGACAATGGAGCTTCACATTTGTGATAAAAAGATAAACTTTAGTGCCTTGGTATAAAAATAACAATTGCTTTATCCTAAAATCTATCCACTTTTAGGAAGCTTACCATAACTGAATCATCATTAACAACGTCAATAATGGGTTCACAGTCGTCAATATTCACAGTTTTCGATCTTATGTTTTTATGTTCCACAGTTTCTGGCATTGAATAATAGGCATGCTTTGTGTGAGTATAAATTACATGTTTTCCTACATTTTCCCATGTGAAAGTTAAACCTTTTAAAGTTTTACTCATATGAACAGCTGCTGGAGACATTTTAAAAAACCATCGAAGATGCATTATGTTTGCTTCTTTATTTTTTGACCAATTTATTCGATAGTAAGAATTATAGTCATTAGTTTGCGTCTCATAATAGTTTTCCCACCTAAAAGAAAGTAAATTATTATCGGCCTAAGCAAACACTAATAATACAAACCTCTGTAATATATCTCCAGAAAATATATTATATAAATCCTGTGCTGATAATTTTAAAGTCACAGCAAAGTTAAAAATTGTAGCGTAAAAATCATGCTTAATTGCATGCATTATATATTCTGTGGTAAATGCAAAGTACTTTTGAATCAATTGAAATTTACTTTTTCTAACATTAGAATCATAGACCAAATATGGAATATTTAAAACACACGGAGGAATGTATAATGGAGACTTGGCATTACGTCTTTCAAATAATTCGGGATGATTGCAAACCTAAAACATAATATTGCATATTTAAGAATTTACATTTGTAGTACACAAATACCTTTCGAAACTGCATTACTAAGTTCATTAAATTAGAAGTGAAGTTTTTGTCAACAACATGAGAATCGCCACCTCCGACTGTATAATGCAGTAAATCCTCAATACGAATTTTTTGTTTAAGAGCCATGTATAACAATTTTTGTCTGGTAGTTAAGGGGCAGTAAACCATAACTTCTATCTTGTCGGACAATTCATTCTCAACATCTTTCTTAATTCTTCGTAACATAAATGGTTTAAGAATCATGTGCAATCTTGATAAATGTTCTACAATAATTAATTTGGTTAAATATTCACAAAATGTGGATTAAATGGCTTATAAAGGGTCTTCCAATAGAGACACTCGATTTTTAAATGTAAATAAAACTAGTTGTGTGTGAGATATCCACTCAATTTTTTTTTATTTGAAAGAACATTTTATGCCATTAAGTATGGAATATAACGTCGTTCAAATGTCCGCTGCGGCTTTGATTGGTGGCATGTATTCGGGAGATCCAATTTTCGATAACTTTGTCGCATAAATCTGGCCATATTTGCTGGATGGCATTCGTTATGTTGACTTTGAGGGCATCAATTGTTTTCAGTTTATTGGCATAGACCTGCGATTTAAGATAGCCCCAAAGGAAGAAGGCTAAAAGTGTTAAATCTCACGATCTCGGTGGCCAGATCACGTTGCCGCCGCGCGAGATAACAATGCCCTCAAATCGCTCATGCAGAATGTCCATCGTGGCATGCCATGTTGGAACCACATGTCGTCGGTATCCGTATCATCCAGTTTAGGCCACAAGAAGTTGCTTATCATCAATCTGTAGCACACGCCGTTAACAGTTTTGGAAGAAGTACAGACTGATGATTCCGCCAGACCAAAATCCGCACCAGTGATGGATGCATTTTGTGCTGGTGTATCTCGTGTGGATTGGTATTGCTCCAAATCCGACAATTTTGTTTGTTCACATATTCATTCATCCAAAAATTGGCCTCGTCGCTAAAGATGATTTTTTTGGAGAAATTTGGGTCAACTTCCAACTGCTCCAGAGCCCAATCAGCAAACACAGGGCGTTGTCTATGGTCGTTTATCTTAAGTTCCTGGGTCAGTTGGATTTTATACGGGTGCAGACCCAAGTTTCGATGCAAAATTCGCCAAGTTGAAGTCGCAAAAAAGCCAAGTTTTTGTGAACGACGAGAAATTGACTGCCTCGAGTTTTCCCGTACACTCTCACTCACAGCAGCGATGTTTTCAGCAGACCTTGCGTTTTGGTGACGTAAGGGTGTTGGCTGATTATTTATTGAACCGGTTGACTCGAATTTGGCCACCAAACGTCGAATAGTTGACTCGGCAGGACGGTTGTGGCAAGGATAAAAATCATGTAATGCGCAGAACGTTTCTCCAACAAAGCACTAATTTTGATAATAAAATTTGAGGTTTTGCACACGTTATTCAACGCTATAACCTTCCATAGTGATTTGTCATACACTACTGCACAATTCAAAACAAATTTGACAGATGTCGCTTTAACAACATGGCTGCTATAACCTAACAAATTTCGAGCGTCCTATTGAAAGACCCTTTATTATTCAATCAAAGATTATACAGGGTGTATTCAAATGAAGTGTAATAAATAATGCAGATGTATTGTTGAGTCAAAATAAGAAGATTAAGCCAAACATACCTTAGTACAAAGTTGTACCTCTATTGACAACCACCCCTTAAAGGTCAAGAACAAAAAACATTTAAATTCATTAATCAATAATGCATTGACAAAGACTACTCATATTTGGCATACGTGGGTATCTATTATTGAATAACGCATCGTCTTAATGGTTTAGAAATTGATGCACAGAAAGCGCTGTTGCTGCTAATGACTGCTATATTTATTGGCCGCAACATTGTGCCTCACCTTGTACCATTAAAATGTTTCGACATTACGATATACCAATTTCATCTACAGGTTTTTTCTCTTTCATTTTCTAATTGAAGTTTTTTTTTCAAGATAACCGAACATTTAACTTGTCCTAAAAGGAAAAAATACTTGAAAAATTGTATTATCCATGAACCCCATGTTTATTATTAGCGCATTTATAGCAGTGATCAGGCGCGTGCTGGGACTCTACAGAGGGCCCAAGCATTAATAGTTTAGAGAAGGCCCTTAAAAATACCCGCAGCAACATTTTTTTATTTTTCAAGGTTATACGATTTAAGACGGCGTCCATTATGATAATGTAATATGTATTATCCAGCACTACTCTTAAATAATTTTATTCTGCATTTTTTGAAACTGACGTGAAATTTGATATTCTTAATAAAATTTAAAAATTATACACAAGCCTTTGATTAATTATTATGTATTATATTACATTTCCATTACGTTTCCATTTTTCTTTCACTAGTGACTAATCGACTTTTTTATTTGAAGTAATCATCGTAATATGCTTATTATGAGTAAGTGTTAGATAATAGGTGCCTCGGTAGACTAATGGTGCCTGCAGTCGAGGCCATAGAGGAATGCGGAGCCTTCATGAGAGAGTTCGACTCCCGGGCCAAATGTTCCGGTTTCGCTTAATTTAAGGTTAGTCCTAAATAACATCCGCGCCCCCTGAGGTAATGCAAAAATGGTTCCAGAGGGCAAGGTAGAAGTTAGGCGCAAAAGAGAGTGTTGAATAAAGGTCTCGATAGGCGAGTGCGGCGATCGCTTGCAGTCGAGGTCACAGGGGTTTTTCGGGAGTCTGTGGCCGATGGTTTGAATCTGGACCTCGGCAGTTGTCAGCTGCAGGAAGCCTCTTACCATAGGTTAGGTTAAGAGTAGTTTAAGGTAGTTTAAGGTAGTAATAGTTCTAGTATGCACAATGGGCCCAGAAAAGTGGCCTAAGTGCTGTAGAACGTACAATCCACAATCCAAAGGTTATTTATAGTACAAGTGGGTGATAATAGAATTTACACACGCAACAAATGTGTTGGCCATATAACAGCCGTCGAGTACATTTTTTAATCGGGTAAATTCTGGCATTTTTAATCAGAGTTTCTTTGATAATTTATGTGTTGCTAATTGCTATTTTCCTTAGCAAAATGAGTATTTTATTACAGGGATACAAACTCATATGTCAACAAATAAATCTTATCTCCTTGCTTCTGATACATAAGTTGTCAATAGTTATGATTTCAGGGCAAATATTATACGTATTACTCGTAAGACAAAAAAACGAGGTTCAAAATTTTCCCATTGCTGCGTAATCAAGTTTTTGATAATTTTAGTTTAAAAAATTAATGTTCACAAAATGACTGCGTAAGTGGAATTATCAGAATAAACTTGCATATGTTAGACTAGTTGCCGAAATGTAATGCTCATTCTGGGAACTGCGTAAAACCTAAATTCGTCCAATTTCCGAATTAATTTGCTTTGCAGCATTGACCAAATTCGTTTCTGCAATTAAGTGAATTCGGTATCCGAGTCTGACATATACATTAAAATGTAGTTTATTTTCAGATTTGCCAAAAAATTTCATCTTCAATATTAATATCAAGACTCTTTTCACTTTCTTGTTCTTGTTCAACTTGATCATAGCCTTTAGCTGTCTCATCAATATCTTCAAAAACTCGTTTTGATAACTGATGCCACAGTTTGACAAACGTCATTTACTCTTCCTTCAACTTTTTCTTTTGAAGGGCTGGAATAACTTAACAAATTCTGTTGAAGGAGTCTATAGGCATACTTTGACTTATTTCAGGAAGTTTACAAGATTCAAAGTATTCTAGATCACCATAAAATGATCCATGGTCCACAAATCGGCTTTATATACTGACGATAATTTGGTCAATCATGGCATTAAATGTAGTCAAACGTAAGTGTTCTAGACTTTGATAATTTACATTTTTTAACGAACAGACTACTGTAAAAATAGTCCCACGGCGCGATGACTCAGGGCCTACCAGGAAATGCCCGGCAGGCCAACATGTGCCTGGCAGTGATTAGCTGTAACAGTGCCCCCTGTGTATCAATTTCTAAACCCTTAGAGGTTGCATTGTGGCCTCCTGGAATAATGCGAGACTGACGTCTCTAAGCGGCCCGCCGCATTTTTAGTTCAAGGCGTTTTTTAAGGTTTGTAGAGGCGCTACAGCGCTTGTGCCCTTGGTTGCATACGTCCACGACCTCCTGGATTAATATTAATCCAGAAGGTCGTGCCTACGTTACAGATAATTTATCAAAAACCCAACAAATGGCGCCAAAGTACGTTGGCCTCAGAATCACAAAAATTATACAAATGTGGCGGGTCGCGTAGAGACATCAGTCTCGCACTAATCCAGGAGGCCGTGGGTTGCATTATTCAACAATAGATAACTCACGTATGCCAAATATGAGTACTCTGTGTCAAGTCATTCTTCCTTAATGAATTTAAATACATTTTTTTCTTTTTTACCTCTAAGTGGATGTAGGTTATCAGGGGTACAACTTCGTACCATCAGGAGCATAGAAAAGTTCTATTGTACACTAAACTTTTAATTACTACCATTTTTTTATTAATTGTAAATTTGACAAGTACATAATAGTTTGTAAATATTATCTATCTGTTACTGTAGTAATAATAATTGAAAGTTTAGTGTACAATAGAGAATTGTTGCCTTTCAGTTTCTACGCTCACACTGCTACTACGGTATGTTTGGCTTAATCTTCTTATTCTAACAAGAATTCACACATCATTTACAGTTTGTCCAAATTGAGGTGGCGCAGTCCAGGTATACGGATTATATGAGGGATTTGCCGTAGTTAATTGGCTTCGAAGCTTACCCTAGTCATTTAAGATTACGAAACCCCTTTACCTGCAAAACAGGTCCACATTTAGTTAGCAGTGGTTTTTCGCACAATTGATATATTGAAAATCAAGGAATTAAACAAAAGCAACTAGGTATTTACATATATTATTATAAGTACCTAGAACACAGCAATTTTTGTATATTATACAATTTAAATAAAATAAAGTGTTATGCTATTTATTTATAAAACGGCACAGAAATTAAGAAAAACAGTTATGACTCAACCAAATGGCATTACTAATGACATATATGTGAACTTATGTTACATTATAATTACAAATTTGTTTAGTTTTAAAATTTATACTTGCACATTATGATTTATTTGAAATTTGAATGTCGTACGCTCTTTTCTGATTGGCTACAGGTAAAAAGGAAATGTAAATTTTGTTTAATCTGAAAGGACGCCGTTTATAAAACATTTGCAAGTTAGAGGACTTCCTGTTAATATCTAATAACGATAATGTAGTGTTTTTATGCGCTCTTAATTAAAAATTATATACCATAGCAGTGTATTATTTTAGTACTAAAAACTGGGGCTCAATAATTTACCTAAATACGTGCAGGTTTTTAGAAGTCGTCTCAACTGGTAAGTAGCATGTACAACCAGGGATTACATGTAAACAAAGTATCACTTACGAGAAACCTCGCTTAATCCGTATACCTGGACTGCGCCACCTCAATTTGGACAAACTATATGCTACTTCATTTGAATACACCCTGTGTATATAAGTATAATCGTTATTTATCCTTACTTTCATCAATGCCTGTTTTATTTTCAGCATGACTTTCTATATCTTTTGAGAACCATTCGTTAAATTCTTCATGCGAATCAAACAGAGTAGGCATAATGAAATGCAAGAGCGCCCATAATTCGGCCATACTATTTTGGATTGGAGTACCACTGAGAAGTAATCTATTGCGACAACTGAATCCTAGAAGGGTCTTCCAACGCATACTAAAAATTTAAATAATCTTAATATATTCTTCATCAACAGTATTTTATAACTGCTCCATTTTTATTTTACCTGCTAGTGCTTTTGATAGCTTGAGCTTCATCTAAAATCATATATTGCCACTTAATCCGATTAAAATATTTAATATCGGTGATGACAATTTGATAGCTAGTAACCACAATATGAAAACTAGCATCCTTGGTATGCATATCTTTTTGGTCCCAAAATTGACGCAAAATCTTTCTTTCCTAAATAATTAGACATTCATTAAAGTATTCACAACATTTTTGTAAAAGTGCTTACATTTGGGTTTCCCCAATAGGGTACAACTTTGAAATCAGGAACAAACTTGGCAATTTCTTGTTGCCAATTGTGAAGCGTAGAGGCAGGTGATATGATGAGAAATGGACCCCACACCGCTAAAATCACTCTAAATGAAAAACACGTTAAAATATTTAAAGTTTCTTACAATATCTCTCAGCAATATGGCACAAAAAGGCAATACTTTGCACAGTTTTGCCTAGTCCCATCTCATCTGCCAGAATTCCGCTAATTCCTTGGTCATATAAACTAGCTAACCAGTTCATGCCTCTTAACTGATAGCCTTTTAGATTCCCACGAAAAACTGCAGGTTGAGGGTGCTCGCAATCTATGGAGTCCAATTTCTTCATATCTATTGTAGACTTAGCTTCCATGTCAAAATTCTTGGTTCGTGCTCTTTCATTTTGAAAGGCTTCTTCAGCGTTTTTCTTTGCTTTCGCTTTCATTAAATCGCTATAAAACAAAAGTGACAAAATCATAATTTAATTCTGAAATAATCTTACATATTATTTATATTATTGTGAAATTTGCACGCAGTTTAGAATGTGAATTGTAAACTATTTTAGTGCAAATATATTTCCGATGAAAAGTAGTCACTACGAAGTATTTCTGATGAAAAGTAGTCAGAGTCCATCTAAATTTACTTATAAGGACAAAAAGCAAAAAAAAAAAGAAATAAGAAAGTTATGATACTTCGATTTTGATTTCTCATATAACTATAGGAAATGAAGAATGACTACAAAGTATCGTCTATTTAAAAATATTAGCTGCTGAAGGCGTGATTTCTAACAAACTAAAACGTGTCAACTCAAAAAGAACTACCGATAAATTAGATTTATAATAGAATCATCATGAATAGTTAATGTATTATTGTTTTAATAATTACTTTGAATGCTCCGACATCTCAACGGAAATGGGCTAGACGGGTGCGGGTATTGTTATGCATATACTCGTATATATTTAAAAGTGCCATGTAGTGGGAAGTGCAACTGGCAGTCAAGGTTAACCAGATGCTGGTGGTCTAACGTCGTTAGTGTAAATGGTACTGTCACAGTGCAATGAAGCAATGTGTTAACATGAAGTTTTGCTACAAAATGGGGAGAACAATATTAATTGCCTTCTTCGACAAAGATGGCATCATTTATCGTGAATTCGTTCCTGAAACTCAGATGCGTGCGAGCAACCGTTTCATAACTTCCTTTCAGAATGCGGGGTTTACAGTTTGACCTTCAGGAACAAATTCACAATGAATGATACAATCTTTGTCAAGGAAGGCAATTAACATTGTTTTCCTCAATTTGTAGCAAAACTTCATTGCTCTGTGACGGTACATATCACACTGACGACATTAGACCACCAGCATCTGGTTAACCTTGACTGCCAGTTGCACTTCCCACTACATGGCACTTTTAAATATATACGAGTATATGCATAAAAATGGGCGTGCACGTCTGGCCCATTTCCGTTGAGATATCAGAGCATTCACCGAACTTTTTAGACACACCTCGTATGTATATCGGGTAGTGACTTGCACCACACAGCATAGGGTTTCACCGTTAAATCTTGAACGTTTGAATTATTTGTTTCATAGAGCTAAAGTGCAATTAAGCTTTGTGTAGAGACAAAAAATCTACATGAGCATTCACATATCATCTAATTATTAAATTCCGTTCTCGTTAAAATGTATTCAATGCAAGTCATTTTCCTCGTTTTGATGTAAATTTTGAACGTAATTATGGCACACTACAATTACTTAATACTGTACTTGTCCTCTCAAAGTTCCGTATTATTCTGTCAATCATTGTACTACTTGGAATTTGAAGACTTAGATATCTTACGCTAAACAAACTACTGACTTGGCGAGCACTGTTTCCAGCATAGAACCATTTTATAATTTCTACTTCTTCTTGTGTTGAATATGTACGTTTTAATAAGATAATTTATAATAAAAAAATATTATTTAAAATGGAATTTAGATACTTTCGTAAAAATAGCAGTTCTAATTTATGCAGTTTTCTATTTTCTGAAAATGAAAAATTCTGAAGTAGCATTTAGTAGTTTTTCTCTACAAAAGCTCTAAAATAATTATGGAAGCAAATAATCCAATATTCAATAGTTGGTTGCATAGCCGCATGCTCCAAGGACTAGTCAAACAGTTTCGAGAGTTAAGCAATGTTCGGGGCAGTCGGCACTTGAATAAGGTGTTCAACCTATAATGGTAGTAAAATCACAGGCAACTGTGCTCAGAGAGCACGTTAAGCCGTTGGTCTCAGTTGTAATTTCGGTGACAGTAGTTAGGTTACATAAAAGGCGCTCGCGCAACCTGAAAACTCTGACACCAGGCTTCCTACCACAAGCCATACAACAAATTCAATATCCGAGATATAACATTGAAATCGCTGTGCTGCATAGTATACGTCATCACCCTATATACAATATGATGTATATGCTTTCTGAAGCTAAATATATACATATAGTGGAATAATATGTTTATAAAATTAATTTACTGATATTCACAAAGTAAAAACTTAAAATTAAAATATTCTAAAATATTGCATCTATGGTATAACATACTATTAGTATGAAGATGGTTAGTATTATCACATGGAGATAAGCAAGACATTGTACGAGTGGTAGAGGCTGCTAAACAAAAAGGGCTCAAGAGACCCACTAAGAAATAAGAGGACCCTGAAGCTAGGTGCTCGGAAGGGAAATGATGGTCCAGTGGATAGAAACTGGGCAAGTGATAGTGTGCCCTCCAAAGCAAAATAGTGCCGGGATTTTAGACGAAAGTTCACAGTAGATAAGATAATTTATCTTCACAAGCAGGTTGCTACTGTTTCTTCACTCAAATATTTTGTTGCTAGGAGGGGGGGGTTCTGCATTTGTTAATTTTTATTTACAATAGTTGTTTGACAGTTCTTACTAAAATGTTAACAATTCAACAAAAACCGCTATGCGTTTTGTGGTACCCTAAGTTATAATTGACAATTTATTAGAGTACAATAACAATTTCAGCGCTTATATCACACCAATGCCCCTGACGATAGATCATTCAAGCGTTGGTGAAACCAATTTAAAAACACTAGTAGCCTAGAAAAGCATAAATCAACAGGACGTCCAGAGATGTATCGACGGTTGTACCTATGCAGCCCTAAAAAGTCTACTGCATGTGCAAGTTTAGAGTTCAATATTCCTCGGTCTCCTGTGCATAAAGTACCGGGTAGTCATAAATATCTATGATCCCCGAGGCTATGGAATTAGCTACTTATAAATGTTGATTAGCACTATCCTTTATCTAATAGACTTGTCTGTCCGGGACGCTGTTTCAGCAGCCAAACCGTAAGAGATAGAGAAAAAAGTTATGAAAGTTATATGTTTGGAATGGTGATGTCAGGTCAGGAACCGAATTTCAGTCACGTGACACTTCCGGTTTTCGAGAAATCACGTGATTTCTCGAAAACCGGAAGTGTCAGTACGCTGTTTCAGCAGCCAAACGGAGCTGCGACCCTCTGCGCCTTAAAACCTCGATCGGTTAGGCAACCACTTTGACAGCTTCCAGAATGTTCCAATGCGGCGTACCACTTTGACACCTTCCAGGTCTGGGTACAGTTTTTATTTAATACGCGTTCTATTTGAAAAACGGTCTTTTTTGTTTTTTTAAATGAGACATTTGTCTCACTGGGTTGCTAGTATTTAAATTAATAAATTATAAGAATCTGTAATCATTTTGACAACTACAAATGTCAGTTGTGATGATATTTAGGTTAGGTAGTTGGATTAATCAGTTTTTAAAGAGTTACTCACTGCAAAGGTAATGCGATCACAGACATTTATGGCCACCTGGTATTTCGTAACAGATTACGCTTCAAGCCATATAAATTGCAGCTTGTTCGGCATATCACTCAGGCTAATACAGTAGCTTGTTTTGAATTTGGGAGGATGATGTGTGAAAAAATGGAATTAAAGGAAGGTTTTTTTAGATAGAATTATCTTTTGTAACAAAGCCACCTTCATTTTTAGGAAATGTAAATACACAATTGCATAATTCGGGGTTCTAGCGTGCCTGGTCAACATTTAGAATATGAAAGAGATTCTCCCAAAATAAATGTGTGGAGTGCGCTTACAAGCACTGAAGTGAGAGGGCCATTTTTCTTTGCAGAGCCTATAATGAGCAGTGTTGCATTTTTGGATATGTTGCAGAATTACGCAATTCCTCAGGTTGCCAACCATCGTGCCATCATATTCCAGCTAGACAGAGCACCGCCGTATTTTGGGAAAACTCCAGAAAACCATTTTCCGAGAAGGTGGTTACGAATAGGGCCGTTTCCTTGGCTGCCTTGTTCACCAGACTTGACTCACCTAGATTTCTTCCTATGGGGATAAGTCAACGACCTGTTTCGCTAGAGGATCGCTGCCTTAAAATCAGAAAAGCTATAGCAAAAATAAGCCCCAACATATTGTAATGCATATCGTAAGAGTTAAGTCCATATTGAACTTGTACACCTATAGTGAAAAACTTGTAGCTTCAGTTTCACGTGCTCCCAAAATCGAGGTTGGCAGTACAGAAATTTGTGCTAAAGAGCCGTATGTAAACTAATTTCTAGACGTTTCTAGTGTACAAATTTGGAAGCAATTTTCTGAATTAAATTATTCAAGTTTTTGGCTAAAGCAAAGTATAATGCAACTTAGGCTTTATAGAAGGTACGTTTGTCCATTCACTATCTTCCGATCTATTATTACACAAACAATTATCTTCTGAGAATGTTTACTACATACATATTTTTGACAGAGAGAACAAATAATTATTGTTTGCTCATCACAACACGTTTATTCCTTGAAATGTCTTAGCAGCAGTGATGACAGTGCCCACGTTAAATTGAAATAAAACTGAATCTTCCAATATTTATGCAAATTTAAGCTCGCGTTCCTTTAGTTAATTGTATGCATGACAAATATTAATTTGCTTAAAATTTTCCACCCAGAACTACCACATAATAAGGAAATAGTAATTGGTGAACACAAAATGCCCCGCGGTTGGTCGTTGGTACTGCAAAAGTTAAACCATTATACATCATTTTTGTTGAGTTTAAAATACTTGTATTGTTTTATGGAAACCCTGTACACCGAACGTTAAAATGCAATCACCACCTGTGCTAGTTGCACCTCAAAGTAAGACAATTTTTGAGCCTTGAACCAATAACAAATGAATCCAGACTGCGGAGCAAAGGTTCAGTGCACCCAATGACAATTCCACACAGAAAAAACCCGCGGACGATCGGGCTATACCCCCTCCTGATGCCACCAGTCTCAAAAGCATATTATATAAGTGGTTAAAATTAAAGGAAACATTTGACACTACGACGTGTATTAATTACACTGGTAAACACACAATTTGTGACATGGAAATTTTTAGTTCTTTTTGATTAAAATGAATAGAAAAACAAAAGTTGTCTATCACCAATAGATCTGTAGTTATAAGCATTTATATTTTGCAAGTATGTAATATTTGTATATTGTAGAATAATAAATGAACAAGCGATTTTTTCCTAGAACACATCCGTTATAATGACTATGTTTGTCTTTACGTCCTGGGCGGCGCTGAAGAGTTCATTGTGAACATACCACATCAGCTGTTTCAACCGAACGTCACTTTTTGTTCATTTTTACTAAATTGTGTGTTCCGTTAGTGAAATATCATAAGTACAGTTAGACCTCGCCGATCACGGGGGTTACGTTCCAGAAGAATGCCGCGATGCGCAAGTAAACACATAAATGATAAAAACAGGGTTAGGTTCCATAAACTAGATTTATTTATACTATGCAACCTCAAAACACCAAAAGTTTTCTTCGTTTTTTGTCTGGCAAATCTGCAACTCGAGCAGACAGTAAAGCTTGACTTAAATTCCATACGTAACATAAGTCTGCCACTTGAATCTAGAGCTCGAATGCCCATCTGTTTATTCAAGTTATAATTTTACAATTTATTTCAGGTCCGATTTAGTAATCCGCGATTCAAAGGAATAGACTCGATAAGTGTGTTTACAAGTTCGTGATAAATAATGTTATTTAGGTGTTCATGACATAAATCGCATACCTCGGCTTTATTTACTTATTAGTGTGTGAAAGTTGAAACAGTTAACGTTGGCAATTCCATCCGCGAACGACAAAGAAAAGGGAGCACAAAGGTGCCCCGCGTAAAATCAAATCAGCGAACCGCAAAGCTGCGAACGGCGACGTCTGACTGTACATTACAGTTTGTTTTAATAATTTTAACTAAAACAGAATCTTTACCGAATATCACCTTCTCTAGACAGGCAGACGTATTCTGTAATCTCAGTTGTTTGTGTTTGGTAATGTAACATCTTCAATTAAAATGGTTTTAAACTTTACATTTTTATGATCGAATGGTATTTTCGTAAAGGCCGTCGAGTTGATGGAATATGGCAGTACTCAATCCATGGATGTTTTGAAGAGTTTTCGGCAGGAATTTCCAAAATTTGCATTGCATTATAACACTTTTCGTTGTTCTTTGAATCACTACGTTGAAGTTTTTCGTGGGACTATATCGGTTTCACGCAAAGAAGGCAGCGGCCATCCTCCGAGAAGAACGGCAGAAGTAATTGGAAATGTAAAACAGATTATGGAAGAAGCCCCTCAAACTTCTGTGTGCCTTTTGTCTCAACAAGTTCAGTTGGCACCTGCCACAAAATATTGAAGAAAGACATTCACATCTACCCCTACCGTTTGCAGTCTGTACAACTATTACAAGAAGCTGATTATCCTAAGCTGATTATCCTCAGTGTGGCGAGGCCTGGTTTTATTATTCTCAAAATATGCATTGATGGCGTTCGGAGAAACCTAATTTCATGGTAGAGACAACTCTTCATCCTCAAAAATTAAGAGTGTGGACGGCTATTTCAAGGCGTAGAATAATTGGGCCATACTTCTTTAAAGGTAAAAGTAAGAACAAAAGTGTTTATTTGTTGAAAGATCAACAAAGATTTTTTTCAGGCACTTTGACTGCAAAAAGATATCGAGACGAGCTTTTACGTCCTTCTTTCGAAGATCTCCATGACAAACTCAGGTTTGGGTTTTTCTAACAAGACTGCACACACTACACATGATACGAAATTTTTTTGACAGACGGATTATTAGTTGAAACACGCCAATACCTTAAAGAACTTGATTTTCCAGCAACAAATACATGACCTAAATGAACTGCGGTACAGAGTATATGAGAAAATTAATGAAATTAATCCAAATCCAAATATGTTAATAAATGCCAAATTCCGAGTTAAGTTATTACCACTTGATAAAAATGTAGTGTTTTAAAGTTAGTTTTAAACATTTGCATTTGATTGCTTTGTTGTTGTTAAATATGTTTATAAAAGTAGGGTTAGGTACGTTTTGTGATATGTTCACAATGAACTTTTCGTCGCCGCTCAGGACGTAAAGACTTTAACACCCGTTATGTGAAGAACTAAAAGTGATTGCCTTTATTCTTAGATTACAGCAACTGTAGTATAAAAAATACTGTTATTCTATTTGTGAATGGGACGAAAACGTCATTATACAGGGTGTATACGAATTCGACCGACAAACTTTGGGTGCATATTTCTCTCACTAAATACAGCCTAAAAGATTAGACAACCTTGATTCTTATCTGCAAGATTAGCTCTGCACAGGTCAAACCACTTTGAAAAAACACTATGAATTTTTCAAGATTTATTTTATTAAATAAAATAAAAATTAGAAGAAATTCATTAGCTTGAATATTAAGAATAAAATTTATTATCAGCTATTTTCTTTAAAGAATTATGGACTTCCAAAAACCATTAAAAATTAGTGTTCCTACACATTACACGCATTCAAATCTCCAAACTTGAATATTTTATTTTCACTGGTAGTCTGATTAATTAAATGTCATGTTTCATATGTACCTAATGTCATCAATTAATTAGTATAGTTCGATATTTGAGTAAAATTTCATTCGACGATTTCAATGTTAGATTAAAAGAAAAGTCACAAAGGAGGTTCTAACTTTGAAATGAAAGGAGATTGGTTATAAGTATACAAATAATTTAGGTACATCTTTAGGCAGTAAATACACCCTCGAAGTTTGTCGGTCGAATTCGTATACACCCTGTATATAGTAGAAATGATCACCATGTTAAACACTAACTTCGGCCCTAAAAAAAACGAACCACTTGTTGATCTTACAAACATATTTCTACTACCGTTGCATATTTAACTGAGCTTAATGAAAAACTTTGTGAGAGTTTGTGAGGGTAAAATAGAGAAGCATATTTGTGTATACAAAAATTAATGAAAGATGGCGATATTCAAATATGGCAACCCTAGATATGAACACATCAATAGATTAGGAGTCAAGAATAATAAAGAGCTCGTACGAAACAAAGGACCGGTGCCCTCCTAGTCCCCCCAAACATAAAAAGAGAACCCCCCCCCCCCCCCCCCGCAATAAAATAAAACTGAATTTTTGGTATCACTTGACTGGGAGAGGTTTTTTGTTAAGAAATATGTAGTTTGTGCCACGACTGCTAATTAAGCTTTTCAATGTTTTGAATTCTTGCGCTTATCATGTGAGTCATTAGAGTCAAATTACAATACATTTAAATTAATCTATTGTGTGAACATCAATACCTGCTCCAGATAAGAGGAAATAGTACCATGGGTTTGTTTGAGCGTCAGTGCTCTTAAGACGTGAGTAAACACCGAACGAAAAAGTATCAAATAAAAAGTGCAATATTTCCGGTTATTTTGGCCCTTACTTACGAAACAGAATGAGTGACAATACACTGTATCACTTAACAGTTTTAAACATTGAGTGTGTTTTCTTTTTAGCGAATTAATTTGATACTCATCATAAGAATAGACGGATTATACTACATTAGCAATACCTGTAAATAATACTATGGTGAGTAATTATTAATTTGTCGTTTTTATAAATGTGTTATTAAATTTACAGAAATATATATGGGGGTTATTATATGCCCCTGTATAATTTTACATGGTGCCCAGCATGCCCATGTTATAAAAAAAGTCTGGTTACGTGCTTGAGTGGAATTAAAGGAGGAAACTGAGAAAAAGTAAATAACAGACATGTTTGAAAATGCCTGCCCAGTGGAACTAAAATAAATCTTGGCACCATAGTATACCGAAGGTTCATTTAAGTAAGTTCAAGAGGAAATAAAAAAACAAATTAAACAGATCCTATTGAAGAAATATCTACCGCATCCTAGATATATTATTTGAAGTTAACGTATATACCGATCAAACTTTTAAATAATTTTTTTTCTATAGATATCACATTTAATGTACTGATAATTGTATATTAAGTTAACTTACCTATCATAATCATCAATGTTAGCTAATCTTGGATTTTTTTCTTCATCAAGCTGACTCAATATTCGTAACTGTTCTTCGGGGGTTCCTTTTCCTAATTTTTTAGACATAAAATGGGCATATAATTCTGTCTGCGTAATCAAAAAGTTCAATTTTCGTTGTTGTCGTTTGGCTTCAATAAATTCAAAGTCCATTTTGCGTTGCTCTTCGGCCTCTTTCTCGAGCTTTCTTCTAATTTCACGATCAACTCGTTTCGAGCGTTTCCAATATGCCAGATTCTCTCGAGCCAACCTCTTCATTCTCCACTGTTGTTCTTTCACAACTCGAGCCGAATGAAGCTGCATTGATACAACGTAATTATAGAATTGAAGCACAATCCATTTTATACTTACAGCTTTCTGGCGCACAACCTTCTGACACTGCAACGCAGCCCTTTTACACTGAATCAGCATTTCCTTGTGCTTGTTCATCTTGGCCCGATGCTGCTTACTCACTTCCTTTTTAACAATACTAGTGAACACTTTTTTTCTTTTTATTGTCATTACATCTTCCCATTTCTTCTTCGATTCCTCATCCTTGAATTTCCTGGTTTTCTTTTTGTTGAAACCTGATGGACCTGCTTGCATTAAGCTGCTGCGTAAATCTGAGTTAATACTAGAATCTTCATCTTGATTCTGACCATCGCCATCGAAATGTAAATCCATGCAGTATCCATCCTGCTGTAATTTTAATAATTACAAATTCATAATAGACTATACCGGGTAGTTTTTAAGTCGACCATGCAGCTTCTGGAGGTATATTGTAACATAAAAAGAAGTGTTTGCCTTAGATCTGTAGTTTCCAAAATACAGCAAGTTCAAGATTTCACATTTGAATTTTGTTTACAACAATAGAACGCTTGCGTTTATTTGGATGATATTCGGTATGGCACTCCAAACTGGTGTAAGTCATCTTTTGAGATGATATGATGGGTGATTATCAGTAAATTATTAGTGAATAAAACATGGATGTCACAACATAGATGACATAGCAGCTACCTAATCACAAGACTGATTCACTTTAAAAAACTTTCGGACAAGAGAAATTCATTGGTAATTTTTGATAACTCTTCCAATGCAGACAGAAAAAATCCGAGTGACGTCATGCCTTTTTGAAAACAGATGCAATCTAGTTGTCCTATGTGCTAAGAAACAAATGACTACAAATTAGTTTTTACTTGCAGTAGCAATCTTTTATTCAGAGAAATAGTGGTAAAACTGAGTATTTCCTGTTAATGTATTAATGTAACTAATAATACGTTCAATTAAATTATCCCTTTGTTATTTGTTTATCAGAATACAGGCAACTAGATTACAGATTTTTTTTGTCTTAAATCACGAGATCAAAAATTATGAAGACAAAAAAATTAAAATTATCAGCCTTACCAACAACCCTCGCCCAGGAGAAATAATTTTGTAACGCGGGCGGCAGAAATCGGTTCTGACACGGTGGATATTTCCTACTTTAACTGTGCCTGTGTATTAACCTTCAAAATATAAATGCAGGCCAATAATTTTGCCTGTATCAAGAGTCATCATGCTAGTTGCCTTTAGCGTGTGCAAAATTATCGGTAAGTATGTCTCGCCCTTGTTATATTACTTACCAATGAGAATTCTTAAAACAAAACAATGTTTCCTACAAAAAAGCAGAGTTGGGCAAGATACTTTTAAAAAGTATCTGGAATACAGATACAGATACTTTCATAATTCCGGTATCTTCGATACAAGATACAAATACTTTTGTGAATGGTCCACGGATACACATACAAATACTTTTTCTAGTGCTTATCAAATTGAGTTCGGCACTCTTCAAAGTCACACGAAAGAATAACGACAGCCTGGCCAGGGGATTAAAGGCCGGGTGACTGACGCCCTCTCCGCAAAGAAAAGGGCAAGGTTATTGACCCCAGGCATGAAGCCTGCCTTCGACAGCCGGACAGGTTTGAAACGCATTCATCTGCAAATAAACCTTTTATGTATCTGAGTATCTGAGCATGATAATTTTGTATCAGTAGATACTAGGGATGTTCCGAATATACAAAAATTCGTATTCGCAAATACGGATACCGAATACAAATACTCTTATGAATATTCGCGAATACGAATACGAATACATGACCTTGAGTGAATAATATCAACATCAACATCGTTTTTGTACACGCTGCAAATTTTAGAAATAGTATGGAAAATAGTTTTGTTTTTTATTTAATATTATAGAATGGTTAATATTAAAAAAAATGTTTTATTTAATGTATGAATACCTGTTTTATATTTTTATTTTAATTCTTATCTATATTTATATAATTTTAATGTCAAATACTCGTATAATATTCGTGTTAATTTTTGGCGAATACGATTACGAATACAAATATTGAAAATATAGCAAATATTCGCGAATACGAATACGAATACGAGTATTCGGAACATCCCTAGTAGATACGTTTCACTGATACTTTTCAAAAAGACGGATAGATACAGATACAGATACAGTATCTGTATCTGTAACAAGTATCTTAAATACAAAGTATCTATATACTGCCCGACTGCAAATAAGGTAAGATATATACTTTGAAAAATTCCGCAGCGAAAACCGGATTAAAAACCACCCAATCAAATAAAACTAACCATAGGCATAAATTACATATTAAACTTCAGCCATTCAATAGACAAACTTAGGATAACTTAGCCTCAGTAAAACAAACAGGGCAACACCATATCACCAAAACTATTCATATCTGCCCTTGATAGTATTTTTAGAGAAATGGAATGGACTAACAAAATATATGGCGAACGCATTCATCACCTTAGGTTCGCCGATGACATCGTACTCATCAGTAGCGATCCTCAACAGCTACAAGACATAATCCTGGAGTTGAACCATCACCTCAGAAATGTAGCCTTAAAATGAACAGTAACAAAACAAACATAATAACCAACGTACAAACAAATGTCAATATACAACTGGAAGGACAGCAAATAGAAGAGGTCAAGAGCTATATATACTTGGGGTAGAAAGTGACAACCAATCAAGACCACATGACCAACGAAGTAATTAGAAAAATCTCTCTCTCCTGGGTAGCCTTCGGGAAGCTGAAACAAACATTTATGTCAAACATACCAAACAGTTTCAAGAGAAAGTTATAAAATCAATGCATACTCCCGGTTCTTACATATGGAGCGGAAACTTGGTGCCTTACGAAAAAACATACAAGACAATTAGTTACAACTCAAAGAGCCCATGAGAGATTAATACTAAGCATCAAACTTACAGACCGTATAAGAAACAACTGGATTAGGGAGCAGACTAAGCTGACAGACGTCATTGAAAGAGCAGCGGAGTTGAAGTGGAAATGGGCTGGACACGTGGCACGAAGATCGGATACCAGGTGCACGAGAAGCATCCTGGAATGGAGACCCAGAGAAAGACAAAGAAATCGCAGCAGACCGAACACCAGGTGGAGAGATGACAGAAGATCAGGAGGCCTCCTTTGGATGAGGGAGGCGAAGAACAGAAAGAGATGGAACGAAATGGAAAAAGCCTACATCCAGCAGTGGATTGAAATAGGCAGATCATGATCGTGAAAACAAATAAACAACTAAACAAATTAATTTTAAAAAAAATTGATGCTGAATCAATTGTGATCCAGTTTCTGCCGTCCGAAGGTTAAATAGTTACCGATTTGTGTCGTGACACCTGTATTTCACCCACTGATAGTATACCAATAATAACTAATATAATCTCAAACGATGACTTACACCAGTTTGTAGTCTCATAGTGAATATCAGCCAAATAAATTCACGCTTTCTACTGTTATCACCAGGGCCGTGGAGAGCCATCTCGTGGGCCCTAGTGCCATGAAGCTTGTGGATCCCCTCAGTATTTTTATCTATTTCTACCATTTAACCAATAATTGAAAAATAACACAGTTAATCCTTAATTAATATTATTCCTTGGGACTTTTATACTGAATAGTTAACGTAGGTGTAATAACAATATCACAGTGTATTAGTCACTATTATTTTAGTGTTTACTAATCATAATATCGTATATATATATATTGTCAGTCTATTATTTTTGTGCAAATGGTGCTCTGTAAATAAATAAATAATATTAAGTCAGGTACAACTTTAGTATAAGATCCTGCCTATTGGGCAGGTCCGCCAGTCAACCATCTGATTGGTCATGCTAGGCTTAGTTAAATTCGTGCCAACATGAAAAAGCAATGGTTCCATAAGTCACCAACAATGTGCTGTGGCACTGGTGTTTTTGTTGCCACATAGGTTGCTGTGTGTCGTTCTAGATTGTTTAGGTTAGTGGCAGCCTTTGATGCGCAATAGGCAGGAACTTATACTAAAATATTACCATTAAGATGTATTTTGAATAAATGCAGGTATCAGTAAATGTATACATACATAAATAAAGTAGGTGTTGTTAAATTACCTATAACATTGTTAAAGATATTATTAGAACTTTATAAATACTTCTTCTGGTCTCAAAATTGAATAATCTGAAAACCTAATTTATTTTTGGCTTTGTTTTCTGAACATGTTACTTGCAAATCTTCAAAAAGACCACATAGATTATCAAGTTATACCAAACCACTAATGTTAGTGGCAATTGATATTTTCAATCAAATAAATGTCATTACAACACATTCAAAAGTAGTCGTATAAATTTTAATGCCATTTAAACCTGATAACGTTTATGGTTTTAAATTTAATTGTACCATTGCATGTATTTCTTTGTTTATTGCCGGTGATTTGTGTGCAAATGGTTTAACGTTTTCCACTCTTGAGGACCCATGTGTAGTACTCATAAGATGTAAAGAGCTATCTGTATTTTCCTTTAATGTTTCTCAACGTCATGGACTGCTGTTGATGATGTTAAACTACAGTCTATCTGGCACAGAGTCCACATGCGCAGTGCTGAATGCGCAGCCAGATTACGCACCAGATGTGGTCTATTTGCAATGCGCACTGCACGTCAGTTGACAAAGAGAAGTATATTATTAACTTCGGTTTTAGAAGAGGAGGCAGGTGATGAAAATGTATTACTATTATCAACATTAGATGAAAGGAGTAATAGCGGTGATGTATTATAAAGAAGTTTTAATCGAAAATCATTTATAAGGCAATGACCTAATATTTAAATAATATTTTAGGTTAAATATTTCTTGTTCCTTCGAAAATGTGCAGTCTTTTTTATTTTTTGGCTGTCATATTCATTTGATACCAAACACGTGCAGCAGAGCAAACAATATCCGCAGCAACTATGCGCACCAATCGCTCCGACAGCTATTACGACGAACAGCTCTCATGCGCAGACGGAGTGCGCTCATAGAACACTTCTATTTAATTAACGTACAAAGTAATTAGTGATGGGCAAAATCTAATTAATTTTACAATCGAGATATTCTAATGCGAGAGAATTTAACAATCGAATGAATCATTTAGAACACGAATGAAAATCTCGGATTCCGTCGAGAGCTGTGCGTGTGCGCTGTGCATAGCCGAATGCGGACATTTAAAAATACGAGAATTATTTGCGCCACCGAAATAATTTTCAGCTGCAACCGTTAGTGTTATTGTTAGATAATTGGATTATTTTTTCTTCAATTTGTCATTTTAAACTGCCATTATTATTATTATCTCTATAGTAGCAACCATAAGTAACTGTTTATAATGTCTATATGGTAACGAGTTAATTTTCTTTTTAAATCTACAAGTTCTACAAGTTATAAAAAGTGAGTTTTTCAGCAAATGTAAAAGTTTTACGTGAGCACGGATAATCCATCGGCAAGCGGCACACCAGCAGCCGAGAGCGAGAGAAGACCATCGATCACTCAGACAATCTTGTATCCGAATCCGAGTAATTGCAGTTCAAACGAGAGAATCGGTTGAACGACCATCGGAGTTCAGACGTTCCGAGATATGAGCATCCGAATTCGAGAGATTTTTTCATTCGAAACGTTTTCAGCATAGAGTAAGAGTAAGAGGGAAGGAGACCTATCACCATGCTACATAGTCTGCAATGATATTTACGGCTCTTTAATAGTACAGTATCTACCACTGGCAGGGCTGGTGTTCCACGCCGGGTCCTCGATCTGTCACGTGATCGTGGCATACGACCGCTGCAGCAAATCAAAACGTAAACAAACCCCCCACCCTGCTGCCAACTAACCCGGTGCTAGTGACAGACTACGATACTACTAAAGAGCGGCAAATATCAGTGCAGGTTTTGGCGAGCGACCTGCATGGGGATCGGTCTCCTTATCTCTTACTTCAGGGTTTTCAGCAACAATCGGAATATCTCGGAAAGCAGAAACAATCGAATAATTCGATTCTTTTCATTCAGATTCGCCCATCACTAGAAGTAATACGTGCAGATTGCACAACGCGCACGGACTCCACGCCACATAGGCTGTAGTTTTATAGTTTCTGCACAATTCCAAAAAATGCAGTAATTTCTAAACAAAGTACTGTACGATTAACTTGTAGAATCCATGACTGTGGTCCTTTATACTAATCATATTAGCTCTAATAAGGTTGTAGAGATAGATAGCCAAAAAGTTTATTGTAGTAAATACAATAAACTTTTTGGCTATCTATCTCCACAACCTTATTATTTCATCGAAGCAGCCAAATTTTCATTCACCTATTATACATATTAGCTCTGTTACTCTAGCCTTTTCTCAGTTTTTTTTATAATTAAATTAGCAACAGGTTCTCCAGTCTTTTCAGTAATCAACAACTTTAAAAATCTCTCAAATGCTTCATATTCGTTATTATTAACATGAACGTAACGCTATATAAAGGTTATTTATTCCAAGTGAGCAGTATCTGGTGTAGCATCTACAATGACTGCTCTTTCCATAAAATTATATTTACATCTTCTGCATAACATGATATAAATTAATGTTGTATAGGGGAACTTTATAACTTCAACCATATCTAAAAACCAATTTCCAATTAAGTTAGACGAAGCTCTAAGATGCATTCCACATTCAGCAAGGAATAACATCACATCAAGAAAACAATGTTATAGTTTTTACCAGGTACGAGTTTCATTTTATATTTTTTTAAATAATAAATTGCAGTTTTATTTATTAATAATATTAGGTATAAATAATTTTTATAAGCGTGGAACCGGGCCCCCTGATGGTCCAGGTCCTGGTAATAAGTACCGGCTCTACCTCCCTCTCGGCATGCCCAGTTATCACAAAAATTCAAACGTGACTTGAAAATTTGAACAAGCTGTATTTCAGACACTACGGAACTGAGGCGAAAACCCTATACAAGTTTTCGACTTCTTTTATGTTAAAAAATACTTCCAGTAGCAACATGGCCGATTTAAGAAACTTCCCGCATATAATATCCAATTTTTCCCTCGAATGCAAAAGCTATGTGAGTAATTATGATCAATAATATAGCCCACAACCTTCTACTGAATTGCTTGAAATTTGTCCTCGGTAAGCATAGCACTTTCGAGTGGAATAGTTTACAATAGCTATATAAAATTTGCAATTCTAGGATTTTTCCTAGCAATTTATTTATTAAAAAATTGAAAATGATGCTTGAAAGTTGTATATTCACAACAAATATTGTCCCTTTGTTATGTTGCGAGAAATAAATAAGTAAAAAGAATTCAAAAAGAATTCATAAATACACTAACAGAATTCTCGTCCAAAACATCAGACAATGTTGAATAATGTGGAGATTTAACCACATCCTCCTTGTGCACTTTCTTCTTTGGTGGCTTTCCACGCACTTTCTTAATTTCTGGATACTTATCAAAACTAGATAATAATCCAACACCATAATATAAATTTTGCATGCATTTCTGGAAACAATATAGGTGAGTGCCATAATTAGCTGTAAATTTTAAGATTTTGATTACTTCCGGAGTAAAAATGATTTTCTTCCTTTCCGCATGCATTTGCAGCATATGAGAATAGCTACTTTTGCAGCTGTCGTATTCATTTCCTTGTAAGAGATTCATCAACCAGGATCGTTCAGGATCATTATTGTTATAATTAAAAAAATCACAATGTTCCGGTTCGTTCTGACCTACAGAGAAAATTATAAGTAAAGACATGCACAGATTTAAAACTGCATACACATACCATCATCTGACTGCTCGTGGTCAACTTCCACCAATTCTCCATTAACAAGGACGACTTCTTCATCCTCATCGGTTGTATCAGAATCTGCCTCTTTGTTTTGTTCCCAAATTTCCTTTAAGAAATTTAAACTTGTTGCATTCTCTACTCTCTGCACGTGGACTGGTTTGGAGCACTCGGGAGCCATTCCTAACGTTAATTTTCCTTCAGGAGTCGGTTCCATTTTTTCTGTTACGCATAACACAAACATTAACAAGAAAAACTGCACCTTTTTAACAAACTTTCACAAAATACGTCTTACAGAAACTTACCGAAACCAACTAACCGAGATTAGCACACCAACAATTATCTATTATTATTTATAAACTACCCTGGCTCTCATGCAATACAACTTTGGATTGAATCAGCGCCTACATATTGTCAGAATTTGAATTTCCTTAGTTCACGCAAAATCGAATGAGATTTTACATTCAGCACTCGATTAGTGATTGCCAATGATTTGTATAAAATAGATCTATATCCTCAAAACACTTTGAATATTACATTTTAAAAGGTTCTTATAGTTTATAGTATATATTCCCAGATTTATCTAAAATTATACAATCGAATTGTAGGTTAAAATTTTAAATTTGGTTATGTCAAACTTCCTAACCTCTAAGTTTTCCACAAATCATTTTTGTACAACAGTTACGAGTATTCTATTAAGCATTTAACACAGACACTATTTATAAACGTTTATTTACAATATCTACCATTTGAATGCAATATTTACATATATCTAGATATAATATTTATGTGTTAACGCTAGTACGAGATGTAATAATTTGCAGAACGGTTGTAAACAATGGCAGTAACTGCAAAATCGGCATTAACTAAAGTAGTATCTACACGTTTGTCCCATTTGTAAAGCTTGTTTTACATTATATATTTTCTATTTGCACCTAAAACCAACTCATTTCAATACTAGTAAATTGACTAATGAATATTTATTTACGTAGGCTAAAAGTACTACTACAAAATGGAAAAGTTAAAGTATTCAAAATTTGCACCTCACATATGCATGCATATTACATTAACATTAGCCTGAAACAAACATGCTTTTATTCGATCATGAATTTGTTAATTAATGCAAACTCAATGTCTGTTATTGCTCTAACACCCGTTTTCACTTTTAAGTCAACAATAATTTTATATTGTGTATATTTCTATTCCATATATTTATAATATAGAATACATCATTACAATAATAATCAAACTACCACTTCTATTAACACTGAACATAATCAAACGGTACATTTTGCTTAACTGTTGAAAACTTGTAATTCCGTCGTGCTTCACGGAGACCATTTCAAAAACACCGCTCCTGCTCGTTTAAACTTGGCGGCATTTGTGGCATCTTACGTCGCATGTGCGTGCGTCCACTGTTGCCAGTGCGATTACATTTCTAACACATTTGTTAGGAGCTTAATAAATCTATTAATATTGTTGTTGTAATCGTTTACTATGAAATTTATCTAGGCTATGGAGTACGAGGAAGTCTAGAAGTAAGTATACCAAATTTAAAAATGCTGACTCTTAAATTTTTCGAAAAAATATACAGTATGAATAATATGTTGGTGGCACTGTAAGTCTATCTTAAATTCGAGGTTAGCAGGTTAGGTTTTGCGTCAGTCTGTGTCAAAACAGAATTTATTTACCTGTCAAAGTTTAATGTTACTCTTTCTGACTCAACCTCAACCTACATATGAAAAAAAAACATTGTACCAGATTTATTTGAACACCACTGTACCGGGTGGCCAATTAAGTAGGGCACTCGGCCCTATCTCGAAAAGTAATTGTCGTAAAGACTTGGGGTAAACAAATTTATGCGTAATTGCATTCTTGAATCTTAAATCCCGTTTTTTGAGAAATATTCTTATATTACAAATAGCTAAAATAGACACCGTTTTAAAGCTGAGATAAATTTTATTCTTTCTTGTTAAATGCTTTTTGCTCTATCTGTTAAGTGAAAATGGTGGGGGGGGGGGGGTGTCCAAACATTTTCGAAAAGAAATGTCAATAACTTCAAAATGGCTGAACGGATTTTGTCAAACTTGAAGACGTTGAAAAGGGCTTTTCTTAGGCTATCAACGTTACCTTGAGCGGATTGATTTAGATTGCTTGTGTCGCCGCTAGAGGGCGTTTTGCGACAACACTAAAAATGAAATAGATTTTCTCAAAAACATTAAATGCATCGATATCACTTTTATTGCAACATAAGATAGCCAAATAAGGGTCTAACACGCTAGTGAAAACCGCATTTCGATATTTCTTTCCTAATCTAAAATATCAGTAAAAAATTAAAACTCGAAATAATGTTGCATCTTTGGGAATATTTTCAGTATACTTGCCATTATTAAATCCTAATTATCGTTCTTTTAGCAAAATATATGTATATAAATTTACTGTTAAAATACGCACATTATATTTAAAATGTCACTAATAATTAATACTAATTCAATATGATTAAATATTGCCTTTCTGTCCACACGAAAAACTTTGACAGTTCAATGGCGCCTATCAGGATACTCCATCGCATAGATTCTAACAGAAACAGTTGCGTTTTCATTGTCTTGAAAATAAACACGAAACATATCAAACACTTCTACAGGTGGAAAAGGCATTTTTTACAAATAGGCCACCAAAATGCACTATAAATAGCTGCAATCTTAAAATGATTGACACTTAAACACCACCATTATAATTTTTGCTATTTCGTTTTCCAAAGCACACTTGCATTTTAAAAATTTCGAATTTCGTGTGGGCAGAAGGGCAATATTCAATCATATTGAATGAATATTAATTATTATTGACATTTTAAATATAATGTTGGTATTTTATCAGTAAATTTATATATATTTTGTTAAATGTGTGATAATTAGGATTTAATAATGGCAGGTATACTGAAAATATTCCCAAAGATGCAACATTATTTCGAGTTTTAATTTCCTTTACTGATATTTTAGGTTAGGAAACAAATATCGAAATGCGGTTTTCCGTAGCGTGTTAGACCCTTATTTGGCTTTCTTTTCTTGCAATAAAAGTGATATCGTTGCATTTAATTTTTTTGAGAAAATCCATTTTATTTGTAGTGTTGTAGCAAAACGCCCTCTAGATGCGACACAAGCAATCTAAATCAATCCGCTCAAAACAACGTTGATAGCCTAAGAAAAGCCCTTTTCAACGACTCCAAGTTTGACAAAATCCGTTCAGCCATTTTGAAGTTATTGACATTTCTTTCCGAAAATGTTCGGACACCCCCCACCACTTTCTGTTAAAAGATAGAGCAAAAATCATTTAACAAAAAAGAATCTAATTTATCTTAGCTTTAAAACGGTGTCCATTTTAGCTATCTGTAATATAAGAATATTTCTCAAAAAACGGGATTTAAAATTCAAGAATGCGATTACGCCCCCTGGCGGCCATTTTAGAAACTTAAAAATAATTTCCAGCATTTCCTCTTGGCAGCTTTAGTATAAATTTTTCTACCCCAAGTCTTTACTACAATTACTTTTCGAGATAGGGCCGAGTGCCCTTCTTAATTGGCCACCCGGTACATGGAGGTTTCGCACAATTTGGAGGAATTTTGACTAATAATTTTACTGGTCTTTTTTATTCTCGTGTCTATATAAATGGGATACTCTCAAAAAAGGTTTTAATACTGAAAAATATTAATTTTAAACTGATGCTCAATTGTGAACTCTGGAATCAATAAATTGTATAATAAAAAAAGAAGTTGCAGGTGTATGTAGTTGTCACGTTAATCACGCTGTATAATAATCCATATATAAAAATGCTTCAAATTCCAAATTAAGTTTGACAACAAATTTATTTTTTCTATAATTTAAGAACGGTTAGAACTGTGAATGTATAAATCTACAGTGTGTCAGCAGACAAGTGACACAAAGGGTACCTACAGGCTACAGGGTGTTTCAGAAATAAGTACCGTAAATTGGGAGAGAGAAATTGGATAAAAATGTAGGTACTTATCTCGCAGTGCAATGTACTCGAGTAACCGAAAATGTATTCGAGTACCCGAAAACATATTCGAATACATGGATATGTACTCGAGTACAGGTAAATGTATTCCAATACACGTAAATGTATTCGGGTACCCGAAAATGTATTCAAGTACAGGGATATGTACTCGAGTACACGTAAATGCGTCAAATACAAGTACAACTACATTTTAAAAAATGTACTCGTGGACTGAGTACCGAGTACACTAAAAGTACTCAGAGTACAGTTACTGAGTACTTGTGCTCGAGTACCACACAGATCTGGCCAAATTGTAATAATCCAGAAACGGAGAATCAATTGTTTAAGAATCACTTTTTAAGCCAAACTTTTTTAACTTCTTGTATTTTAAAAATTGCGTGTGTTAACTATTCTACATTCAATTTCCTACAAAAAAGGTACTGCAGACGCAGCCAGTAAAGAGAAATTCCACGCAGCTCGCTTCGGTACACAATTGTAACTACTTATTCGCTTTCGACGGTGTTCGTGATTCGCTGTGTCGAGGTCTTGTACATTCAGGTACAAAATGTTAACCAATATCTCTCACTTTATTTTGTAACGCCTCCACGAATACATCGCATACTGTTCCACGAAGTTAGCTACATTAAAAAATTCCAATATTTCTAGTAAAAATTACACAGAATTTTTTAATAATGTTATTTGGTTTAATAGAAAAAATAAATACAGTTAGTATTTAAAAGCTGGTGCGGTCGAATTAATGTAATAGTAAATATGCAAAAAAACCTCTTGCATTTATTAAAAAATATATGCGTTTAATATTTAATTTGCAACCAAGACAATCTTGCCGAGAAGTATTTAAAAACAGCAAAATATTAACACTTACTGATCTATTTATATATAAGTGTACTTTGTTTGTAAAAGTCAATAATACTAAAATTGAATAATAGAATTTGAAATATCCGGAACGCGCAGATAGGTTGCTGCAAAATCCTGGGAAAAACTGTACTACGTTTAGAATACACATTAAGGGTTTTTGGCAGAACAAGAAACTCGTTTGTGAAAGATAAAAGACAAAACAAAGCCCCATAGTTGGGCGTCCGCTTCCTGTTACAATGCAAAAAGGTCATTTACGTCACAACAAAAACAAAATCCACCCGAAGAAAGCTAGGTAGTGGTTTAACCGGAACTTGGATACATACATTCTCTCCAAGGCGGTGGCAAATTGGTCACACGGTCACACTTTTCCAACGCAATGATATTTGGTCCTGTAAAAAATTATTCCCGCTAGTTCAATAATCGGGACAAAGGGGGGGGGAGGGGTTGCAGAAACGATATATTGGGGGTAGATAATTAGTTCGACATATGTTATTGTTTTAGCGCCCCCCCCCCCCCGTATTCTTAAGTCAACCACATTTAACCCCTTCAGAATTCGAAACAGAGAAAAAATCAAACACTTCTTCAGAGTGACGTGTAAATCAGCCCTTCATCAACGGAAACCCATCCTTGTTGATTCTCAATACCCCTGTTGTCAGCTGCTGTACAATAAATAATAACAAGGTACCCAGCAATATACAAACTAGCTAAATGTAATTCTATCCAGCCAATACTGGAGTATTTAATTATTAAAAGCGCAAACAAGAAATGCCTAGAATAGGCTAATCCGCTATCGACAACCCCCTTTAATCTAATGCTTGAAAAACGAATACGTGACAGGGGAATTATAACAAAGGGAAGAATAATTAACAAGAGACACCAATGCCTAGCGTAAGCTGACGATCTGAAACTACTAGCAAGATCAGTGACAGAACTTAAACATGTAATGAAAAATGTAGAATTCAATGCGAGAAAAAGAAGACTAAAAATAAATGGAAGCAAAACAAAGTTCATGATCCTAGGCAGACAGAACACAGATAGACGTACAAGCAAAGAGCATATGTACCTACAAGTATATTCGTCGAGCTAGGAGATGGGAAACAGATAAATGTGCAGAGGGTTAAAAGTTTTGTGTTCCTCGGTGCATCTATAACAGAGTGCGGTGAAAAAGAGAAAGAAATCGGGGCAAGACCAATTGAAGCTGAAAGGTGCACGGGCGCATTTATCAAGGTGCTAAAATCTAAAGAAATTTCACGCGGTGCAAAAATCAGGCTTTATAATACAGTTATAAGACCCACAGTGACATATGCCAATGAAACATGGATCCTTAATAGCAGCCAACAAAAAACGATAGAAGCTTGGGAACGGAAAATACTGAGAAGGATCCTAGGCGGAAAAAAGTAGAGGAGGACAAACGAAGAAGTGATGCAACTTTACAGCCAAACAAATATCACCCAGGTGGTAGAAGCGAGCAGGATAAGATGGTTAAGCCATCTTGAAAGAGTAGCCAAATACATGACGAATGCAAGTCTAGCAACCACGCACAGAGTAGGGCGGCCTAGAAAAAGATGGACGGAAGCAGTGCACGAAGACCTATGAGAAAAGGATATAACACATTAGACGAAAGACTGCCAATAGGAAGAAGTGGAAGCAACTCATTAAGCTATGAGCCAGAACGGCCTGCAAACGCTTCAAATATATAATACTAGCTGTTACCCGCGACTTCGTTCTCGCGAAGTTCGTTATTTGTGTATTAAATAATGACTAATTAGTTTCTGTCATCCCATCCCATCCCATCCTATCCCCGTCCCCGTCCCTTTCTTCGTCCCCGTCTCATCCCGTTCCGTCCCGTCCCCTCTCTTTCCATCCCACCCTTTCCCTTCCCTTTCTGTCCCGTCCCGTTTCGTTTCGCCGCGTCCCGTCTCGTCCCTTCCCGTCCCGTCCCTTCCCTTTCCGTCCAGTCCAGTCCCGTCCCGTCCCTTCCCCCCGCCCCGTCCCGTCCCGTCCCGTCCCGTCCCCTTCAGTTCCGTCCCATCCCGTCTCGTCCCATTCCCTCCCCTTTCATCCCATCCCTTTCCATCCCGCCCCGTCCCGTCTCGTCCCTTTTCGTCCCGTCCCGTTCGGTCCCGTTCCGTCCCATCCAGTCCCTTCCCGTCCCGTCCCGTCCGGTCCCCTCCCCTTCCATCCCACCCCTTCCCTTTCCGTCCCGTCCCGTCCCCTCCCCTTCCATCCCTTCCCTTTCCGTCCCGTCCCGCCCCGTCTCGTCCCGTCCTGAATTTTGAAATATCCTTCCTTATTCCTTGTATACATCATAACATAAAGGAAACCTCTGGGCTGGGAGTTGATGAGTGAGTGAGTGAGTGAGTGAGTGAGTGAATCAGGACTTTCTGTTTTATTTATATAGATAATAAGGTAAGTGTAGCCCTGGTTTTATAGCAACGTTTGGTCCAGTACCAAATAAATTTTGTTATAAGTAAGCAGGGATATCATAGCAATATATATATATATATATATAAAGAACAAAGTCAGTCTTCACTATCAACACAGTGTCTGATAATATTCGTCCAATGTGGATCATTACACAATAGATGTGGATTTCCAACAATAATCGCAACATTATGCCTTCGTGGATTAGAAAGAAATCTCATTTTATGGTTTCGGTCATATTCCATAAAATTATCATTGGACTTTACTATTGTTATCAAAATCACATTAAATTCTTGTCCCTGAAATTCTTCTACTGTCCCTACTTTAGAAATACCAAACTCTGCTTTGTTTGAAACCAGCCGAATGTGTTTCACCTACAAAAAGATATTTGTAGCCTGCACCTCCCTTTTCACATCGTATTTACCTGTTTTATATATGGGGAGATAATGCCAATGTCTGTACTCTTCAATCCTACCCTGTACAACTCATTTAGGTAAATAATATAATATCTGACTAGCTTTATTAGGGTTGAACCATGACGGATAATCTGCGGTTTGGTAGCCTTCATCTTCCACCCCGTGGAATACAATTGGGGAAAGTTTTCTTTGTGTGGATATTTCTTCTGTCTCAGAATTTCTGCAACTGATATTCTTCTTCAATTTGCCACTAGTTGCCAATCGTGGTATTGACCTTCATGTAGTTGTCCCGATGTTGATTGATTTGAGCCACTGCTGTGGCTAGCTGCACTTGGCTCTCCTTTGCGCCTAGATTGGCGGCAATGATATTTGATTTCGGCTTCTTCTCTGGAGCGTTGGAAGTCTGCATAGCTGCTGCATGAGCTGATGTCCTCATCTTTTGAGCAGGTTTTGTTAAAATAAGGCGATTATTATGATATCTTTGTTGCAGCAAATTCCAAGCGGTGTTGTAGTTGGCTTGGGTAACTCCTAGATGCTGGATCAGTCGGCTGGGCTCTCCCTTGACATGCTTCTTTAGATATTGCATCTTGATGATATCGACCATGTTCTGGTTGTCATCTACTAATTTAGTGAATAGGTCCTTGAAAGTGGCCCATTCTTCATAATTTCCCTTGTAGGTATATGGGGATTTTGACTGGAGGAAGCGAGATGGCTGCTGCTTGCTCGTTCCTTGTCGGTGCTTGCAGTAAATTAATTAAATTTCTATACCTGTCTTCCAACGTAGTATATTCAGGACTGAAGTGCATTTGTTCTGAAGCCATGTCGTTAAACATAACTTCTTCGTCCATCTCGATCACTCGATCCCATTTTTGTCTTAGTTCCCTCTTCGTGATGGCGGGCCTTCCTAATTCTTGTGCTAATTCGGCGTCGTCCATCGCTTGCTTAAGAATTTGTATTCGAATCTGCAATTTTCGGATACGAACCTTTTGCTCAGGATTTTCAATTATTTCCTCTTGCCTCCTAATTCCGGAAGGGTTGAGAATACTTAGCTGCCCCATTTTCGCGTTATTGATGGTCACAGTTTCCATAACTCATCTAGCGCCTTAACTTGACTGCTGATGTGGACTTCTGTCTTCTGGCAAGCAGAGTCCTCGTATCTTGGGAAATACTTGCGTTATTGCGCGGATTCTTCTTGGGCGACAGCTAACTGATTGGATTCCTCCATATTATTAGCCAATTTTTGGGACCTGGATGGTTGGCAGATGTTGTTTTCTTTTCAGGATGCTTGTGACTCCTGGGATGTACTTGTTCTTAGTTCGAGACAGATCCGGCTCGAAACAACATGAACAGAAATGCCTGGAGGCTGGATCAGGTTTCTGTTGGTTGCACTGGTTCTTTATCCCTATTTTTTAAGCACATGAATGAGACTGCATTCACGTTTTAAGCCAATGTAGTCAATGGCATTTAAGGGGATCATAATTAGATAACTACCCGAAGTGCAGCCCCACACTTCAAATGTTAGGCTTAGAAAGGTAGTAATTGAATCAAACAGTAAATGTAGATTGATTTATTACAAAAATAGACGGTCTATTTATACAAAAATTAATTGCTTAACTAAATAACAACATATCAAAGTACAAAGGTGTAGTTCACTAAAACGAGTCTAATATTACAAAATAACTATTCAGTGGTTAAGCAGTATCGCTTCCTGCTTTGTTTGCAAGTACGACCGCTGAACTCTTGATTATAGGTCGTTTATTTGCGTAAGTTGCTTGGTTGCAGTTTGCGGTCTTTAAATCGGCGTAATTATGAAGCAAAAACTGGCTTTTAAATTGTTAACGATATTTCGTAAATTTTGACTGAACTTTATATCTGTTTAATTCAAAATTAAACATCTGATTTTTAACCACTCTAGATAAGTTTTTATCCGGCAAAAATGAACTGTCCCTCACCGTTGGGTATCGTGTATAGCATCTTTATTAATTAGAGTATTTTTTACTAATATATTGTTGTGGCCTAATAGCTTTTACTTGGCTTTATTTTATTTAATTCTTATTCTCTGGGTTTTATTTAAAAAATTTTGATTTTAATCTTACCTTTTGCGTACAGTCTTTAGCATTGTAATAACCTTAGTTATTCGACTCTAATCGACTATTAAAATCAGATTAAGACATAAACCATGAATACCGGATATAGGACAATTGTATTTATTAAGTAATTATTAACTGCCTTTGTCATACGTTTAACAAATTTGTTAATAATATTTGATAAATACTTAATTTTAGTTAATTCAATTTTAGATTAATATTAATGTCTGTTTATATCTTTTATAGTCTTCTATTCGTCAGATATCCCTGCTACAACTATTCTCGTTGCAACAAAAAACTGGACTATTTACGAATACCGTTGCAAGAAATCGAAATTCCAATTATAAAACTACACCACCACTCTTTTTAGGAACAATATTTTAAGCTGCTTTTTATTTTTGTAGTTATTGAATGCTTAATAAAAAATGTAGTTAAAACATATAGTGCTGTGGCGCCGGATTTCGTAAATATACTACCATAACATTCTTAAAGCCAAGGTGCTAACACAAGAACAAAGAAGGTGTATGATTTTGAGAGATTGATATGCGGAAGTTGCTGAATCGGATAAACTGAAAAATGTTGGGTGGTTAAATATGATTCCTCACGGTTCTTTTATCGCTCTGTTTTGTATTATAAAATTCTGCTGACTCCACTTCCTACCATTTTTTAGTGCTGGAATTATATATGTGTATAAGATTGGCTAAAACTACATCAAACTTTTAACCTGCTAACTGAAGAGTATATTTTACTAATATATATTGCTGTTCGATATTTGACAAGGCCCGGTTTGGTAGCTGCATTACAAGTTTTCTGCCTGTCCGTCTGTCTGTCAGAGGTGGTTTCGAGCCTATATAAAAACAATCGAATCTAAAATTTGCGTCTTACGTAAAAGAAAACAATATGCAATTAAATGGTACTGTTGCTAATAGCGGTATAGAAATATCCAAAATTCTTAACTCAGTTTACGCTCCGAACTGTAACCTGTAAATCTCTACAGCATAATAATATTTCTTTAAGAACTTGCTTATTGCTAAAGTGAGGGATGCTGTCTTCTGTACATAAATCCAACAGTAAAAAGCGAAATAAATAACTATCGGCTCAATTTCGAAACTGTGTATTTAATAAAGAACGGGAAAAAACACGTAATATTTACTTTGCTTACAAACAATGTTGAGAATTTCTCTCAATGTCTCTAAGACTCCAACACTTTTGTATTATGTTAAATACTGTTTACTAACTGACTGTTAACAACTATCAAAATATGCGAGAGACTATCAACTACCAGATCCCAGTCACTCGTGTGTCTCACCCAGAGCCTCAAACAAGTTTTAATTTCGAAACAAAGGCTCATTCAATTTAGCGGTTGTGCAGATTTTTCTCAAACAATGGGTTCCATTGTTCCATTTTTACCAGTCTTGCACATTTCTCGAACATATCTGGACAAGTCTGAAGCTCCAGACAATAACATTCTGTTTATCTGATAATGGAGGTCAGCAAAAATTCCTCCAGACAACAAAGACTTCATTGTCCAATTATTTTTTGCAATCGTGCAGATTTCTCAAACAATGGACGTCATTGTCCAATTGGTAGATATCCGGCATCTGCAAGTCTCAACAAGTTTGCATTCTCAGACGATGACTCACATCCTGTTGAGCCTGGGAACATTTTGATAAGCGTAGAAATCTTGTAAAATTTCAAAATTAGACATGTAACCCCAAAATTTATCGTGGGAATCTTGTAAAAATTTCAAAATTACACGTTTAGCTCCAAAATTCACCGTGGCAATCTTGTAAAAATTTCAAAATTACACTTTTAGCCCCAAAAATTCATCGTGGGAACCGGAAGTGGCACCTGACCTTGGTGAGACCAATGACCTTGACCTTGGCTAGGTCAACGAAGGTCGTTGGGGTGACCCCGGCTAGGCCCGTGACCTCGCCCGGGTGACATGCAAAATGCGCCAGAACCCGTGTAGGTACACTACTGCCTTTGATACAGATATTCTGGCCTCTTTGATATAAAAACACTATACATGAAGCACGCAAGGTGAAGTTCTCTCCTCTCACTCATCCTCAACCAACCCATGTGTTTAATGTGTTGACTGGTAGATTCTCGCCGTGGTAATCGCAGGCAATAGCGGGCACAGGCGTTTTGCACTCTTTGTATCACTAGCTTTGTTGCTTTCCGCCAGGAATGAAGCATACACACAGACAGTACTAATGAGAGTGTAAAAGTTATCTTAGATTCAGCGGGCAACATATCTTTATGCTGATAAAATTGTTTGTTTTATAAAAGCACTTTCGAATTTAATTTTTACATGTTCTTCAAATGAGAGCTGTTTATCCACTCGTAGACTTAGATTATTAACACAAGTTGAGTACGGTACAGCAACATTTTTGATTATGATATTTCCACTTTTTTTACATGCGCTACAGAAAGTTTTGACCCAAATACTATCACCCGCATTTTATTTGGATTTACAGATAGTCCATTATCCTGACACCAATTCACGATGTTATCGACCTCTAGATTAATAGAACTGATAGCTGATCCTACATCTTTTGGGTCAATATAATATAAGTACTTACTGCATATCATCCGCATACATGTATATTGTACCATTCTTGACTACGGTTGGAACATCTGCAGTAAACATGTTAAACAAAACTGGCCCCAATATGAATCCCTGTGGAACTCCTGACTTCACAGCTACTTTACTTGACTGTAGATTAATATTTTGGATACTACTTACTCAGGTTTAAATAACTGGTCAACCATTTTAGTGTGACGTTTCTGGCACCATAATATTGTAACTTGGATAGCAAGAGCTCAAAGTTAACTGTATCAAATGCTTTTGACATGACGACTAATACCAATAGTGTTACAATATCATTCACAATAGAGGCTAATGCTGTTGCTGTACTGTATCCTTTGCGAAAACCTGATTGGTTGGTTGGCAGCACGTTGTGATGTTGAAGATGTTCGGTTAACTGTGCATTTACAACTTTTTCTAAAAGTTTAGATTGTACTGGAAGTATGGATATTGGCCTCAGGTCTTTTAATTTTCTAGGCTTATTAGTTTTTGGAATTGGTTGTATTATGGCTGTTTTCTATATAATTGGTACGATGCCAATTTTGAGTGATGTGTTTATTATGTGCACAGTTACCTGTCATTTTGTTGCCATATTATACAAGTTACAATTAAAGAACAATATGGTTATAATATACATACCTAATTAAATTTACAAACAGAGAATGCATTCCAACAAAAATTATATTAATACCTTTTAATGTTGCCACGGTTTGCAATTAAAGCTTGCAATCTATCTGTCATGGAAGTTAGAAAATTTTTGATTCATTCGGACAAGAAAGTTGTATTTTTCCTTATATTAAACTGAGTGGCAATCGCTCTTATTGGCACTCCTCTTATTACCCTATCGACAAATCTTCCTTTTTCGAAATCATTCAAATGATAGGGCATGTTTTCAAATAACCAATTTTCGGCGTTCAATGACAACGAAAAATGTGACAGTTAATTTAAATGCACAGGTTAATAAGGTATTATTCTAAAAGTTGCTTTTACATTGGAAAAAAATCTGGTGTGATACACGCACACAACTCCCTTTTACAGTGATCTTATAATTAACCAAAAATTTGATTTTTAATTTTTAAGCATTGTCAAAAATTTTCAAAAATTACAAATTCTACAGAAACCGTACAAAATAGAGCGTTAGTTGAAGAGACAAATATTCTCTAAAATTTTAAGCGGAATTCAAAAATTTCATAATATGCAGGGCGTTCTATTTAAAATAGAAGTTAATAAAAAAAATCTGGTGTGATACATGCACACAACTTCCTTTTATTACAGTGATCTTATAATTAGCCAAAAATTTGATTTTTAATTTTTAAGCAATTGTCAAAAATTTTCAAAAATTACAAATTCTGCAAAAACGGTACAAAATAGAGCGTTAGTTGAAGAGACAAATGTTCTCTAAAATTTTAAGCTGAATTGAAAAATGTAATAATATACCCGCTGTTCTATTTAAAATAAGAGTTAATAAAAAAAAGAGAAAAGAAAACAAAATAAATCAATTTTAGAAGTATTCAACTGGAAAATCACCTACCTCACATTTATACATATTCAAAATGTAATAAAAATGTGAAGTTTTAAAAAAATCGTTGGAGCCGTTTTTGAAAAAATCGAAAAAACTGAAAAATCACAAGAGTAAATACCTACTTCCGATTATGCGATTTTCTTCAAAAGCTCGCTGTCACATCTACATAGTACACAAAACTTTTTTGGGTTCAGGGGACTCTAAACCGTGAAGAACTGTTGAAAACTCAATTTCGAATTTTTGGGGTGAATTCAATACTTCCTTTATTGTAAAAGGAAGTAAAAATAAAAAAAAACTAAAGAAACCCATTCAGAGGTATGCAACTGGAAACTTGCCGATTTCACATCAATACACATGAAAAATGTAAAGTCTGAAAAAAATCGTTGGAGCCGTTTTTGAAAAAATCGAAAAAAACTGAAAAATCACAAGAGTAAACACCATACTTCCGGTTATGTGATTTTCTTCAAACGCTGGCTGTCACATGTAGATAGTACACAAAACTTATATATGAAGTTCCAACGCCATAACTCTTTTCGTTTTTGAGATATTCTGTTCACAGACAGACACACAGACAGACAGACAGACCAATGAACAAAAATATGGTTCTGATTCAGGGCACTCTAAAACGTGACGATCTGTTGAAAACTCAATTTCGAATGTTTGGGGTGAATCCGGTAGTATTTTATCGTAAAAGGAAGTAAAAATAGGTGTACCCGTTTTTTTTGCGACAACCACACTTACCGCACTGTATTAGAAATAAATTAAAATTGAAATTGGCAGACAGACATCACTTCCAAAACCGTTTTTTCTGAATTAGAAGATGCGAAAACGGATATGTCCGCAAAAATATCGAGTTCGAAAATCTTCATGGTTACTTTTACCTAATAAAATATTTTCAAAATGATCGAGCAACCACAGAATTTCGTTTTGGCCGCTTAATATGATATGTGAAGTGACTACACTATTTGACTTAGAAAAAAAAACGTTTCAACATTAGAAAACATTTATTTTAATTGTATGTAAAGCTTAACAAAATTCGAGGAAATTCAATAATAAATGAATAAATTACATGAACGTGTAAAAGTGAAATTCCTGCAGATAAAAAGATTAAGTTGCTTAAAAAAATTGGATTTAGGGTTTTTATTTAATTCTAAACAACCTTTCCCAATAGAAGTTTTGATTAAACAAGGCCTACTGGTTTTTTGAATTTTTAATTTATGTCAATGATTGTCAATAAAAAGAGTAAAAAGTCGAAAAGCATTTCACTTCAAAGGGATGTATAACTGTAGTTCGTAATAGACAAAATAGATATAGAGGCATGTACCATTGGCGACACGGAATAATTTCAAGCTCTATTTATCTATTTACTAAGTGTTTCATTTTACTATGCAAAAATGTAAAAACTTGATAACCAGATAAATACAGCTTGAAACTATTCCGTGTTTCCAACAGTACATAATAAATGGAGCACTCTGTATAAAGTTGTCGGTTATTAACATCTGGCAACACCGCATAGAGCGACCATCTTGTAATTTCTTAGCACTTGTTTGCATGCGTAGGACGGTTGTGCGAGGTGCTGCTATAATAGAAATCAAATAGGGTAACGACGGTGTTTTATCGTTCATTGCAGTCTGTGAGCATATTTAAGCATTACCGGTGGCATTTAGTATAATACTTATTCTGTTTGACCAGCTTGCAGTATCGATCGGCAATTTGACAATCCAAAGATCATCAGAAAGTTTTCAGGTAATTAGATAAGTACTAACAAACACGAGATCAATGTAGAAACGGCCGTATTCAAACATCATAATATTGCTGCTAAAATTAACGGTCACCGTAGCCGGCGCGTCACTAAGGTGGGGCCTAGGGGAGCACGGGTCCCCCTAAAAAAAGATGTGCCTCTCGTAGTGATTCTCCAAAATATAATGAAATTGAATTTTTGGTGATTTATTAATTTGAGACCGTTAATAGTATTGGGGTTATTGTGTGCCCCTGCATAATTTTAAGTAACCTCCCGGCAGGCTCCTGTAAGAAAAAATGTCTAGTTGCATGCCTGCATCGTAAGGACGATAGATGTAATTCAATGCAATATTTTCTCAGTAACTTATAAGCTGCTAATGAGGTGATTGAATTTTTACAGAATGGGCACTCGAGTTTTTGTTGGTGGTTTAACGTACCGTGTTCGAGAACGTGACATTGAAAAATTCTTCCGGAAGTATGGAAGGATCAAGGAAGTCGCGATGAAGAATGGATTTGCATTTGTGGTAAGTCGACATAACTTGATACATTGGGCTCGGTGGCCCCATCTATGTCGCTTGAATACTTTGTACGGTTAGAACATGAGCTCGTTAGTGTTAGCGCAAATATACCTTCGACTCCATACTGATGCCTAACCCAAAACTCTTTACAAGCCATAACACTAGGCTAATTACAAGTAAAGATGTTCATAATGATTTTGTGACTTCCGTAATTTAATCAGGCTACTATAAATTGTGCGATAGCATTATTCTGTTAAAAATTCATAACTTTGAAACGAGCGCACAGTTTTTGGGAATTCAAAATGCTCATCCATCCAAAACTGTGCGCCTTGAGGTATAACTACGGTTTAATCCTTGCTGCTTTTGTTTATAACGAGAACTTTTAAATAGGGTTGTTTGCAACATGGCAAAGTCACTTGTAACACGCTGTGGAATGCAACTCGCTCTCACGAAATTTTTTCTTAGCATCTATTATTTATCTTTAAAAACGGTTTTGTATGTTAAATAAGTTTGCTAAAGCATGTTTTTTATACTCTAGCATGCGAGCTAGTAAATTTATGACTGGGAACTCATGCACTATGGCATGAAGTACTGTTCGATATTGGCTTCTGAAATATTTTTGAAAACTTGTTTCATTAATGATTTTGTTAATAATACAGCCATTCTAAAGTAAACAACTTAAAAATAAGCTGATCCTAATTATCATAACGTATTTATTTAAATCACACAAAAAGTTATGTGTAAAAAATGAATGGGCCTGCTCTGGTGTATTTATTGTCGCCCATATTTATATCGACTCGAAATAGAAGTTTTACATGCTAGCGCGGTGCTAATACTGGTTGTATTTGGAATTTATTTTCAGATATTTTACAATTATTGGCTTTTTTTTTATTTTACACTTTGGTTTGTTTTATTGTTTTATATTCAATGTGTATGATTACATAGTACTTGAAATTTGCTGTTTTTAATATTGCCGAAGTATTATAATTTTTGAGTTTCGTTATTAAAGAAACCTTGGTAGGGCAGTTCTTCCTTCGAATTGTGGATAAGCAAAATTTTTTTGCAGTATGCTCTATCAGTACATAGTTCGGTGTAAAGTCGGATTCGAGCAGGTACGAAGTTCACCGGAATAACTGGCTGAACTAAAATGAGCGTCCACATGCTCAAGAAACCAGTCATCAAAAACAAGTTTTAAATGAAACATAGCTACAATTTAACCTCACATTTGGTTACAATTAAATAAAAATCTAAATTTATTTACCAGTATTTTACATTTTTACATGTTTTATTTTAATTAACGGGAAATTCAATTTTATTTACTTTTAACTATTTGAATTTAAAGAATCGGCAGTGCAGAACGTCGAAATTGTCATTAAAATGTGAGAAATCGGCAGTGAAGTAATACATTGGTTTATGATTTTTTGTAGGTGGCGGGGCGATAGGTAAACGTCAACATAACCTACAAAACCCACATTCGTGATAAAAAGTTAATCTTCAGTGCCTTGGTATATAAACTAGTATTCTACCGAAATACTAATAACTAAAAATTTTATTTTAATTGTGTATTTGAAATAATTTGAACACGAAGGCAAATCAGGTACAAAGTTTAAAATAGGTTAAATACAATCAAGAGTGACTGGTATACAAAGTAATTATCATTAGCTCATTACATTTACTAAATAACATTAACAAAAATATTAAACTTTCGCTACTGGTATACAGAAGTATAACATGGTTATTAGTGTTGGTGTCGAAGACCTCATAGGAAATTAACAGGTTGTCTCGACAATTTCAGACCAAGTAGGACGTAATTACTGATACTAAGCCCAAGACAATAATTAGAATCTAAAAATAATATTTATTGAAACAAAAAACTAATTATTACACATTTAAATTATCAGATAAATAATTAAAAAATACACGGATATCTACGAAGTGGTATTAAACTAATAATTAACTTTATCTACTTTGGGTTCGTACTGAGGCTATTATGACACTCGTTTGCCTATCGTAATAGACAAAAAGCGATGCTATAATAAAGTATTAAAAACAGAGTAATTAATTTTTTTAACTTCTGCAACCATACCAAATTCCCTAAATTTTGAAGTTTAATTTTTTTGTTTAAAAAAGTGGCAAAGTAGATAAAATACTGTATGATACCGCGTGTATAAAGCATTTTGCCGCACTTTGGAGCACTCCTCGCTTCGCTCGTCGTACCCTAAACCCATGCGTGCTACAAAATGCTGCTTATGAAACTCTTTATCATAATATACTATTATAGTAATACTCGAACAACGTGCTAAATAAAACTTGGAACTACTTAATCTTGTGTTTTCATAACATTCCATACAAATAATGCTAGTACCGGCGTTGGTGTTCCAGACCGAATATTTTTCCCATAAACGAAAACTAACGCACTCACCAATACACAACGTACTGCCGTTTCTTATAGTGCAATTTGAAGATACTGTGTACCTCGACACGTGCCGTATATTAGTAAAAATATAAACTATCGATATTATTCTCGGTGTGTGACACCGGACGCCAGTAATGAAAAATAACTTTCAATTAGTTTCATATTTTGTGCAAAATTAAAAGTATTCAGTTCTTAATTACTTCTCTTTCTTAGAAAATAATATTGATTGTGTGCATTATGATAATTGGATATTAGTGTGTCATTCCAGATATTTTAAATGTAAACAATATTTGTTTATTGTTGTATATTTAAATTCTTGTTCAAGCACTTAATATGTTGTACACCATAATCTCCGTGCTCTAAATCAGGGCTGTCCAACTTCAAGAGGCTCAAGGGCCACTGTAAAAAATTTGAAGATTGTGAGGGCCGCATCATAAACTGTGTCGTATGCGACTTTGTGAGTGATTTGTAATAAATATAAAACGTGTATATTTCAATACTAATTTTTATTTATTTAAGAAGCTTAAGTTACATTACAAAAAGCATTGAAACATAAAAGAGATATACAGGGTGTTCCCTGAGGTAATCGACAAACTTACACCATATGTTCTAGAAGTAATTCTATACAAAAAAATTCATGTTTACTTTAGGTTAATTCCTTTCCGTTCTTGATATACCGACAAAAGAAAAAATATACATCAATTAATGTAAATTTACGTATAGAGATGTGACGTTTCACCCCCTTACTAAGGGCGTCAAAGATCTACCCCTCGGGTTAAACTCAAGTCGGAGAAATACGTTCACTTAAATATATATATTCGATTAGGTAAAACACCAGATAATTACCAAAACAAATATAATGTTTTCAGCTAGTTACAATGATTAATTAAAAATAACTCTGAGTTGCACATTATTTAAAATTAACATGTTCTTCTGGAACGGTGTCTGGTTTCGTTAGTCGAGCTGCAACCCAATGCACCGGCGAGTGTTGCGGGTCCCTATTTGTAGTCCGCCGGTACGCACGCCGATTCTTCGGGAAATGGGCTGAGTAGGTCTTTTGTTCCTGCAAACTTGACCTTCCACTCAGCAGTGATTTTAAGCTGTAATTTTCCGGTGAATTTAGCGATTTTAAGGGTTACCTGGGGCGGGCGTTAGTGCCTAAATCCTGGTGCAGAAGTTGTTGGTACCTTAAGACAGCTAGGCGTCGTTCTTGGAGCGAACTCGGTGTCAAATCCTGCAGATGGAATTTTTTCACCTTGAGCTGGAAAATGATGTTGACATTCCCCCGGTAGGGAATTTTCAGGCTGCGGAATCGAACGTCGAAGTTCAGGAATTCGCTTTTTAATGAACAAAAACGGGCCCTACAGGTGAGTTTATGAAGGGCGGCTACAGGACTCTAGCCGCTCACAAGCGGGGTAGAGGCTGCGATTGTTACAGGTTTAGGTATTAGTAAAATGAGGTTAAGAGGAGTATTTCACCTCTCGGGGCACCGGGATTTGCGTTTAAAAAATTTGCCGGTCGGAAATGGCTTTTAAGCAGTTAGCTCTGCAAGACAGTACAGCATATTAAGACAGGGTTAAAGCCTCAGGGATTCTATTTCCCAAGAAAGTTCAACAATCAAGATAAAATCGAATTCTAGCAGTCTTGCTCTTGCGGATAATTTAAACGTCTCGGGCTGACAGTACAACACGTCATCTCCCTTGAAGCCTGGTCTGGTAAGGGTTGGATGCCTACTCCGTTAGACAGTTCAGCGTGTCAGACCGGAGGGCCCAGGTAGAAAAGGAGAGGACAGGATCAGGACTGGTGGACTCAAGGGGGAATTCGATCCGGCGGGCCGCAAAAATATCCTGGCAGGCCGCATGCGGCCCGCGGGCCACATGTTGGATAGCTCTGCTCTAAATAGTGGTTACTAATTTCGTAAAGCACAACACAGTTAATTTGATAACCACATTAGAATTCATTATCACCTGTTTTGGAAGCACTGAACAAGTGAACACTGTAAAAGTGTTATTCTCTTTTCGTTTTAGGAGTCAACCGCAGTGCATTTCATAAACTTCAGAGCTGCTATCTAGAAGACTTTTGCTCTCTTTAATTGCTCATAATAGTAATGAAGCCGAGAGCTAATTTTGAATTTCAATAAATGTTGAAGGATTGCATCTATAACAGAGATACGCACAAGATACAAGTAGATGTTATTTTTAATTAAAACTGTGTATACAGTGCTTTTGTAAAGTAGTGGATAAATTCGTTAAACATTCAAAGCATAACTTTGGGAAAAACGCTGGATCTGTCGATTTTTATTTTTATTTGCCCATTTTTTGCAAATAAAATATATTCATACAGTGTGGTATGACATCATCGATGTTTTTTTTAAAGGCAACCCCAATTTTTATTACGGAATTTGAAAGAACCTATTTTTTTTTACTTACGCTAAGGTAATTTTTGTGTATAGGTCACATGACCAAAAATTAAGACAAAAAATTAATTTGCCAAATACTAAATTTTATTTTAAAAAGTATGATTTTACGCTTTTATCAATGACAGTTACTGTCAGGCAGACAACGGTGCAAAATTTGTGCATTTAATTTAGTTGTTTCTGAAATTATCATTGCAATTAAATTTAGTATTTTGCAATTTTTAAATTTTTTTCTTAATTCTTGACCATCTGACCTATACTCAAAAATCAGCTTAACGCAAGTAAAAAAATGCTTTCTTTCAAATTCCGTAATAAAAAAATGGGGTTGCTATTTAAAGAAAAACATCGATGACGTCATACCTCTTACACGGATCACCTGTATGTATAGATTTTATTTGAAAAAATGCGCAAATAAAAATAAAAATTGACGGGTCCGAGCATTTTTTCCAAAAGTATTGATCAATTTATTACAAGTTCATCCTTGATGTTGGGGCCACATAATGTCAAGTAAAGGGCTACGTAGTAAGTACCGCTAGCCTGTATGAACTAAGAACCTAGAAACTATGCAAGTGTTACGGTGGTTCGTACTGCAAAGAGCCAGCCACAAAATAAAATCGAATCCCACTTTACAATGTACTTGTTTTATTAAATCTTTTCAAATTTATATTTATAGCTGGATCGACATTACTTGTCATACACAGTATTGTTGATAAAATTGGAAATTATTATCAGCTACATATTAGTAGTGAGGACGGTATATTGGAACCTCTCGGTCACAGTATTTAACTTGGTATAGTTAATTATTGTTAGGAGTGCGCCGAAGCATCGATTTCGGATTCGGTATTTTTCAGTTATTCGGCTTCGGCGGCGGTTAGAATATTTATATCATTTCACCTTTTGAGCTGAAGTTTAGAACCTGTTTTAGACTACATTTATTCATAATCGATAAAAAAATAAACGGTGTTTGGAAATATTGTGTTGTGTGATAATTAAAAAATTGTGAAGTGCAGAGAGAAAAAAAAGCTTTATTTTTGTGTTTAAGTAGTTCTTATGTTTTTTTACAAATATTTGATATAGTCTGTTATTTCGTATTTCAATAAAATTAGAGGTGATTCTGAACAAAAAATTCATCAGCAAGCTAATGCTGAATTTACATTAATTGATGCACATTTTTTTCTTTTGTCGATATCTCAAGAACGGAAAGGAATGTACCTTGTTCAGAATCACCTCTAGAACACATTGTGTAAGTTTGTCGGTTACCTCAGGGGTCAAACAACTTGTATAAAATTTTCAAAATTTCAGTAATATTTTGCCATATTTCTTAAAATCAAGCATATCGTCCTAAAGGGACTGTATATTTTGACTATTTTTACTTCCTTTTACAATAAAGGAAGTATTGGATTCACCCCAAAAATTCGGAATTGAGTTTTCAACAGATCTTCACGTTTTAGAGTCCCCTGAACCCAAAAAACATATTTTTGTTCCTTGGTCTGTCTGTCTGTGAACAGAATATCTCAAAAACGGAAAGAGGTATAACGTTGAAACTTCATGTGTAAGTTTTGTGTACTATGTACATCTCCTGTACAATGGCAAAACCTAGTAACTTTAGTTGCTACGTTTTATCGTTTTATTTAGTATTTAACTCGGCATTATCTAAGCTACATGTTGCTATTTTTAAATGTTTTATATTCCTTATGGTTTCGTCACAAATGTGATAGCAAAATCTAGTAACTCTGGATTATTGTATTCAAAACCATAACAAAATCTAGTAAGTTTAGTTACTAGGAAATGCCATCATTTGATTATATGATTTTTGCTTCAATCCCACTTTATTAAAACTAGCAAGTTGAGTTACTGGGTTTTGTTGTAGTATCAGGTGTTCAGAATTTCATGTGGCTAAGTACAGATCCTCACTTGCAAGTTGAGTTACTGGGGTTTTGACGTAGTGTCAGATGTTCATTATATGCCACTGAAACCCAGGATTATATTGTAACTAGACCTTCCGTGTTTTGTCTTTTATGGGTGCAGTATAGGTTAAGTTGTCAGTGTAGTTAAATTGTCGTGGTTTGGAGATTATAGTATATTATTTAATGGTGTTTAGTGGCTTCAAAACAATGTATTCTAACATAGTAAACAATACAAAAGGGATGACGAGAATACAACGCATTATGTCGAATGATAAAAAATATGTAGACAGGTAAGACGTACCTCCTAGCAGTTGATAGTAAAAAGTAAATTTTTACAATTATTTTTTTAACTTTACTGTACAGCTGTGAGTCTGAGAAAATCCAGAAAGTAGTGAATCCGAAACGTTTGATGATTCCGATGCGGATTCCGATTGGGAGAATACTGCAAAAAAGGTAAGACGTGATTACTTCAATGTTGCAGAACTTCTTACTGTAGTTACAAATGATAATCAGGCTGATATTAACAGCGACCCTTCCTTATCGAGCTCATTACAAAATGACGTAACTGAAATGTACACGAACGAATTTCGCTCCAACAGTGATTCTACAACATCGAAGAAAAATCAACTAACGGAGACACCAGAAAATCTAATTCGTGATCTTCTCGATACAATAATAGAAAAGGCAGCGGCATGTTCAAACAAAAATAAGAAGAATAAAAGGGCAAGAAGTGCGAAGGAAAAGATAAACAAAAATCTAGAAAAACATGCTGTCCTTCCACCATGCACTAATTCCTGCCGAAAAGGATGTAACAAAAAGATGGATACTAATGTTAGAGAGAATATTTGTAGCTCATTCTGGAAACTAAACTATTCTGAACGTCATTTGGCACTGGATTCGTACATTAAACGGCGAAACGTAAAATCAGGACTTCATCTTCAGCTGAAGTTAATCCGAAAAGAAACTGCACTCTAAAATTTTATTTACCACAGGGACAAGGAAAAGAACATTTGGAAGTGTGTAAAATAATGTTTTTGCACTCTCTGGGGTTAAAGACCGATGGCATGATAACTTCACATTTTAAAGAGAAAACATCTGGAGCAGCTGATGTATGGATAACAAAAAGTGACGGACGAGGTGAGTTTGCAAGAAATCAAGCAAAAGCCAGGAAAGAATTATTGGATGCAAATATAATGAAATACATCGAAAATTATAATCCAGTAGTATCGCATTATAAACTTGCTCATGCTCCTAATAGACGGTACTGTTCTTGCGATATGACAATTACCATGCTTTGGAAGGACTATTGTGCCGTTAATGAAAAGATAACATACGAAAAATTTAGGCGAGTATTTGAAACTTTAAATATTGGATTTGACGCTCCTTCTCAAGATGATTGTGGAACCTGTTCAAGATATACCATGCACCATGCAAATGATGTCACCGAGTTTCACGATGTAGATAATTGCGATGTGTGATTATTTGCGCTGTACGGACGTAGTGTGCTCGCTCCGCGAACGTATCAATTTTACTTGGGTACTTATTGTAATTTGCAATTTTGTTTACATTACTGCAAGGTGTTAAGTGTTAATCATGCCGATATTTAGCAAGTGTTCCGTTTGCAACAAAGATCTTAACGTGGACAAGGAGATTTGCTGTGACAAATGCAAACTACCGCTTCACTCTACCTGCTCGGGTCTCTTCCGCAGCGAGGTGCAATGCTTGGCGGTCAAAGATAGACGCATAGCTTATCACTGTGATAAATGCACAAATATGGGATCTGAGGTCAGCGACTTAAAACAACTGATTTTTGAATTAAAAGCAGAAATTGATAACCTTAAACACGTCGCTGCATCTAACAACAATAACTCGCAGCAGCTTTCCCCTGAAGAGATCATTAATGAAGTGAACGAACGTCAAAAACGCGCAAACAATTAATTATTTACAACATCCCAGAAAGTTCCGCTGCTACCCCAGATGGTCGCATGAGGGACGATGTAGATAAGGTGGCTGCTATATTTGATAAATTGGGCAGTATCCCTGCTGAGGGGATAAAGGCTTTTCACCTGGGAAATAACAAGGACTCGAAGAGACCGCGGCCGCTTAGGGTTGTGCTTAAGTCACCTGCAAGCGCCCGCGACGTTCTGCGCAACAAACACATGTTGCGAACTGGAAACACTAATGTTACTATTAAGTCAGATGATACCCCGATGCAACGAGATTTGATGATTAAACTCCGTTCCGAATTGCAGGATCGTCAGTCGAAGGGTGAGGACAATCTAACTATTAAGTATGTTCGCGGATCCCCGAGGATCGTTCCTGCAAAAAACTAGGCAGCACTATTGAGACCGTCTTGTTTATGTATACCAATATAGACTATACCTAAAAAACTTTTTGAACTTGAAACACGATCACAATCTGAAAAACCCATCATCACTTATAATAATGCAGAAGACTAAAAGCCGTGTTTACACAACTAAAAGTACTATGGTTGCGTTCCACCATTTCTATTTTCGGGTTTTTGTAAACAAACTTCCCTTAACTTTTAATAGCGATATTATCACAGAAAACAATTATTTGTTATGCATATTTCTTGTGTTTTTTAAAACTATTGACTCAGCGTCCACTTTGGTTAATTTTCATATCTGCTCATTGAACGCTCCTAATCTTGAAGCCGCACGCACGCGCTAAAAAGGCGTGTCTTTAAAGATTAGGTTAGATAACCTACAAATTTTCAGATTTGGTTACGTTTTACAAAGTTGTGGTGTTGTGTAGTTAACGGCCAAGTTTACGATACATTCCTTGAAGCTGCCAAAGAAGCCGGCAGGTATTTTACCTCGCAAAATTTTGAACAATTACAAAATATTACATTTTAGGAGATGACAAGTTACTAACTGCAGAAGACGTAGACAGAATTGTAACATCTCAGCTGTCATTTGATGATTTGAAAACCATTAATGGCCAAGTTCAAATGTTCAAATACACTGAGCGACAAAAGTCTGGGTTCACGAATAATTTTTCCAATTTTACATACTGAAAATGGTTTCTGGCGCTTAAAATCTGTCTTTGTTGGATGTGATTATTACATCGTCTTTAGCGTTAATTATGGAGTCGGGTGTGAAAAACGTAGAATTATCAGATCACGAACTTGTGTACTGCCACATTAACATGAAACTTCCTATGTATGCCCCTGTGGCTCATGTATTTACAAGTTTTAAGCATTTTAATTTGAGTAAATTTAACGCAGACTTAGAAATGCTACCATTGCATAAGATATATTACATGCATGATGTTAACGATAAGGTTGAATTTTTTAACAATCAATTAATTAATCTTTTAACGAGCATGCTCTATGGCAATCCATTACCTTTAAATATAAACCTGCCCCATGGCTGACAGATAACATTAAATTGTTAATGAAATTAAGAGATCGAGCGAAAAGTAAGTATATAAAACAACGAAATGAGAGTGCTTGGGATTATTACAAGCTGCTCCGTAATTATACAAACTTAGCAATTAAAAATTAAAACAAGCTTACTTTCAATTTAAAGCTACTCATAGCAGCAGTAAAGAAATGTGGAATGAACTGAAAAGGTTGAATGTGGGTAGCTCAAATTCTAATAAAAAGAAAAACAAACTGATATCCCGAATGTAGATGAAATTAATAAGTATTATATAAATAGTATACCTAACTTAACTTGCCAGTTGATGAAGATTTATATAATTTTTACTCAAATAATGTATTAGTAGAAGCATTTTTGGAATTTGAACCTGTGGCCACTGAGGAAATTATAAAATAATTAATTCATTAAAAAGCAATTCAGTAGACCAGATGGATTAAATGCTAAAATGTTGAAGCTGTGTTGCCCTCACATTGGTCAATACCTGGCTCACATTATAATACTTGCATTACGCAAAATGCATATCCTAATTTATGGAAATCTGCATTTGTAGTTCCCTTGCCTAAAGTTGAACGTGCTGTTGAACTAAAAGATTTCAGACCAATTATAGTAGGAGAGCTGGTGACATTTTTTGGTGATCATTTAGTTAAGGCCTATTTTTTGAGAGAATGTTGCTGGGAGGCATGTATAAGTGTCAGCTGTAAGGATTCTCCTAGATAGCGTATCGGAGGGAGCAGAACACCCTAAATGTGCACTGTCAGTATATGTCAAATTCGAGGTGAGCCGGTTAGGTTTTGTGTCAGTTTGTGTCAAAACTGACGGAAAACATAACCTGCTAACCTCGAATTTGACATAACTTACACTAAAAAAGTCCATAAGGGGCGGCTGTGGAAATTGAAACATATGAATAATAGGTTGGTGGCATTGTAAGTCTATGTCAAATTCGAGGTTAGCAGGTTATGTTTTCCGTTTCAGTGACTTTTTGATACTTTTCATAACTGCTCAAAATCATATTGATTTCACCTAAAAATGAACTAAATGAATTAATAACAGATTCATCCATTTTCAAGTAAGCTCTATTCTATGTGTAATGGTTAATTTATACAGGGTCCGGCAACGAAGCGGGGGTGGAAGATATTTCTAAAACTATGAGAGTTGCATAAATATTGCGTATATAAAAGTTGTAGGTACTAAGGTGCTGCACATTACTAAAATAGTTTTGATTATACAGGGTGTCTCAAAAAGTGTAGCGGATCAAACTTACTTTTTTTTAAACAGAATGCCATATATTTAGGTAGCTTAAAAGTTATGTATTGAAATACTCTTCATTTTCATATAAAGTTGTATGGGTGTAACGTCAACTGTTTTGGAGATATTAACAATTTTATGCAAAAAATTGCTGACTTCAGGCGGCTGCTGTAAGCGACAGAAAACAATTGAATGAAGGAAAACGTTGCCAAAAAATTATGATTTTTGTAAACTATCTTTCAAGTGTAAAATGGTGGATCTGGGTATTAATGTTATACAGAGTGCTCAATATTTGCAAATTTAATTTCTTTTTTTTTCAAATGAAACGCCCTGTATATTTTTGTATTTTTGAAAGCCCTTTTAATGAACTTTCTTTTGATATGTTACTTCATACCTCTTAAGTTCCAACTGTTTTCAGATATGCGAGTTTAAACATAAAAAACATTTAAACCCCTTAAGATGCTTTATTTCAAGGGATAAAAAACAAACGCCTTTATAATAATGATTTAAACACTTGAATTCTTCAAACAAAAGATAAAACCAAGCTTAAAATACAAAAATTGAACCAGAACTCAAAACTAGAAATAACCAATACGAAAAAAGCAAAAAAAGCAGGAAAAAATTAAATCTGAAAATCGACCGAATTTTGAGAAAGGAAATGAAGTGGAAGAAGAAAGCTCATTAAAAGTACTTTTTAAAAATACAGGGATATACAGGGTGTTCCATTTAAATAAATTAAACTAATTATATTTGCAGATTATGAATTCTCTGTACAGCTTTAATACTCAAAGCAGGAAAGGAGAACTATTTGAACATTTAGTGTAATTACGTATAAGCTTTTGGTGTATTGGCTTTTCTTTTTTTTATCTGATTTAATTTGACCGTGGAATTAATTTATTCCTACATTTATCGTTTTTTTTCTTGTTTATAATTTCCTGTATCAACACTGACTGAATTTATATTTCTAAACCTGGTTTGTGTTTTTATTTTTAGAGAGATCATGCGTTTAAATCACTATTTTAAGGGCGTTTGTTTTTTATCCCTTGAAGTAAAGCATCTTACGGGGTTTAAATTGTTTTCATGTTCAAACACACATATCTGAAAAACAGTTGAACTCAGAAGTATGAAGTAACATATCAAAAGAAAGCTCATTAAAAGGACTCTTCAAAATAAAAAATATACAGGGCGTTCCATTTGAAAAAAATATCGAAATTATTAAATTTGCAAATATTGAGCACCCTATATAACATTAATACCAGATCCACCATTTTACACTTGAAAGATAGTTTACAAAAATTATAATTTTTGGTAACGTTTTTCTTCATTCAATTGTTTTCTGTCGCTTCAGTCGCCTGAAGTTCAGCATTTTTTTGCATAAAATCGTTATATCTCCAAACAGTTGACGTTCGACCCACACAACTTTATATGAAAATGATGAGCATTTCAATACAAAACTTTTAAGCTACCCAAATATAGGGCATTCTATTTAAAAAAGTAAGTTGATTCGCCATACGTTTTTGCGACACCCTGTATAATCAAAAATATTTTAGTAATGTCCACCACTTTCGTACTTACAACTTTTATATACACAATATTCATGTAACTCTCATAGTTTTAGAAATATCTTCCACCCCCGCTTTGTTGCCGGACTCTGTATTTATACAGTACAGTAAACATTGCGCTTCCATACTTTGACCAAAATTATTTAAAAAGATATTTTTGTCAACTACACGGAAAAATTGCATGTTCAACTCATTGGAAAAATGATTCTTCCATGTTCATGTAAAACTTTTACATTCGCTGGAAAACTCTCACTTTTCTTAACTTGTAGAACAATCTACTATTAATTCACTAGCGATTTAAGATCAACTCGCTAGCATATAAACATTATAAACAGTTACTTATGGTTGCTATTATAGAGTTAATAATAATAATGTCAGTTTAAAATGACAAAGAAATAATTAATCGAGTTATTTAACAATAACAGTAACGGCGTAACTGGAGACTTGAGTTACCGCATTTATATTTTTATGACGCTCAACGGCTTAAACCTGAAAAGAAACACAGATTGCAAGCAGCTGAAAATTATTTCGGTGGCACAAATAATTCTCACATATAATCTCATAAGAGTATTAATTCTTTCCTGATTTTTTTTGACTGCATCTAACAACGTCGTATTAATTAGGACGCCTTCCAGAGGCGAGCGTTTCCTTTCCAGAGACTTTCCATTTGAAAATATATTTTTTGGAACTTTTCCTTACTGCCAATCTCTAGCGTGCTTTTAAAACTTTCTTTAGTGCAACAAAAGTTATTACATTTGTCGTACATTTTAAATGCGGCCGGCATATGCCGCGGGTTTCAGCTAGTTATTTTAATAAGTGAAACATGGCTCTATCCTGGTGTGCCTGATACATTGGTCGATCTCCCAAATTACTCCATATACAGGTGCGACAGGGTCAACAGGCGCGGTGGCGGCGTCGCAATCTATATCAACAAATCCTACAATATTTCCAGTGCGGTGAATAACAACTATCCCACGGGAACATACAAGTCACTGTGGCTTAACTTAACTATAAACACACACAAACTATTAATTGGCGTAATTTATAGACCACCAGATGCTACTTTAGAAAACGACGAAATTATGCACAGATCCATTATTTCCCCAAGTAGCCAAACCAACCTAATTCTTTTCGGAGACTTCAACTACCCCGACATTGTCTGGCCTATTAGGGCACATAGCCCGGGTGATAATTTGACCTCCCGTTTCACTGATATGTCTCTGAGCACAAACCTCAAACAGCATGTTGACAGGCCAACTCGTTTTCGTAAAAACAATCGGCCATCCACTTTAGATCTCATTTTTACTCATCAGAATTAATTCGAATCGGAATGGAAATGGCTCGGCGAAATTGTTTGTAACCAACTACAAGCTGCAAGTGTACCCAGCTATACACTGTACTGTACTGTGTAATTGATACTAAGACTGGCTCGTGATACGAACTGTAAAAGAAGCCAAATTTTTGGTTTTTACTAATTTATATTCACAAATTTTGCAGGCCTCCAATGCTCTATTCCTGCATACTAAATTATAGGTAGTAGAAGTGCAATGCAAGCAGCGAGTTTATTATTAATTGTGTCTAGACTACTAGTAGCTCGTTGACAGCTTTTCAGTCTTTCTTTGGCTTTCGAATGACACGTGTGCGGAATTGAAACAAAATAGCATATCAAAAGGAATACCGCATCCAGTTGCACTCGTCTTGAGTTGTTATATTTCATGCAACTACAAGTCCGTCTGAGATCCCAGTCCAATTAGAAAGACAATTTCCCAGTGAACAGGAACGGAACGGCGAACCTAGCTTCTAGCACATAGTTTGGAGTTGGATTCTAATCAGATGCACCAGATTTTTCAGAGGAACAGGTTTTGCCATCTCTAGTGCACATTGGCAACAGCAAATTTTCTGATTTGGTGATTCTCTAATACTAATATGGACTGGTAGACCGTCAAGGCTTAAAACATGTAACTGCATAGTTACATAGTTAATTAAAATTCTGATACATAAATTGGTCATTAAGTCTTCGTATGGCCTCCTAGAGCTTCAGATTTATATCTTAGGTTAAGGTTCCTGCAGTCATTTATCTATGTAGCATTAAAATAATTAATTTTGAACTATTTTCAAAGAATCCTTTTACTGGGCCCCCCAAAAAAAAGGAAACTGTTTTAAACTCTTAACAACTCCGACCTTTATTGACACAAAACAAGACAAATTAGCTTAAATTAACGAACAATATACGCAATTTCATGTACTAATTTCTTAATCTAATTAAATGTTGCATGTGGTCACCTCCACGATTTATGCATTCGTGTATTCAAACCGAAAAATTATCGATAACACGGCGACACATTTCTAGTGGTATCGTTTGAATTAACGATCAACACTGGCTTTTAACTCGCGTAAATTATTTGTTCGATTAATGTAAGCCCTTTCTTTAAAATAGCTCCATAGATAATAGTCTAGTGGGGATAAGTCGGGCGAATCCAGATTTTTTTGAGATGATTCTTACGCTTTTGTTGATTACTAAGGCTCATGATATTTTTTCACCATTAAGGATATAAATTGCAAGTATTTATCTATCGAATCGTAACAACCACACGACGAAACGTCAAATAACAAAATAACAGCCCCCTAAAAACTGTTTCCTTCTTTTGTTGTGGTGGGCCCAGTATATACTTGTATGAGAAAATGAACTTCTATATGACACATTCGTGTAGTTAAAAATTATAGTAAGAGCAAAAATTTTGTTGCAGGAATTCGATGACTACAGGGATGCCGATGATGCCGTTTATGAATTAAACGGCAAGGAGCTTCTTGGAGAGAGGTGAGTTGTCAGCTTTTGCTTAATACATTTATTCTGCCGTAACAATATTTTAGTACAGTAATAGTTTGGATTACGTTATTTTTATCATCTCGGGTTTTACTATAAGGCGGTTTATCATTAAAAATAATTACAACGTTCAGCAATTCAGATAAAAATTCACACATGATGCTATTAATTTTTTGACTCTAATAATTGGTCGTCAATAAAGCATTTCAGTGTAATTAAATGTTAATGAGAGAAACTAACTCAGTTCGTGCAATCAATTAATGGCATTATGCAAGGTATTACTGTAATTTGTTAATGTAATGTAGTAGTTTACAAATCTACAATAGCAGTATATGCAAGATTTACATATGGATCAATTCACAAAAAACTGAACTGAAATGTAAATTAGATGTGTTGTTTCTGTATTAACAATTATCTAAAAATCAATGCAGTTTTCCGAAGCGAATTACCAATAGTAAATTTACAGTTAGTTGCAATTATCACAATTATTATACTATAATTAAATTATAATAATCAACATATCAAAACAAAAAGTTGTGATAATTGTGATTAAAAATTTTAATTTTAACTTTCTTTTACACTTTATAATTACGATAAACTTCCAAAAACTATACATCGGAATTAGGTTGATTTTTAGATGTTGATGTAATACATAAAATGTTTAAATAGGAATAATTTAAGATAAATCATTAATGTAACTTCCAAGATCTGTAATTGTATTTTTGTCTAGTTTTATTTGGTTTTTTCAACTTAATTTTGTGTTGCAATTTTGCTTTATGTGACTGCATAGATGAAGATTAAGCTGATATATGAGTGTATTTATGTACATGCCACAGACACAGATTTGTAACTCGATTGCTTTCTACTGATGTTGATAATACATGACTGACTATTGATTCATTTTTGAAGTTGTCAAAGATAGACTATATTTTATAACGCAGTAAACAAAACTAATGTCTTCTGCTCTCATTGTAGACGTTTAAATACATTTTCCAGCGCTAGAGTGAAAAGCTTTAGAAACACTGTATCACCCTGGCGAATACCTCTCTTGATTTGAATTTTGTTGGTGGTATTATCTTGATTTAGCTGACTCTGAAATGATGCAGATCCATATATGTTCTTAATTAGTTGTGAATATCTAGGGCCTATTTTGGCAGCATCCATAGCTCTTACAAATGCCCACATCTCCACAGAGTCCAAAGCTTTTTGAAAATGACCGAAAGCTAGATAGATGGATTGGGATGTTATACTCATTGGTCTTCTCTATTAATAACTTTATAGCCTGAAGGTGATCTAAAGTGCTGAAGCCTTTCCGGACTTCATGTTTAATTGGTTGCTATAAGTCGAACTTAGATGTTAATCTATTAGTTATTATTCGTGCAAATAATTTATACATGTGCGAAAGCAACTGTATGGGGCGATAATTTTCTATATTGGTGTAATCTCCCTTTTTGAATATTACGACAATGTTCGCATTTTGCCATTCTTTTGGTATCTCCCTCATCCAAACATTTGTTAAAAAACATTTTTAGGGCTTCTATTAGTGTGATTCCTCCCATATTTAACATTTCGTTATAATTTTATCTTCTCCAGGTGATTTTCGGTTCTTCATCTGCTTTGGTGCTATATGTACCTCCGATGTTGTAATATCTGGAATTTCTTCAGAACCTGTATTCACAACTAGTGGTCTTGCGATCTGCGGTTCACAAACAAACATATACATAATCCTGTCCTCTTCTACCTTTCTATGTAGAGGATTGCTTGACATCACCCATTGCAGAAATGTCTCGACTCATCTTTGTTTTTAGCCCTTGCCTTTGCTTGCACCCAGGTAACACCCTTGCAACTTCACTATTCCATGTCTTTTGTAGTTGCCCTTTCTTTTCGTATCTGAACCCATTTCCCATATGCGTTTGATTCCTCGGTCATCCTGAGTTTGCACCATGTGTCCGGACCACCTTAGACAACTTCTCTCCACTTTCACCTGCATCGATTTTGTGTGAAGCCTGTTTCTGAGTCTCTCTTGTAACCCCTTCCACTCTCCTAAGGAATCTCATTTCACAGGATTGTAGCTTTTCCGTCCGCCTGTTTGTTAACACTCAGGATTCACTAACATTTTCATTTTTGTGTTCTTGGATACCTCTTCTTTACTTATGAACGTTTTATTTAGAGCATAGAAAAGTTTAGTTGCTGCACTTATTCTACTATTTCTTTCTGTTTCCATTTGATCTGCCCTGTTGATTGTTACTCCTAATAAATTAAAATTATTTACTTGCTTTGCAGGTACATGTCCTATCTCCAATTTGACTTCTTTCTCTATTCGTGCTAGTACAGGCAGACCTCGCCGTTCGCGGGGGTTACGTTCCAGAAGAATGCCACGAAGCGCAAATAAATACATAAATGATAAAAACGGGGTTAGGTTTCATTAACTAGATTTATTTATACTATGCAACCTCAAAAACCCAAAACTTTTCTGCGTATTTTGTCTGGCGAATTTCAAGCAGAAACTTGACGCTTTGACGACATGGTTTTTCGTGTTTTAAAAATTAAACTCAATTGAATTTTCGGCAGAAACGCTTGAGAAGACAGTAAAGCTTGAACTAAAATTCCATACGTAACATAAGTCTGCCACTTGAATCTAGAGCTCGAATGTCCATTTGTTTATTCAAGTTTCAATTTTACAATTTATTTCTGGTCCAATTTGGTAATAAGAGATTCAAAGGAATAGGCTCGATAAGTGTGTTCACAAGTTCATGATAAATAATGTTATTTAGGTGTTCATGTCATAAACCGCATACGTCTGCTTTATATACTTACGGCCTGTCTTATAAAGGTCACTAATCTGACGTTAACTTTAAATCGCTGTTAAAATAAACGAAAGCTTATCAAAACGTTGGCGCTTATGACATATTATTCATTGGTAAACACATTTTTATGCGCTTTTGTTTATTTTAACAGCGAATTAAAGTTAACATCAGATTAGTGGTCTTTATAAGACCGGCCGTTAGTGTGTGAAAGTTGAAACAGTTGGCAAAGCAATCCACGAACGGCAAAGAAAAGGGAGCACAAAGGTGCCCTGTGTAAAATCAAATCAGCGAACCGCAAAGCCGCGAACGGCAAGTCTGCCTGTACCATCATTTTGGTCTTTCCTACATTTATTTTCATTTTCTCTAGGGCTTCTTTCCATGCATGTAGGCTTCTTTGTAGGTCGTCGCTGTTTTCTGCAAACAGTACAAGGTCATCTCCTTACATGAACTCTTATGATTACTGGTTGTAATTGTAATATTCTTGCTCCAACTCTCACTTCTCTCGTTGTTGCACTACATGTTCTCGCCACATCGTCTATCAATACAATTAAGAGGACTGAACTTAATATTCCACCCTGCCTAACCCCTCTGGTTATAACAAACCCCTCTGTATATTTATTGTCAAATCTGACAGAGTTTCGTGTTTTCGCGTATATGCCTTTTACTGCCTCTATCAAATGGCTGTCTACTTTCTGGTGTTTCAGGATTCTCCTTATTTCAGATCTTGGTGTAGTGTCAAATGCCTTTTCCACTAAAGCACATGTGTAACTGTCCTTCATGCCCCAGCACTTTTTCACTAAGTTGAAAATTAGGTCTTGTGTTCTTCTACCTGGTCTGAAAGAACATTGGCTGTCTTGCAGTGTTTGCCCCTGCTGTCTCATCGACGGTATCCTTTCATACACCTTCAGTGGTACACTAAATAATGATATCCGTTGGTAATAATTATTACACACCCTACTATCAGCTTTTTTATATACAGGGTCCAACAACGAAGCGAGGGTGGAAGATATTTCTAAAACTATGACAGTGCATGAATATTGTGTATATAAAAGTTGTAGGTACGAAGGTGGTGCACAGTGTTAAAACATTTTTGATAATACAGGGTCACTCAACAAAGTGGCGAATCAAACTTCCTTTTTTTTAAATAAAATACCCTATATTTGGGTGGCTTAAAAGTTTTGCATTAAAATACTCATCATGTATGGGTCTAACGTCAACTGTTTTGGATATATTAACAATTTTATGCAAAAAAATGCTGAACTTTAGGCGGCTGTTGTAAGCGACAGAAAACAATTGAATTAAGGAAATCATTACCAAAAATTATGATTTTTGTGAACTACCTTTCAAGTGTAAAATGGTGGATCTGGGTATTAATGTTAGACAGGTGCTCAACATTTGCAATTTTAATGATTTCGAATTTTTTTCAAATATAACGCCCTGTATATTTGTGTATTTTTGGAAAGCCCTTTTTAGTGAGCTCTCTTTGGATATCTTATTTCATAACTCTAAATTCAACTGTTTTTCAGATATGCTGTTTGAACATAAAAAACAAGTTAAGCACCTTAAGATGCTTTATTTCAAGGGATAACAAACAAACGCTGTTAAAATAATGATTTAAACACTTAACTTCTCTAAACAAAAGATAAAACCAAGTTTAGAAAACAAAATCCAGCCACTACTCAAAACTAGAAATAACAAATACGGAAAAACAATAAAAGCAGGAGAAAATTAAATCTGAAAAGCGATTAAATTTAAGGCTAGGAAATGAAATGTCAGAAGAAAGTTCATTAAAAGTGCTTTTCAAAAATACAGGGATATACAGGGTGTTCCATTTAAATGAATCAAAATAATTATATTTGTTGATTACGAGTTCTCTGTACAGCTTTAATACTCAGCAGGAAAATAGAACTATTTGAACATTTATGTAATTACGTATAGTATTTTGGTGTAATGGCTTGTGTTTGTTTTTTTTTTAATCTGATTTTATTTGCCTTTGAATTAATTTATTCCGGCATTTATCGTTTGTTCGTGTTTATTATTCCTTGTATCAACACTGACTGAATTTATATTTTCTAAACCCCGTTTTGTGTTTTTAGTTTTGAAGAGCTCAAGTGTTTAAATCATTATTTTAACCCCGTTTGTTTTTTATTCCTTGAAATAAAGCATCTTACTGGGGTTTAATTTGTTTTTTAGCTTCAAACACGCATATCTGAAAAACAGTTGAACTTAGAAGTATGAAGTAACATATCAAAAGAAAGCTCATTAAAAGGGCTTTCCAAAAATACAAAACTATACAGGGCGTTCTATTTGAAAAAAAAATGAAAATCATTAAAATTGTAAATACATATTGAGCACCCTGTATAGCATTAATACCTAGATCCACCATTTTACACTTGCAAGATAGTTCACGAAAATCATAATTTTTTGGTAAAGTTTTCCTTCATTCAATTGTTTTCTGTTGCTGACAGAAGCCATCAGAAGTTCAGCATTTTTTTTGTATAAAATCGTTAATACAGGCGGACCTTGCTTTGCCGTTCGCGGATGGAATTGCCAACGTTAACTGTTTCAACTTTCACACACTAAGTAAATAAAGCAGACGTATGCGGTTTATGTCATCAACACCTAAATAATATTATTTATCACGAACTTGTAAACACACTTATCGAGCCTATTCCTTTGAATCTCTTATTACCAAATTGGACCTGAAATAAATTGTAAAATTATAACTTGAATAAACAAATGGACATTTGAGTTCTAGCTTCAAGTAGCAGACTTATGTTACGTATGGAATTTTAGTTCAGGCTTTACTGTTTTCTCGAGCGTTTCTGCCTAAAATTTCTGAATTTTTGAGGTTGCATAGTATAAATAAATCTAGTTTGTGGAACCTAACCTCGTTTTTATCATTTATGTATTTACGTGCACATCGCGGTTTTGCGCTCTGCGGCATTCTTCTGGAACGTAACCCCCACGAACAGCGAGGTCTGCCTGTATCTCTAAAACAGTTGATGATGACCCATACAACTTTATATCAATATGATGAGTATTTCAATGCAAAACTGTTAAACTCCCTAAATATAGGGCATTCCATTAAAAGAAAAGTAAGTTTGATTCGCCACACTTTTTGAGCCACCCTGTATAATAAAAACTATTTTAGTAATGTGTACCATCTTCGTACCTACAACTTTTATCTACAAAAATTCATGTAACTCTCACAGTTTTAGAAATTGCATCCACCCCCACATCATTGCCGGACCCTGTATATAGAAATCATTACTGCCACTCCCCAATTTATTGGCGCACACCTTTTCTCCCCGATGGCTTCAATTACCTTGTGTAGTAGGACAACCTCGTTTTGAAAGCTTTTATTGCCCCTTTAACTTCTTCGATTGTAATATTTTGTTTTGGCCGTGTTTCACTATCGTTCAGGTCTCTCCTGTTTCGACTTTCATTCATTAAGTCCGTTTCTTGCTATTCCTTGGTATTTCCCAGTACCTCGGCAAAGTGTTGACACCATCTGTCCAAGATTTCTGTTTCTATTGTGTGCACTGTTTCTTTCTTATCTTTCACTTCTTCTCTGCTACATTTTTGAGAACCTTGACATTTCCTTTGCTTTTTGACTCCCATCTTCTAACCGAATTCTTCGCACGCTTCTCTGTTCGCATGAGCTACTAGTTCCTTGACTACCCTTCTCTGCCTCTTACAGTCCAAGTAAGTGCCTTGATTGTTATTACCTAAATATGCTTTCCATAGTTGTTTTTTTGCGCTATCTGTTGTTTTATCTATCTTTTTTTTAAGTCATTGCTCCACCACACTGTTTGTTTCCTTGGTTGTATCATGTGTGCTTTCCCCACATGTTTCCGCAGCAGCGTTGAAAATTATTTCTTTAAACTTAGCCAACCAAATTACTTCTATTTTTCTACTATATTCACATTTTAGTTCTTCTTCTGTAGCTTATAAGTTCTTATGCTTGAGTACTTCCTCTCTTTCTCTGGTTTAGCTCATTTACCTGTTTTCCCTTCTTTTTTGCTACTACTTCTTGATTTTTACATCCAAAACTTCTTTTCTATATGTCCGTCCAATTAGCAGAGAGTCAATTATAAACCTCTTCCCTCTACTCTTCTCTTCTCGTGTGAATTTATGTATCTTTTAATGTTCATGAGAATAAGAAAATCAGTAATTCTGTTGTCATTCACGTTTTTAGTATTTTCTCCAAGTTTTCTATCACATTCTCTGCCTCATCCGCTTTGTTTGCTACTCTCCTGTTGAGATCCCCAAATATAAACAACTTTCCTTTCGCTTCATCTACCTTTTCTTGTACTTTTGAGCCATCTTCTGTTGGGCCATATGCTACTATAATTGATATTGTATTGTTTTGCTCATCCTTCAGCTTAACTCTCATCAACCTTTCGTTTACAAATTTCCATTCTTGAACTCCCACTCTCGCTCTTTCCGTTTCTTGAACTCCACTGTGAACTTTCATTGTGAAACACCCTCTGCCTTTTTCGTTTCTATAATCGCTAGCACCCTAACTCGAGCTGTTTGAACTTCCTGTATTGGTTCCACTTCCTTTCCCAAAATGTCTCTATGTTCCATGTTCCTATATTCCAATGCAAATTTGCACCTGGTCTGATTCCTAATAGCCTTTTGCATATGGGCATGTTGCTGGCTAGGCCTACCTACTTGACACCTCACGCTGCAATCTAGTTTTTGAATCCTTTACTAGTTCTTTGCAATTAGCGTTTCAAACTCAAATTTCTCTCTTGACAATGAGTTTCTGGTAACGTACTCTAACCTTCCCTACTTTCTTTTCTTTTTCTCTCGATTCCCTTATGTGTTTTTGTATTTTCTTTTTTGCCTCGGTTAGATCATTATCAATATATGCTTTTTTATCCTTCATTTTGTTTATGCTACATCATCTCTATTTTATTTATCACTTTTCCCATTTTGCCACATGGCAGTGAATGGTTTCCCCTACTTTTCCCATTTTGCCACATGGCAGTGAATGGTTTCCCCTTTTTCGGTTCTACCGTGGATTGTGGATTGTACGTCCTACAGCACTTCGGCCACTTTTCCGGGCCCATTATGCGTACTAGTGTACTACCACTACCTTAAACTATCCTTAACCTAACCTATGGTAAGGGGTTTCCTGGAGCTGACAACTGCCGAGGTCAGGATTCGAACCATCGGCCACAGACTCCCGAAAAATTCCTGTGACCTCGACTGCAAGCAATCGCCGCACTCGCCTATTGAGGTCCCTTCGGTTCTATCGTGAAGGCAGTCTTAATTTATTTTAAGCCTCCTACTCTTTCTTTGATACTTTCCTTATCAAAATTCACATTTCTAATTCTTCTCATTCGTTTCCATGTTTTCAATTTTGCATTTCAGATATTCCAGGTTTTCTATGTTGCATTCCAGACATCCCATTTTTCCTTGCAAATTTATTTTCCTTTTTTAATTCACCGATTTCTTGTCTTGTGATTCTGCTGCTCGGTTTTAAGATCCTTTGTACCGGCATCATTTTTTTTTCTAACATTTCCTTCAGTTCATCTATTTATTTTCCAGTTTGCCCTTTATTTGCTGCTCTAAACTGTTTCTTACTTCTTTCTTCGAATTCTGGGGAACTAGTTATTGCACACAGTGGACTCGCCAATCTTGTGTAATGATACAATAAGAGCAATGTTCTAGTCTGTTAAGATTTTTTTTTGTTGATAATTGTCTGTACAGTCAGACCTCGTCGTTCGCGGGGGTTACGTTCCAGAAGAATGCCGCGAAGCGCAAAACCGCGATGCGCAAGTAAACACATAAATAATAAAAACGGGGTTAGGTTCCATTAACTAGACTCGCAAAATTCAAAAATACATAGACTTGCGTATACAAACTAAAATTCCATACATAACATAAGTGTGCCACTTGAATCTAGAGCTCGAATGTCCATTTATTTATTCAAGTTATAATTTTACAATTTATTTCAAGTCCAATTTGGTAATAGGAGGTTCAAAGAAATAGGCTTGATAAGTGTGTTTACAAGTTCGTGATAAATAATGTTATTTAGGTGTTCATGACATAAACCGCATACGTCTGCTTTATTTACTTACGACCGGTCTTATGAAGATCACTAACCTGACTATACCTTTAAATCGCTGTTAAAATAAACAAAAGCTCATCAAAACGTTGGCGCTTATGACATATTATTCATTAGTAAACAAATTTTTATGCTCTTTTGTTTATTTTAACAGCGAATTAAAGTTAACGTCAGATTAGTGGCCTTCATAAGACCGGCCGTTAGTGTGTGAAAGTTGAAACAGTTAACGTTGGCAATTCCATCAGCAAACGGCAAAGCAAATATTCGCAAACGGCGAGGTCTGACTGTAGTAGTTTTGCTCTCTGCTTTAGATTTTTCAGTTTATTATGGTTCAGTCCTATGTAATTTTATATGTATTTGTTGCCATTCACAGCACTGTTCTCTGTTAGTATTTCAGTATTCATAATTAAAATTTCTATGAAATGTGTTATTCGCAATACCTTTGTAAAAACCAGTGCCATACCGTCTGATCTATATTTGGCCCTAGCTTGCGGCCCTTTATTTTTGACCCAATAAACTGTATATATTATTAACGTGTATACTTTTATCTAGATTTTGACGATATTAGTTTGCAGATTACAGTCGACTGTTTCGACTATCAATATTCAACTTTATTTTAAATGGAACACCCTGTATATTTTTAGATATTTTGATAGGATTTTTATTTCTCTTTTGCTATAACATAAGTTAGGGTTTTCGTGGAAAATACTGCCAAAAAAATTTAAAAATGTATCAAATCTAGATTTCCATGGAAATTCGAATTTAAATCTAGAAGTCTTAGAAAACAACGAACAATTTTTACTGGTGATTGTTTTTATTAAATCTATCATTAAACGCATTTATATGTCAGATTTCATTGTTAATAATGGCAGAAATTGACAAAAGAGTTGATATGCCATAAAAACTGTGCTTCGGCATTATGAATGTATCGCTTACGATTTCCTGAGAGAAATATTCCAATAGGAAGACTTTTAGGATCTATCTCCTTTAGATTTTTCCTCTGGAGCTAGTGTAACGATCTTATTTTCCTCATGGTGGTCGAAGATACTGAAGAGTTAAAAAACCGCAGAAGAGAGATGGCTAACTATACTCCAGCTGATATGCTACTCCGCTCAGTAGAAAGTGTAAAAGACTACATTTTGAACAATTTTTGTAAACTAAAAGTATGTTTTTGTGTTTAATTGCTGTCACATTCTCTGCTTTTCTTCGTAACTAGGTTTAATAATTTGTTTTTAAGGTTACATTCTTTCATATTGTCAATTTGTAGACATGTTCATTTTTGTTAAATAAATTATAATTGCTTATAATGCCGAAAATAGTGAATTAAATCATTCATTAATGATTCCATGGAACTCTGGATTTGATACATTTTTATAATTTTTTGGCAATATTTTTCACGAAAACCCTAACTTATGTTATACTAAAAGGAAGAGAATTAAAAATCCTATCTTCTTCTTCATCTAAAAACCCTGGTACCCTAAACAGGTGTCGGGTTGTGGTTTGTTTATTCTTTTATCCATTCTTTCCATTTCTTCCTGTCTCCGGCACAATTCTTCATCTAGCCTAGTGTTTTGCCTCTCGTCAGTCCTATTTTGGTTATCTGATTCATCCATGTTGTTCTTGGTCTGCCCCTTTTCCTTTTCTTGAGCAGTTTAGCCTCCATAACTTTCTTTGGTATTCTATCGTCTTGCATTCTTAAGAGATGGCCTAACCATTCAAGTTGTTTATCTTCTACCATCTTACTTATTGGATCCTGCTGTAGTGTAGCTCCAATGTCTTCATTCTTTATGTGATCCAGTTTGGAAAAATCCACTCAAAATGTATAAAAATATATAGGGTGTTCCCTTTAAAATGAAAAAGTTGAATATTGATAGTCGAAACAGTTGACTGTAATCTGCAAACTAATATCGTCAAAATTTAGGTAAAAGTATACCATTTAATACTATATATTTTATTGGGTCGAAAATCTTTAAAAAAAAGGGCTATAAGCTGGGGTCTTTTTTATAGATCGGGCGGTATACCGGGTGACAATGAAACTAGGGCCATGCTTATCTTCTTTATTTATGAATCGATTTGGATACAATTTTATACCAAGATACTAGACATAAGTTCTAATTGGCCGATAGATATAGTCAAAATGGCTGATTTCCGGGTTTACCGGAAATGATACCAACTTTGAATTTTTAAATGGAACACCCTGTATATTTTATGTTTTTCGGATTCTACGAGTCAAACTACATATAATAGTCTTGCCAAATTTCAATTTTTTTAAACAAAAACATTTTTTCAATATTTATTTTTTACCATAGAAGGCCTTGACTTGGAGAAATCTATTCCAATTGACTCTAGCAACTCTTAATAATAGCTATTTTATCAATAACGTCAATAACAAACCTTTAATAGAAGAATATAATTGGCTAAACTCGTTTTTAAAAAAAGTCACTTTTTTTAAATGGTACCTACTAAGGGCCATTTTGCCATTAGATAGAAAATGTAATTACCAATCTAACGATATGCATCATGCACTACTTTATCTTTATCTGAAACTGAAAATTAATTAATTAATTATTTTTTTCAATCTATCTAAAAAACAAAAGTTAGCGTCACTTCCGGTTTCACCGGAAGTGACACTAACTGTGGTTATTTAAATAGATCACTCTATGTTTTGTTTTTTTGGAATCTAGGTATTATTAGTTATTACATAAAAAATATTTAAAAAAATTATTAATTAATTAATTTTCAGATAAAGATAAAGTAGTGCATGATGCATATCGTTAGATTGGTAATTACATTTTCTTTCTAATGGCAAAATGGCCCTTAGTAAGTGCCCTTTAAAAAAAAAGTTACTTTTTCTTAAAAAACGAGCAAATTATATTCTTTTATTAACGGTTTGTTATTGACCTTATTGATGAAATAGCTATTATTAAGAGTTGCTAGAGTCAATTAGAATAGATTTTTCCAAGTCAAGGCCATCTATGGTAAAAAATAAAAATTGAAAAAATAATTTTTTGTTAAAAAATATTGAAATTTGGCAAGACTATTATATGTAGTTTGACTCGTAAATTCAGAAAAACATAAAATATACAGGGTGTTCTATTAAAAAAATCAAAGTTAGTATTATTTCCGGTAAAACCGGAAGTCAGCCATTTTGACTATCTCTATCGGCCAATCAAAAATTATGTCTAGTAGCTTGGTATACAATTTTATCCACATTGATTCATAAATAAAGAAGATATAAGCATTGCCCTAGTCTCATTGTTGACTTGCTAATACTTTATGAAATGTTCATTTAAAAATCATTTGAATAATTTTATAACTCCACGAGATATCTTACGATATTTCACTAAAGAATCCGTTATACTCATTCAAATTCTCGTATCACTAGTTGTGTGCAACATGTATTATTGATATTTTTTTGTAATGACTATCTATTTACTGTGTTATGTGTAATATTTACTTTTGTGTCAGTAGGGGGCAAGACGCTCAAAATTGATAATTAATAAATATCTCAATTATTACATTAATGTGTGTATTAAAATAAGTTACATTTCTTAGAACCTTTATAGTATTAAATGTTATTTATTGATAGAGATTGCATTATTTTGTGAAGATCTGTGGCGCGGCGATGGTAATTCATGCTCTGGTTACAGGGTAGTCGTTGAGCTGGCTCGTGGCCAGCCACGCCGCGCCACTGATCGGTATGGAGGCTACAGAGGGCAACGCTCGCGGAAATGGAATGACAAGTAAGACTTTAAATTTTTTCATGTTACAGAGTATCTGTAGAGAGGGCTCGAGGGACTCCCAGGGGGTCTGACCAGTGGCGTGGAAGTGGTAGAGGGTACGGACCCCCAAGAGGCCGAAGCCGCGACAAGTAAGCTCTAATATGTGCATCATTTGTTAAGAAAATGGTTAACTTTCGAGGTGGTTTAGTTTGTTTTGTATATTCCGCCGAGTTAGTGTTTTTCATATTTTACAATATGAATTTACTTTTAATCAGTAGTTTACTTTTTAAATTAAAAGTAACATGATGCAATTTTACTGGTATTATAGAAATCGTGGGTCATCTCCAATTCTGTTTATATAAAGTAACAGGTTCGACAATGGTAAATTGCTTTACTAACTGTTCTTTATATCGTTAATATTTTTCTTACACACCTAACCTGTAGATGAATTACAAATGGAGAGTCTAATTTTTATTTTTCTTTTTAGCCGAGACCCTGATATACGTTCGCATGATAGGTAAATATAATATTTTTTAACCAAGGTAAGGTTAAGCAACTAAAAAATGACACCAAAGTTTTAAACATTTATTTGGAAATAAAATAAAAAACTAATACGTTATGGCAGAGTCTTTCAAAGTATAAACTTTCCCTTAACATTCTTTTTATTCTAAGCTTCAGTTGGTGAGTTTTTGTTGTCCAGTTATTCTGGTAAATCTTTTGTTTTAATTGAGCCCAACACCTTTCTGTTGCCCATAGTTGAGGAGCGTTTAGGGGATTATTTTCTTTTTCTACAAATTTTATACCAAGTTCTTGAAGAGTGTTCATCGTTTCTTTCGTGTAATGGCAAAAAGCTTCATCTGGGCAAAATATGCAGCTTCCGTGAGAATAGTTGCATCTATGTATAAGTCGTTAATCGTTGTCTAATGCATTGTTCTGAACACGTGTATACCTTCAAAGCACAAATAACTTCCACAAAATATGGTTCACACACCCCTTTTCTAACCAGCCACAATTGTTTTCACAAATTGTTTACGAAACTTGGCTATTAGGATCTGTATTTTGATTTTCACTAGTGTAAAACTCATTAATAGACTTGATCTTATCATTTGAAAATAAAAAATTAATTCATCATCATAAATTATATGTTTAGTAGCACCTATGCTAAAGTTGTTAAAAACTAAATTGTTCAGGTGCATTTGTTGACATTCAATCTGTTCAGGGGTACTTGTAAGTACGTGATATCATTTTGTTTAGTACTTTTGAGATATATGTTGATTTGAAATTTCCAATTTTTTCTCAAGGGCACGAAATGAACCGTAATTTTTCTTCTCACGATTTTTATGTTTTGCCATCATTAAACTTGGACCAATATTTTGATTGTTTTTTGATGACATCTCCTACCACCTATGTATATACTGTTCTTCTACCTGTACTAAACAGTGAAGTTCATTAACAGCCTGATGGCACTGATTTTCGGAACGCGATTAAAAACTAATATAATTTTCAATATTCTTCATTTAAAAATTATCTGTTACTTAATTAATCTGCACATTAAAATAATATCACGTATATGACTTATGTAAGAAGCCGCGTGGCGCTGTTGGGTAAGCGCCAGACTTGCATTAACCAAGTCCTCGGTTCGAATCCCGCAGGGGTCGGAATTTTTCCGCCTTGGTGATTGGAATCGGGCTCGGTGAGACCATTCACAGTTGGGCACCAAATTAACTGTGCTCTACTCAGAACCGCAGACCTAAGAGATAGAGTAACAAGGTCAACACATCACCAATACACACACTTCATACAATGGTTGCTGCGCAAGCACCAAAGGCGCGATCCAACTCTGTATCCCGAATCCGGGACAAGTTGATCATTGTACCGCCAGATGCCAGCGCATAAAGCACCAGCCTCAACACCGCAAGGTAAATGAGGTTACATATAATACATACGACTTTTGTTTAGTAAAAATATTGGGCAATACATACATAGGTCACTGGATTATGTATTTCAAAATGTTCATATAATTGTTGGTTGCATTTTTTGTTGCCTAACCTTAACAATGGTAAAATGACACGGTTATGATCTGGTGAACAATATACAGTCTTATATTTTTTCAACATGACTCAGAGATACTGTGACTTCTAATATTTTTTACAGTGTACTGACCTAACCTTACAAATATCACTAACGTCATGACAGCTGTTTGACCACTGCAAATGTTATTACAAGATTTTGTAAAATATACCCTCAAAATGCCAAAAAGCTAAAGCTTAGTTTATTTTGTTAGCTTTTTGCCATTTTTAAGGTATATTTTACAAACTCTTGTAATAACTGTTGCAGTGGCCAAATAGCTGTCGAAAATGATGGTTGGTGATTTTTAAGGTAGGATTAGTACACTGTAAAAAATATTAAAAGTCACAGACTACTGTGAGTCATGTTGAAAAAATATCGACTGTATAATTGGAAAGATAATTGGATTTTTTTATTTGGTTGAACAAAATTATAATTTGTCAATAATTAGTATAATAATAATAATAATAATAAATGCCTTTATTAATATATGTACATGAAAAAAAATCAAAATATATGTACAATATTTTGGGCGAAGTTCAGTTCACAGTAGAATTACTGTGAACTGCTCTTCCACTTAACCCAATTCGAAAAAATTGGCATTTTAAAAACAAAATATCAATGCAAGTAATAACAAATAAACATAGACGAGACTGAACCGCCGCACCCAAACTGAAACTGAAAATGTGACTGACAAACGCAGTGTATAATATAACGGAAGTGATTGACTGTAATCTAAGAATTCTGCTTAGCTACCAAGTAACGCTTGAGCCGATCGCCGAAACGTGGTAATGGCAACGTTCTAAACTCTAAGGGTAATTGATTATAATATTTTGCTATACAATATGAAAAGCTACGCTTTCCTAGTTGAGTATGATGAGTAGGGATAGTTATATTACCCCTAAAGCGTAAATTTAAGTTGTGGACGTCTGTACGAAACCTGATTTTGTTATACAAATACGGCGGTGTTTTTGAAGTTAAAATTTTTTGATACAAACAGCAGCTATGTAATAGACGTCTATTTGCCATATTTAGCCAACCAGAAATTTTTAATTTGTGAGAAATTCTTGCATATTTCCGTATTCCAAAAATCAAGCGTAAACAAGAATTTTGAAGTTTTTGAATTCTAGCCACATCCTTGTAACCCAAACAGAAGCCATACACCGCATCACAAAAATCAACTTTAGATAAAACTAGGCTATTGCACAATATAGTTTTTATTTGTTTATTTAGTATATGACGATTTTGAAAAATTAGTCGAAGATTACAGTAGGCACTTTGTAAACAATTGCTTACATGCTGATTGAAACGCAAAGTTGAATCAATCGTTAATCCCAAACTTTTGGCTTGTTCAACTATAGGAAGTGTGTCCTTGCCAATGTATAGATTGAAGTGATTCTTTACATAATTTACGTCACTTTTCTTTCCAAAAAGCATGACTGCAGATTTGTTAGGATTAAGTTTTAGGAAGTGTTCATTAGAAATGTTGGTTAATTTTTGTAAATCTTGATTTATTTTAGCACATGCATCAGGAAGATCTTTAATTGCGAAAGACATGTATAATTGGCAATCATCAGCATAAAAATGACATTCAGTCGATTGTAAGACTAAAGAAAAATTTGAAATATAAATGCAAAAGAGAATTGGGCCTAGAATGGAGCCTTGGGGTACTCCAGTATCAATTTTTAGAAAATTAGATAAACAACCATACAAATTAACAGCTTGGTATCTTTCAGAAAGATAACTAGTTAATAAGGCAATTGATTCAGTACTAAGTCCTATATAGTGTAGAAGCGATATTAAAATAGAATGGTTGATAGTATCAAAAGCCTTTGAATAGTCTAAAAGAACCAGTGCTGTCAACTTACCTTGGTCTGTAGCAACCACAATGTCATCGACTACATGCAGGAGCGCAGTACTACAGCTGTGATTTTTTTTTAAAGCCTGATTGAGTAACGGGTATTATTTGATTTATTTCTAAATGTTGTCTGAGTTGCCGTTCAATTACTCGTTCAATTATTTTTGAAAGTGTGGGCAATATACTTATTGGCCGTAAATCCTTGACTTCTTTGGGTGCAGTTATTTTGGGAATAGGCAATATTAAAGCTCTTTTCCAGCAGCTGGGAAAAGCGGACTTGCTAATGCAATAATTGACAATGTGAGTTATAACTGGCAATAAAAAGGGAATGCACAATTTAATTATATGAATGTTAAGACCATCAGCACCAGTAGAATTAGACTTAATGGAACAAATAATTTTAAGAACTTCTTCTTCTTCAACAGGTTGGAATCGTAAAGTACATTTGACAGACTTTTTCCGATGGCTCTCGTAGAAAGTTGATAACATATTATTATTCGTAGTTAATCGAGGAATTGAATTTATAAAATAATTATTAATTTCATCGGCATCACCAAAGGTAGGAGGAAGATCAGCGTTACTTGCTTTGCTAGTTAAATTTAAGGATTTTAGTTTTTTCCAAAATAATCGCGAATTTTGTTTGAATGTTTCTACATAATACGCCTTTTTTTCACGTCTCACTGCAGCAGTAACCGCATTTCTCAGCTGCTTATAATAAGTAAAATGCACAGGATTCTTACTTACACTAAAACGACGTAGAGCCTTGTCACGTAAGCGCATCATTTGTTTAAGGGTGTAGGTCAACCACGGCGCTGGCTTTCTCGATATTCTACAACTAACAAATGGAGCATGTAGATTTAATAAAATAGTTAAATTTTCTGTTAAAAACTGGACTTTATCATCTATGTTGTCTAACTGATAAATATTCCGCCAGGGTATAGACTGAAGATCATAATTAAACTGTTCATGATTAAGATTTTTAAAATCCCTGTAAGTGTAAATAGCCTGTTTTGATTTTTCGTTTGGAATATCGATTTTACAGCAAATCAAACTGTGATCTACTTCATGTGAGGGAATAACCAGTGCATTTTTTGTAATGCTTGTATTAGTAGTTAAAATAAAATCTAGTAACGTGGCTGATTCAGCACTAATTCTCGTAGGCTCATTTATTAACTGAGTGAGTCCGAACGCTTCAAAAAATTCTAAAGCACAAACTGAAGCAGCGCTCTCCACATCCAGCAAATTAACATTAAAGTCACCGAAGCAAAATACATCTTCAATCTGAGACAAGATCGTTGAGAAAGTATTCTCTAAAGAACTAAAGAAATTGGCATAAAGGCTTCTGTGAGGGTTGTAAACAAGTCCAAACCCATATCTACGATTATTACAAGATATTGCAATCCAGAGCTGTTCAATTATGAATCTAAAAATAACAAAATCCAAAATGTGTTTGCTGAGAAGAGTTGAACTACTGGTTTTTAAGTGAATTACATGATATTATGTCAAAAAATGATTAATTGTAGTGCAGGTATTCTCCAAAACTTCCATTAGTCTTTATACAAGGTCACACTTCTCCTTATCCTGTTTTTTTTTTTTCAAATTTGTGCAGTAGTGTGATACCAAATATACGAAGTGTGTTAAAAGGATTATCAAAAATTAATCCACAGCTATTTGAAGTAACTGAGAAATGTAACCACCCTGTATAACATAACCTATTAAATACTTGTACATTCTAAAGAAAGTACATACATATTAATGGATTTTTTTTACCAAATTATATTAGAAGCTTGATTATCCGAAATAATGTGGATCAGGTCTGTTAATTGAAAGTATGTACATATGTATATACACACCTTTTGATGTCTGTAGCTATCCGTGTAAACAGTTGCGTTGGCAAACAATGACTTATTTCTGCAAACTGTGCAACCTGCAGCACACGAAGTTGTGTATGTTCCAGCCAATTCTAGTTCGGCCCCGTTAAATCATCATACACAACTGATGAAACGGTGGATTTTTAAATTGTGTTCAGTAACACAAGCCTCTACTGTACCGTTAATTCAGTTGTGGACATTTTTAGGACAACATTTCTTGAGAGACTTTATAACGACAACTTTTTCAAATTTTTAAAAATACTAAATATTCATGCTGTTTGAATATTTAAATTTGTAAATTATGTCCCATTTGGTAAAGAAATATGTTTGCACCAAATTTTGCTTCTACTTAAATATAGTTTTAAAGCACCGAAATAAATATAGAACCTGCTGGTAATATTGGGTAAAAATCATTTTATGTACATTTTTGTTTTTTGCATATTTACCTGCATAAAATAATTATGTGGACTACATTTGTCTTTCGTTTTTATCTTTATTTTCTTCTAAACAAACAATTCTCTTTTTGTCCCGTTGTTGATAGTGATTTGGAATTTATAGATTTTTTCGTTGCATCTCACTCTTTGTGATTATAAATAGCACTATTGCTAATTATCGATATTTTATTTAGGTATGGACCTCCCACCCGGACAGAGTATCGCCTCATTGTGGAAAACCTCTCCAGCCGTGTCAGCTGGCAAGTAAGTGGTAACACCATGTGCTGAAAAAAACAAGAATTGTATAACATAATGTATTGTACTTGGGTTTGGGTCCTTGTTTCCTTGTCAGCGTCCTTTCATTGTTTAACCATGAGGTGCATAGTCCGACTCAAAAGAGGCGAGGCGTGTGGTAAATGAGTGGTTCCTCTCCTACCCAAGGACCGACTGTGGTCATTTCAATCACCTAGTGGGGTCAGTCAGTTCAATGGGTGGTCAATCAGTCCAATCCACTGGGGAACTTGCGGTTCACTCAACGTGGTTATTAAGCAACCATGCAAAGGGCAACCACACAGTCCATTCCATTTTGGTACCACTTGTTGCGTACAACCCATGCAAAGGGCAACCATTCGGTCCACTCCAATCCATCTGATACAGTGCAACCACACAGTAGGGTTGAATTCTGAGCAAAACTGAGCAGAACATTATTTTCCTTGAGCAGAGCGTAATCTTGATAGCCTTCCTATGTTGGAACAGTCTGGGTTTTAAAGAAGACTAATTGTTTACCTGAAGAGAAAATGAACACTTCTACTCTAACGGAAGATAAAGAAAAAGGATGAACGGAATGAAGAAAAATAGATCCATTAAAAAGGGAAGCAAGCTTCTATAGATAAGAAAATGCAAAATCACGATGTTAAATCATCAAGCACCATGACTGGTCAGTGAGCAACTAAAATTTATTGTAGTACCTACCTAATCCTATTCCAATTTGTATCTACATCTTACACTTTTATATCCTCTACATAAAAGAAAAATCTGTGACTCTTGTTGGTATGAATATGTAAAATATAGTACTTTTTTGTAAAGAGCTACCATTCCCTCGGAGTGTGAGGTATCTAGGCTCAATCAATGCTCAGTCAGTGTGGTTCACCCATTCGGTGGTCGAGTGGCAGTCGTGTGTATATCCGCCATCCCATTGGTACCGTTCTGGTTGCTCATACACTCTGTGGCTCAGGTAATGCCCTAGCATGACACGCAATATCGTGGCGCTCTCACACTTGATTACGTTTTGTCTTACATTAATGTGGTATTCATTTTTCTTGTTCGTTGTGTACAATGCCAAGAATTTGTTTATAGCAATTGACCCTTATTGGCTCATAGTTTTGTTTATGCTTTTCGTAATTATCCAAATGTTCATATATTATTGATCTTCCTTTCTCTGTAACCATAAACCGTAACACAATAAACAAGAAATCTGATGATTCCCTTATTCGGTTTTTAAAAATGTAGATATGTATGCAGGTTGTTTATCTCAGACACTATAGGAATCTCTAAAATACTAATGGACATAACTCAATTAAATTAAATCAAAATCAGACTTACAGTGAAAATAATTTTGGAGGTGTATTTGTAGGCGTAGAGGGCGCTTAGGCGGTGGGTTTTATAAGGTCACTAGATCAACAGTAAAGTATAAGGTACCACCATTAGTGATTTTTTTATATTTACCCTTGTCGCGCAATTTCCTCCAACTGGGATAAAAACGCAATCTAACAATAATTTTACTTTACAGTAGTCTCACTACACCAAAAAGAAAATCCCCAAAAACTAGTGTCTTCTCTATTGCACTTGGGAAATTTGTATTTGTTACATTTGTTGAATGGCGGTACCTTACACTTATTGTATTAATCTAGTGACCTTAGGGTTTTATGGTTTCTGGTAGAGATGGGCGCATGAGTGAGAATTCACTCACGACGTGACCTGTAGCTCTTATTTGAAACTTCAAATTCAGATAGAACAGAATTTTCAATTTTAAAACCAATAAAAATCTGTCAACGGCTTTACTCAGAACTTCTCTCGCAAGTGAACATTGTAACACTAAATAATTTTATAAATCAAATTAAGCTAGGCTTAAAAATATCTTCACGTTTCTAATAAATTACATAAATTTTCAATTAAAATAAAATATTACCTCTAATCGTATGTGTATGCCATTCCAGCGCTTTTGTGGGATATTGCAAGCGAATGCGCTATTTCTACATGCGCTTCAGAGCACTTCTTGTCTCCATGCGTCGTGGCTGCCTTAAATAGAACCTCAGAATAGGAATAATTTTTAATTCCCAGGCAGGAGGTCATTGATTACACAGTACACACAACATAGATGCGCACGTGCAGATTCACATCTAGATCTTCCACACAGGAGGGCAGCGAGTGGGGGGGGGGGGGACGGCACTCTGCAATCTTTTATTCATTACTAAATACTTAATGTGAAATTAACGTGAAACGTGAATCACGTATTGGAAATTTTCACTCACGTTCACGTCACCATTCTCAAATATTAGTCACGTCACGCGCCCATCCCTAGTGTCTGGAGTCTATATAGCTCTGCAGCTGTACATTAGTGTCGAAAGCACCATGATTAGGGAAAGGTAAGTAGAAGTTGTTCTCAATGCAAGTTTTGTCACCACTATTGTGGAATTTAGTAGTGAACAGCCTTCTCTGCCAATTTAATGCAACTGGTTTTTACATTATAGGTTATGTGAGTGACACAACCATCTTGTTTAATGGCAAGTATCGAGAGGTCCAAAAAAAGTGATCTTCAGCGGGCTGTGGAAATTCAAACGTATAAATAATATGTTGGTGTCACTGTAAGTCTATGTCAAATTCGAGGTTAGCAGGTTAGGTTTTGCGTCAGTCTGTGTCAAAACTGATGCAAAACCTAACCTGTTAACCTCCAATTTGACATAGACTTACAGTGCCACCAACATATTATTCATACGTTTGAATTTCCACAGCCCGCTGAGGATCAGTGTTTTTTGGACCTCTCGATATAAACAAATGTCATGCAACTTAATGCAAACTGCATTTAAAGTAACGAAACAATCGTGCATATAAAACTTGTCGGTATACCCGGCTAAAACAGATGGTTCTGTTCACAAAAATGAGGAAAATGAAAGTCTTTAGTGCACTACGACTTCCAAATATCCGTAACGTTCTCAGACTAGGTCAAATATTTAGATATTACATTTGGCAAACCAAATGTGGCTTTTTGGCAGTGTCGCGTGGTAGGCATGCGGGAACCTTCACTAAAGGCTGTCTTGTGGCTGTACACTGCTGTGATCAGACCAATATTTAGCTATAGAGCGCTAGTCTGGTGGCCCTGATGGCAACTAAATTCTCACACGTTCCACGATTAGTATATCTGACTATTACAGGTGCTATACATTCCACTTCAACTGCAGTTTTGGAGACTACTCTGAACCTCCCTCCACTAGACCATTATGTGGAGTAGGTGCACTCCGAGTGGCTGTAAAGCTGCAGTGAAGGGGATATGGAACAATAGAGGCATTGGAAGGAGACGCCAGAATAACCTGAAAGAGGCTGGTGGACTCTCTCTTTCCTAAATCTATTTTTAAGAAGCATTTCAACCTTGCAAAGGCTGAAAGTGCATCTAAACGTGACATCCATTTTTACTGTTGGATCTACAAATGCAATTGTGGAGCGTGACATCAAAGGGCCCACCTCGAGGTTTAAACCCTTGTGATTTATTGTATTTCATATTTATACTACATTTTTTGAAAATTATCAACCTGTATTTTTTAATGAAATATTAAAGATGGATTTTTAAACCTAAAATTACTGAAAAGCCTACCAAAGTGAACACATCGTCTTTCATGCAATCCTATTATTGTTGCATAGATCCCTATAGTGCTCCAGAAAAAAATTACCTGTAAAACTAATATATTTATGTATGTTTCACTGATAACTGTTTTATGGATACATTCTAAGAAAGTTTCATATTTTAATCATCATTTTTAAACTTAGTATCAAATGTATTGAATTCAAAATTTCTGAAGGTTTTTGGCAGATATTTTCCACGTATTTCTTAATATCAAATTGAAATAAGTCATACTGAATACAAGAAATGACTCTGCACGAGATGACTAGCAGAATTGCCACTTAACCGATATTTGTCAATTTTGGTATATGGCTAACATAGCGAGAAATATTGCTGGCGAAAAAAATATTCCATTCAAATATCCATAAAACAAATTCCGAAAAATAACAAGAAGGTAAAAAGAAGTTGAAAATAAATAATGAAATATACATAAGGTGCAGCAACCGTAGAAGAAGCTCGAACATCAAATTCCTTTAGTGTGGATCCAGGCCAATTATTTACTAGAAGAATGGTCATCTTTACGTTTTTAGGAGATACAAATCAAGTAATGTAGATAAAAAACTTGCAGTTCCAAACAGCATATATCGAGATATTTTCAAGATTCATTGACACCATGAAATCAGAGACCTTCCGTGGAAATGGAAAAAATGGCGATCCGGAGTTGTCACTAATTTTTCAAGGAGACATCGCATCCTTCATATAAATAAATGAAACCAAGAAGAATCTTCCGAGTTAGAATGAAAATTTAATGCAAAATCAACATTTGAAGAATAGATCACGGCTTCCATCGCAATCGAAGATTATTTCTATCTGCAAGTTAATCAAGAAAGACGCAATTTTCATTTAGTTCCAATAATTTGTGATTTTAAGACAAAACGTAATTAAGTTTGAGATCTAAGATATACTGAGTTAGTTTTCTAATTAATATTTTAATGTTCTGTTTTAAGTTGGGAAATTTTCGTTTTTCCAGTACAGGTAATTTTAGTTTTATTGTCTGTTCAGTTAATCTAATTTGTACTTATAATCACTTTGTTATATAGGACCTAAAGGATTACATGCGCCAAGCTGGAGAAGTTACTTATGCTGATGCTCATAAGCAACGACGCAATGAAGGGTAGGTTTGAATGAAACATGTATTAAAAACTTTACTAATACTCATAAATATTCTAGGGTGGTGGAGTTTGCTTCCTATTCTGACATGAAGAACGCCATTGATAAGCTGGATGATACTGAACTGAATGGGCGTCGTGTTCGTTTAGTTGAAGATAGACGTCGTGGCGGTGGCGGTGGCAGGCGTTCCCGTTCTTCAAGCAGCCGCAGTGGATCTCGATCCCGTTCTCGTCGTCGCTCTCGTTCCCGTTCGCGTTCGAGGTAAATACATTTAATTTCTAATTTCTGTGCCTTTGACTGGTCTAAAAATATATCATTACAAAGAAGCATTTTTGCTACAAGTAATTTGCTAATACAATAAAAAATGCCCTATAGAAAAGTTTGCTGAAATAGTTTTTTGACCTGTCAATTTTTTTATTTCTATTCCTATTTAAATCAGATGAATGTTTTTAACCATATTGAAAATAAATGTGTTGCACAAACCTGAAATCAAAAAAATTTGCATGCATTCAAACCTGATTTGTCACCCTCAATGATGAAAAGTGGTTTGTGCTACTTAAAGAAATAATTTTGCACTTCATTTATTCATGTATTTGAATGCAGGTATTTAAAGTCCATCACACACAAAGTATAGATAGTTCGGTTTTACTATTGTATCAAACTATACAGTGTATGAATTTATCTGTCAAAGCTGATATCTTATTTGTAAGTTACCAATAATTCACATAATAACACGAAGATGTGCTCATGTGCTATAAAATATGCCAGTATCATGTGCGGCTTTCTTGAAGTAGGTTTTACATGATATATTTCTACATGTAATTATACGCTTATTTATAAAACTTCGTAATTTTTCCGTGTAATACAGGTACTTTGTCATCAATGTTGCAAAATATTCATATATCTGAGAATAAAACATGTAATTACTAAGGTTATTCGCTTTTATTTTTTGTTTTAAAAGTAGCCAATTATAGTTAATTTCATAGTATTTGGTCTAGTAAATAAAATGCTTATTTAACCTTTTTCTTACGAAGCACATTTTATCTTAAGTGGTCTGTCATTAAAGGACATTTTAATGGATTTTGTATCCGTACGGCCTCCGTAATTAGGCTAATTGATGTGTCCATACTGTTTTCGTAATTAGAGCGGTTATGATTTTGCCATGCAATCATATGGTTATCGTAATAAAAGTACACAATAGAATTTGTAGTTATTTTTTTTTACCGTACATTACGACAAACAGCTATTGAAATTAACAAAACAAAGTTATGTTACATTTATACAATTACTACTAGTATTGAGTAAAGATTTCCTGGTATGAAACATTTCAAATTTGTGTAACGCAAAGGGTGCTTCTGCGTGGCTCACACCAAAGGTTGTTTCCTTTCGTTTCTTGTTTTTGTAGCAGACAATACCCCTGCGAACTGGTGCCCATTTGTTTGGCTCATTTGGTAGTTTAAAAATCAAGTGTCTCCCCGTTAATCATAAAGGGTCATCTGGTCATCTCTGTTAAAACTAGTTTTATGACTTGAAGCAAGATCTGTCGCATTTGCCTCGATTAGTTCTCTTAGTAGTTCTTGATATACAAAATGCGAGTGCAAAAGGCAAATGACCATCAGATTAAAAAATACTTTTTTGTACCATTTGACTGTTTTTCTGGTGCTCTCCACAGAACTAAACGTCAGTTTTGTCAACTCCTCCCATGTTCTTATTATATTCTATGATATAAGCTGGTTTCATGTTTGCTTTTCCAGTTTTTCTATCTTTTTTGCCAGTTTCCGACATTCTATAATCATGCCTTGTAGTTATCATCCAGATTTTACGCTTTTCACACCATTTTAGAGCTAAAATGCTTTCTGCTGCTCTAAATGTCATTTCTGATTTTTGTAATTTTACTTCCATCTTTGGCATAAACTTTCTATTGCGCTTGACAGTACCACACAAGTTTGTTTGTTTTCTATGCAACAATTCGACAAGCATATTACAAAAACAACAATTCTTTGATCGCCGCCCGGAGATTTTTCTCGGCTCATCATGGCTTGCGACACATTAATCGTGCTCCATCAGTACAATTAATTAAGAGTTTGGTGAAGAAATTTGAGGAGACGGGTAACACAACGCCGAAAAAGGGAAGAGGCCCCCGTAAGACCATAGAACACCAGAAAACTGTGAGCGAGTGCAAGAGGCTGTTATGATTCATCCGCGCCGTTCGATTCGTAAACATTTAAGGTTACACCCGTACAAAATTCAAATTGTGCAAGAGCTGAAAGAAGAAGATTATCCGCTTAGAATGCAACTGGCGCGTGTTTTTTTGGACCAGTTTGAAGATTTGACAACGTAATCTTTTCTGACGAAGCACATTTCCACCTTCACGGCTATGTAAGCAAGCAAAACTGTCGATATTGGTGTGATAATAATCCCCAAGAAAATCATCAAAATCCACTGCATTCTCCAAAAGTAACAGTTTGGGCGGCCCTTGGAACAAATGGAATAATCAGTCCTTACTTTTTTGAAGACGCGGGCGGAAGGACGGTGACAGTTAACTCAGAACGATACCTGGAAATGATCAATAACTTTCTGTGGCCTTCTCTTCTTCGTCGGGTAATGTTTAACAGAGGTCACGACATCTGGTTTATGCAAGACAGGGCCACTCCTCATACCGCGAACATCGTAATGGAACGGCTTCGCCAACTTTTCCCGAATCGCATAATTTCTAAGAGAGGGACTCTAAATTGGCCTCCTCGAAGCCCGGATTTAACTCCTCTAGACTTTTTTTTTTGTGGGGATATCTCAAATCAAAAGTCTACGAGAATGCACCACCCACTTTGAATGTGTTAAAGCAGAACATCACCCGAGAAATTCGTGCGATTACACCTGCTATGCTTACGCGTGTGATGCAAAATTTTCAAGTTCGTGTGGAAGAAGTGCTACGAAGTGAGGGGCGTCATCTGGCGGATGTGCTGTTTCACAAATAATTTCCCAAAGATTAAGGTTTATTTTGTATTTTTTTTCAATAACATATTTTAAGAAATAAAAATTTTATTTCAAGTTTAAAAATGAAATTTGCCGGCGGACACCCTGTACTACAATATTACGATCCCTTTAAGAAGCTTGGCCTAGCGGCAATTGATGTCCTCTGTTGCTGCAAATGGCTGCAGTTTCCAGACACTGCAATAAACACCTAAGGGGACTGCGCCAAATCAATGGGAAGTGGCTGGCCAACGGGACGGAACCATGGGAATTATCTTCTTATGAGACACAATCGAAGTCCGCTGCAGTAAATGGCAGAACAAAAAAGCGGAAACTTCACGAAACATGGTAAGCCGACACTGAGTTTTCACGGAGAATCCGTTCAACGACGTGTTAGGGTTGCCGCTACACGATAAACGAAAACTCAAAAGGCTCGAATCGGTACACAACAACACCAGTAATCACGCAATAAACAAACGTAAACCTCAGTTGCGCCACCTCACGGGGCGCACGTGGCGGGACAACCACTTTCAAATCACTTGTTGCTCCTTGCAACGCCGGGTCATGGCTCGCTAGAAAACACGTGAAGACAGCTCGCATCGAAAACGATCGGGGGCAAAATCTCAGACTCGCTCTGTCTAACACACTGCAACTGTCTCTTATTCATGCCTCCAATACGTACAAAAATTGACGTCGCCAGACGGGTCGATAAGAACACGTGCGTGCCAATAGGCCCGAAACAGCGATAACACAATTTAGGAATCGAGAAAATAATGCTAAATTAGCTGTCGGTTCCTAACAATTAAAAATGTTCTTACACATTAGTGTGGTCACAATCTGTCCAGATTTGCCAATAACTTCATCACCTGTTTGTATGTCATCAACTTCAGTGAGAGTGTCGGTATAAATGATGAAATCTAAACAGTATCAGGTGTTGCTATCACATATGAAGATCTTCAACCCAAATCTGTGCCGTTTTTGATGGTAGGTGTTGTTTAAAAGCCTGCCCTTGAATAGAAGCAGACTCTCATCGATACATACGTTTTCATAAGGCACATAATTCAAGCCAACTTTTTTTTTTAATCTACAACCATTCTAAGTTTGAGTAACTTATCCTGATTTCCATTTTCTTCTTCTTCCTCTTATTATAGGCCAGTGGCCTGTTTTGACCACAAAGTGGTTCTATGAGCCCTTGTTGCCCTTAGGTGGCTAGCCTTGCCCGTCGAAAGTGAGGAAGAGTTCCCTTGATCAGGGGTTAACGACTGCCGCAGGTGTTAGCGTGGTAGCCGGGGAGCGTACGATTTTTAAACTCTAGAGTCGCTGGGATTCGAACCCAGGCTGGCCGCCTGAGAGGCAAGCATTCGCTCGCGGGGCCATCCGCTCACCTAATTCCTAGCTTCTTGGTTCTTGTCTTAAGCATCGAAACCGACAAAAAGCAAAAGATTCCAGTGGTGATAATTTCTTGAAATTTTTGATTCTCTTAGTGAACTTTTCATCATTTTCTTTCAAGTAGGTAAACTGCCTATTACCAACTAGTTTTTCGGTAATAAACATTTTAAAAATTTCGAGTTTTGTCAATGTGGCTACAAATAAAATTTACGGAATTGAAGAGAAAAATAATTATAATAACTTACAATTTCGATTTTGGGTTTTACAACCGCTATAATTTTGCTCTTGAAAGATGTGCCCATTTGGCTCAAACTCCGGTAATAACTTCCAGTCATACACATATGCAACATTGTCCTGCTCTAGCTGGTCATCGTTATTACTTTCCTGGCCAATCTGTTTGTGTTGTTCAGCTATATCATTGTCGATCTCACCATCATCGTCATCGCCTTTACCACTACGGATTACTCCAGTATCCGTGCCATCTTCATATCAAACATGCATTTATTGGCAAGTTCTTGCAGCTCCTTTTGTGTCAACGTACTGTTGCAAAACATTGTATTCTGTATTTGCATCCACACACTATAACCGATTTTAGGCTACTAAATGCACTGCAGGCAGAAACTTGCATTATGCAACAGAGGTGGTGGGAGTGGTGTCACCCGATCTTCAGTGACCGACCAATAAAAAGCAGAAAATTGGTGGGAAACTGTCCGCAATAGCAGCCATGAATTTATGTTCCCTGTATAGTGATGTGGGTCGGGTAAATACCCAGTGGGTAGGGTATTTATAAATGGGTATTTACCTGGGTATTTACCCGTACCTCGGGTAAATACCTAAAAACTGGGTATTTATCAAATTTATAATATTTAGAAAGCTAAGCTAACTTTTACTCACATAATAATGTTATCTTTATAGGTAAACTACATATAAATGCACCGGAATATTTTATGTAAAATAACAATTTAAATGTAACATTGAATAAGCATTCACCAAGGTAAATTAATCGTTTATCGGGAAAAAACATTGGCTGCCGAAGTTTATGGAAATAAACAGTAGACGCAATTTGCGCCTGTTACAGGTTACAAAAAAACATTGTGATTGCTTTGACTCCGGAGATGGAGATAATTTAAATTGTTTGTATGTACATTATTTTCTGACTTGTTTCCATTTTTTAAAAATGAACATAATATTAACTTGATGAAATCGTAACAAGGCAAAGAATATCACAAAATAATATAAACAACGCTGTATACCCATGGGACCATAAGTATGCAACAGTAATGAGATAGCATGAACAAAATCACATAATACTTGAGTAAGAAAGAGATAACCGTACAAAAAAGTTATTTTTTTGTATTCGCTCCCCAAACTGGTTACTTTGGAAACTGTCTAGGATCCTCAAAATCGCCATTTAGAGACCTTGTACTTAAAGTCGTCATGGCAACATTTTAGCAAACTCAAACATTAGTTGTCATGACGACTTTAAGTACAAGGCCTCTAAATGGCCATTTTGAGGATCCTAGACAGTTTCCAAAGTAACCAGTTTGGGGAGCAAAAAATACATTTTCGCGCGGCCTCCTAATATAATGCCGCGTTAATGGTAATTGAAACTTCATATTATAATGTTTGGAGAGCTAATACAAAAAAACGTTGTATGCAACACGTCCTCAAATGGCTTTAGAGGACTCATCTTCATATTACGGACTCGTCCCCTAAAGCCTTGCTTTGAGGACTAGTTACATAAAGTACTATTAGTATAGGCATATTTTGTTGACATATGCCATAATTAAAATCAGCCTCAAGTCTATTCAAATACTTGTTTCTATGTTCTCCTTCTTATTCAATCATTGAATTCTGTTTTTTATTCATGCTATCTCATTGCTGTTATATACTGGTTGCCTAAAATTGTACAGAACATGGCAATTCCATGAGTTGGAAAAGGTTCATAAGGCCAGAAGAGTAACCGAAATAAAAAAATACAATAATAACCTTGGTAGCTAGGCAACAAGTAGGTACAATAGCTACTTGTTACCTAGCTACCAAAGTATTTATTGCATTTTCCATTTCGGTTATTCTTATGGCAAATAGTAGTTAAACCTTTTCCAACTCACGGAATTGCCATGTTCCGTACAATTTTAGGGAACCTGTATAGTTATGACCTCATCGGTATTTTAGGCAGTAAATGTTCTTAGTTCAGCTTTTTCTTAAACATTTTTATCTACGACCACTACTAAAAGTAGGCCTTTTAGCGCTAGCTTGTTTCACTAAAAGTGGCGTTTTATAGTTTACCGTGGTTAAAGAAATCAGCTGTTTACTTTTAGCTCTAGTGCTCAAAGTGAAGTGCGGATATAAAACTACAATTTCGAACTGGAAGTGAAGTTGTAAAGTTATTCTAGTTGTTTCTTGCGTTACAGGTAAAGTGTTTTTGAAATAATTAAAGCGTTATTTAATGAATACACTCAGACGTGGAGTATTAATAATTACATTTCGTAACTGACCTTGACAGCACTGGCATCGTAAACATTCGCCCGCGCATGGCCTACTATTTATTATGACATAAATTAGAAGTGTCGTAGATGCAAACATTTGTTAAATCGATATTTATGGATTAATAACGGTAAAATTAAGGTCGTAGATAAAATATTGTATGCAACGCGTGCTAAAAGTCGTTTATGCACGAGACATGAAAATTATGAAACGAAGCCGAAGGCTGAGTTTCATAATTTTCATGTCTCGTGCATAAACGTCGACTTTTAACACTTGTTGCATAAATAGCTATTATAAAATTCGAATAGAGCACCTTTACTTACCAATCTATTATACTGATTAGATTAGCTTTATAATATTTGTAAATGAGTCTATAAATACCCGCTTAAATACCCATTTTGGGTATTTACCCGGGTAAATACCCCGGGTATTTACCCCTAAAAATAAATACCCGGGTAATTTACATCACTATCCCTGTAATCTAAACTTGCATTAGGCAACACAAATGGTTGGAGTGGTGCCATCTGAACTTCACTGACCGATCAAAATAAATCACAAAAACCGGCAGGAAGCTGCCTGCAATAGCTGCCTTACTAGTCTATTGCCGTGGTTTGGTATTTTTTCATGATAGTGGATTGCAAATCTTCGAGGAGATTGACTTGTTAATGTTTTTAAATAATATAGAGCTTGGAGCATGCAAGATCAGTAAATGATGTTAGAGCTTATAGAGGGGCGGACACAAATTCGGACCATACACTAGTAATGACAAAGTTAAAACAACAAATTTCTAACGAAACGAAGGGAAAGACAGAAAAATGGAAGAAGTTCAAGGGGATGGAATTAAAAAACACCATAGTGAATACAAATTTTAAACAAGGCTTAGCAAATGCACTGGAAAGTAACCCACAATCAAACGACATTCAGGAAGAATGGGATAGATGTGAGAAAATCATAAGAGAAGAAGCTGAAAAATGTCTAGGAAGGAAAAAGAAAAACGAAAAGAGAAAGGAGTGGTTTGACGACGAATGCGGAAATGCCCTAAAACACAGAAACAAAGCAAGGATAAGGATGCAAAAAGTGACACTATAGAAAACAGAAGTACGTATGACATAGCAAGAAGGAAAGCAAACCAAATCTGCTAGAAAAAGAAGAGGGAATATATGGAGAAGAAACTACAGAAAATAGAGGATTATTATGTAAACAAAGAGATAAGAAATTTCTACCAGGAAGCAAAGAAAAACAAACAAGGTTACACAGGGACAACATACTATGTGAAGGACAAGGAGGGACAATTAATTGGAGAGAGGGAACGAAAACTAGATAGATGGGCACAGTACTACGAAGAGCTACTAACGGAAGAAATAGAGAGAGAGCAAGAAATCGAAGATGAAGAGGGAGACAAAGATCCGCCGACACAGACTAAAGTAGAAGAACCATCGAAAGAAGAAATAATCGAGGTAATACGGAAATTATTAAAAACAACAAAAGCCCAAGAGAAAATGGAATACCAGCAGAGTTCTTGAAGAAAGGAGGGACAACCATACTGCAAAGGATTGATCAGTTAGTAAAAAGAGTATGGCAAGAAGAGAAGATGCCCAACCAATGGAAGACAGCGGTCATATGCCCCATATCTAAGAAAGGTGACAGGACGGTATGCGATAATTATCAAGGGATAGCACTCTTAGATGTGGTCTACAAAGTAGTATCAACAATAATTAGGAACTGCATAAATACAAGAAGAAGAACTGGGTGAATATCAAGGTGGATTCAGAACAGGACGATCAACAACAGACCAGATTTTTGTGATGAAGCAAATATTTATCGATTTTAAGAAAGCATATTATTCCATTCTAAGTAATAAATTATATAAAGCCTTGGAAAAACTAAGAGTACCTAGAAAGTTAGTGAAACTGATAGAAATGACTACAAAATACTACCAACAAAGTAACAACAGAAGGAAGTTTGTCCAAAGAATTTGAAGTGAGGAGAGGATTGAGACAGGGTGACCCTCTGTCGACAACCCTATGACCTGACCCTAGAAATAATAATCACACTTAGAAATGGGAGACGCCGAAGAGAAAAGTGCCGAGGAACAACCACAAAAAATAGACCAGGTGGTGAAAATGCTCACGGATATTCAAGGGAAATTAGCTGGGATAGATATTAAATTGGATAATAATGCAATCAAAATGGAGAATGTAACCCTGGCTACTCAGAAACTAAGAACTGAAAATAGGTTATTGAAGGAGAAAATTGCTAAACAAGAAGGGAAAATTGAAAAATTGGAGAAAATAATTAAAAAAAAACAACATTATTATTAAAGGCGTCAAAGAAGTGCCGGAAGAAACACAGGAGAGTTTATTACTAAGCATAAGTGAAATATTTAATAAAATGGAAATCGAGGTAGATATGGAAAAGGATATAGACGGAGCAAGAAGAATTGGTAAAAGAGCAGAGGGAAGACATAGGCCGATCCTAACGTCAATGATATCTAATCTCAAGAAACAAAAAATCATGTATAATGCCAGGAAGCTAAGAGGAACCACATTTTGGATCCAGGAGGACTTGACCGAAAAAGAACTAGTAGATAACAGATTCCTACGGCAACATGTGAAAGAAGCAAGGGCAAAAGGATTGAATGCTACAATTAAAAGAAACAAGCTATTAGTCAACGGTGAAATGTATGATATAGATAAGTTGAAGGGAGTAGAGGAGAAGGCCAATCAAGTAGAAGAGCCAGAGGAAATGGAAAACCCATCCCTTTATATAGAAGCGAGTGAGAATAGAGCAGAGACCGAATTGGAAGGACTAAACAAAAGAAAAACTGAGCAACGATCACCGGAGCAGAAAGAAATGGAAGAAAATAAAAACAAGAAACCCAATACTATTATACCAGCAAAAAAAAATACAGGAGAAAACTCCAGAATCAAGGCGTGGGCACAAACCTTGTTGAAAGAGCTTCCACAGCCGACAACAAGCAATAAACTAATAAAGACAGGAACACCAAAAAACTACTGAAAAACAAAAGGCCGGATGGACTGCTAATTACGAAAATCGCGATGGAAACGGACAAAGAAAAAAGGAGTAAAACAAGAAAACAAGGAAAAAAGAAACAAAAACCATTCAGGGTAGCAACTTGGAACATCAAAACTTTGTTACAGCCCGGAAAGATGCAGGAAATTGCCCTAGAAATGCAGAGATACAAAGTAGATATATTAGGGGTGCAAGAACATAGATGGTACGGAGAAGGGGAAATTCAAAAAGATGACTACAGTTTTCTGTATAGTGGGGAAGAAAAGCGGGGGCAGAAAGGTGTCGGCTTCTTTGTATCAAAAAATTGCAGAGAAAGAATAATGTACTTTAAGCCACTTAATGGGAGGATGGCTATGCTCAGAATAAAATTAAAAACCGGGACCCAAACTATCATAAATGCATACGCGCCAACGGAAACGGCAAATGACGAGGAAAAAGAGGAGTTTTACGAAGCTCTACAAAGGTTAATGAATGAAATTCCTAAGCAAGACGTTACTATAATATTAGGAGATTTTAATGCACAATTAGGCATGGAAGAATACCTTCAAGATGTTACCGGGAAATACTCCGTCCATACAGAAACAAATGACAATGGTCACAGACTGTGTCAGATTGCATCGGCCTATAACTTATATACAGTAACAACAAAATTCATTCACCCAAAATACCGTAAGGTAACATGGAATCATCCGGACGGGGAACATGCAAATCAGATCGACCACATATTAGTAACAAAAAAATACATAAGATATGTTACCAATGCAAGAACTTACAGAGGCGCAAATGCAGATAGTGATCATTTCATGGTGATAATGACACTGAGGCAAGCTAATTCCAAAAGAGATAAATTTCAACCAAAAAATAATAAATGGAATGTTCAAAAATTTGATAACGAACAGTGTAAAATAGGCTACACAAAAAAAATATCCAATAAAATTAATCAAAATGCAGCATTACACAACATCGAGAGCCGGTGGAATACTATAAGGGGAGCTATCCTTGATATTGCACAACAAGACATCGGATGTGAAGAAAAAAGAAGACAAGTCGGTTGGTATGATGAAAACTGTAGGGAAGCTAAAGAAATTAAAGACGCATCCAGATCAAAATGGTTAAGAACGGGGAAAATGGAAGATAAGGAAAAATACGTGTACGACAGGAATATTGCAAACAATTTATGCAAAACAAAAAAAAACCAATGGATGAACCAAAAACTCACGGATGTCGAAAATGAAAATTTGCAAAACAATAACAAATTATTTTTCAAAAAAATGAAAGAGATATATAAGAAGCCTACAATTAGACCAAGAGGTTTTAAAAGCAAAGAGGGGAAAATAGAATGTGAAGAAGAGAAGGTCAAAACGATCTGGGTAGATTATTTTCGGGAACTGCTATATAAGGATAGTGAACAGGGGCTACAAATAATTAGCAACCAACAAACACGCAGGGGAAATCACGAAAAGGTAACTCAGCCTACATATAAAGAGGTAGAAAATGTGATTCTAAAACTAAAGAAAAACAAAACAGCAGGTCCAGACAAAATAGTTTCAGAGTTTATAATCTATGGAGGCAAAGAAATGTACGAACAATTAACAAACCTGATTGTAGAAATATGGAAAATAGAAGTAATGCCTATGGAATGGACGCAAGCACATATCATTCCACTGTACAAGAAAGGTGACCAAACAAATTGCAGTAATTATAGGGGTATTACACTACTCAACACTGCATATAAAATCCTTGCAATTATAATAAAAAATAGATTACAGCCGTACTCAGAAAACATTTTAGGGGAATACCAGCAAGGCTTTAGACCAGGTAGAAGTACTGTGGATGCAATCCACATACTACAGAGAATCGTCGAAAAAAGTTATGAACATGGAATAAATCTTCACATAATATTTATCGATTTCAAACAAGCATTCGATTCAATCAAAAGAAGTAAATTGATCTCAGAACTAGTAAACTTTGGAATACCCCTAAAATTAATACATCTCATACAACTAACTTTAATAGATAATAAAATAGCAGTCCGATTGCAAAACCTAACTACGGAATTTCTCAGTGTAAATAAAGGAGTCAAGCAGGGAGATCCGCTCTCTACTATGTTATTTAACCTTGTACTAGAAGCAGTAGTTAGGAAGCTTGGAATGGACGGTACTATTACCAACAAAATGACACAAATCATAGCGTACGCCGATGATGTAGTTATTGTCAGTAGAACAAAAGAAGCATTAATACGGTCGGTGGAAAACTTAAGCCAAGAAGCAAAAGAATATGGGCTACAAATTAACGAAAATAAAACCAAATATATGTTTTGCGGGAAAACCGAATTAGATAATAACAGGGACCTAGAAACTGAAAATTATGTATTTCAGCGAGTACGCTGCTTTAACTATTTAGGCTGTATTATTGCAAGCAAAAGTGAACACAAACAAAAAATTAATCAAAGATTACAGAAAGCAAATAGAGCATATTTTAGTAACAGAAGCCTACTTCTTAGTAAAAGGTTGAGTAAAAAAACCAAAATTAGAATCTATAAAACCATGATCAGACCAATAATAACATACGCAGCAGAGACCTTATCATTTACCAAGATAGAAGAAGAAGCCCTAAGAAAATTTGAACGAAAAATGTTAAGAATAATATTAGGCCCGATCAAGGTAGAGGACAACCAACACAGGCAGAGAATGAACTTTGAACTGAAGAAAGAAATGGCAAATGAAGACATCATAAACTTCATAAAAGCACAGCGTCTGAAATGGTTTGGCCACATTATGAGACAAACTGATCAAAAGCCCCTAAAAAAGATAACGCAATGGCTACCAGAACTTACTAGAACTAGAGGCAGACCGAAGTTAAGATGGAAAGATGAAGTTACACAGGATTTACACGAGTTGGGGGTAACAAACTGGTGCAACTTGGTGCAAGACCGCAGTGTGTGGAGAAACAGTGAAAAGTGCTAAAACTCACCCAAAATTATAATTATAATTGTTTTTTAAACTAAAATAACAATAAGTAATAAGGAGTGATTCACCTTAAAGTGTCCAAATGAATCAGTCGAGCATCGGAAGATGTGGCCATAATCCTCCAGGGTTGCAGTGCCGAAGAAGAAGAAGTAATAAATTATATAAAGCCTTGGAAAAACTAAGAGTACCTAGAAAGTTAGTGAAACTGATAGAAATGACTACAAAATACTACCAACAAAGTAACAACAGAAGGAAGTTTGTCCAAAGAATTTGAAGTGAGGAGAGGATTGAGACAGGGTGACCCTCTGTCGACAACCCTATGACCTGACCCTAGAAATAATAATCAGAGAGAGTGGAATCCAAAGAAACGGGCTAATGTACAACAACAGATAACAATGTGTAGCCTACGCCGACGACAGCAATGATGACGAGAAGGAGAAAGGAGCTGGAGCAAATGTTTAAGGAGTTAGAGAAAAAAGCGAAGGAGTTTGGACTAACAATAAACGAAGATAAGACAAAGTACATGGAAATGGAAGACAGCAGACAACAAAGAATACAACTTCGAGAAGGTGACACAATTTGAATACCTAGGGGCGACAATAATGAACACTTGCCAGGAAGAAATCGAAATAAACAAAAGATTAGCAAAGGGTAATAGAGTAGTAGGAGTCCTTACAAGCCTAATAAAATCTAAAAGCTTATCTAGAAAAGCAAAAATAAGCATATACGAGACGATAATAAGGCCGACTGTATTATATGGGTGTGAAACCTGGATCCTCAACAAACAAGAAGAAGCGAAGCTGAATATACGGGAGAGAAAGATACTGCGAAAAATATATGGAGGAATAGAAGTAGAGGGAAAGGGATGGAGAAGAACCAACCGGGAAATCATGGACCTATATAGGAAACCAAATATTGGACAAAAGGCAAAACCACAGAGGTTAAGGTGGTAGGCCATGTGATAAGGATGCCCGACAGCAGACTCGTTAGGAAAATACTTAAAGCAGGTGAAAGAGGGAAGAAACGTAGAGGAAGGCCAAGAAGGAAATGGTTGGCAGCAGGGGAAGAAGACCTGTTACCAGTGGGAGTGGAAGAATGGCAAGAGAAGGCAAAGGACAGACTAAAGTGGAAAAGAATAATAAAAACTTTTGAAGCCATGGGTCTACAAGACCTGTAGAGCTGTATTATATATATATAGAGCTTGGATCTGGCTTTCTTAGCAATATAATTGATGTGATCAGACCATGATAAGTTGTCAGTTATAATAATTCTCAAATCTTTTTCTGACTTAACGTTAGGAATCGTATAAAATACGCAAGATGAAAATTGCATTTGCTGGAATTAAAAGACAATAACCAACCAGGACTGCAGTAGTATAGTATGTCCAGGTCGTCTTGAAGTTTAAGGTGTTAGGTGACTATACCAAATCGCACTTTATTTAATGGCTTACTGTACTCGAGATATATTACATCAATCAGTTCTTCCATGTCCATATGCATAGTTCACGATTTAGTAGGTTGGAGGTGACTGATCTTTCGTTCAGGTACGAAACCATGTTGATAGTGGCGTATTATTTCATAATTAATTAAAAAATTAACATACAGGTTTTACAGCAAACGTTGAAAAATCTTGCAAATGGTACATTCGAGACTAATAGGACGGTAATTGTTGGAGGTAAATTTGTCCCGGTTTTTAAATATGGAGGTAATTCTTGCTCGTAGCCACACTGATAGAAGTTGACTGCTTTTCTAATTTTCTCCAAAGATTTCATTTATGTCAGGCTTGACGTTTAAAAAGCGAAGTTAACTGAGGTGGGTTTCTTCAACCTCTTATCGAATGGAAGTGTCCGTCTCTGTGATTATGTTAGTGAAACAGGTACACATTGGACGTCTCTCCCACTTAACATGTTCCAATTATATACAGGGTGATTCATAAGTATGGTCATTAAATTTAAAGATAGAGAACATCAAATAGAACAACTGCGTAATAAACTATAAGCCAAAAATTAGAAATAATCCCATAAAAATTAAAACGTTTAATTACTTAAATTGATTGATGGTCACTGGAATGAATTTCTGTGAACAGAACTTGGCATGGTTCGGTAATCTTAGGCGCAGGTGGTTGCGATAGCCGAATTTAGGTAAAATTCAGGAACAAAAAACAGTTGTTTGCATATTTAAATCACATTTGGAAAGGTGTTAATGTACTCTTTTTGGATTTACCTAATAAAGGTTTTGATGTTAGCCAGTAGTGCTCAAAAGTTTGCGAAGGCTCTACTGAAAATTGTTATGCAATTAATTTTTAGTGCAATGTACGTCTACTGAGGTCAGTATAGACCCATTTAATTTAATGACCATACTTCTGAATCACCTTGTATATATAAGCAATTTTTTACAGCTGTTGTCACCTTTTGCTTCCCAAATGCAATAGCCTGCGATCTTCCCAGACAATGTTCTGCAGGTTTCTGGCTATCATTGATTCTTCAACCTCGTCTTTCTACATGGCCTGAGGTCTACCACTTTTCTTACATCGTTTCCTGGTATACCAGTAATAGTGACACTATAAGTGCATTTCAGCCTTTCAGTTGCTTCATGTATTATATTTTCGCTTTGATATATCCAGACTCTCTGCTCTAGCATGTTCTGTAAGTTAAATTAGATTTGAATAGGTGGGGCGCTTAGGCAAGGTTACATCTCTTATACTGTGACCTACAAGATCTATTGTAATAAAAACCTCTAATTAAAGTTTGCCGCTGAGTCCTATGTCTTCAATGAAGCGCAATACCTCTTTGGGGTGTAGCTGTCTTAATATTGTTGACCAATCCCATTGATGCCAACGTTTACAAGCTATTGCATCACACTCGCAAAGTATATGCTGTTTCCTCGACTTTTAGACAAAAGCGACAGGGATTGTCGTGGACTACACCAATTTTGTTTAGGTGATACCTTAATCTGCAATGTTCAATTGATAGTCCTGTATATATTCTTGGCTTATTTATGCTAATATGTAGTGCTTGATTAGCTTTGTGTTGCGAATTTGTTCCTCCAGGAAAGTACTGATCAACTCCAACAATGGTTCAACACATGGTGCATAAAAATAAATGCAGCTAAATGCGAATAAAAAATTTTTACCTTACGGCGACCATCAGATCCACCTAATATAGTAATAAATAACATCCCGATACAGTGGAACGCAAAAGATAAAGCTGTAAAATATCTGGGAATTCATCTGGATAGAAGGTTAACGTGGAGCCTCCATATAAATAAAAAGTTAACTGAAGCATATGCCAGGCTTGGAATGCTATACCCGATTATAAATAGGAAATCCACCCTTAAAATAGAATATGGCACCCTAATTTATAAATCAATAATAAGACCTATCATCACCTATGGGTGTAATGTTTGAAGTGCCACTTCAAAAACCAACATAAATAAGCTGCAAGTTCTCCAAAACAAAGTGTTACGCATCGTCACAAATGCCGACTGGTACATTAGAAACTCTCAACTACATCGTGAAACCGCTACTCCTACCATACAACATTATATAACGAAAACAGCCAAATCCTTTTATGAAAAACTTAATCAGTGCGAGGGTGCGGTCCATTATAATCTCGGCCAAAGAACATTACACACCAGACTAAAACGCAAGTTACCCATAGACTTATTAAACAGTGACAGTGACAGTGAATAACATTATTACTTGCGGAATTTATAATATCTGAAACCTGAATAATCCATGTATTGTAATATATCACAGGTAAACATGTAACATACCACAATGAATCGATGTAGATAGTGCATAGTGAAAAACCCTGTTAAAAACTTAATTGAACTCTGTCATGTAATAGCACTACGTATAATGATTTGGGTTGCATTAAGAATGTTTGATGTTCATTAAATTTTTTGGTGGACAGCGCTAGGGATGTATGGTTTAATTTGGTGTACATTATATTTGATCCCTTATAAAATAGAAATTAAAAAGAATATCCATGAAGTGAAACAATATCGTTTATTTCAAATTATTCTATGAACTTATAAAAACAAAACTCAAATTAGATGCTCAAAAACATCACCCTCTTGCTCCAAGCATTCTTGAGCCCACACGCTTCTAGTGGCCCTGGCAATGACATAACTCGCGAACGCGATGTTCGATTTTGATTTCGTTTTTACTATCGTAATTGGCGAAAAAAATACTACTAGTTTGCCTATTTAACTGACTTTGTAGCTCCAATAATAACAAAGTTAGCAATAGTGCCGACTTAACTTTGAAAACTGTGTATATATATGTTCCTCAAACACCGGAGTTGGAGCATAGGGCCTCCACATATGCTTGCCATCTTGTTATCAGTCCGGCTTTTCACTGTAGAGGTTTCTTTAATCATTGTAGTTTAAGGCGCTATAGGTGCTTAGCCCAGAGCCCGAGTCTGGTGATGGGGCTGCCATATATAGCATCCAGACAGGCCTCAGTAAATCTGGGATTTGGCAACGACATTTGCTTCGTGCCGGTGGTAAGGTTATTCCTCCTTTACTCAGTTGCCAGAGCCTCGTCCGTTATTAAGCAGGGTGCAACACGAGCAGGTGAGGTCGACGTTTGGGTCGGCTAGATAGACAAGCGCCGTCACCCCTTACACTCCATAGCACAATGTCTAGCTGTTCAGTAATAAATCTACGAAGCACATCCGAAGCTGCTTTTGCATGATGGAGATTTATTTGAAGCAGTTTGAAACTGGTAGCAATCATCAGAATTTTGAAGGTAATGAGGACTGTTTTGAGTTTGTATCTTTCCTCGTAACAACTGTAAATTAAGCTAGAAAGTCGGATCATCGGTACTGTGACTGTAAAGTTCTATACATCAACACTACATCTATCGTACCACTCATATGTATTACCTCCTCCAGTTTCACGTGGCTTAGATCATTCGTAACTTGTTTGTTGCGCCCTTGGTAAGGGCCAATATCTGAGCACTATACATTAATGTTTGTTTGGTTTAAAATAAAAACCTCGACTGGTCTTAATTGGGGTACGTGCACATCTTCCTACTAAGAAATCTCGATTATTGTATCACTTCAATGGGCCTATAGTGACTGCCATAATGTAATGTTTTTATGCCCGGCCACAATATATGTACTAACTGTTCTGGTGTTTTTTAATATTCCTTTGGTACTAATTTCTGGCCATACCAGAACTTTCCTTGGGAACTGAATGTCTTTTGAAGTTTATTTCAGGATTGTCAATTATTCCTCCTGTATAACTGTCAGTACGATTACCAGCACAATCAGATTCATTCAATGTGTAGTATGATTTGTTGTCCATGAAAATGTATAAATGATTCGTGGATTTTAAAGGATTGTTTCGTAATTTATGTAGTGTTCTTCGATGTTCCAATTGTTTTTTGCTGTATTAAGGAGTCGATTTTCTATTTCTTATTACAACCTTTTTTCTAACTTCATATCTTCTGAACATATTCGTGCCTAATTTTGAACTTCCTTCCACGTTTCCTGTATGATTTCAAAGTTCTCTGCCACCTTTTTAGCGCTTTTCTCACTACAATAAGCTATTGAGCGGAAGTTTACACCTAACCCTTTCAAGAATCATCTATGGCTATATACGGAACTCTCATTGTAAAATGATGAACAGTAAATTGTTTTTCACGTTAACGATGTTTCATATTATATAATTTTCTAATCATTCTTTCATGACTATTTTCATTAAATTATTCGGTAGTAACTGCTACTAGTTAACACATCAAACTTAATATGTTTAACTGTACAAAGTAGGGATGTCGTACCCGGTCTAAAATCAAACCAGGGCACCCGAAATATATAACAAAAATGTTAGCATACGTCTGAACATCTGAGGTAGCTACAATTTCCTTCTTTTACGCCACGAGTTTAAAATTGAACTAAATTGAAATAGTACCTACTCATCAATTCAAACTGCAAGTCGTCTGTTATTGGTAAATATTTTCACATTTCCAAGTGCTATCAAATTCAAGTACGTGACTTTTTGTCCGAAATTGGTAGCAGCATCAATCAACATCACACAGAGGATGTTTATGTTACTTTATCCCATACTGACGCCATTTAATGGTACTCTTGACGGGTTGAATATTTCCAGTAAAGCGGATTTATTGCCTTTGAAACAAGAAACAACGTGTGGTGTGGGATCACCCCATCCCATTCTTGTTATTACTGCATGGTTATGTTTTTCTAGCGCTCATTCCTATTGTTTTTAAATTTATATCATCTCTGAAAAAGGCCGACTCCCTGGAAATTACATAATTTACTAGTCGGGTACCCGGGTCCTGAAAATATACTCGGGTCGGCCCATGTACCCCGGTATCCGCTGACATCCCTAGTACAAAGTGAATAGCGGTCTTAGCAACAGGTCCCAGTATTTCTGTGTGGGACACAGGGAGTTTTGTCAACTCTCCATTTCGCTCTGTCATCTGCGATTCTTCTTAACTAGTGCATCTCTAAGTGATGTTTGGTCTTCCTCATTTTCTATTTCCTTGTGAGTGCCATTGTAAAACTGTTCTGCAGGATTTTTTTTTCCCAAGTTTATGACCTATCCACACATACGAGTTCTTCTTTCTTCATTGATCATCACTTATTTTTTTTCTCATTAGCTCTTGATTTGTTACTTTATATGACCACCTAATTCTGAGAATATATCTTCAAACATCAGTTGACAATGACGAAATTCGCTTCATTTGAATTAAAGACTAGTATTGGTGAAATGATTTCTATAATTTTTATAAAAGCAGGCATTTCGTTGTACGTTGATGGCTAAGCTTAGCCTACTTGCGATTTGAAACCGTGAGCGAAACTGCTGATTGAACGATTAACACTTAACTTCACTTTTGGCGTGTATCTTGGATAGACGCTTGTGGTATGGATAGCATTTAATTTTCAATTTGATTTTATTTAATTAAAAGTGACAGACACATCGCCTAACAAACAAACTATCACATTAGTGGAATACCAGGATGAATCCACCTTATATGCGATTTCACATATAAACCTAACCCTAACCCAACATTTACCTGTATTTTTGTTTTATTTGAAGAAGAGCATATCACATCAAACTTGTACATCTTGTAAATAGTAATTTTTGATTCACATATAAGTTTTCTAACCTCACTTTTCAGTTTTGCGTCAAACAGCTGATTGCATTTTTATAAAAACTTTGGACAAAATTTTGACAGTGGTACACGCCTTAAAAATATTTTGCTGGAACGTGACCTTACTTCGCTTTCATAAAGAATTTTATAAAAAAATTACAGTGGGACGGGGCTTTACAGATACTTTGATCATGAAATTGATTAACTATTTGTATGCTTTCGTTACATCCATTAACATTAAATATTTTCATAGTAATGTATTTGATATGACAAAGGGTGTTCAAAATATTTGATATTCAGTTGTTTTTTCTATAACAAATTATTAAAGTAAAGCATATAGTAACTTACGTATAACATTTTCTGTAAATCTGCTGTGACATATAAAATCAAAAAAAATTTTAGTTATACATTCTGAACACTTACATTGTATTATACAACTTGGCAATAAACTTATTTTTTCATATATTCAGATACATATTTCTCAGTATGTCTTTCCAATAACAAGAGTCCGGAAAGATTTAATGATAACACAATAAATTCACAAAACTAATGGTTGTCCAAACCAAACTTTGAATTAAAAAGTATAAAACATATGTAAGCTGTAAGAGTTTTATAAAATGTCAATATCCCTTAAAAGATAACTGGAGAATTTGCACCTTTAAAGTGGACCAGTGCTAGTCGCGCATGACTGTCATTGTATAGTATTAGAACAACCATGGAATGCCACACTTGTTCCACGGCACAAGAGGTGGTTACGTCGACTTGTAAAAGTAAAGTTAATAATTAAAGGCGAGTGGCGTTTTAATTTTGGGTTTTATTCGCCAGTACTTTCAAATAACATGCGTAATTTTGTAAAGACCTCAAATTTCAGTGTTTTTTTTTTTGCAATTATCATTACATAATTATTCTGTAATTGTTAGTTGATCATTAATTACCATTTTTACAATTGACATCTGGTTAAAATGTGCCTTAGCTAAAAATATTCTACAATTATGTAATAATGGTAGGTTCTTCCGGGTTATGCCGTGGTCGTCAATTTGAACTTGACGTTTCGCTGCTCATGCTGTCAGCTTCTTCAGAAGTTCTCTAAAGACTGATGTTGGTGTCTTTTGCTCCTGCTTATATACCGAGGTGTTGTTACGGTTGGCTGCTCATGTAGATCTTGTATGTTATTGGGACTTGTCGTTTTTCCGCTAGGTTGCTTGGATTAAAAATTTAAACAATTTCAATCGAGAAGTCGTCTATCGTCTTAGTAACACATAGAAGGTAGCTCTGTAAAACCAATCTATCTATAAACAAGTTTCACGTGATCAACCAAGCGGAAAAACGACAAGTTCCAATAACATACGAGATGTACATGAGAGCCAACTGTGACGATTCCTCGGTATATAAAAGGCACCAACATCAGTCTTTAGAAAACTTCTGAAGAATCTGACAGCATGAGTAACGAAACGTCAAGTTCAAATCGACGACCACGACATAACCCGGAAGTACCTACCATTAAGGACAACGGTCGTGAAAGCCTGCATTCGACAATTATTTAATATTTTATCATCTTTTCAAAAATATTTAGTGTACTCCCCATTAATTTATTTGCTTGAAAATGCTTATCATTAAATCTTGCCGGACCTTACCAATAACACTGTGAGATAGATAATGTTTACTTTATCTAAAATATACAGTATTTTACAATTACAATTATAAAGTTAGAACAAAATTAAACATGCATTGCTACAGGGTGAGTATGCATTACTAAGCTGGTCCCAGACACATCACAAGTAAGGGCATTCCTGAACAATGTGAAATTAGATAGTTGTACATATTGCACCTCTTGGTCATACTGATATTTGGTCTATTACTACCAATTATTTTGGCATAAGCCAAAGAGAATCTGTGCTAGTATACATTCTAATCGTCAAGCTCCCACACGGCTTATACTATTCTTTAGTCTACCCCAGAAACACTCAAAATCTGTTGCAGACATACAGCAGAACTCTTAAAATTTTCGTATTAGTTCTGCATTTGGAAATTTCCAAAATATTTGTACTCTTTTATTTATAAATAATTATTTATGTTTTAGTTATTTAAAGTCACATTCAAAAATGAAAACAATAGTTTAATTGTATAATACAAAATAAAAACTTAATTTAAAATTAACGATAGAATTAACGATACATACTACTAGTAAGAATAATTACGTATCTCTAAAATGTTTACATACGAGGTGTGGCAATTTAAAAACCGGACTGGTAAGAAAAAAATGGTTTATTGAAAAAATTTAACAATCTAACTTTTATCCCCTTCAATATACTCCCCTCCTCTATCTATACACCGCTGCATACGACTCGTCCATTGTTCGAAGCAGTGCTGCAGCTCATCAGCTGACACCCTGCGCTACAGGTCTGGCGTTTTTATTTTCACATCCTCCACGGATTGAAAATGGGTCCCTTTCAACGCGCTTTTTATTTTTGAGAACAAGAAAAAGTCGCAGGGTGCCAAATTTGACGAATACGGTGGGTGCTCGAGCACTGGGATGCGTTTACTGGCCAAAAACTTCTTGACGGAAAATGCGTTATGGGCTGGCGGATCATACTGGAAAAAATCCATGTCTCGTCACACGTGATGACGTTTTCCAGCATATTTGGTTGGTCTTGAATGCGTTCTAAGATATCAGAGCAAATGTCTTTGCGGTTGTCGTTTTGCTCCTGCATGAGGTTTTTTGGGACCATTTTCGCACAGACCTTTCTCATGTTTAAACAGTCTTGCAGGATTTACCTTACCGTTTCTTTATTAATATTGACCATGTCAGCTACCATTCTGATGCTCAGTCGTCGATCATTCCGAACAATTTGATTGAATTTTTTGACATTTTGGTCAGTTATCGACGTGGTCGGACGTCCTGGATGTTCGTTGTCTTCCGCTTCTTCTCGACCCTCGCTAAACGTTTTGTTCCACTCGAATGCTTGAGTACGTTACATACAATCATCTTCATACACTTCCTTTAACAAGCGAAAACTTTCTGTCGGAGATTTTTTCAGTTTAACAAAAAATTTAAGATTCACGCGCTGCTCGATGTTTAAACTCGGCATAATTCCGGCAACGTAACGTGGTAGTGTCCTACTCAGACGAAGCTTGAAAGCAAACTAAGCGGTCTATTTGACTGAAACTGGTCTAGTTAGAGAGGGAAGGGTATAAAGAAAACTACCGTACCCTCCGATTTCCGCTACGACAGTTTACTTACGTTCAGAGAGCGCAGTCCGGTTTTTAAATAGCCATACCTCGTATAGTGTAGGTTTAACCCTGTTGACAGAAAGAGAACTCTCCACTGATATCCCAGCTTTATTTAGCTGTAGCAATTCTTTTCCAGTTCTGTCCCTAGTGTTTTGCTGAAGTTGTTTTTTGGCCTTGTTCTTGGTCGACCTCTTAATCTCAGAGATTTGCAGTACTGGTACAACAGACATTTTAAATATTCTTATATTTTAAGTTTTTATTTCAACCCACACTTGTGAGGACCAATATTTGTTCCATCCAGCAGTGATTCTTCTTGGTTTTTTCTGGTTCATCAGATGAGATATCCCAGGTAAACTGCTCCATCACCTAGAGTTGTACGTGCCTTTTTTTCCGTTTGTAAGGATGTATTTTTTTAATATTAATTTTGTTGAATTCATTGAGTACCTCATCAACTTTGTTACTGGATCGTAATAGCAGCATTATGTCATCCGCCAATCTTAAAATGGGTAGTTTTAGTCTCATACATCTATCTTTTTGTCCAATTTTCATGCGTAATCCATACATACTGTGGTTCCTCTTGTACCCGTGGGGGTGTCGCGAATTTGCTCCTTTTACTTGTTTCACTTCTGTTTCTTGACAAATTTACGCCTTTCATTTCTATCTCTTGCCTTGACTTTAGCTTTATTCCATTCCATACCTTGCTTACGTAATATTTCTTCCACAGTCTCACTCCACGTTTTCCTGGACCTTCCTCTTTTTTTCTTTCCTACTACTCTCGTCTCTCATACTTTTTCCACTTGTCTGCAACTTGTCATTTTTATGAAATATCCTACTCATTCTAACTTTTTTTCTTCTCGTTTTTCTTCTAGTGATTGTATATTTAATTCTCTTCTGATGTCTTCATTTCTTCTTTTGTCTATTGTCTTCGGTCCGAGTACTTTCCGTAAATACTTAATTTTTGCGGCATACAATCTCTTGTGTCTTTCATTTGTTACCCTATTTTCGCTGCCATACAGGATTGTGGGTAAATGTATAGTCTTGCACACTGTGATCTTTGTTTTCCTTGCCTTGTAATTTCTGTATTGCTCGGGAAGTTTCATATAAAGCATGATACACCCGAGTTGCTAATTGTATGCGGCCTCATTTGTTTCTTTGCAACTAATACAATTAGTTGCTGTGTACTGGTCTAAAGCCACTTTGTACATTTGACAATTGAGTTTCCACTACGTCTCTTAATTTCTTTTCTAATATACTTTCATAGATTTTTAGGGCTATACATAGAAGGGATATTTCTCTGTAATTGGTAACAGCTTTTCGTATCGCCTTTCCTTATGAATAGACAGTATTATTGCTCTATTCCATTCTTCTGGGATCGTTTTTGTTTGCCATACCTGGTTAAATAATCCATGTAGCTCTTTGATTCCCTTTTACCCTATATATTTTATTGCTTCCGGTGCTATCTCATCACATCCTGGTGCTTTGCCCACTTTCACCCTATTCAGCGTTTTAATTACTTCTTCCATACTTATCATTAACCCTTACTATTTCTTGGGTTGCTGTCACTTTATCTATATTCTTTTCTATGTTCCTGCTCATCCTTATTTAGCAGTTGATAAAAATCACTTTGTACAATAATTTTTTGTTATTTCGGGTACTATTCTCTCAGAGTCTTGCTAAATTTTTCCCAAGATTTTTGCTTTGCTTCTTTGATAATCACCTTGACCCTATTTCTTTGTTCTTTATATTTCTCATATGTTACCTCTTTTTGTTAATATTTCCATAGTTTTTATTTTCTCTTAAATCTTTTGTAACTGTTCCATTCCACTAAGCAGTTTGTCTTACATTTTTCTTCATCTTCGTGTAGCCACACCTTTCTTGTCACTTTCATTATTTTGTTTTTGAATATTGTCCACCTGTTATCTATATTTATTGTTTCTTTATTTTCGTTCCTCGTGTCAAATTCATTATTCATCAATTCCTGGTACTCTTTCCGTATCTTCAAATCTCTTGAGGTTATAAAATCTAATCTTGTTCTTCCTGATGTTTTCGGCCTTACTTTGGCTATAGTGAAAATTGTACCCATTCTGAGTCACGTGACTTTTGTCTGTCACTGTTCATCTTTAGTAAATTAAATGAAATGGAAGAAATTTGAAAAAAGCCACGTTGATTAAAAAAATTAATTTTAAAATTTGACGTTTCTAATCTGTCAGATTATATTTTTTGTGTAAGTTATTGAGATAAGGGTAAGAAAACCTAAATTAGTTAAGCAGGAAACTGGAAATAAACAAAAACCATCGGACATGCGGTATAACGAGTAGTCATGATAACCTACAAAATGAAATTTCATTCGTTACCCTAAAATTGCATTTTTAAGAATCAACATACATAAAGTTAGTAGATTATCACGTGACTCCGAATGGGTATAAATATGACTATAGTGTTCTGGTTGGGTTCGTTTTGTCTAATAAAAACAGCTTCCAAGAGATAATGGTCACTACCAATTTTGTAGCTTCTTTTAACTCTTACGTCCATAATAGACTATGTGTCTTGTACCGGCACATAGTCTATTATTGACTTTTATTCACGACTTTTTACTTCCCTAGTTACTTTATGTATATTCTTGTGATTATAAAACGTATTTGCTATAATGAGGTCATTGTTTATACAAAACTCGAGTAACTTTTTGCCATTGTCATTTATTCCTCATTTTCCTGTAACTCCTTGCTACCTCCCAGGTTCTCTTCCAATCCTGGCGTTAAAATCATCTGTTATTATTAATTTCCCACTAAAGTTTTCCGTTGCTTGTTGCAGACTTTCCCAGAAGTCATTTTTTCCTGCTGCTGTTGCGTCCGTGAAGGGTGCATACACAATTATCATTGTTATGTCTAATCCATGTTCACTGTTAATATTTTTTCGTTTAAATATTTCCAGTTTCGTATGTTTTCAACCTTTCCTTGCTGTATTAGACATGCTACCCTAGCACATGCCCCCTGTTCCTCTTCTACACCTCCATATATCAATAGATTTCCATCCGCTATCATTATTGTTCTTGTTCCCTTCTTTTTTATCTCTGTTAATACTACTGCTTCATAGTTTGTCTTCCGTATGTTTTGTATTAACTCAAATTCCTTTCCATTCAGCTCTGTAATATTCCATATTCCAATCTTCCAAGTTCGTTTGTTTCTACGACTGCCTCTGTTTTTCTTTTCTCATATACTTTTCCTTAATTTCCATTCCTTAATCATGGCCATTTCTGTCCGGTCTGTTTTTTATTGGTGTTTCATATTTCTGTATTTTTTGCTTCACTCGATCCCACTGATGTAGCTCCCCATTTATCCACAATTTCCGGTGTCCAATTTTGACTCTTGTTTTCTTTTGTATTGTTCTCTCTATTACTGTCATATCGCTATATATATAGATTTCCTTGTCCTTCAGTTTATAACAATTTTTAAAAATCTTCAGCCTCTCTTCCCAGTTTTGTAGTGTTATTACACATCTCTCATCGGTTACTGTATATGCTTCAGTAATGGTTGGTTTCACTACTAGTTTTTCCTTTATAAAATCCCTAGCACCCTGTTGAAGTACTTCCCTATCCTTTGTGTCTACTTTTATCCCGGTAATTACAATATTATTCCTCCATTTATTTTTTTCTGGTAGGTCAACTTTATATTCCAGCTCCTTAATTTTACTTTCTAGCAGTTGTCGCTTGCTGTTCCATTGTTCCTTCAGTTTTGTTACATTCTCTTTTATTCTATGTATTTCAGCGTTTGCTTTCTTGAATTCTTTCGTTATTTTACTTTGTATATTATCATTTCCAATTTTGATCTCGTTTCTGATTTTTTCCATCCATTTTTCCATCGATTTATCTATTATCTCTTCCATTTCTTTTGTTTTCTTTGTTTTTCCTACTTCTTTCGTCTCTTCTATTTTAAAAACATTTAAACCACGCCAGAGGCGAAACTTCCAACGACGGTGAAAATTTATAGGCAAATGCCGTCGCGGTTCAGCAAGTGCCGTCGCAGTTCAGTGGCGGTGGGCGGGGCTTAGGAATTAGCACTTGCCACATAGAAGGAAGGGGAAAGCTTTCGTTCCGATTGAGATTGTTGGGTTTTTGTAACTCTCAATGGCTTCGTGAATTTTTCTGCTAAAGAGGAATGGAGATTTGCAGATAATGGAAGTTTCATCAAAAAGGATCTTATGGCCGGTATCGCGTTGGTGTTCAGCGATGGCTGATGGTGAAATGAGGCCCGACTTGAGAGAGCGCTGGTGCTTAGAGATGCTAGTTTTCACTGAATGTGCTGTCTCACCACGTTTCACACGTTGAGTTACTGTGCTCTTTTGCTTTTCCTCCTCGTAAAGCCCCTTACGAAAGTGGGCGAAGTGTTGAGTTCTTCGACCTCAATAATGACACAGTCCAATCCCGGAATTCGTTTGTTGGCCGTGAAAGCCTCCGAAATTATCTCGTATTAGCCATTAGTTTTATGCTTTTTAGTCTCTTCGTTTCATAAGCATAGATAATTTTCTAGTTTATTGTGCATTTACTGTATGGTGCTGTCTATCCCCAGTTCCAGAGGTATTTGATCTGTTGTCAATTGTTAGAATTTGCCCTGCGCTTATCTTGTTTTTCGTTTCCGGTAAGTAGATATCTGGTTAACATCATCGCATAGGCTGCCAGCCGTGTTTATAATTTACTAGCTTTTACCCGCGACTTCGTTCGCGCGAGGTTCGTTATTTGTGTATTAAATAATGACTAATTATTTTCTGTCATCCCATCCCATCCTATCCCCGTCCCCGTCTCCGTACCGTCCCATTCCGTCCCGTCCCGCCTCTCCCCTTCCATCCCATTCCTTCCCTCCCCTTCCCTCTCCGTCGCATCCCGTCTCGTTCCTTTTCGTCCTGTCCCTTCCTTTTCCGTCCAGTCCCTTCCGGTTCAGTCCCTTCCCGTACCCTCCCGTCCCGTCCCTTCCCGTCCCTTCCCCTTCCATCCCATTCCTTCCCTTTCCTTTCCGTATCATCCCGTTTCGCCCCGCCCCGCCCCGTCTCGACCCTTCCCGTCCCGTCCCGTCCCGTCCCGTCCCGCCCCGCCCCTTTCCCTCCCGTCCAGTCCCGTCTCTTCCCGTCCCGCCCCTCCCCTCCCCTTCCATCCCAGCCCCGCCCCTTCCATCCCATCCTTTTCCTTCCCTTTCCGTCCCGTCTCGCCCCGCCCCATCCCGCTTTGCCCCGTCCCGTCCCGTTCCGTCCCTTCCCGTCCAGTCCCGTCCCGCTCAGTCCCGTCCAGTCCGTCCCGTTCCGTCCAGTCTAGTCCCGTCCCGTCCCGTTTCTTTCCTTATGTCATGTTCACCGTCTTGGACTTAAAAATAAATGTAATTTTCGCAATCAACGTCCCAAAAAACCTCAATAACGACACCCATATCGATTTTTAGGCTTACCCCATTTTACCCCCTAAGGGGTTGATTTTCGGAAAATCACGAAATACGTGTTTGATTATTTGTTTTTAGGAGTACTCCTACGAAGTTTCAAGTCGAAATGTCTATTTAATATTATTTCTCCATACAAAATACCCCCATTTTACCCCTTTAGGGGTTGAATTTCGAAATATCCTTCCTTATTCCTTATATACATCATAAAGGGAACCTCTGTGCAAAATTTCAGCTTTCTAGGTCCAAGGGTTTGGGCTGGGCGTTGATGAATCAGTGAGTCAGTCAGGACTTTTAGAAATATATATAAGATAAGCATTATCTCCATCACTATTAAAGTACAGGCGCAAACTATAAATTGAATCAGAGCAACAGCCAGAGTTTGAGTTGCAGCGTAAATACGTTGTTTATATAACATTACCCATGAACGTACAAGTATACTCGAATGTAATGGTAGAAGTTGTATGGGAGCTTAAGTAGATTTCAAAACGTACATAAAAAGAATGCCTTTGATTATTTCATTAAATAAGTTTGCTTTATACCTAAACGGCTTAGTAGTTAGAAGCCATGATAACTGTAGAGCAGCTTGGTAAAAAAACAAAAGCTTTGTTGATGTTATCATCTTATTTTTTCTTTTGATTTAGTTTTCGAAAAGAACTGTCAAGTTAAATTAATTATTGGAAGAGCTGAAGTATGTATTACGACTGCTGGTGGTTATTTTCAGCAGTTACTTTAATTGTTTTTATTGCTTAACTGTGTTTTAATTTGTGATTTTTCTCGATAACTTGCTTTGCGCATTTATTGTTTTAATAGCGTTTTCACTTTTTAATTTGGTGTTTTTTGTTTCATCCAAAAACTTGAAACCTTGAACACTGTGTATTTCAGAAACTGGGCTCTTTAAGCGTTTTGTTGAAATACAGTTTCTTCACGAAATAATCCAAGGAATGACATCCTTAATTTAAGGACCACCCTGTAGAGACACAATTACACTTGGGAATATTCTCGATGTGTCTAGGATCTGCTTTAAGAAATTAATAACAAACTCAAATTTCCAGCACAAATGCTTCATTTGTAATAAATATATTTACAAACTTGTCATTTTTATTAAATGTGAAATTCTCTTGTTTAATATATTGGTAGCCAGGATATTTTTAAAGTTTAACAAGCAACAGAATTTCATTTTTTAAATTACTAAATACACTTTTTGAATATTGTTTTTATAACATGCAGATCTCGCAGCCGTAGCCACTCAGGAAGTCGTTCCCGTCGTTCTAGTCATTCTAAGTCCCGTGGACATTCCAAGAGCAAGTCCCCAGTTCATTCTAAGTCCCGTTCACGCTCTAAGTGAGTTGCCCAAATATGCTTGTTAATAGGAGTATATAGGCCTGGTATATTATTTAAGTTTTTCTTGCTTCCTATGTTGTACTGCATTGTATAATGTGGAAGTGCAAAATTATTTTGAATTTCTATTATTTTATAATCTCCTATGTGCATGCTGATGTAAACTGTTGTCTATGTTTTAATTTTTATTTATGTAGCTGTATGTGTTTTTTTTTAAATCTTAAACTCTAAATAGATTTTAAATGTAATGCCCATAGTTAACTCACTTTGTTATTAGATCAAAAGATGGTGCTTCTAAGTCAAGGTCTCGTTCAAGATCTCATAAGCGTTCCAAGTCTCGATCGCTGTCAAAGAACAAAGAACAGTCAAAGTAAGTTATAGCAAGTAGTAATGTATGTGAACTTAAAATTGACACTATTTTAATATCTCCTTGTCGGTAATAAATCAGGTAGGCATGCTTTAACAATTGCCGCTGTTTTGTTGTATAATTTTCAAAAAGTAACGATATTTGTATTAAGTAAATTGGAAAAACGTAAGTTAATTCAAACTGTGTACAGTTGACAATCCAGAAGTTCTCATTATAAAGTGGATAAAGAACTTTAAAGTTAGGTGTAAGTAAAAGTTTGTTATTGAACATTGAAGAAACTAAATGAAAAAAATGAACTTACAAAGGCACAAGCATCCAGAAAAACGATGAAAAAGCTAAATAAAATTAAATTCAGAGTATTTTAAGACTATCAATGAAGAATTGGGCTACAATGAGTAAAATTTTACAATTTAAGGTTTCTGATCGGTATATAAATAAAATAACGGGTTTACCAATAAGGGTTACCTACAATTGAAATAGAATAAAACTCAAAATATTTAAGGAAATTCAGAAATGTTTATTAAATATGAGAATATAAAACATCTCAATTATGTGTGAAACAGAACTTCGGCCAAATGACCGCCGCGGCTCCTTTGGCAGGCCTCAATTCGCTTGATGAAATTCACCACATTCCTGCACATTTCTGTCGGAATGTCGCCGATGACCCGTTGGATTTCGAGTTTCAGTTGTTCAATATTCTGTGGATGGGTAGCGTAGACCTTTCCCTTCACGTATCCCCACAAAAAAATCTAGCGGCGTCTAATCACACGAGCGTGGTGACCAATTCACATCGCCGTTTCTAGAGATAACACGGCCGGGGAATTTCGTTCGCAGCAAATCCAGTGTCGCACGCGCCATGCGGCGGTCATTTGGCCGAAGTTCTGTTTCACACATAATTGAGATGTTTTATATTTTCATATTTAATAAGCATTTCTAAATTTCCTTAAATATTTTGAGTTTTATTCTATTTCAATTGTAGGTAACCCTTATTGGTAAACCCTATACTAAAGCAAAATGAAATTTAGCGTTCTGGAAAGACTGATGCACCTAAATCGACATCTGAACCACAACAGACAGCAGGAACAACGTAATCTCGTAGTTTCTGGACACTTGAAGAGAATGGACAAGTGGGCATAATGGTGAATCATAGTTTCCGTTTGAAAAACAAACACTCGTCAAATTTTTATCTTTCCTCTTCAAATAACCAAAATGTTCTAGTAGATACTAAATTTAAGTCTTGAAGAAAAATTTATAAAAAAATGTGCATGTGGATAGCAATTTCTCGAAAAGATGCAAGCACGTAGAGCGATGATTGAAACCTTTCATAGGTGAGAAATATCTTAATGTCGATGCATCGTTTGTCCAGATGGCGCTTCGTGTCATTACGCTAACGTAACTGTTTTGAAATTTGCAAAATTGGGCATTAAATTCATTAAAAGGATTGAAAATGCACCAAATGGTCTGTAATTGTGGCCTATTTTTAAGAAATGTGCTTGCTTGCTTTTATGAACACATTTGTGAGAGATCAAAGCTGTTCTCAGCTTTTTGACAGTTTATAGACTGCAGCAGGGTTGAGTGGCAAAAAGTAGGTCCAAAGATAAGGTTATTTTAACATTCGATAGGAGCCTTAAGCAGCCTCAGTCTAGTGTGATCCCTTCGATAATGCAAATATGTTGAGTTTCTGATCACAATTTTTGCATTTACGCTAACTCCATTGAGTTCAGATGAAGCAATGCAGCATCCGGAGAGTGTTCTGAAGGCCGTGTGTATAATTCTGAAGAAGGGACATTAGGGATTTTGCAAAATAACTTAGAAGTACTGTGCTGTTTATGATCTATTTTATTGTACTTATGATATACTGGTAAATTGTCGCACATCTTGGAATAATATACGTCAGTCACGCATGCTTGTATGTAGTGATGGGCATAATAATAATAATAATAATAATAATTTATTAAACAATATTAACAATAACAATATCAACAGCATTAATAATTTTAACAATATACAAGCAGACATACAAGAATCCAAATAATGATTAACAGATCAAAACGTAATTTATAAATATGTAGTAAGTCGCATTTAACAAAGTAGTTCATAAATGTACAATTCAACTTAATACAAGCATTTAATTGTTTGATTGTTTAATCTCAAGGATAAATTCAAATCGGGTTTTTTCAAAAACCTTCTTTGTTCTACCATTTCACCTTGATGGGTAAGAGAAAACTAGATAAATAACAACCTGCCTAATTTCTAAAGTAATTTTAATTATTTACATAAACTAAACTTAAAGTATTCGCAAAGCATGAACTAGAATTAAATGTATTATGAGAATCGACATTGAACAAAGAGAGTTAGAATTTACTTGTTTTTAAATAATATAATAAAAAACCAGTAGAAGGCAATGATCAAGAGTTGGATAATAGGTTACAACATAATGCATATTTAAATTTGTTAAGTGAATAACCCTTAAGAGATTCCTTGATATTATTGTACATGGTGTATATCTGATAAGAAAAAGATCTCTCAAAGAGAGAAGTTTTGTGTTGTGGAGGAGAAATTAGCCCCCTAAATCTAGTTGATACATTATGGATGTCAGTACGAAACGTGATCTTATTGTACAGGTACGGAGGAGTTTTCTCTGATAATATTTTGTGATACAGACATAGACATTGAAATTTACGTTTATTTTGCATTGATAACCAACCACATTCGGCTAATTTATGTGAAATATGTTGAAACTTTTTAATTCCATAAATAAACCTTAGACAGGAATTTTGAAGTTTTTGTATACGAGTAGAGGTAGCTACATCGATAGATGCATGGTAAACTGGTACACAGTAGTTTAACTGAGATAAAATTAAGGCTTCGCAAAGATTTCTTTTTATATTTATGTTGAAGTATGATCTATGAGTGTACAATTTTCTTAAGTTATGATAACCACGCGTAATACTCTTATATACGTGATCCCTATAACGAAATGTATTATCGAGGGTTAAGCCCAAACTTTTAGCTTTGTCCACTAGTGGGATTCTAGTATTGTTCATTCTAATATCAACATTTTTATAATCATAATCGGATGTTTTCAATAATCGGAATGTTCCATTTCGAAATGATTATAAAATCGGAATATCATCCGATTATTTTACATTCGTAAACGCATGCAAGGGAAAACGAGCGAACAACAACAAGCGGAAGGAAGATGAAGTGCGTGCAAATTTGCTATGAGAGCACTCGCCGTCGCGCCGTAAGCCTTTATCTGCATTGGCATCTATTGCTTGGGTTTGTAGGACGGCCAGTAAAACAATTTATGAGTTTGAGTAGCACAGTGGGATATAATAGGAAATAAAATATTTTTTTAAATTATTACAGTAGTTACCTTCATAGACTTCCGAAAAGTTCCAAAATAGTCGGAACCTTCCGATTTTTTGAAAAATCGGAAACTTTCCGATTATTCATTCCGGATAGGCCCATCACTACTTGTATGTATCTCAAACAGTAGAGATGCAATTTTTTGATCGAATTATACATTTAAACGAAACATTTACGAGATATTTCATTCAGTTTATCATAAGTATTTTATTAGCCGGTAAAGTTTGGTAAATTTTTTCACTATATTAACTGTCAGTCCATATATGAGATATTTAAATATCGGGATATCGGAATCTGTCGTCTGTGAAGAGATGGAAAATGCATTTTACATTCGGTGGTTCGCTCTATCATCAAAATTCTCCTCGAGCCGTCACTGGCAAGATGTGTTGGCAGTACACAAAAAAGAAGATGCCCATAAAGAAATGAAATCAACTGCAACATCATGGCAAAGTTGAACAAATTTACACATATTAGGCCGGAAGTTCAAAATTACCCATACTCTTGTAAGAAGAATTCTAAGGGAGCAGGAGGTTGTGAAGAAAAGAAAATCAGCACTAAAGCATACAGAAAAACAAAAGCCACAACACTTTTGTGTAAACTTCGGGAGGGCATTTTTAAACCAACACTACTGCAAAACATGTATTGAAGTTGATTCAGAAGTGAAATGTAAAATACATTCAAAGTTTCCACAAAAGTTATTGGTCTGGTTGGCTATCAGCAAGAAGGGACGCTGATATGATGACAGCCCATTACGCAGCGGATACTGTTGCTGAATATGACAAGTACAGCACACAATACATTAAAAAGGGCCAAAACGTTCCTGAACCAAGACCAATAGAACATTTTTTGTTTCAACTCGAGCAAAATGAGTATGGAAGAGGATGGGAAGCAGAAAATGTCAAAGAACTAGAAGCTATACCTTTTCAATTGTAAATTGGGAATAATCAATTTCAGATTGAGACAAATCAAGTTCAAAGTGGATAGACGGGAAAAATAATATCAGTTCTTAAAAATGTCTTACATAAATAAAGCTGAAGCTGACAATGTCGAAAGACAAATTTGTACGTTGTATAATAATAACGAAGATCAGAAAGCACTTGCAAATACATTTAGGAGTAAAGAAATCTATTGCAATCGATGGTTAAAGAAGCAACCAGAAATTGTAAACAATGTGGTAGGAAGCGAAGAACCAAAATAACTGATGGAACAGTACGTTGAAGAAAATTCAAAAATAGCTTTAAAACCACTGAAAGGAAAGTTTCAAAAAGATCATCAAATAGTACCTGCAGAATGTATGCGAAAAAATTTTAATGGATTAATGCAGTGGTTCCCAAACTGCTCCACGGGGCACTTGCTGTGAACTATCTCTAAGTGCCCTGCGAAGGGATTGGGAAGAAATATAAATAAAATGCAAGTGACAAGATCCACTGCTATCTATGCTCTTACTGTGAAAAAACTTCACCTTCCTTTCAAGAAGTCTTTGCCAAAAACGTGAAAATAATAGCACAACTTAAGAACACAAAGCTATTCAAAATGATGTGTGATGACATGGGGAGTCTGCATACATCTTTACTTGTTTACACAGAAGTAAGGTGACTTTGTGGCAGCAAAACTTTGAATTGGCTCGTCGACCTTCTGTCTTTGATAACCACTTTGCTTTGGGAGATGGGTATGTGATGAGTGTTGGCTCATAAAATAGGGTATTTAGTAGAGTTTTTAAAAGAAATTAACGATGACAGTCTCACTTCAGGAGACTTATGAAGCCCCCTCCTATTTAATTTAGTAATGAATAAAATAATTGAAGAAACCAGTAAAGCAGGTCAAGGATACAGAACGGATAAAGGGGAACTGAAAATAATGTGTTATGCTGACGACGCCGTCATAATGGCAGAAAACGAAGACAACCTACAAAGACTTCTCCACTCGTTCTACCTGACAGGCTGAGATACAACATGGATATTTCCATGGAAAAAACAAAAGCACTAGTTGTTGCAAACCATCCAATCCGATGTTAATTAGCGGTCAATGACAATATAGTGGAACAAGTTATATCATTCAGATACCTGAGAGAACAGAAATAACATTAACCAAAATAGAATCGAAGAAGCGACGTCAAATCAATAAAGCCGAAAGAATAGCAGGATGCTTGAAAGACATATGGGATAATAAATACCTAAAACAGGAAGCAAAAACTACAATATACAAAACATGCATTCGACCGGTTATGACATATGCCACTAAAAAAAAGGGCCGAAACCACTAAGACGACATCCATGCTGCGCACAACAGAAATAAGCGACAGAATAAGAAATGAAGAAATAAGAACAGAATGTGACATTCCAGACATCGTCAGATGGTCAAGAAACAGGAGAAGAGAATGGAACCAGCACGTAACCAGAATGACTCCAGAACCAATAATGAAAATTGCACGTGACGGAAAGCCAGGACCGGTGACCACAAGAAGACCGCCTAAATGATGGAAGGAGTGCTGGACATCGACCTCACAAGACAATTAATGCTGGAACAAACAGGCCGAAGGCTTATATCAAGGAAGAAGAAGAAGACTTCAAGGAAACATCTTAACTATTTTTGACACCAGCGATAAGTACAAACGTTTAAAAAGGAAATCAAAATTTGGGTGAAATTAATACTATATACAACTTCCTAATGTAAAAGAATTCAGAGAAGAACTAGATTCCGACATACCTGGAGATATCGTAAATGAGCTGCACGTTCATCTGCTCATGTTTGCTTGATAGTTGCAACTGTTATTTTCCGGAAGAACTACTCTGCTCTCAGAAATGCCAGCATGTCTCGGACATCGCATCAGTAAGAACAGCTAAAAACAAATTTAGAAGATAAAAATAAATAAAATAATTCTGCAGTTTGCAACTGTTTACTGAAACGAAGTACAGATTCCACCTCAATGAGAGCATCTCATTCTTTTCATCAGGGTTTAAGCTTCTGAGCTATGCTTCATTACACGGTTTCTCAAACTGGGGGTCGTGAAGAAAGTTGCAAGTCTTAGAATAACAATAGTTTTAGTACATAAACAAACAGTTTATTTAAATACCTAAAATACATTACACAAAAGCCAGGAAAAATATTAAACATGAATCAGCAAAAAACTAAATACAGGGTGTCTCGGAAAGAAATTCCCTTTTATTTTTCAAAAACCGCAGAAGAACGAATTTTTGTTTTAATAACCATGATTTTTGCAAATTCAGTTTGACATGGAACGATTCACGGGAGAACAACGCGCATTTTGTTTGCGAACGTTTATCGAAACCCATTCATAAGTTACAGTTTGTTGTCGTTTTGTGCGCATTTAGAAGAAATATTTGAACTTGCATCCTTATAAGATACAAGTTGTTCAAGCTCTAAAAGAAACAACTATCCTTTACGTCTTACTTTTGCAAAAGAATCGATTCGATGAACGTGACAACATAATTTTCAGCGATGAAGCCCATTTTCATGTTGATAGGTATGTTAACAGGCAGCACTGTCGATATTGGTCCATAAATAATCCGCGAGAAAGTCACCAGCAACCTCTGTACAGCCCCAAGGTTACTGTGTGGGCTGCTATGTTCAGCGTGGGTATTATTGGATTATATTTTTTAGGACAAATACTCATCCTTATGGTAAATGCTAATCGCTAGGCTGCAATGATCCGGGAGTTTCTTGCTCCTCAACATCATGTACTTGTAGGACGAAACATGGTTCCAGCAGGATGGAGCCACTAGTCATACGGCAGCTATTGCTTTCGAAACTGTTAGAGAGCTTTTTCCAGAAAGATTAATTTCTCGAAGAGAAAACATTAACTATCCTCTAAGACGGTGGTTCCCAAAGAATAACTATTCGTAAGTAAGAGATAAAAATAAATAAAACTCGTGTATCTCATTACTAGAACGCGTTGGCCAGCCTACGTCTGGCCCTGCCAGCGTAATGAAACGGTTAACAATAAAAATGCTTGCTTAAGCTGATAGCCAGCCGACGTCCGACCCTGCCAGCGTTAACAATACAAATGCTTGCTGCGTCGCCACTTGTGCGCGGTCGGCATGTGCGCGCGCCAGTGCTTACGGTCTGGACGGCCGGCGACTGGCGGCATCAGCTCTTATAAGATTATTTTTACTTTATTAACATTAAATTAATATTTAATAATTAATGTGATGGATAAGCCTGCGAATCACTGCACATTTTTTCAAATCGTGGAAACAACAGATGGGGATTGAAGGAAATATAGTAACCGACATAGACAACAAACAGTTTACATGGTATGGCTACGTACAGCGTATGCCTGAAACAAGACTACCTAAACAAGTTTTAGAATGGCAACCAACTGGATGTCGGAGAAGAGGTAGACCCAGGTTGGAGTGGCAAAGACGCTACATAAATCTATGAGCGATAGAAACTTAACACCGGAAGACTGCAAAGACAGAAGAGGATGGAGAATAGGTGTCGGACAACGTTGTAAGACATTCTAAACTGGCTTATATATACTTACTTAATCCATCCTCTTCTACCTTACGGTGTAGAGGTATTATATGCACAATAAAAATGATATATTATTTAGAATCATCCAAACCGCAAAGAAAACTTTAAATTAATACGAACTTGAGTAACAAAAAAATATACAAATGCATATAAATCCGGCCTTTAGTGATTACATGTATGTTAAGAATCTCAGTTATAGGTGTATACAGGGTGTTACTGAGATGGCGGAAAAACTATACGTGACAATATTCTTCGTAAAATTCTGAATAGAAAATTTGAATAACCAAATGTTGGATTGGTCTTTATGAGCCGCTCGTGAGGTCAATGAAAACATTTTTTTTCCCAGATAAAGTACCCTTTTTCTTGTAAATACGTCAAAATACCATCAAGGAAAGTTGTTCTTCTAGAATCCTTATACCCTAAGAGTGTCGGATTATTGTTTTTGTGATTTCTTGATCCAGTTTCTCCATCCCTTCAAAATGTAAGATTATGGCTCCGTGCAAAATTTTAGATGTATCGGCTTACTTTTATTAGATTTGTAACACGGTTTCGTAAAAGTAAGCTGATATTTCCGAAATTTTGTATGAGGACGTAATTTTACATTTTAACAACTTTTCTTGGTGATATTTTGACATGTAGAACAAGAAACGTACTGAATAAAAAAATGTATCAACTGCTCTTGAGGGCTCATGAAGACTAATCCATCATTTTAGTATTAAGATTTTCGACTCAGAATTTTACGAAGAATGTCGCCACATGTAGTTTTTACGATATAGTTACACCTTGTATATTTGTTCCTTGCCGATTTTTGCTTTTTTGTTGCCCGTAACGGTCCTGATGTGATATCTGGGTAGTTTATAATATTCCCTTTCTAGCTGATACTTGTACTCGTCTTTTATTTCATCCTTTTGGTTCTCGGTGTATGGATGTCCAAAATACTAATATTCTTAGTGTCTTAGATCTGTAGACAGCGCAATCTTTCGTTGATTGGTTTGAAATCGTTAGGCTTTCCATAATTATTGACCCTTCGACAGTTTTGATTTCACCAATTATAGTATTGCAATCATAAAGCATAATTCTTTTGAGGAAGAGTCTTTCATAGCCACGGCTGCTGTTTATGGAACTCCATACTAATCATAAAGCATAATTCTTTTGAGGAAGAGTCTTTCATAGCCACGGCTGCTGTTTATGGAACTCCATACTGCGCAACAATTTTCTTTCTACTTACGCTGCAATAAGAATACGAGGGTCGATTGATAACTAAGGTCTCCAATCCTATAAAATATGTTTGAGATGAGAGGAAATTCCCTGTAGTCCATTCGAGAGGTCCACCTTAAAGGCAGCCCAGTCGGTAGACTTGGGATTCCTATACGCTGCACCTTCGCTGTGTTGCAGCTCCAGGCTGAATCGGATGTACCGGTGGTCCGAAAGGGATGGTTCCGGTACAACTCGCCAGTTTTTTGTCCATTGGGTTACCTGCGTGGATCCCAAGGTCAAATCAATTACTTCCTGTCGCCTGGGAGTAACAAAAGTGGGGGAACTTCCCCTATTGAGAATCTCAAGGTCTGTAGTTGACAGATACTCCAGGAGATCCCTTCCTCTGGCATTGACGTCTGAACTTCCCCACACCGTGTGGTGGGCATTCGAGTCACATCCGATTAGCAAGGGGGAACGCTTTTCCTTGCAATAATTGACCAGGTTCATTAGTTCCTGAGTCGGTGGTGGGTCGGGAGAGTCATAAGGGAGGTAGGCCGAACAAACAACAAGGTTTGTCCTCCCACCGTCCTTCACGAGACTCGTCCTTATGGCTACCAGATCTCTGAAACAAAATTCTGGTATTAATTGGGCGTTCAGTTGCTTGGCAGTGCAGATACAAGCTCTAAACGAGGATACCGCAAAGGTGACCGTCAGGCGTGGGTGCCCGCAGGGGGGAGTACTCTCGCCCTTGATGTGGTCCCTCGTCATAGATGGGCTCCTGCGTGACCTCAACGGAGCCGGCATATACTCGCAAGGCTATGCAAATGATCTTGCTATACTCGTAAGAGGAAAATTTCCACATGCCATCTGTGGGGTTACTCAAATTGCCCTCAGAATCGTGGAAAGATGGTGCATAGGGCACGGATTGTCGGTAAACCCCGACAAAACCGAACTTGTCCTATTCACAAGGAAAAGGAAGATAGAGGGCTTTGTTGACCCAGTACTCTTCGGTACCCCTCTGAGGGCCGCCGGAAAAGTTAAGTATCTGGGAGTAATCCTGGACGCCAAACTGACCTGGAAGGAGCACTCGGAACGACAAATACAAAGGGCAACTGCCTCCTTTTGGATGTGTAGACGCACCTTTGGAAGCACGTGGGGTCTTAAACCGAATGTCATCATGTGGATGTACACCGCGGTGATAAGACCCCTCATCACATACGCTGCACTTGTATGGTGGCCGCGGGCCACCTTAGCTAGCGCAAAGAAACGCTTCGGCCAACTCCAACGGCTAGCTTGTCTAGGAGTGACGGGAGCAATGCGAACAGCACCCACAACGGCCCTGGAAGCCCTTCCCGGACTCGTGCCCCTTCATCTAATGATTGAGGCTGAGGCTAGAAGGGCGGCTTACAGGCTTAAGTGTGGGGGCCAGTGGACAAAGGTAGGAGGGACGCTGGGGCATTCGAGGGTCCTGTCATTTATGGCAGGGGCTCACGATACCCTCAGCATGAGGAGTGATCGTATGGTCCCCTCCTTTTCCTTCAATAAGCCATATAAAACAGTCATCCCTTCTAGAGAGGACTGGATTGCCCGTGGCCATAACCTCCTTACTCCTAAGGGACTTATCTGGTTCACAGACGGCTCTAGGACGGAGGCTGGCGCAGGGGCGGGCGTCTATGGCGAATCACCTAGAGTGAAGCGTGCGTTCTCACTGGGCAGGTACGACACCGTATTTCAGGCCGAGGTGTTTGCCATCCTGGCCTGTGTTTATGAAAACCTAGACAGAGGTTTTACTAACAAGCATATCTACATCTGCTCGGATAGCCAGGCCGCTCTCTTAGCCCTGAATTCCTTCAGGGTGTCTTCGGAACTAGTGTCTGAATGTCGAGCGGCGCTAACGAGACTCTGCGTGCAGAACTCTGTAAAGTTGCTGTGGGTACCAGGTCATAGCAACATTGACGGTAACGAAGAGGCGGATCAGTTGGCTAGGCAGGGCTCCAGTGGTGACCCGCCTGGACCCGAGCCAATTCTTGGGATACCATATTGCAACGTAAAGCTAGAAATGAAGAAATGGGTCTGGACCCGGTTCCTTCGTGAATGGTCTTTACAGCAGGGACTAAGGCAAGCTAAACTCTTTATTGGGGAGTTATCGCTGTCGACGTCCAAAGAGCTTCTAAAACTCAGTAAGAAGCAAATTAGGATAGTAACAGGACTCCTAACAGGGCACTGTCACCTCAACAAACACCTGCACAGAATCGGTATCACAAATGATCCGATCTGCAGGCTATGCGGGGAAGAGGAAGAATCTTCCCAGCACATATTATGCCAGTGTGTCAGACTGATGACCCTGCGACACAAACACTTCGGCGCAGCGTTTTTACAACCGGAGGATATAAGGCTCATCCCTATAGGCCAAGTGCTAGCCTTTGCGGTTGGTACCGGCCTATTCAAAGACGAGATATAAAAAGCGGTACGCACAATGGGCCTCAGGCCTGAGTGCCGCGGGGTCAACTCCCGCACCGCAAAAGAAGAAGAAGAATAATTGATTAATTGTGGTTCTTCGACAAAGAGAGTGGTTCCAAAAGTGCACAAAATAATTTTTAGCTGTCACGCAATGTTACCTACCGATTGCAAACTATATATAAAAGCTTTAATAATACCTGCAAACGCGTTTTGACACGTTTGAATTGCTTTGAATAGGAAACAAATAGAACGAAAATTTTGTTTGTTGTGTAGTCTAAAAGTTCAATATTACGTTTGCGGAAGATATGCAAATGGGGTGTGCACAATGCCTATAAATATAGTCAGCGGTCTATAATTGATTAATTGTGGTTCTTCGACAAAGAGAGTGCTTCCAAAAGTGCACAAAATAATTTTTAGCTGTCACACAATGTTACCTACCGATTGCAAACTATATATAAAAGCTTTAATAATACCTGCAAACGCGTTTTGACACGTTTGAATTGCTTTGAATAGGAAACAAATAGAACGAAAATTTTGTTTGTTGTGTAGTCTAAAAGTTCAATATTACGTTTGCGGAAGATATGCAACTGGGGTGTGCACAATGCCTATAAATATAGTCAGCGGTCTATAATTGATTAATTATGGTTCTTCGACAAAGAGAGTGCTTCCAAAAGTGCACAAAATAATTCTTAGGTGTCACGCAATGTTACCTACCGATTGCAAACTATATATAAAAGCTTTAATAATACCTGCAAACGCGTTTTGACACGTTTGAATTGCTTTGAATAGGAAACAAATAGAACGAAAATTTTATTTGTTGTGTAGTCTAAAAGTTCAATATTACGTTTGCGGAAGATATGCAACTGGGGTGTGCACAATGCCTATAAATATAGTCAGGGGTCTATAATTGATTAATTGTGGTTCTTCGACAAAGAGAGTGCTTCCAAAAGTGCACAAAATAATTTTTAGCTGTCACGCAATGTTACGTACCGATTGCAAACTATATATAAAAGCTTTAATAATACCTGCAAACGCGTTTTGACACGTTTGAATTGCTTTGAATAGGAAACAAATAGAACGAAAATTTTATTTGTTGTGTAGTCTAAAAGTTCAATATTACGTTTGCGGAAGATATGCAACTGGGGTGTGCACAATGCCTATAAATATAGTCAGGGGTCTATAATTGATTAATTGTGGTTCTTCGACAAAGAGAGTGCTTCCAAAAGTGCACAAAATAATTCTTAGGTGTCACGCAATGTTACCTACCGATTGCAAACTATATATAAAAGCTTTAATAATACCTGCAAACGCGTTTTGACACGTTTGAATTGCTTTGAATAGGAAACAAATAGAACGAAAATTTTGTTTGTTGTGTAGTCTAAAAGTTCAATATTACGTTTGCGGAAGATATGCAAATGGGGTGTGCACAATGCCTATAAATATAGTCAGCGGTCTATAATTGATTAATTGTGGTTCTTCGACAAAGAGAGTGCTTCCAAAAGTGCACAAAATAATTTTTAGCTGTCACGCAATGTTACCTACCGATTGCAAACTATATATAAAAGCTTTAATAATACCTGCAAACGCGTTTTGACACGTTTGAATTGCTTTGAATAGGAAACAAATAGAACGAAAATTTTGTTTGTTGTGTAGTCTAAAAGTTCAATATTACGTTTGCGGAAGATATGCAACTGGGGTGTGCACAATGCCTATAAATATAGTCAGCGGTCTATAATTGATTAATTATGGTTCTTCGACAAAGAGAGTGCTTCCAAAAGTGCACAAAATAATTCTTAGGTGTCACGCAATGTTACCTACCGATTGCAAACTATATACAAAAGCTTTAATAATACCTGCAAACGCGTTTTGACACGTTTGAATTGCTTTGAATAGGAAACAAATAGAACGAAAATTTTATTTGTTGTGTAGTCTAAAAGTTCAATATTACGTTTGCGGAAGATATGCAACTGGGGTGTGCACAATGCCTATAAATATAGTCAGGGGTCTATAATTGATTAATTGTGGTTCTTCGACAAAGAGAGTGCTTCCAAAAGTGCACAAAATAATTCTTAGGTGTCACGCAATGTTACCTACCGATTGCAAACTATATATAAAAGCTTTAATAATACCTGCAAACGCGTTTTGACACGTTTGAATTGCTTTGAATAGGAAACAAATAGAACGAAAATTTTATTTGTTGTGTAGTCTAAAAGTTCAATATTACGTTTGCGGAAGCTATGCAACTGGGGTGTGCACAATGCCTATAAATATAGTCAGGGGTCTATAATTGATTAATTGTGGTTCTTCGACAAAGAGAGTGCTTCCAAAAGTGCACAAAATAATTCTTAGGTGTCACGCAATGTTACCTACCGATTGCAAACTATATATAAAAGCTTTAATAATACCTGCAAACGCGTTTTGACACGTTTGAATTGCTTTGAATAGGAAACAAATAGAACGAAAATTTTATTTGTTGTGTAGTCTAAAAGTTCAATATTACGTTTGCGGAAGATATGCAACTGGGGTGTGCACAATGCCTATAAATATAGTCAGGGGTCTATAATTGATTAATTGTGGTTCTTCGACAAAAAGAGTGCTTCCAAAAGTGCACAAAATAATTCTTAGCTGTCACGCAATGTTACCTGCCGATTGCAAACTATATATAAAAGCTTTAATAATACCTGCAAACGCGTTTTGACACGTTTGAATTACTTTGAATAGGAAACAAATACATCGAAAATTTTATTTGTTGTGTAGTCTAAAAGTTCAATATTACGTTTGCGGAAGATATGCAACTGGGGTGTGCACAATGCCTATAAATATAGTCAGCGGTCTATAATTGATTAATTATGGTTTTTCGACAAAGAGAGTGCTTCCAAAAGTGCACAAAATAATTCTTAGGTGTCACGAAATGTTACCTACCGATTGCAAACTATATATAAAAGCTTTAATAATACCTGCAAACGCGTTTTGACACGTTTGAATTGCTTTGAATAGGAAACAAATAGAACGAAAATTTTATTTGTTGTGTAGTATAAAAGTTCAATATTACGTTTGCGGAAGATATGCAACTGGGGTGTGCACAATGCCTATAAATATAGTCAGCGGTCTATAATTGATTAATTGTGGTTCTTCAACAAAGAGAGTGCTTCCAAAAGTGCACAAAATAATTCTTAGGTGTCACGCAATGTTACCTACCGATTGCAAACTATATATAAAAGCTTTAATAATACCTGCAAACGCGTTTTGACACGTTTGAATTGCTTTGAATAGGAAACAAATAGAACGAAAATTTTATTTGTTGTGTAGTCTAAAAGTTCAATATTACGTTTGCGGAAGATATGCAACTGGGGTGTGCACAATGCCTATAAATATAGTCAGGGGTCTATAATTGATTAATTGTGGTTCTTCGACAAAGAGAGTGCTTCCAAAAGTGCACAAAATAATTCTTAGGTGTCACGCAATGTTACCTACCGATTGCAAACTATATATAAAAGCTTTAATAATACCTGCAAACGCGTTTTGCCACGTTTGAATTGCTTTGAATAGGAAACAAATAGAACGAAAATTTTATTTGTTGTGTAGTCTAAAAGTTCAATATTACGTTTGCGGAAGATATGCAACTGGGGTGTGCACAATGCCTATAAATATAGTCAGCGGTCTATAATTGATTAATTGTGGTTCTTCAACAAAGAGAGTGCTTCCAAAAGTGCACAAAATAATTCTTAGGTGTCACGCAATGTTACCTACCGATTGCAAACTATATATAAAAGCTTTAATAATACCTGCAAACGCGTTTTGACACGTTTGAATTGCTTTGAATAGGAAACAAATAGAACGAAAATTTTATTTGTTGTGTAGTCTAAAAGTTCAATATTACGTTTGCGGAAGATATGCAACTGGGGTGTGCACAATGCCTATAAATATAGTCAGCGGTCTATAATTGATTAATTGTGGTTCTTCAACAAAGAGAGTGCTTCCAAAAGTGCACAAAATAATTCTTAGGTGTCACGCAATGTTACCTACCGATTGCAAACTATATATAAAAGCTTTAATAATACCTGCAAACGCGTTTTGACACGTTTGAATTGCTTTGAATAGGAAACAAATAGAACGAAAATTTTATTTGTTGTGTAGTCTAAAAGTTCAATATTACGTTTGCGGAAGATATGCAACTGGGGTGTGCACAATGCCTATAAATATAGTCAGCGGTCTATAATTGATTAATTGTGGTTCTTCAACAAAGAGAGTGCTTCCAAAAGTGCACAAAATAATTCTTAGGTGTCACGCAATGTTACCTACCGATTGCAAACTATATATAAAAGCTTTAATAATACCTGCAAACGCGTTTTGACACGTTTGAATTGCTTTGAATAGGAAACAAATAGAACGAAAATTTTATTTGTTGTGTAGTCTAAAAGTTCAATATTACGTTTGCGGAAGATATGCAACTGGGGTGTGCACAATGCCTATAAATATAGTCAGCGGTCTATAATTGATTAATTGTGGTTCTTCAACAAAGAGAGTGCTTCCAAAAGTGCACAAAATAATTCTTAGGTGTCACGCAATGTTACCTACCGATTGCAAACTATATATAAAAGCTTTAATAATACCTGCAAACGCGTTTTGACACGTTTGAATTGCTTTGAATAGGAAACAAATAGAACGAAAATTTTATTTGTTGTGTAGTCTAAAAGTTCAATATTACGTTTGCGGAAGATATGCAACTGGGGTGTGCACAATGCCTATAAATATAGTCAGGGGTCTATAATTGATTAATTGAGGTTCTTCGACAAAGAGAGTGCTTCCAAAAGTGCACAAAATAATTCTTAGGTGTCACGCAATGTTACCTACCGATTGCAAACTATATATAAAAGCTTTAATAATACCTGCAAACGCGTTTTGACACGTTTGAATTGCTTTGAATAGGAAACAAATAGAACGAAAATTTTATTTGTTGTGTAGTCTAAAAGTTCAATATTACGTTTGCGGAAGATATGCAACTGGGGTGTGCACAATGCCTATAAATATAGTCAGGGGTCTATAATTGATTAATTGTGGTTCTTCGACAAAGAGAGTGCTTCCAAAAGTGCACAAAATAATTCTTAGGTGTCACGCAATGTTACCTACCGATTGCAAACTATATATAAAAGCTTTAATAATACCTGCAAACGCGTTTTGACACGTTTGAATTGCTTTGAATAGGAAACAAATAGAACGAAAATTTTATTTGTTGTGTAGTCTAAAAGTTCAATATTACGTTTGCGGAAGATATGCAACTGGGGTGTGCACAATGCCTATAAATATAGTCAGGGGTCTATAATTGATTAATTGTGGTTCTTCGACAAAGAGAGTGCTTCCAAAAGTGCACAAAATAATTCTTAGGTGTCACGCAATGTTACCTACCGATTGCAAACTATATATAAAAGCTTTAATAATACCTGCAAACGCGTTTTGACACGTTTGAATTGCTTTGAATAGGAAACAAATAGAACGAAAATTTTATTTGTTGTGTAGTCTAAAAGTTCAATATTACGTTTGCGGAAGATATGCAACTGGGGTGTGCACAATGCCTATAAATATAGTCAGGGGTCTATAATTGATTAATTGTGGTTCTTCGACAAAGAGAGTGCTTTCAAAAGTGCACAAAATAATTCTTAGGTGTCACGCAATGTTACCTACCGATTGCAAACTATATATAAAAGCTTTAATAATACCTGCAAACGCGTTTTGACACGTTTGAATTGCTTTGAATAGGAAACAAATAGAACGAAAATTTTATTTGTTGTGTAGTCTAAAAGTTCAATATTACGTTTGCGGAAGATATGCAACTGGGGTGTGCACAATGCCTATAAATATAGTCAGCGGTCTATAATTGATTAATTATGGTTTTTCGACAAAGAGAGTGCTTCCAAAAGTGCACAAAATAATTCTTAGGTGTCACGCAATGTTACCTACCGATTGCAAACTATATATAAAAGCTTTAATAATACCTGCAAACGCGTTTTGACACGTTTGAATTGCTTTGAATAGGAAACAAATAGAACGAAAATTTTATTTGTTGTGTAGTCTAAAAGTTCAATATTACGTTTGCGGAAGATATGCAACTGGGGTGTGCACAATGCCTATAAATATAGTCAGCGGTCTATAATTGATTAATTATGGTTTTTCGACAAAGAGAGTGCTTCCAAAAGTGCACAAAATAATTCTTAGGTGTCACGCAATGTTACCTACCGATTGCAAACTATATATAAAAGCTTTAATAATACCTGCAAACGCGTTTTGACACGTTTGAATTGCTTTGAATAGGAAACAAATAGAACGAAAATTTTATTTGTTGCGTAGTCTAAAAGTTCAATATTACGTTTGCGGAAGATATGCAACTGGGGTGTGCACAATGCCTATAAATATAGTCAGGGGTCTATAATTGATTAATTATGGTTTTTCGACAAAGAGAGTGCTTCCAAAAGTGCACAAAATAATTCTTAGGTGTCACGCAATGTTACCTACCGATTGCAAACTATATATAAAAGCTTTAATAATACCTGCAAACGCGTTTTGACACGTTTGAATTGCTTTGAATAGGAAACAAATAGAACGAAAATTTTATTTGTTGTGTAGTCTAAAAGTTCAATATTACGTTTGCGGAAGATATGCAACTGGGGTGTGCACAATGCCTATAAATATAGTCAGCGGTCTATAATTGATTAATTGTGGTTCTTCAACAAAGAGAGTGCTTCCAAAAGTGCACAAAATAATTCTTAGGTGTCACGCAATGTTACCTACCGATTGCAAACTATATATAAAAGCTTTAATAATACCTGCAAACGCGTTTTGACACGTTTGAATTGCTTTGAATAGGAAACAAATAGAACGAAAATTTTATTTTTTGTGTAGTCTAAAAGTTCAATATTACGTTTGCGGAAGATATGCAACTGGGGTGTGCACAATGCCTATAAATATAGTCAGCGGTCTATAATTGATTAATTGTGGTTCTTCAACAAAGAGAGTGCTTCCAAAAGTGCACAAACTAATTCTTAGGTGTCACGCAATGTTACCTACCGATTGCAAACTATATATAAAAGCTTTAATAATACCTGCAAACGCGTTTTGACACGTTTGAATTGCTTTGAATAGGAAACAAATAGAACGAAAATTTTATTTGTTGTGTAGTCTAAAAGTTCAATATTACGTTTGCGGAAGATATGCAACTGGGGTGTGCACAATGCCTATAAATATAGTCAGCGGTCTATAATTGATTAATTGTGGTTCTTCAACAAAGAGAGTGCTTCCAAAAGTGCACAAAATAATTCTTAGGTGTCACGCAATGTTACCTACCGATTGCAAACTATATATAAAAGCTTTAATAATACCTGCAAACGCGTTTTGACACGTTTGAATTGCTTTGAATAGGAAACAAATAGAACGAAAATTTTATTTGTTGTGTAGTCTAAAAGTTCAATATTACGTTTGCGGAAGATATGCAACTGGGGTGTGCACAATGCCTATAAATATAGTCAGGGGTCTATAATTGATTAATTGAGGTTCTTCGACAAAGAGAGTGCTTCCAAAAGTGCACAAAATAATTCTTAGGTGTCACGCAATGTTACCTACCGATTGCAAACTATATATAAAAGCTTTAATAATACCTGCAAACGCGTTTTGACACGTTTGAATTGCTTTGAATAGGAAACAAATAGAACGAAAATTTTATTTGTTGTGTAGTCTAAAAGTTCAATATTACGTTTGCGGAAGATATGCAACTGGGGTGTGCACAATGCCTATAAATATAGTCAGGGGTCTATAATTGATTAATTGTGGTTCTTCGACAAAGAGAGTGCTTCCAAAAGTGCACAAAATAATTCTTAGGTGTCACGCAATGTTACCTACCGATTGCAAACTATATATAAAAGCTTTAATAATACCTGCAAACGCGTTTTGACACGTTTGAATTGCTTTGAATAGGAAACAAATAGAACGAAAATTTTATTTGTTGTGTAGTCTAAAAGTTCAATATTACGTTTGCGGAAGATATGCAACTGGGGTGTGCACAATGCCTATAAATATAGTCAGGGGTCTATAATTGATTAATTGTGGTTCTTCGACAAAGAGAGTGCTTCCAAAAGTGCACAAAATAATTCTTAGGTGTCACGCAATGTTACCTACCGATTGCAAACTATATATAAAAGCTTTAATAATACCTGCAAACGCGTTTTGACACGTTTGAATTGCTTTGAATAGGAAACAAATAGAACGAAAATTTTATTTGTTGTGTAGTCTAAAAGTTCAATATTACGTTTGCGGAAGATATGCAACTGGGGTGTGCACAATGCCTATAAATATAGTCAGGGGTCTATAATTGATTAATTGTGGTTCTTCGACAAAGAGAGTGCTTTCAAAAGTGCACAAAATAATTCTTAGGTGTCACGCAATGTTACCTACCGATTGCAAACTATATATAAAAGCTTTAATAATACCTGCAAACGCGTTTTGACACGTTTGAATTGCTTTGAATAGGAAACAAATAGAACGAAAATTTTATTTGTTGTGTAGCCTAAAAGTTCAATATTACGTTTGCGGAAGATATGCAACTGGGGTGTGCACAATGCCTATAAATATAGTCAGCGGTCTATAATTGATTAATTATGGTTTTTCGACAAAGAGAGTGCTTCCAAAAGTGCACAAAATAATTCTTAGGTGTCACGCAATGTTACCTACCGATTGCAAACTATATATAAAAGCTTTAATAATACCTGCAAACGCGTTTTGACACGTTTGAATTGCTTTGAATAGGAAACAAATAGAACGAAAATTTTATTTGTTGTGTAGTCTAAAAGTTCAATATTACGTTTGCGGAAGATATGCAACTGGGGTGTGCACAATGCCTATAAATATAGTCAGCGGTCTATAATTGATTAATTATGGTTTTTCGACAAAGAGAGTGCTTCCAAAAGTGCACAAAATAATTCTTAGGTGTCACGCAATGTTACCTACCGATTGCAAACTATATATAAAAGCTTTAATAATACCTGCAAACGCGTTTTGACACGTTTGAATTGCTTTGAATAGGAAACAAATAGAACGAAAATTTTATTTGTTGCGTAGTCTAAAAGTTCAATATTACGTTTGCGGAAGATATGCAACTGGGGTGTGCACAATGCCTATAAATATAGTCAGCGGTCTATAATTGATTAATTATGGTTTTTCGACAAAGAGAGTGCTTCCAAAAGTGCACAAAATAATTCTTAGGTGTCACGCAATGTTACCTACCGATTGCAAACTATATATAAAAGCTTTAATAATACCTGCAAACGCGTTTTGACACGTTTGAATTGCTTTGAATAGGAAACAAATAGAACGAAAATGTTATTTGTTGTGTAGTCTAAAAGTTCAATATTACGTTTGCGGAAGATATGCAACTGGGGTGTGCACAATGCCTATAAATATAGTCAGCGGTCTATAATTGATTAATTGTGGTTCTTCAACAAAGAGAGTGCTTCCAAAAGTGCACAAAATAATTCTTAGGTGTCACGCAATGTTACCTACCGATTGCAAACTATATATAAAAGCTTTAATAATACCTGCAAACGCGTTTTGACACGTTTGAATTGCTTTGAATAGGAAACAAATAGAACGAAAATTTTATTTGTTGTGTAGTCTAAAAGTTCAATATTACGTTTGCGGAAGATATGCAACTGGGGTGTGCACAATGCCTATAAATATAGTCAGGGGTCTATAATTGATTAATTGTGGTTCTTCGACAAAGAGAGTGCTTCCAAAAGTGCACAAAATAATTCTTAGGTGTCACGCAATGTTACCTACCGATTGCAAACTATATATAAAAGCTTTAATAATACCTGCAAACGCGTTTTGACACGTTTGAATTGCTTTGAATAGGAAACAAATAGAACGAAAATTTTATTTGTTGTGTAGTCTAAAAGTTCAATATTACGTTTGCGGAAGATATGCAACTGGGGTGTGCACAATGCCTATAAATATAGTCAGGGGTCTATAATTGATTAATTGTGGTTCTTCGACAAAAAGAGAGCTTCCAAAAGTGCACAAAATAATTCTTAGCTGTCACGCAATGTTACCTGCCGATTGCAAACTATATATAAAAGCTTTAATAATACCTGCAAACGCGTTTTGACACGTTTGAATTACTTTGAATAGGAAACAAATACATCGAAAATTTTATTTGTTGTGTAGTCTAAAAGTTCAATATTACGTTTGCGGAAGATATGCAACTGGGGTGTGCACAATGCCTATAAATATAGTCAGCGGTCTATAATTGATTAATTATGGTTTTTCGACAAAGAGAGTGCTTCCAAAAGTGCACAAAATAATTCTTAGGTGTCACGCAATGTTACCTACCGATTGCAAACTATATATAAAAGCTTTAATAATACCTGCAAACGCGTTTTGACACGTTTGAATTGCTTTGAATAGGAAACAAATAGAACGAAAATTTTATTTGTTGTGTAGTCTAAAAGTTCAATATTACGTTTGCGGAAGATATGCAACTGGGGTGTGCACAATGCCTATAAATATAGTCAGGGGTCTATAATTGATTAATTGTGGTTCTTCGACAAAGAGAGTGCTTCCAAAAGTGCACAAAATAATTCTTAGCTGTCACGCAATGTTACCTACCGATTGCAAACTATATATAAAAGCTTTAATAATACCTGCAAACGCGTTTTGACACGTTTGAATTGCTTTGAATAGGAAACAAATAGAACGAAAATTGTATTTGTTGTGTAGTCTAAAAGTTCAATATTACGTTTGCGGAAGATATGCAACTGGGGTGTGCACAATGCCTATAAATATAGTCAGCGGTCTATAATTGATTAATTGTGGTTCTTCGACAAAGAGAGTGCTTCCAAAAGTGCACAAAATAATTCTTAGCTGTCACGCAATGTTACCTACCGATTGCAAACTATATATAAAAGCTTTAATAATACCTGCAAACGCGTTTTGACACGTTTGAATTGCTTTGCATAGGAAACAAATAGAACGAAAATGTTATTTGTTGTGTAGTCTAAAAGTTCAATATACGTTTGCGGAAGATATGCAACTGGGGTGTGCACAATGCCTATAAATATAGTCAGCGGTCTATAATTGATTAATTGTGGTTCTTCAACAAAGAGAGTGCTTCCAAAAGTGCACAAAATAATTCTTAGGTGTCACGCAATGTTACCTACCGATTGCAAACTATATATAAAAGCTTTAATAATACCTGCAAACGCGTTTTGACACGTTTGAATTGCTTTGAATAGGAAACAAATAGAACGAAAATTTTATTTGTTGTGTAGTCTAAAAGTTCAATATTACGTTTGCGGAAGATATGCAACTGGGGTGTGCACAATGCCTATAAATATAGTCAGGGGTCTATAATTGATTAATTGTGGTTCTTCGACAAAGAGAGTGCTTCCAAAAGTGCACAAAATAATTCTTAGGTGTCACGCAATGTTACCTACCGATTGCAAACTATATATAAAAGCTTTAATAATACCTGCAAACGCGTTTTGACACGTTTGAATTGCTTTGAATAGGAAACAAATAGAACGAAAATTTTATTTGTTGTGTAGTCTAAAAGTTCAATATTACGTTTGCGGAAGATATGCAACTGGGGTGTGCACAATGCCTATAAATATAGTCAGGGGTCTATAATTGATTAATTGTGGTTCTTCGACAAAAAGAGAGCTTCCAAAAGTGCACAAAATAATTCTTAGCTGTCACGCAATGTTACCTGCCGATTGCAAACTATATATAAAAGCTTTAATAATACCTGCAAACGCGTTTTGACACGTTTGAATTACTTTGAATAGGAAACAAATACATCGAAAATTTTATTTGTTGTGTAGTCTAAAAGTTCAATATTACGTTTGCGGAAGATATGCAACTGGGGTGTGCACAATGCCTATAAATATAGTCAGCGGTCTATAATTGATTAATTATGGTTTTTCGACAAAGAGAGTGCTTCCAAAAGTGCACAAAATAATTCTTAGGTGTCACGCAATGTTACCTACCGATTGCAAGCTATATATAAAAGCTTTAATAATACCTGCAAACGCGTTTTGACACGTTTGAATTGCTTTGAATAGGAAACAAATAGAACGAAAATTTTATTTGTTGTGTAGTCTAAAAGTTCAATATTACGTTTGCGGAAGATATGCAACTGGGGTGTGCACAATGCCTATAAATATAGTCAGGGGTCTATAATTGATTAATTGTGGTTCTTCGACAAAAAGAGAGCTTCCAAAAGTGCACAAAATAATTCTTAGCTGTCACGCAATGTTACCTGCCGATTGCAAACTATATATAAAAGCTTTAATAATACCTGCAAACGCGTTTTGACACGTTTGAATTACTTTGAATAGGAAACAAATACATCGAAAATTTTATTTGTTGTGTAGTCTAAAAGTTCAATATTACGTTTGCGGAAGATATGCAACTGGGGTGTGCACAATGCCTATAAATATAGTCAGCGGTCTATAATTGATTAATTATGGTTTTTCGACAAAGAGAGTGCTTCCAAAAGTGCACAAAATAATTCTTAGGTGTCACGCAATGTTACCTACCGATTGCAAACTATATATAAAAGCTTTAATAATACCTGCAAACGCGTTTTGACACGTTTGAATTGCTTTGAATAGGAAACAAATAGAACGAAAATTTTATTTGTTGTGTAGTCTAAAAGTTCAATATTACGTTTGCGGAAGATATGCAACTGGGGTGTGCACAATGCCTATAAATATAGTCAGCGGTCTATAATTGATTAATTATGGTTTTTCGACAAAGAGAGTGCTTCCAAAAGTGCACAAAATAATTCTTAGGTGTCACGCAATGTTACCTACCGATTGCAAACTATATATAAAAGCTTTAATAATACCTGCAAACGCGTTTTGACACGTTTGAATTGCTTTGAATAGGAAACAAATAGAACGAAAATTTTATTTGTTGTGTAGTCTAAAAGTTCAATATTACGTTTGCGGAAGATATGCAACTGGGGTGTGCACAATGCCTATAAATATAGTCAGCGGTCTATAATTGATTAATTATGGTTTTTCGACAAAGAGAGTGCTTCCAAAAGTGCACAAAATAATTCTTAGGTGTCACGCAATGTTACCTACCGATTGCAAACTATATATAAAAGCTTTAATAATACCTGCAAACGCGTTTTGACACGTTTGAATTGCTTTGAATAGGAAACAAATAGAACGAAAATTTTATTTGTTGTGTAGTCTAAAAGTTCAATATTACGTTTGCGGAAGATATGCAACTGGGGTGTGCACAATGCCTATAAATATAGTCAGGGGTCTATAATTGATTAATTGTGGTTCTTCGACAAAGAGAGTGCTTCCAAAAGTGCACAAAATAATTCTTAGGTGTCACGCAATGTTACCTACCGATTGCAAACTATATATAAAAGCTTTAATAATACCTGCAAACGCGTTTTGACACGTTTGAATTGCTTTGAATAGGAAACAAATAGAACGAAAATTTTATTTGTTGTGTAGTCTAAAAGTTCAATATTACGTTTGCGGAAGATATGCAACTGGGGTGTGCACAATGCCTATAAATATAGTCAGCGGTCTATAATTGATTAATTATGGTTTTTCGACAAAGAGAGTGCTTCCAAAAGTGCACAAAATAATTCTTAGGTGTCACGCAATGTTACCTACCGATTGCAAACTATATATAAAAGCTTTAATAATACCTGCAAACGCGTTTTGACACGTTTGAATTGCTTTGAATAGGAAACAAATAGAACGAAAATTTTATTTGTTGTGTAGTCTAAAAGTTCAATATTACGTTTGCGGAAGATATGCAACTGGGGTGTGCACAATGCCTATAAATATAGTCAGCGGTCTATAATTGATTAATTATGGTTTTTCGACAAAGAGAGTGCTTCCAAAAGTGCACAAAATAATTCTTAGGTGTCACGCAATGTTACCTACCGATTGCAAACTATATATAAAAGCTTTAATAATACCTGCAAACGCGTTTTGACACGTTTGAATTGCTTTGAATAGGAAACAAATAGAACGAAAATTTTATTTGTTGTGTAGTCTAAAAGTTCAATATTACGTTTGCGGAAGATATGCAACTGGGGTGTGCACAATGCCTATAAATATAGTCAGGGGTCTATAATTGATTAATTGTGGTTCTTCGACAAAGAGAGTGCTTCCAAAAGTGCACAAAATAATTCTTAGCTGTCACGCAATGTTACCTACCGATTGCAAACTATATATAAAAGCTTTAATAATACCTGCAAACGTGTTTTGACACGTTTGAATTGCTTTGAATAGGAAACAAATAGAACGAAAATTGTATTTGTTGTGTAGTCTAAAAGTTCAATATTACGTTTGCGGAAGATATGCAACTGGGGTGTGCACAATGCCTATAAATATAGTCAGCGGTCTATAATTGATTAATTGTGGTTCTTCGACAAAGAAAGTGCTTCCAAAAGTGCACAAAATAATTCTTAAGTGTCACGCAATGTTACCTACCGATTGCAAACTATATATAAAAGCTTTAATAATACCTGCAAACGCGTTTTGACACGTTTGAATTGCTTTGCATAGGAAACAAATAGAACGAAAATGTTATTTGTTGTGTAGTCTAAAAGTTCAATATTACGTTTGCGGAAGATATGCAACTGGGGTGTGCACAATGCCTATAAATATAGTCAGCGGTCTATAATTGATTAATTGTGGTTCTTCAACAAAGAGAGTGCTTCCAAAAGTGCACAAAATAATTCTTAGCTGTCACGCAATGTTACCTACCGATTGCAAACTATATATAAAAGCTTTAATAATACCTGCAAACGCGTTTTGACAAGTTTTAATTGCTTTGAATAGGAAACAAATAGAACGAAAATTGTATTTGTTGTGTAGTCTAAAAGTTCAATATTACGTTTGCGGAAGATATGCAACTGGGGTGTGCACAATGCCTATAAATATAGTCAGCGATCTATAATTGATTAATTATCGTTCTTCGACAAAGAGGGTGCTTCCAAAAGTGCACAAAATAATTCTTAGGTGTCACGCAATGTTAGCGACCGACTGCAAACTATATATAAAAGCTTTAATAATACCTGCAAACGCGTTTTGACACGTTTGAATTGCTTTGAATAGGAAACAAATAGAACGAAAATTTTATTTGTTGTGTAGTCTAAAAGTTCAATATTACGTTTGCGGAAGATATGCAACTGGGGTGTGCACAATGCCTATAAATATAGTCAGGGGTCTATAATTGATTAATTGTGGTTCTTCGACAAAGAGAGTGCTTCCAAAAGTGCACAAAATAATTCTTAAGTGTCACGCAATGTTACCTACCGATTGCAAACTATATATAAAAGCTTTAATAATACCTGCAAACGCGTTTTGACACGTTTGAATTGCTTTGAATAGGAAAAAATAGAACGAAAATTTTATTTGTTGTGTAGTCTAAAAGTTCAATATTACGTTTGCGGAAGATATGCAACTGGGGTGTGCACAATGCCTATAAATATTGTCAGCGGTCTATAATATTGATTAATTATGGTTCTTCGACAAAGAGAGTGCTTCCAAAAGTGCACAAAATAATTCTTAGGTGTCACGCAATGTTACCTACCGATTGCAAACTATATATAAAAGCTTTAATAATACCTGCAAACGCGTTTTGACACGTTTGAATTGCTTTGAATAGGAAACAAATAGAACGAAAATTTTATTTGTTGTGTAGTCTAAAAGTTCAATATTACGTTTGCGGAAGATATGCAACTGGGGTGTGCACAATGCCTATAAATATAGTCAGGGGTCTATAACTGATTAATTGTGGTTCTTCGACAAAGAGAGTGCTTCCAAAAGTGCACAAATTAATTCTTAGCTGTCACGCAATGTTACCTACCGATTGCAAACTATATATAAAAGCATTAATAATACCTGCAAACGCGTTTTGACACGTTTGAATTACTTTGAATAGGAAACAAATAGAACGAAAATTGTATTTTTTGTGTAGTCTAAAAGTTCAATATTACGTTTGCGGAAGATATGCAACTGGGGTGTGCACAATGCCTATAAATATAGTCAGCGGTCTATAATTGATTAATTGTGGTTCTTTGACAAAGAGAGTGCTTCCAAAAGTGCACAAAATAATTCTTAGGTGTCACGCAATGTTACCTACCGATTGCAAACTATATATAAAAGCTTTAATAATACCTGCAAACGCGTTTTGACACGTTTGAATTGCTTTGAATAGGAAACAAATAGAACGAAAATTTTATTTGTTGTGTAGTCTAAAAGTTCAATATTACGTTTGCGGAAGATATGCAACTGGGGTGTGCACAATGCCTATAAATATAGTCAGGGGTCTATAATTGATTAATTGTGGTTCTTTGACAAAGAGAGTGCTTCCAAAGTGCACAAAATAATTATTAAGTGTCACGCAATGTTACCTACCGATTTCAAACTATATATAAAAGCTTTAATAATACCTGCAAACGCGTTTTGACACGTTTGAATTGCTATGAATAGGAAACAAATAGAAAGAAAATTTTATTTGTTGTGTAGTCTAAAAGTTCAATATTACGTTTGCGGAAGATATGCAACTGGGGTGTGCACAATGCCTATAAATATAGTCAACGGTCTATAATTGATTAATTGTGGTTCTTCGACAAAGAGAGTGCTTCCAAAAGTGCACAAAATAATTCTTAGCTGTGACGCAATGTTACCTACCTATTGCAAACTATATATAAAAGCATTAATAATACCTGCAAACGCGTTTTGACACGTTTGAATTGCTTTGAATAGGAAACAAATACAACGAAAATTTTATTTGTTGTGTAGTCTAAAAGTTCAATATTACGTTTGCGGAAGATATGCAACTGGGGTGTGCACAATGCCTATAAATATAGTCAGGGGTCTATAATTGATTAATTGTGGTTCTTCGACAAAAAGAGTGCTTCCAAAAGTGCACAAAATAATTCTTAGCTGTCACGCAATGTTACCTACCGATTGCAAACTATATATAAAAGCTTTAATATTACCTGCAAACGCGTTTTGACACGTTTGAATTGCTTTGAATAGGAAACAAATAGAACGAAAATTTTATTTGTTGTGTAGTCTAAAAGTTCAATATTACGTTTGCGGAAGATATGCAACTGGGGTGTGCACAATGCCTATAAATATAGTCAGCGATCTATAATTGATTAATTATCGTTCTTCGACAAAGAGGGTGCTTCCAAAAGTGCACAAAATAATTCTTAGGTGTCACGCAATGTTAGCTACCGACTGCAAACTATATATAAAAGCTTTAATAATACCTGCAAACGCGTTTTGACACGTTTGAATTGCTTTGAATAGGAAACAAATAGAACGAAAATTTTATTTGTTGTGTAGTCTAAAAGTTCAATATTACGTTTGCGGAAGATATGCAACTGGGGTGTGCACAATGCCTATAAATATAGTCAGGGGTCTATAATTGATTAATTGTGGTTCTTCGACAAAGAGAGTGCTTCCAAAAGTGCACAAAATAATTCTTAAGTGTCACGCAATGTTACCTACCGATTGCAAACTATATATAAAAGCTTTAATAATACCTGCAAACGCGTTTTGACACGTTTGAATTGCTTTGAATAGGAAAAAATAGAACGAAAATTTTATTTGTTGTGTAGTCTAAAAGTTCAATATTACGTTTGCGGAAGATATGCAACTGGGGTGTGCACAATGCCTATAAATATTGTCAGCGGTCTATAATATTGATTAATTATGGTTCTTCGACAAAGAGAGTGCTTCCAAAAGTGCACAAAATAATTCTTAGGTGTCACGCAATGTTACCTACCGATTGCAAACTATATATAAAAGCTTTAATAATACCTGCAAACGCGTTTTGACACGTTTGAATTGCTTTGAATAGGAAACAAATAGAACGAAAATTTTATTTGTTGTGTAGTCTAAAAGTTCAATATTACGTTTGCGGAAGATATGCAACTGGGGTGTGCACAATGCCTATAAATATAGTCAGGGGTCTATAATTGATTAATTGTGGTTCTTTGACAAAGAGAGTGCTTCCAAAGTGCACAAAATAATTATTAAGTGTCACGCAATGTTACCTACCGATTTCAAACTATATATAAAAGCTTTAATAATACCTGCAAACGCGTTTTGACACGTTTGAATTGCTATGAATAGGAAACAAATAGAAAGAAAATTTTATTTGTTGTGTAGTCTAAAAGTTCAATATTACGTTTGCGGAAGATATGCAACTGGGGTGTGCACAATGCCTATAAATATAGTCAACGGTCTATAATTGATTAATTGTGGTTCTTCGACAAAGAGAGTGCTTCCAAAAGTGCACAAAATAATTCTTAGCTGTGACGCAATGTTACCTACCTATTGCAAACTATATATAAAAGCATTAATAATACCTGCAAACGCGTTTTGACACGTTTGAATTGCTTTGAATAGGAAACAAATACAACGAAAATTTTATTTGTTGTGTAGTCTAAAAGTTCAATATTACGTTTGCGGAAGATATGCAACTGGGGTGTGCACAATGCCTATAAATATAGTCAGGGGTCTATAATTGATTAATTGTGGTTCTTCGACAAAAAGAGTGCTTCCAAAAGTGCACAAAATAATTCTTAGCTGTCACGCAATGTTACCTACCGATTGCAAACTATATATAAAAGCTTTAATATTACCTGCAAACGCGTTTTGACACGTTTGAATTGCTTTGAATAGGAAACAAATAGAACGAAAATTTTATTTGTTGTGTAGTCTAAAAGTTCAATATTACGTTTGCGGAAGATATGCAACTGGGGTGTGCACAATGCCTATAAATATAGTCAGCGATCTATAATTGATTAATTATCGTTCTTCGACAAAGAGGGTGCTTCCAAAAGTGCACAAAATAATTCTTAGGTGTCACGCAATGTTAGCTACCGACTGCAAACTATATATAAAAGCTTTAATAATACCTGCAAACGCGTTTTGACACGTTTGAATTGCTTTGAATAGGAAACAAATAGAACGAAAATTTTATTTGTTGTGTAGTCTAAAAGTTCAATATTACGTTTGCGGAAGATATGCAACTGGGGTGTGCACAATGCCTATAAATATAGTCAGGGGTCTATAATTGATTAATTGTGGTTCTTCGACAAAGAGAGTGCTTCCAAAAGTGCACAAAATAATTCTTAAGTGTCACGCAATGTTACCTACCGATTGCAAACTATATATAAAAGCTTTAATAATACCTGCAAACGCGTTTTGACACGTTTGAATTGCTTTGAATAGGAAAAAATAGAACGAAAATTTTATTTGTTGTGTAGTCTAAAAGTTCAATATTACGTTTGCGGAAGATATGCAACTGGGGTGTGCACAATGCCTATAAATATTGTCAGCGGTCTATAATATTGATTAATTATGGTTCTTCGACAAAGAGAGTGCTTCCAAAAGTGCACAAAATAATTCTTAGGTGTCACGCAATGTTACCTACCGATTGCAAACTATATATAAAAGCTTTAATAATACCTGCAAACGCGTTTTGACACGTTTGAATTGCTTTGAATAGGAAACAAATAGAACGAAAATTTTATTTGTTGTGTAGTCTAAAAGTTCAATATTACGTTTGCGGAAGATATGCAACTGGGGTGTGCACAATGCCTATAAATATAGTCAGGGGTCTATAACTGATTAATTGTGGTTCTTCGACAAAGAGAGTGCTTCCAAAAGTGCACAAATTAATTCTTAGCTGTCACGCAATGTTACCTACCGATTGCAAACTATATATAAAAGCATTAATAATACCTGCAAACGCGTTTTGACACGTTTGAATTACTTTGAATAGGAAACAAATAGAACGAAAATTGTATTTTTTGTGTAGTCTAAAAGTTCAATATTACGTTTGCGGAAGATATGCAACTGGGGTGTGCACAATGCCTATAAATATAGTCAGCGGTCTATAATTGATTAATTGTGGTTCTTTGACAAAGAGAGTGCTTCCAAAAGTGCACAAAATAATTCTTAGGTGTCACGCAATGTTACCTACCGATTGCAAACTATATATAAAAGCTTTAATAATACCTGCAAACGCGTTTTGACACGTTTGAATTGCTTTGAATAGGAAACAAATAGAACGAAAATTTTATTTGTTGTGTAGTCTAAAAGTTCAATATTACGTTTGCGGAAGATATGCAACTGGAGTGTGCACAATGCCTATAAATATAGTCAGGGGTCTATAATTGATTAATTGTGGTTCTTTGACAAAGAGAGTGCTTCCAAAGTGCACAAAATAATTATTAAGTGTCACGCAATGTTACCTACCGATTTCAAACTATATATAAAAGCTTTAATAATACCTGCAAACGCGTTTTGACACGTTTGAATTGCTATGAATAGGAAACAAATAGAAAGAAAATTTTATTTGTTGTGTAGTCTAAAAGTTCAATATTACGTTTGCGGAAGATATGCAACTGGGGTGTGCACAATGCCTATAAATATAGTCAGGGGTCTATAATTGATTAATTGTGGTTCTTGGACAAAGAGAGTGCTTCCAAAGTGCACAAAATAATTATTAAGTGTCACGCAATGTTACCTACCGATTTCAAACTATATATAAAAGCTTTAATAATACCTGCAAACGCGTTTTGACACGTTTGAATTGCTATGAATAGGAAACAAATAGAAAGAAAATTTTATTTGTTGTGTAGTCTAAAAGTTCAATATTACGTTTGCGGAAGATATGCAACTGGAGTGTGCACAATGCCTATAAATATAGTCAACGGTCTATAATTGATTAATTGTGGTTCTTCGACAAAGAGAGTGCTTCCAAAAGTGCACAAAATAATTCTTAGCTGTGACGCAATGTTACCTACCTATTGCAAACTATATATAAAAGCATTAATAATACCTGCAAACGCGTTTTGACACGTTTGAATTGCTTTGAATAGGAAACAAATACAACGAAAATTTTATTTGTTGTGTAGTCTAAAAGTTCAATATTACGTTTGCGGAAGATATGCAACTGGGGTGTGCACAATGCCTATAAATATAGTCAGGGGTCTATAATTGATTAATTGTGGTTCTTCGACAAAAAGAGTGCTTCCAAAAGTGCACAAAATAATTCTTAGCTGTCACGCAATGTTACCTACCGATTGCAAACTATATATAAAAGCTTTAATATTACCTGCAAACGCGTTTTGACACGTTTGAATTGCTTTGAATAGGAAACAAATAGAACGAAAATTTTATTTGTTGTGTAGTCTAAAAGTTCAATATTACGTTTGCGGAAGATATGCAACTGGAGTGTGCACAATGCCTATAAATATAGTCAGCGGTCTATAATTGATTAATTGTGGTTCTTTGACAAAGAGAGTGCTTCCAAAAGTGCACAAAATAATTCTTAGGTGTCACGCAATGTTACCTACCGATTGCAAACTATATATAAAAGCTTTAATAATACCTGCAAACGCGTTTTGACACGTTTGAATTGCTTTGAATAGGAAACAAATAGAACGAAAATTTTATTTGTTGTGTAGTCTAAAAGTTCAATATTACGTTTGCGGAAGATATGCAACTGGAGTGTGCACAATGCCTATAAATATAGTCAGGGGTCTATAATTGATTAATTGTGGTTCTTTGACAAAGAGAGTGCTTCCAAAGTGCACAAAATAATTATTAAGTGTCACGCAATGTTACCTACCGATTTCAAACTATATATAAAAGCTTTAATAATACCTGCAAACGCGTTTTGACACGTTTGAATTGCTATGAATAGGAAACAAATAGAAAGAAAATTTTATTTGTTGTGTAGTCTAAAAGTTCAATATTACGTTTGCGGAAGATATGCAACTGGGGTGTGCACAATGCCTATAAATATAGTCAGGGGTCTATAATTGATTAATTGTGGTTCTTTGACAAAGAGAGTGCTTCCAAAGTGCACAAAATAATTATTAAGTGTCACGCAATGTTACCTACCGATTTCAAACTATATATAAAAGCTTTAATAATACCTGCAAACGCGTTTTGACACGTTTGAATTGCTATGAATAGGAAACAAATAGAAAGAAAATTTTATTTGTTGTGTAGTCTAAAAGTTCAATATTACGTTTGCGGAAGATATGCAACTGGAGTGTGCACAATGCCTATAAATATAGTCAACGGTCTATAATTGATTAATTGTGGTTCTTCGACAAAGAGAGTGCTTCCAAAAGTGCACAAAATAATTCTTAGCTGTGACGCAATGTTACCTACCTATTGCAAACTATATATAAAAGCATTAATAATACCTGCAAACGCGTTTTGACACGTTTGAATTGCTTTGAATAGGAAACAAATACAACGAAAATTTTATTTGTTGTGTAGTCTAAAAGTTCAATATTACGTTTGCGGAAGATATGCAACTGGGGTGTGCACAATGCCTATAAATATAGTCAGGGGTCTATAATTGATTAATTGTGGTTCTTCGACAAAAAGAGTGCTTCCAAAAGTGCACAAAATAATTCTTAGCTGTCACGCAATGTTACCTACCGATTGCAAACTATATATAAAAGCTTTAATATTACCTGCAAACGCGTTTTGACACGTTTGAATTGCTTTGAATAGGAAACAAATAGAACGAAAATTTTATTTGTTGTGTAGTCTAAAAGTTCAATATTACGTTTGCGGAAGATATGCAACTGGGGTGTGCACAATGCCTATAAATATAGTCAGCGGTCTATAATTGATTAATTATGGTTCTTCGACAAAGAGAGTGCTTCCAAAAGTGCACAAAATAATTCTTAGGTGTCACGCAATGTTACCTACCGATTGCAAACTATATATAAAAGCTTTAATAATACCTGCAAACGCGTTTTGACACGTTTGAATTGCTTTGAATAGGAAACAAATAGAACGAAAATTTTATTTGTTGTGTAGTCTAAAAGTTCAATATTACGTTTGCGGAAGATATGCAACTGGGGTGTGCACAATGCCTATAAATATAGTCAGGGGTCTATAATTGATTAATTGTGGTTCTTCGACAAAGAGAGTGCTTCCAAAAGTGCACAAAATAATTCTTAGGTGTCACGCAATGTTACCTACCGATTGCAAACTATATATAAAAGCTTTAATAATACCTGCAAACGCGTTTTGACACGTTTGAATTGCTTTGAATAGGAAACAAATAGAACGAAAATTTTATTTGTTGTGTAGTCTAAAAGTTCAATATTACGTTTGCGGAAGATATGCAACTGGGGTGTGCACAATGCCTATAAATATAGTCAGCGGTCTATAATTGATTAATTATGGTTCTTCGACAAAGAGAGTGCTTCCAAAAGTGCACAAAATAATTCTTAGCTGTCACGCAATGTTACCTACCGATTGCAAACTATATATAAAAGCTTTAATAATACCTGCAAACGCGTTTTGACACGTTTTAATTGCTTTGAATAGGAAACAAATAGAACGAAAATTTTATTTGTTGTGTAGTCTAAAAGTTCAATATTACGTTTGCGGAAGATATGCAACTGGGGTGTGCACAATGCCTATAAATATAGTCAGCGGTCTATAATTGATTAATTGTGGTACTTCGACAAAGAGAGTGCTTCCAAAAGTGCACAAAATAATTCTTAGCTGTCACGCAATGTTACCTACCGATTGCAAACTATATATAAAAGCTTTAATAATACCTGCAAACGCGTTTTGACACGTTTGAATTGCTTTGAATAGGAAACAAAAAGAACGAAAATGTTATTTGTTGTGTAGTCTAAAAGTTCAATATTACGTTTGCGGAAGATATGCAACTGGGGTGTGCACAATGCCTATAAATATAGTCAGCGGTCTATAATTGATTAATTGTGGTTCTTCGACAAAGAGAGTGCTTCCAAAAGTGCACAAAATAATTCTTAGCTGTCACGCAATGTTACCTACCGATTGCAAACTATATATAAAAGCATTAATAATACCTGCAAACGCGTTTTGACACGTTTGAATTGCTTTGAATAGGAAACAAATAGAACGAAAGTTTTATTTGTTGTGTAGTCTAAAAGTTCAATATTACGTTTGCGGAAAATATGCAACTGGGGTGTGCACAATGCCTATAAATATAGTCAGGGGTCTATAATTGATTAATTGTGGTTCTTCGACAAAGAGAGTGCTTCCAAAAGTGCACAAAATAATTCTTAGGTGTCACGCAATGTTACCTACCGATTGCAAACTATATATAAAAGCTTTAATAATACCTGCAAACGCGTTTTGACACGTTTTAATTGCTTTGAATAGGAAACAAATAGAACGAAAATTTTATTTGTTGTGTAGTCTAAAAGTTCAATATTACGTTTGCGGAAGATATGCAACTGGGGTGTGCACAATGCCTATAAATATAGTCAACGGTCTATAAATGATTAATTGTGGTTCTTCGACAAAGAGAGTGCTTCCAAAAGTGCACAAAATAATTCTTAAGTGTCACGCAATGTTACCTACCGATTGCAAACTATATATAAAAGCTTTAATAATACCTGCAAACGCGTTTTGACACGTTTGAATTGCTTTGAATAGGAAACAAATAGAACGAAAATTTTATTTGTTGTGTAGTCTAAAAGTTCAATATTACGTTTGCGGAAGATATGCAACTGGGGTGTGCACAATGCCTATAAATATAGTCAACGGTCTATAATTGATTAATTGTGGTTCTTCGGCAAAGAGAGTGCTTCCAAAAGTGCACAAAATAATTCTTAGGTGTCACGCAATGTTACCTACCGATTGCAAACTATATATAAAAGCTTTAATAATACCTGCAAACGCGTTTTGACACGTTTGAATTGCTTTGAATAGGAAACAAATAGAACGAAAATTTTATTTGTTGTGTAGTCTAAAAGTTCAATATTACGTTTGCGGAAGATATGCAACTGGGGTGTGCACAATGCCTATAAATATAGTCAGCGGTCTATAATTGATTAATTATGGTTTTTCGACAAAGAGAGTGCTTCCAAAAGTGCACAAAATAATTCTTAGGTGTCACGCAATGTTACCTACCGATTGCAAACTATATATAAAAGCTTTAATAATACCTGCAAACGCGTTTTGACACGTTTGAATTGCTTTGAATAGGAAACAAATAGAACGAAAATTTTATTTGTTGTGTAGTCTAAAAGTTCAATATTACGTTTGCGGAAGATATGCAACTGGGGTGTGCACAATGCCTATAAATATAGTCAGGGGTCTATAATTGATTAATTGTGGTTCTTCGACAAAGAGAGTGCTTCCAAAAGTGCACAAAATAATTCTTAGCTGTCACGCAATGTTACCTACCGATTGCAAACTATATATAAAAGCTTTAATAATACCTGCAAACGCGTTTTGACACGTTTGAATTGCTTTGAATAGGAAACAAATAGAACGAAAATTGTATTTGTTGTGTAGTCTAAAAGTTCAATATTACGTTTGCGGAAGATATGCAACTGGGGTGTGCACAATGCCTATAAATATAGTCAGCGGTCTATAATTGATTAATTGTGGTTCTTCGACAAAGAAAGTGCTTCCAAAAGTGCACAAAATAATTCTTAAGTGTCACGCAATGTTACCTACCGATTGCAAACTATATATAAAAGCTTTAATAATACCTGCAAACGCGTTTTGACACGTTTGAATTGCTTTGAATAGGAAACAAATAGAACGAAAATGTTATTTGTTGTGTAGTCTAAAAGTTCAATATTACGTTTGCGGAAGATATGCAACTGGGGTGTGCACACTGCCTATAAATATAGTCAGCGGTCTATAATTGATTAATTGTGGTTCTTCAACAAAGAGAGTGCTTCCAAAAGTGCACAAAATAATTCTTAGCTGTCACGCAATGTTACCTACCGATTGCAAACTATATATAAAAGCTTTAATAATACCTGCAAACGCGTTTTGACAAGTTTGAATTGCTTTGAATAGGAAACAAATAGAACGAAAATTGTATTTGTTGTGTAGTCTAAAAGTTCAATATTACGTTTGCGGAAGATATGCAACTGGGGTGTGCACAATGCCTATAAATATAGTCAGCGATCTATAATTGATTAATTATCGTTCTTCGACAAAGAGAGTGCTTCCAAAAGTGCACAAAATAATTCTTAGCTGTCACGCAATGTTAGCTACCGACTGCAAACTATATATAAAAGCTTTAATAATACCTGCAAACGCGTTTTGACACGTTTGAATTGCTTTGAATAGGAAACAAATAGAACGAAAATTTTATTTGTTGTGTAGTCTAAAAGTTCAATATTACGTTTGCGGAAGATATGCAACTGGGGTGTGCACAATGCCTATAAATATAGTCAGGGGTCTATAATTGATTAATTGTGGTTCTTCGACAAAGAGAGTGCTTCCAAAAGTGCACAAAATAATTCTTAAGTGTCACGCAATGTTACCTACCGATTGCAAACTATATATAAAAGCTTTAATAATACCTGCAAACGCGTTTTGACACGTTTGAATTGCTTTGAATAGGAAACAAATAGAACGAAAATTTTATTTGTTGTGTAGTCTAAAAGTTCAATATTACGTTTGCGGAAGATATGCAACTGGGGTGTGCACAATGCCTATAAATATAGTCAGGGGTCTATAACTGATTAATTGTGGTTCTTCGACAAAGAGAGTGCTTCCAAAAGTGCACAAAATAATTCTTAAGTGTCACGCAATGTTACCTACCGATTGCAAACTATATATAAAAGCTTTAATAATACCTGCAAACGCGTTTTGACACGTTTGAATTGCTTTGAATAGGAAACAAATAGAACGAAAATTTTATTTGTTGTGTAGTCTAAAAGTTCAATATTACGTTTGCGGAAGATATGCAACTGGGGTGTGCACAATGCCTATAAATATTGTCAGCGGTCTATAATATTGATTAATTATGGTTCTTCGACAAAGAGAGTGCTTCCAAAAGTGCACAAAATAATTCTTAGGTGTCACGCAATGTTACCTACCGATTGCAAACTATATATAAAAGCTTTAATAATACCTGCAAACGCGTTTTGACACGTTTGAATTGCTTTGAATAGGAAACAAATAGAACGAAAATTTTATTTGTTGTGTAGTCTAAAAGTTCAATATTACGTTTGCGGAAGATATGCAACTGGGGTGTGCACAATGCCTATAAATATAGTCAGGGGTCTATAACTGATTAATTGTGGTTCTTCGACAAAGAGAGTGCTTCCAAAAGTGCACAAAATAATTCTTAGCTGTCACGCAATGTTACCTACCGATTGCAAACTATATATAAAAGCATTAATAATACCTGCAAACGCGTTTTGACACGTTTGAATTACTTTGAATAGGAAACAAATAGAACGAAAATTGTATTTTTTGTGTAGTCTAAAAGTTCAATATTACGTTTGCGGAAGATATGCAACTGGGGTGTGCACAATGCCTATAAATATAGTCAGCGGTCTATAATTGATTAATTGTGGTTCTTTGACAAAGAGAGTGCTTCCAAAAGTGCACAAAATAATTCTTAGGTGTCACGCAATGGTACCTACCGATTGCAAACTATATATAAAAGCTTTAATAATACCTGCAAACGCGTTTTGACACGTTTGAATTGCTTTGAATAGGAAACAAATAGAACGAAAATTTTATTTGTTGTGTAGTCTAAAAGTTCAATATTACGTTTGCGGAAGATATGCAACTGGGGTGTGCACAATGCCTATAAATATAGTCAGGGGTCTATAATTGATTAATTGTGGTTCTTTGACAAAGAGAGTGCTTCCAAAGTGCACAAAATAATTATTAAGTGTCACGCAATGTTACCTACCGATTTCAAACTATATATAAAAGCTTTAATAATACCTGCAAACGCGTTTTGACACGTTTGAATTGCTATGAATAGGAAACAAATAGAAAGAAAATTTTATTTGTTGTGTAGTCTAAAAGTTCAATATTACGTTTGCGGAAGATATGCAACTGGAGTGTGCACAATGCCTATAAATATAGTCAACGGTCTATAATTGATTAATTGTGGTTCTTCGACAAAGAGAGTGCTTCCAAAAGTGCACAAAATAATTCTTAGCTGTGACGCAATGTTACCTACCTATTGCAAACTATATATAAAAGCATTAATAATACCTGCAAACGCGTTTTGACACGTTTGAATTGCTTTGAATAGGAAACAAATACAACGAAAATTTTATTTGTTGTGTAGTCTAAAAGTTCAATATTACGTTTGCGGAAGATATGCAACTGGGGTGTGCACAATGCCTATAAATATAGTCAGGGGTCTATAATTGATTAATTGTGGTTCTTCGACAAAAAGAGTGCTTCCAAAAGTGCACAAAGTAATTCTTAAGTGTCACGCAAAGTTACCTACCGATTGCAAACTATATATAAAAGCTTTAATAATACCTGCAAACGCGTTTTGACACGTTTGAATTGCTTTGAATAGGAAACAAATAGAACGAAAATTTTATTTGTTGTGTAGTCTAAAAGTTCAATATTACGTTTGCGGAAGATATGCAACTGGGGTGTGCACAATGCCTATAAATATAGTCAGCGGTCTATAATTGATTAATTATGGTTCTTCGACAAAGAGAGTGCTTCCAAAAGTGCACAAAATAATTCTTAAGTGTCACGCAATGTTACCTACCGATTGCAAACTATATATAAAAGCTTTAATAATACCTGCAAACGCGTTTTGACACGTTTGAATTGCTTTGAATAGGAAACAAATAGAACGAAAATTTTATTTGTTGTGTAGTCTAAAAGTTCAATATTACGTTTGCGGAAGATATGCAACTGGGGTGTGCACAATGCCTATAAATATAGTCAGGGGTCTATAATTGATTAATTGTGGTTCTTCGACAAAGAGAGTGCTTCCAAAAGTGCACAAAATAATTCTTAGGTGTCACGCAATGTTACCTACCGATTGCAAACTATATATAAAAGCTTTAATAATACCTGCAAACGCGTTTTGACACGTTTGAATTGCTTTGAATAGGAAACAAATAGAACGAAAATTTTATTTGTTGTGTAGTCTAAAAGTTCAATATTACGTTTGCGGAAGATATGCAACTGGGGTGTGCACAATGCCTATAAATATAGTCAGCGGTCTATAATTGATTAATTATGGTTTTTCGACAAAGAGAGTGCTTCCAAAAGTGCACAAAATAATTCTTAGCTGTCACGCAATGTTACCTACCGATTGCAAACTATATATAAAAGCTTTAATAATACCTGCAAACGCGTTTTGACACGTTTGAATTGCTTTGAATAGGAAACAAATAGAACGAAAATTTTATTTGTTGTGTAGTCTAAAAGTTCAATATTACGTTTGCGGAAGATATGCAACTGGGGTGTGCACAATGCCTATAAATATAGTCAGGGGTCTATAATTGATTAATTGTGGTTCTTCGACAAAGAGAGTGCTTCCAAAAGTGCACAAAATAATTCTTAGGTGTCACGCAATGTTACCTACCGATTGCAAACTATATATAAAAGCTTTAATAATACCTGCAAACGCGTTTTGACACGTTTGAATTGCTTTGAATAGGAAACAAATAGAACGAAAATTTTATTTGTTGTGTAGTCTAAAAGTTCAATATTACGTTTGCGGAAGATATGCAACTGGGGTGTGCACAATGCCTATAAATATAGTCAGCGGTCTATAATTGATTAATTATGGTTCTTCGACAAAGAGAGTGCTTCCAAAAGTGCACAAAATAATTCTTAGCTGTCACGCAATGTTACCTACCGATTGCAAACTATATATAAAAGCTTTAATAATACCTGCAAACGCGTTTTGACACGTTTTAATTGCTTTGAATAGGAAACAAATAGAACGAAAATTTTATTTGTTGTGTAGTCTAAAAGTTCAATATTACGTTTGCGGAAGATATGCAACTGGGGTGTGCACAATGCCTATAAATATAGTCAGCGGTCTATAATTGATTAATTGTGGTTCTTCGACAAAGAGAGTGCTTCCAAAAGTGCACAAAATAATTCTTAGCTGTCACGCAATGTTACCTACCGATTGCAAACTATATATAAAAGCTTTAATAATACCTGCAAACGCGTTTTGACACGTTTGAATTGCTTTGAATAGGAAACAAAAAGAACGAAAATGTTATTTGTTGTGTAGTCTAAAAGTTCAATATTACGTTTGCGGAAGATATGCAACTGGGGTGTGCACAATGCCTATAAATATAGTCAGCGGTCTATAATTGATTAATTGTGGTTCTTCGACAAAGAGAGTGCTTCCAAAAGTGCACAAAATAATTCTTAGCTGTCACGCAATGTTACCTACCGATTGCAAACTATATATAAAAGCATTAATAATACCTGCAAACGCGTTTTGACACGTTTGAATTGCTTTGAATAGGAAACAAATAGAACGAAAGTTTTATTTGTTGTGTAGTCTAAAAGTTCAATATTACGTTTGCGGAAAATATGCAACTGGGGTGTGCACAATGCCTATAAATATAGTCAGGGGTCTATAATTGATTAATTGTGGTTCTTCGACAAAGAGAGTGCTTCCAAAAGTGCACAAAATAATTCTTAGGTGTCACGCAATGTTACCTACCGATTGCAAACTATATATAAAAGCTTTAATAATACCTGCAAACGCGTTTTGACACGTTTTAATTGCTTTGAATAGGAAACAAATAGAACGAAAATTTTATTTGTTGTGTAGTCTAAAAGTTCAATATTACGTTTGCGGAAGATATGCAACTGGGGTGTGCACAATGCCTATAAATATAGTCAACGGTCTATAAATGATTAATTGTGGTTCTTCGACAAAGAGAGTGCTTCCAAAAGTGCACAAAATAATTCTTAAGTGTCACGCAATGTTACCTACCGATTGCAAACTATATATAAAAGCTTTAATAATACCTGCAAACGCGTTTTGACACGTTTGAATTGCTTTGAATAGGAAACAAATAGAACGAAAATTTTATTTGTTGTGTAGTCTAAAAGTTCAATATTACGTTTGCGGAAGATATGCAACTGGGGTGTGCACAATGCCTATAAATATAGTCAACGGTCTATAATTGATTAATTGTGGTTCTTCGGCAAAGAGAGTGCTTCCAAAAGTGCACAAAATAATTCTTAGGTGTCACGCAATGTTACCTACCGATTGCAAACTATATATAAAAGCTTTAATAATACCTGCAAACGCGTTTTGACACGTTTGAATTGCTTTGAATAGGAAACAAATAGAACGAAAATTTTATTTGTTGTGTAGTCTAAAAGTTCAATATTACGTTTGCGGAAGATATGCAACTGGGGTGTGCACAATGCCTATAAATATAGTCAGCGGTCTATAATTGATTAATTATGGTTTTTCGACAAAGAGAGTGCTTCCAAAAGTGCACAAAATAATTCTTAGGTGTCCCGCAATGTTACCTACCGATTGCAAACTATATATAAAAGCTTTAATAATACCTGCAAACGCGTTTTGACACGTTTGAATTGCTTTGAATAGGAAACAAATAGAACGAAAATTTTATTTGTTGTGTAGTCTAAAAGTTCAATATTACGTTTGCGGAAGATATGCAACTGGGGTGTGCACAATGCCTATAAATATAGTCAGGGGTCTATAATTGATTAATTGTGGTTCTTCGACAAAGAGAGTGCTTCCAAAAGTGCACAAAATAATTCTTAGCTGTCACGCAATGTTACCTACCGATTGCAAACTATATATAAAAGCTTTAATAATACCTGCAAACGCGTTTTGACACGTTTGAATTGCTTTGAATAGGAAACAAATAGAACGAAAATTGTATTTGTTGTGTAGTCTAAAAGTTCAATATTACGTTTGCGGAAGATATGCAACTGGGGTGTGCACAATGCCTATAAATATAGTCAGCGGTCTATAATTGATTAATTGTGGTTCTTCGACAAAGAAAGTGCTTCCAAAAGTGCACAAAATAATTCTTAAGTGTCACGCAATGTTACCTACCGATTGCAAACTATATATAAAAGCTTTAATAATACCTGCAAACGCGTTTTGACACGTTTGAATTGCTTTGAATAGGAAACAAATAGAACGAAAATGTTATTTGTTGTGTAGTCTAAAAGTTCAATATTACGTTTGCGGAAGATATGCAACTGGGGTGTGCACACTGCCTATAAATATAGTCAGCGGTCTATAATTGATTAATTGTGGTTCTTCAACAAAGAGAGTGCTTCCAAAAGTGCACAAAATAATTCTTAGCTGTCACGCAATGTTACCTACCGATTGCAAACTATATATAAAAGCTTTAATAATACCTGCAAACGCGTTTTGAGACACGTTTGAATTGCTTTGAATAGGAAACAAATAGAACGAAAATTTTATTTGTTATGTAGTCTAAAAGTTCAATATTACGTTTGCGGAAGATATGCAACTGGGGTGTGCACAATGCCTATAAATATAGTCAGGGGTCTATAATTGATTAATTGTGGTTCTTCGACAAAGAGAGTGCTTCCAAAAGTGCACAAAATAATTCTTAGGTGTCACTCAATGTTACCTACCGATTGCAAACTATATATAAAAGCTTTAATAATACCTGCAAACGCGTTTTAACACGTTTGAATTGCTTTGAATAGGAAACAAATAGAACGAAAATTTTATTTGTTGTGTAGTCTAAAAGTTCAATATTACGTTTGCGGAAGATATGCAACTGGGGTGTGCACAATGCCTATAAATATAGTCAGCGGTCTATAATTGATTAATTGTGGTTCTTCGACAAAGCGAGTGCTTCCAAAAGTGCACAAAATAATTCTTAGGTGTCACGCAATGTTACCTACCGATTGCAAACTATATATAAAAGCTTTAATAATACCTGCAAACGCGTTTTGACACGTTTGAATTGCTTTGAATAGGAAACAAATAGAACGAAAATGTTATTTGTTGTGTAGTCTAAAAGTTCAATATTACGTTTGCGGAAGATATGCAACTGGGGTGTGCACAATGCCTATAAATATAGTCAGCGGTCTATAATTGATTAATTGTGGTTCTTCGACAAAGCGAGTGCTTCCAAAAGTGCACAAAATAATTCTTAGGTGTCACGCAATGTTACCTACCGATTGCAAACTATATATAAAGGCTTTAATAATACCTGCAAACGCGTTTTGACACGTTTGAATTGCTTTGAATAGGAAACAAATAGAACGAAAATTTTATTTGTTATGTAGTCTAAAAGTTCAATATTACGTTTGCGGAAGATATGCAACTGGGGTGTGCACAATGCCTATAAATATAGTCAGGGGTCTATAATTGATTAATTGTGGTTCTTCGACAAAGAGAGTGCTTCCAAAAGTGCACAAAATAATTCTTAGGTGTCACTCAATGTTACCTACCGATTGCAAACTATATATAAAAGCTTTAATAATAACTGCAAACGCGTTTTGACACGTTTGAATTGCTTTGAATAGGAAACAAATAGAACGAAAATTGTAGTTGTTGTGTAGTCTAAAAGTTCAATATTACGTTTGCGGAAGATATGCAACTGGGGTGTGCACAATGCCTATAAATATAGTCAGGGGTCTATAATTGATTAATTGTGCTTCTTCGACAAAGAGAGTGCTTCCAAAAGTGCACAAAATAATTCTTAGGTGTCACTCAATGTTACCTACCGATTGCAAACTATATATAAAAGCTTTAATAATACCTGCAAACGCGTTTTGACAGGTTTGAATTGCGTTGAATAGGAAACAAATAGAACGAAAATTGTATTTGTTGTGTAGTCTAAAAGTTCAATATTACGTTTGCGGAAGATATGCAACTGGGGTGTGCACAATGCCTATAAATATAGTCAACGGTCTCTAATTGATTAATTGTGGTTCTTCGACAAAGAGAGTGCTTCCAAAAGTGCACAAAATAATTCTTAAGTGTCACGCAATGTTACCTACCGATTGCAAACTATATATAAAAGCTTTAATAATACCTGCAAACGCGTTTTGACACGTTTGAATTGCTTTGAATAGGAAACAAAAAGAACGAAAATTGTATTTGTTGTGTAGTCTAAAAGTTCAATATTACGTTTGCGGAAGATATGCAACTGGGGTGTGCACAATGCCTATAAATATAGTCAACGGTCTCTAATTGATTAATTGTGGTTCTTCGACAAAGAGAGTGCTTCCAAAAGTGCACAAAATAATTCTTAAGTGTCACGCAATGTTACCTACCGATTGCAAACTATATATAAAAGCTTTAATAATACCTGCAAACGCGTTTTGACACGTTTGAATTGCTTTGAATAGGAAACAAAAAGAACGAAAATTGTATTTGTTGTGTAGTCTAAAAGTTCAATATTACGTTTGCGGAAGATATGCAACTGGGGTGTGCACAATGCCTATAAATATAGTCAACGGTCTCTAATTGATTAATTGTGGTTCTTCGACAAAGAGAGTGCTTCCAAAAGTGCACAAAATAATTCTTAAGTGTCACGCAATGTTACCTACCGATTGCAAACTATATATAAAAGCTTTAATAATACCTGCAAACGCGTTTTGACACGTTTGAATTGCGTTGAATAGGAAACAAAAAGAACGAAAATTTTATTTGTTGTGTAGTCTAAAAGTTCAATATTACGTTTGCGGAAGATATGCAACTGGGGTGTGCACAATGCCTATAAATATAGTCAACGGTCTCTAATTGATTAATTGTGGTTCTTCGACAAAGAGAGTGCTTCCAAAAGTGCACAAAATAATTCTTAAGTGTCACGCAATGTTACCTACCGATTGCAAACTATATATAAAAGCTTTAATAATACCTGCAAACGCGTTTTGACACGTTTGAATTGCTTTGAATAGGAAACAAAAAGAACGAAAATTGTATTTGTTGTGTAGTCTAAAAGTTCAATATTACGTTTGCGGAAGATATGCAACTGGGGTGTGCACAATGCCTATAAATATAGTCAACGGTCTCTAATTGATTAATTGTGGTTCTTCGACAAAGAGAGTGCTTCCAAAAGTGCACAAAATAATTCTTAAGTGTCACGCAATGTTACCTACCGATTGCAAACTATATATAAAAGCTTTAATAATACCTGCAAACGCGTTTTGACACGTTTGAATTGCTTTGAATAGGAAACAAAAAGAACGAAAATTGTATTTGTTGTGTAGTCTAAAAGTTCAATATTACGTTTGCGGAAGATATGCAACTGGGGTGTGCACAATGCCTATAAATATAGTCAACGGTCTCTAATTGATTAATTGTGGTTCTTCGACAAAGAGAGTGCTTCCAAAAGTGCACAAAATAATTCTTAAGTGTCACGCAATGTTACCTACCGATTGCAAACTATATATAAAAGCTTTAATAATACCTGCAAACGCGTTTTGACACGTTTGAATTGCTTTGAATAGGAAACAAAAAGAACGAAAATTGTATTTGTTGTGTAGTCTAAAAGTTCAATATTACGTTTGCGGAAGATATGCAACTGGGGTGTGCACAATGCCTATAAATATAGTCAACGGTCTCTAATTGATTAATTGTGGTTCTTCGACAAAGAGAGTGCTTCCAAAAGTGCACAAAATAATTCTTAAGTGTCACGCAATGTTACCTACCGATTGCAAACTATATATAAAAGCTTTAATAATACCTGCAAACGCGTTTTGACACGTTTGAATTGCGTTGAATAGGAAACAAAAAGAACGAAAATTTTATTTGTTGTGTAGTCTAAAAGTTCAATATTACGTTTGCGGAAGATATGCAACTGGGGTGTGCACAATGCCTATAAATATAGTCAACGGTCTCTAATTGATTAATTGTGGTTCTTCGACAAAGAGAGTGCTTCCAAAAGTGCACAAAATAATTCTTAAGTGTCACGCAATGTTACCTACCGATTGCAAACTATATATAAAAGCTTTAATAATACCTGCAAACGCGTTTTGACACGTTTGAATTGCTTTGAATAGGAAACAAAAGAACGAAAATTGTATTTGTTGTGTAGTCTAAAAGTTCAATATTACGTTTGCGGAAGATATGCAACTGGGGTGTGCACAATGCCTATAAATATAGTCAACGGTCTCTAATTGATTAATTGTGGTTCTTCGACAAAGAGAGTGCTTCCAAAAGTGCACAAAATAATTCTTAAGTGTCACGCAATGTTACCTACCGATTGCAAACTATATATAAAAGCTTTAATAATACCTGCAAACGCGTTTTGACACGTTTGAATTGCGTTGAATAGGAAACAAAAAGAACGAAAATTTTATTTGTTGTGTAGTCTAAAAGTTCAATATTACGTTTGCGGAAGATATGCAACTGGGGTGTGCACAATGCCTATAAATATAGTCAACGGTCTCTAATTGATTAATTGTGGTTCTTCGACAAAGAGAGTGCTTCCAAAAGTGCACAAAATAATTCTTAAGTGTCACGCAATGTTACCTACCGATTGCAAACTATATATAAAAGCTTTAATAATACCTGCAAACGCGTTTTGACACGTTTGAATTGCTTTGAATAGGAAACAAAAAGAACGAAAATTGTATTTGTTGTGTAGTCTAAAAGTTCAATATTACGTTTGCGGAAGATATGCAACTGGGGTGTGCACAATGCCTATAAATATAGTCAACGGTCTCTAATTGATTAATTGTGGTTCTTCGACAAAGAGAGTGCTTCCAAAAGTGCACAAAATAATTCTTAAGTGTCACGCAATGTTACCTACCGATTGCAAACTATATATAAAAGCTTTAATAATACCTGCAAACGCGTTTTGACACGTTTGAATTGCGTTGAATAGGAAACAAAAAGAACGAAAATTTTATTTGTTGTGTAGTCTAAAAGTTCAATATTACGTTTGCGGAAGATATGCAACTGGGGTGTGCACAATGCCTATAAATATAGTCAACGGTCTCTAATTGATTAATTGTGGTTCTTCGACAAAGAGAGTGCTTCCAAAAGTGCACAAAATAATTCTTAAGTGTCACGCAATGTTACCTACCGATTGCAAACTATATATAAAAGCTTTAATAATACCTGCAAACGCGTTTTGACACGTTTGAATTGCTTTGAATAGGAAACAAAAAGAACGAAAATTGTATTTGTTGTGTAGTCTAAAAGTTCAATATTACGTTTGCGGAAGATATGCAACTGGGGTGTGCACAATGCCTATAAATATAGTCAACGGTCTCTAATTGATTAATTGTGGTTCTTCGACAAAGAGAGTGCTTCCAAAAGTGCACAAAATAATTCTTAAGTGTCACGCAATGTTACCTACCGATTGCAAACTATATATAAAAGCTTTAATAATACCTGCAAACGCGTTTTGACACGTTTGAATTGCTTTGAATAGGAAACAAAAAGAACGAAAATTGTATTTGTTGTGTAGTCTAAAAGTTCAATATTACGTTTGCGGAAGATATGCAACTGGGGTGTGCACAATGCCTATAAATATAGTCAACGGTCTCTAATTGATTAATTGTGGTTCTTCGACAAAGAGAGTGCTTCCAAAAGTGCACAAAATAATTCTTAAGTGTCACGCAATGTTACCTACCGATTGCAAACTATATATAAAAGCTTTAATAATACCTGCAAACGCGTTTTGACACGTTTGAATTGCTTTGAATAGGAAACAAAAAGAACGAAAATTGTATTTGTTGTGTAGTCTAAAAGTTCAATATTACGTTTGCGGAAGATATGCAACTGGGGTGTGCACAATGCCTATAAATATAGTCAACGGTCTCTAATTGATTAATTGTGGTTCTTCGACAAAGAGAGTGCTTCCAAAAGTGCACAAAATAATTCTTAAGTGTCACGCAATGTTACCTACCGATTGCAAACTATATATAAAAGCTTTAATAATACCTGCAAACGCGTTTTGACACGTTTGAATTGCGTTGAATAGGAAACAAAAAGAACGAAAATTTTATTTGTTGTGTAGTCTAAAAGTTCAATATTACGTTTGCGGAAGATATGCAACTGGGGTGTGCACAATGCCTATAAATATAGTCAACGGTCTCTAATTGATTAATTGTGGTTCTTCGACAAAGAGAGTGCTTCCAAAAGTGCACAAAATAATTCTTAAGTGTCACGCAATGTTACCTACCGATTGCAAACTATATATAAAAGCTTTAATAATACCTGCAAACGCGTTTTGACACGTTTGAATTGCTTTGAATAGGAAACAAAAAGAACGAAAATTGTATTTGTTGTGTAGTCTAAAAGTTCAATATTACGTTTGCGGAAGATATGCAACTGGGGTGTGCACAATGCCTATAAATATAGTCAACGGTCTCTAATTGATTAATTGTGGTTCTTCGACAAAGAGAGTGCTTCCAAAAGTGCACAAAATAATTCTTAAGTGTCACGCAATGTTACCTACCGATTGCAAACTATATATAAAAGCTTTAATAATACCTGCAAACGCGTTTTGACACGTTTGAATTGCGTTGAATAGGAAACAAAAAGAACGAAAATTTTATTTGTTGTGTAGTCTAAAAGTTCAATATTACGTTTGCGGAAGATATGCAACTGGGGTGTGCACAATGCCTATAAATATAGTCAACGGTCTCTAATTGATTAATTGTGGTTCTTCGACAAAGAGAGTGCTTCCAAAAGTGCACAAAATAATTCTTAAGTGTCACGCAATGTTACCTACCGATTGCAAACTATATATAAAAGCTTTAATAATACCTGCAAACGCGTTTTGACACGTTTGAATTGCTTTGAATAGGAAACAAAAAGAACGAAAATTGTATTTGTTGTGTAGTCTAAAAGTTCAATATTACGTTTGCGGAAGATATGCAACTGGGGTGTGCACAATGCCTATAAATATAGTCAACGGTCTCTAATTGATTAATTGTGGTTCTTCGACAAAGAGAGTGCTTCCAAAAGTGCACAAAATAATTCTTAAGTGTCACGCAATGTTACCTACCGATTGCAAACTATATATAAAAGCTTTAATAATACCTGCAAACGCGTTTTGACACGTTTGAATTGCTTTGAATAGGAAACAAAAAGAACGAAAATTGTATTTGTTGTGTAGTCTAAAAGTTCAATATTACGTTTGCGGAAGATATGCAACTGGGGTGTGCACAATGCCTATAAATATAGTCAACGGTCTCTAATTGATTAATTGTGGTTCTTCGACAAAGAGAGTGCTTCCAAAAGTGCACAAAATAATTCTTAAGTGTCACGCAATGTTACCTACCGATTGCAAACTATATATAAAAGCTTTAATAATACCTGCAAACGCGTTTTGACACGTTTGAATTGCTTTGAATAGGAAACAAAAAGAACGAAAATTGTATTTGTTGTGTAGTCTAAAAGTTCAATATTACGTTTGCGGAAGATATGCAACTGGGGTGTGCACAATGCCTATAAATATAGTCAACGGTCTATAATTGATTAATTGTGGTTCTTCGACAAAGAGAGTGCTTCCAAAAGTGCACAAAATAATTCTTAAGTGTCACGCAATGTTACCTACCGATTGCAAACTATATATAAAAGCTTTAATAATACCTGCAAACGCGTTTTGACACGTTTGAATTGCTTTGAATAGGAAACAAAAAGAACGAAAATTGTATTTGTTGTGTAGTCTAAAAGTTCAATATTACGTTTGCGGAAGATATGCAACTGGGGTGTGCACAATGCCTATAAATATAGTCAACGGTCTCTAATTGATTAATTGTGGTTCTTCGACAAAGAGAGTGCTTCCAAAAGTGCACAAAATAATTCTTAAGTGTCACGCAATGTTACCTACCGATTGCAAACTATATATAAAAGCTTTAATAATACCTGCAAACGCGTTTTGACACGTTTGAATTGCGTTGAATAGGAAACAAAAAGAACGAAAATTTTATTTGTTGTGTAGTCTAAAAGTTCAATATTACGTTTGCGGAAGATATGCAACTGGGGTGTGCACAATGCCTATAAATATAGTCAACGGTCTCTAATTGATTAATTGTGGTTCTTCGACAAAGAGAGTGCTTCCAAAAGTGCACAAAATAATTCTTAAGTGTCACGCAATGTTACCTACCGATTGCAAACTATATATAAAAGCTTTAATAATACCTGCAAACGCGTTTTGACACGTTTGAATTGCTTTGAATAGGAAACAAAAAGAACGAAAATTGTATTTGTTGTGTAGTCTAAAAGTTCAATATTACGTTTGCGGAAGATATGCAACTGGGGTGTGCACAATGCCTATAAATATAGTCAGGGGTCTATAATTGATTAATTGTGGTTCTTCGACAAAGAGAGTGCTTCCAAAAGTGCACAAAATAATTCTTAAGTGTCACGCAATGTTACCTACCGATTGCAAACTATATATAAAAGCTTTAATAATACCTGCAAACGCGTTTTGACACGTTTGAATTGCTTTGAATAGGAAACAAAAAGAACGAAAATTGTATTTGTTGTGTAGTCTAAAAGTTCAATATTACGTTTGCGGAAGATATGCAACTGGGGTGTGCACAATGCTTATAAATATAGTCAACGGTCTCTAATTGATTAATTGTGGTTCTTCGACAAAGAGAGTGCTTCCAAAAGTGCACAAAATAATTCTTAAGTGTCACGCAATGTTACCTACCGATTGCAAACTATATATAAAAGCTTTAATAATACCTGCAAACGCGTTTTGACACGTTTGAATTGCTTTGAATAGGAAACAAAAAGAACGAAAATTTTATTTGTTGTGTAGTCTAAAAGTTCAATATTACGTTTGCGGAAGATATGCAACTGGGGTGTGCACAATGCCTATAAATATAGTCAACGGTCTCTAATTGATTAATTGTGGTTCTTCGACAAAGAGAGTGCTTCCAAAAGTGCACAAAATAATTCTTAAGTGTCACGCAATGTTACCTACCGATTGCAAACTATATATAAAAGCTTTAATAATACCTGCAAACGCGTTTTGACACGTTTGAATTGCTTTGAATAGGAAACAAAAAGAACGAAAATTGTATTTGTTGTGTAGTCTAAAAGTTCAATATTACGTTTGCGGAAGATATGCAACTGGGGTGTGCACAATGCCTATAAATATAGTCAGGGGTCTATAATTGATTAATTGTGGTTCTTCGACAAAGAGAGTGCTTCCAAAAGTGCACAAAATAATTCTTAGGTGTCACGCAATGTTACCTACCGATTGCAAACTATATATAAAAGCTTTAATAATACCTGCAAACGCGTTTTGACACGTTTGAATTGCTTTGAATAGGAAACAAAAAGAACGAAAATTTTATTTGTTGTGTAGTCTAAAAGTTCAATATTACGTTTGCGGAAGATATGCAACTGGGGTGTGCACAATGCCTATAAATATAGTCAGCGGTCTATAATTGATTAATTGTGGTTCTTCGACAAAGCGAGTGCTTCCAAAAGTGCACAAAATAATTCTTAGGTGTCACGCAATGTTACCTACCGATTGCAAACTATATATAAAAGCTTTAATAATACCTGCAAACGCGTTTTGACACGTTTGAATTGCTTTGAATAGGAAACAAATAGAACGAAAATTTTATTTGTTGTGTAGTCTAAAAGTTCAATATTACGTTTGCGGAAGATATGCAACTGGGGTGTGCACAATGCCTATAAATATAGTCAACGGTCTATAATTGATTAATTGTGGTTCTTCGACAAAGAGGGTGCTTTCAAAAGTGCACAAAATAATTCTTAGGTGTCACGCAATGTTACCTACCGATTGCAAACTATATATAAAAGCTTTAATAATACCTGCAAACGCGTTTTGACACGTTTGAATTGCTTTGAATAGGAAACAAATAGAACGAAAATTGTATTTGTTGTGTAGTCTAAAAGTTCAATATTACGTTTGCGGAAGATATGCAACTGGGGTGTGCACAATGCCTATAAATATAGTCAACGGTCTCTAATTGATTAATTGTGGTTCTTCGACAAAGAGAGTGCTTCCAAAAGTGCACAAAATAATTCTTAAGTGTCACGCAATGTTACCTACCGATTGCAAACTATATATAAAAGCTTTAATAATACCTGCAAACGCGTTTTGACACGTTTGAATTGCTTTGAATAGGAAACAAAAAGAACGAAAATTGTATTTGTTGTGTAGTCTAAATGTTCAATATTACGTTTGCGGAAGATATGCAACTGGGGTGTGCACAATGCCTATAAATATAGTCAGGAGTCTATAATTGATTAATTGTGGTTCTTCGACAAAGAGAGTGCTTCCAAAAGTGCACAAAATAATTCTTAGGTGTCACGCAATGTTACCTACCGATTGCAAACTATATATAAAAGCTTTAATAATACCTGCAAACGCGTTTTGACAGGTTTGAATTGCTTTGAATAGGAAACAAATAGAACGAAAATTGTATTTGTTGTGTAGTCTAAAAGTTCAATATTACGTTTGCGGAAGATATGCAACTGGGGTGTGCACAATGCCTATAAATATAGTCAGGGGTCTATAATTGATTAATTGTGGTTCTTCGACAAAGAGAGTGCTTCCAAAAGTGCACAAAATAATTCTTAGGTGTCACTCAATGTTACCTACCGATTGCAAACTATATATAAAAGCATTAATAATACCTGCAAACGCGTTTTGACACGTTTGAATTGCTTTGAATAGGAAACAAATAGAACGAAAATTTTATTTGTTGTGTAGTCTAAAAGTTCAATATTACGTTTGCGGAAGATATGCAACTGGGGTGTGCACAATGCCTATAAATATAGTCAACGGTCTATAATTGATTAATTGTGGTTCTTCGACAAAGCGAGTGCTTCCAAAAGTGCACAAAGTAATTCTTAGGTGTCACGCAATGTTACCTACCGATTGCAAACTATATATAAAAGCTTTAATAATACCTGCAAACGCGTTTTGACAGGTTTGCATTGCTTTGAATAGGAAACAAATAGAACGAAAATTGTATTTGTTGTGTATTCTAAAAGTTCAATATTACGTTTGCGGATGATATGCAACTGGGGTGTGCACAATGCTTATAAATATAGTCAACGGTCTATAATTGATTAATTGTGGTCCTTCGACAAAGAGGGTGCTTCCAAAAGTGCACAAAATAATTCTTAGGTGTCACGCAATGTTACCTACCGATTGCAAACTATATATAAAAGCTTTAATAATACCTGCAAACGCGTTTTGACACGTTTGAATTGCTTTGAATAGGAAACAAAAACAACGAAAATTGTATTTGTTGTGTAGTCTAAAAGTTCAATATTACGATTGCGGAAGATATGCAACTGGGGTGTGCACAATGCCTATAAATATAGTCAACGGTCTCTAATTGATTAATTGTGGTTCTTCGACAAAGAGAGTGCTTCCAAAAGTGCACAAAATAATTCTTAAGTGTCACGCAATGTTACCTACCGATTGCAAACTATATATAAAAGCTTTAATAATACCTGCAAACGCGTTTTGACACGTTTGAATTGCTTTGAATAGGAAACAAAAAGAACGAAAATTGTATTTGTTGTGTAGTCTAAAAGTTCAATATTACGTTTGCGGAAGATATGCAACTGGGGTGTGCACAATGCCTATATATATAGTCAGGGGTCTATAATTGATTAATTGTGGTTCTTCGACAAAGAGAGTGCTTCCAAAAGTGCACAAAATAATTCTTAAGTGTCACGCAATGTTAAATACCGATTGCAAACTATATATAAAAGCTTTAATAATACCTGCAAACGCGTTTTGACACGTTTGAATTGCTTTGAATAGGAAACAAAAAGAACGAACATTTTATTTGTTGTGTAGTCTAAAATTTCAATATTACGTTTGCGGAAGATATGCAACTGGGGTGTGCACAATGCCTATAAATATAGTCAGCGGTCTATAACTGATTAATTGTGGTTCTTCGACAAAGCGAGTGCTTCCAAAAGTGCACAAAATAATTCTTAGGTGTCACGCAATGTTACCTACCGATTGCAAACTATATATAAAAGCTTTAATAATACCTGCAAACGCGTTTTGACACGTTTGAATTGCTTTGAATAGGAAACAAATAGAACGAAAATTTTATTTGTTGTGTAGTCTAAAAGTTCAATATTACGTTTGCGGAAGATATGCAACTGGGGTGTGCACAATGCCTATAAATATAGTCAGCGGTCTATAATTGATTAATTGTGGTTCTTCGACAAAGAGAGTGCTTCCAAAAGTGCACAAAATAATTCTTAGGTGTCACGCAATGTTACCTACCGATTGCAAACTATATATAAAAGCATTAATAATACCTGCAAACGCGTTTTGACACGTTTGAATTGCTTTGAATAGGAAACAAATAGAACGAAAATTTTATTTGTTGTGTAGTCTAAAAGTTCAATATTACGTTTGCGGAAGATATGCAACTGGGGTGTGCACAATGCCTATAAATATAGTCAACGGTCTATAATTGATTAATTGTGGTTCTTCGACAAAGCGAGTGCTTCCAAAAGTGCACAAAGTAATTCTTAGGTGTCACGCATTGTTACCTACCGATTGCAAACTATATATAAAAGCTTTAATAATACCTGCAAACGCGTTTTGACAGGTTTGCATTGCTTTGAATAGGAAACAAATAGAACGAAAATTGTATTTGTTGTGTATTCTAAAAGTTCAATATTACGTTTGCGGATGATATGCAACTGGGGTGTGCACAATGCTTATAAATATAGTCAACGGTCTATAATTGATTAATTGTGGTTCTTCGACAAAGAGGGTGCTTCCAAAAGTGCACAAAATAATTCTTAGGTGTCACGCAATGTTACCTACCGATTGCAAACTATATATAAAAGCTTTAATAATACCTGCAAACGCGTTTTGACACGTTTGAATTGCTTTGAATAGGAAACAAAAAGAACGAAAATTGTATTTGTTGTGTAGTCTAAAAGTTCAATATTACGTTTGCGGAAGATATGCAACTGGGGTGTGCACAATGCCTATAAATATAGTCAGGGGTCTATAATTGATTAATTGTGGTTCTTCGACAAAGAGAGTGCTTCCAAAAGTGCACAAAATAATTCTTAAGTGTCACGCAATGTTACCTACCGATTGCAAACTATATATAAAAGCTTTAATAATACCTGCAAACGCGTTTTGACACGTTTGAATTGCTTTGAATAGGAAACAAAAAGAACGAAAATTTTATTTGTTGTGTAGTCTAAAAGTTCAATATTACGTTTGCGGAAGATATGCAACTGGGGTGTGCACAATGCCTATAAATATAGTCAGCGGTCTATAATTGATTAATTGTGGTTCTTCGACAAAGCGAGTGCTTCCAAAAGTGCACAAAATAATTCTTAAGTGTCACGCAATGTTACCTACCGATTGCAAACTATATATAAAAGCTTTAATAATACCTGCAAACGCGTTTTGACACGTTTGAATTGCTTTGAATAGGAAACAAAAAGAACGAAAATTTTATTTGTTGTGTAGTCTAAAAGTTCAATATTACGTTTGCGGAAGATATGCAACTGGGGTGTGCACAATGCCTATAAATATAGTCAGCGGTCTATAATTGATTAATTGTGGTTCTTCGACAAAGCGAGTGCTTCCAAAAGTGCACAAAATAATTCTTAGGTGTCACGCAATGTTACCTACCGATTGCAAACTATATATAAAAGCTTTAATAATACCTGCAAACGCGTTTTGACAGGTTTGAATTGCTTTGAATAGGAAACAAATAGAACGAAAATTGTATTTGTTGTGTAGTCTAAAAGTTCAATATTACGTTTGCGGAAGATATGCAACTGGGGTGTGCACAATGCCTATAAATATAGTCAGGGGTCTATAATTGATTAATTGTGGTTCTTCGACAAAGAGAGTGCTTCCAAAAGTGCACAAAATAATTCTTAGGTGTCACTCAATGTTACCTACCGATTGCAAACTATATATAAAAGCTTTAATAATACCTGAAAACGCGTTTTGACACGTTTGAATTGCTTTGAATAGGAAACAAATAGAACGAAAATTTTATTTGTTGTGTAGTCTAAAAGTTCAATATTACGTTTGCGGAAGATATGCAACTGGGGTGTGCACAATGCCTATAAATATAGTCAGGGGTCTATAATTGATTAATTGTGGTTCTTCGACAAAGATAGTGCTTCCAAAAGTGCACAAAATAATTCTTAGGTGTCACGCAATGTTACCTACCGATTGCAAACTATATATAAAAGCTTTAATAATACCTGCAAACGCGTTTTGACACGTTTGAATTGCTTTGAATAGGAAACAAATAGAACGAAAATTTTATTTGTTGTGTAGTCTAAAAGTTCAATATTACGTTTGCGGAAGATATGCAACTGGGGTGTGCACAATGCCTATAAATATAGTCAGGGGTCTATAATTGATTAATTGTGGTTCTTCGACAAAGATAGTGCTTCCAAAAGTGCACAAAATAATTCTTAGGTGTCACGCAATTTTACCTACCGATTGCAAACTATATATAAAAGCTTTAGTAATACCTGCAAACGCGTTTTGACAGGTTTGAATTGCTTTGAATAGGAAACAAATAGAACGAAAATTGTATTTGTTGTGTAGTCTAAAAGTTCAATATTACGTTTGCGGAAGATATGCAACTGGGGTGTGCACAATGCCTATAAATATAGTCAACGGTCTATAATTGATTAATTGTGGTTCTTCGACAAAGAGGGTGCTTCCAAAAGTGCACAAAATAATTCTTAGGTGTCACGCAATGTTACCTACCGATTGCAAACTATATATAAAAGCTTTAATAATACCTGCAAACGCGTTTTGACACGTTTGAATTGCTTTGAATAGGAAACAAAAAGAACGAAAATTTTATTTGTTGTGTAGTCTAAAAGTTCAATATTACGTTTGCGGAAGATATGCAACTGGGGTGTGCACAATGCCTATAAATATAGTCAACGGTCTCTAATTGATTAATTGTGGTTCTTCGACAAAGAGAGTGCTTCCAAAAGTGCACAAAATAATTCTTAAGTGTCACGCAATGTTACCTACCGATTGCAAACTATATATAAAAGCTCTAATAATACCTGCAAACGCGTTTTGACACGTTTGAATTGCTTTGAATAGGAAACAAAAAGAACGAAAATTGTATTTGTTGTGTAGTCTAAAAGTTCAATATTACGTTTGCGGAAGATATGCAACTGGGGTGTGCACAATGCCTATAAATATAGTCAGGGGTCTATAATTGATTAATTGTGGTTCTTCGACAAAGAGAGTGCTTCCAAAAGTGCACAAAATAATTCTTAGGTGTCACGCAATGTTACCTACCGATTGCAAACTATATATAAAAGCTTTAATAATACCTGCAAACGCGTTTTGACAGGTTTGAATTGCTTTGAATAGGAAACAAATAGAACGAAAATTGTATTTGTTGTGTAGTCTAAAAGTTCAATATTACGTTTGCGGAAGATATGCAACTGGGGTGTGCACAATGCATATAAATATAGTCAGGGGTCTATAATTGATTAATTGTGGTTCTTCGACAAAGAGAGTGCTTCCAAAAGTGCACAAAATAATTCTTAAGTGTCACGCAATGTTACCTACCGATTGCAAACTATATATAAAAGCTTTAATAATACCTGCAAACGCGTTTTGACACGTTTGAATTGCTTTGAATAGGAAACAAATAGAACGAAAATTTTATTTGTTGTGTAGTCTAAAAGTTCAATATTACGTTTGCGGAAGATATGCAACTGGGGTGTGCACAATGCCTATAAATATAGTCAGGGGTCTATAATTGATTAATTGTGGTTCTTCGACAAAGAGAGTGCTTCCAAAAGTGCACAAAATAATTCTTAGGTGTCACGCAATGTTACCTACCGATTGCAAACTATATATAAAAGCTTTAATAATACCTGCAAACGCGTTTTGACACGTTTGAATTGCTTTGAATAGGAAACAAATAGAACGAAAATTTTATTTGTTGTGTAGTCTAAAAGTTCAATATTACGTTTGCGGAAGATATGCAACTGGGGTGTGCACAATGCATATAAATATAGTCAGGGGTCTATAATTGATTAATTGTGGTTCTTCGACAAAGAGAGTGCTTCCAAAAGTGCACAAAATAATTCTTAGGTGTCACGCAATGTTACCTACCGATTGCAAACTATATATAAAAGCTTTAATAATACCTGCAAACGCGTTTTGACACGTTTGAATTGCTTTGAATAGGAAACAAATAGAACGAAAATTTTATTTGTTGTGTAGTCTAAAAGTTCAATATTACGTTTGCGGAAGATATGCAACTGGGGTGTGCACAATGCCTATAAATATAGTCAGGGGTCTATAATTGATTAATTGTGGTTCTTCGACAAAGATAGTGCTTCCAAAAGTGCACAAAATAATTCTTAGGTGTCACGCAATTTTACCTACCGATTGCAAACTATATAGAAAAGCTTTAGTAATACCTGCAAACGCGTTTTGACAGGTTTGAATTGCTTTGAATAGGAAACAAATAGAACGAAAATTGTATTTGTTGTGTAGTCTAAAAGTTCAATATTACGTTTGCGGAAGATATGCAACTGGGGTGTGCACAATGCCTATAAATATAGTCAACGGTCTATAATTGATTAATTGTGGTTCTTCGACAAAGAGGGTGCTTCCAAAAGTGCACAAAATAATTCTTAGGTGTCACGCAATGTTACCTACCGATTGCAAACTATATATAAAAGCTTTAATAATACCTGCAAACGCGTTTTGACACGTTTGAATTGCTTTGAATAGGAAACAAAAAGAACGAAAATTTTATTTGTTGTGTAGTCTAAAAGTTCAATATTACGTTTGCGGAAGATATGCAACTGGGGTGTGCACAATGCCTATAAATATAGTCAACGGTCTCTAATTGATTAATTGTGGTTCTTCGACAAAGAGAGTGCTTCCAAAAGTGCACAAAATAATTCTTAAGTGTCACGCAATGTTACCTACCGATTGCAAACTATATATAAAAGCTCTAATAATACCTGCAAACGCGTTTTGACACGTTTGAATTGCTTTGAATAGGAAACAAAAAGAACGAAAATTGTATTTGTTGTGTAGTCTAAAAGTTCAATATTACGTTTGCGGAAGATATGCAACTGGGGTGTGCACAATGCCTATAAATATAGTCAGGGGTCTATAATTGATTAATTGTGGTTCTTCGACAAAGAGAGTGCTTCCAAAAGTGCACAAAATAATTCTTAGGTGTCACGCAATGTTACCTACCGATTGCAAACTATATATAAAAGCTTTAATAATACCTGCAAACGCGTTTTGACAGGTTTGAATTGCTTTGAATAGGAAACAAATAGAACGAAAATTGTATTTGTTGTGTAGTCTAAAAGTTCAATATTACGTTTGCGGAAGATATGCAACTGGGGTGTGCACAATGCATATAAATATAGTCAGGGGTCTATAATTGATTAATTGTGGTTCTTCGACAAAGAGAGTGCTTCCAAAAGTGCACAAAATAATTCTTAGGCGTCACTCAATGTTACCTACCGATTGCAAACTATATATAAAAGCTTTAATAATACCTGCAAACGCGTTTTGACACGTTTGAATTGCTTTGAATAGGAAACAAATAGAACGAAAATTTTATTTGTTGTGTAGTCTAAAAGTTCAATATTACGTTTGCGGAAGATATGCAACTGGGGTGTGCACAATGCCTATAAATATAGTCAGCGGTCTATAATTGATTAATTGTGGTTCTTCGACAAAGAGAGTGCTTCCAAAAGTGCACAAAATAATTCTTAGGTGTCACGCAATGTTACCTACCGATTGCAAACTATATATAAAAGCTTTAGTAATACCTGCAAACGCGTTTTGACAGGTTTGAATTGCTTTGAATAGGAAACAAATAGAACGAAAATTGTATTTGTTGTGTAGTCTAAAAGTTCAATATTACGTTTGCGGAAGATATGCAACTGGGGTGTGCACAATGCCTATAAATATAGTCAACGGTCTATAATTGATTAATTGTGGTTCTTCGACAAAGAGGGTGCTTCCAAAAGTGCACAAAATAATTCTTAGGTGTCACGCAATGTTACCTACCGATTGCTAACTATATATAAAAGCTTTAATAATACCTGCAAACGCGTTTTGACACGTTTGAATTGCTTTGAATAGGAAACAAAAAGAACGAAAATTTTATTTGTTGTGTAGTCTAAAAGTTCAATATTACGTTTGCGGAAGATATGCAACTGGGGTGTGCACAATGCCTATAAATATAGTCAACGGTCTCTAATTGATTAATTGTGGTTCTTCGACAAAGAGAGTGCTTCCAAAAGTGCACAAAATAATTCTTAAGTGTCACGCAATGTTACCTACCGATTGCAAACTATATATAAAAGCTTTAATAATACCTGCAAACGCGTTTTGACACGTTTGAATTGTTTTGAATAGGAAACAAAAAGAACGAAAATTGTATTTGTTGTGTAGTCTAAAAGTTCAATATTACGTTTGCGGAAGATATGCAACTGGGGTGTGCACAATGCCTATAAATATAGTCAGGGGTCTATAATTGATTAATTGTGGTTCTTCGACAAAGAGAGTGCTTCCAAAAGTGCACAAAATAATTCTTAGGTGTCACGCAATGTTACCTACCGATTGCAAACTATATATAAAAGCTTTAATAATACCTGCAAACGCGTTTTGACACGTTTGAATTGCTTTGAATAGAAAACAAATAGAACGAAAATTTTATTTGTTGTGTAGTCTAAAAGTTCAATATTACGTTTGCGGAAGATATGCAACTGGGGTGTGCACAATGCATATAAATATAGTCAGGGGTCTATAATTGATTAATTGTGGTTCTTCGACAAAGAGAGTGCTTCCAAAAGTGCACAAAATAATTCTTAGGTGTCACGCAATGTTACCTACCGATTGCAAACTATATATAAAAGCTTTAATAATACCTGCAAACGCGTTTTGACACGTTTGAATTGCTTTGAATAGGAAACAAATAGAACGAAAATTTTATTTGTTGTGTAGTCTAAAAGTTCAATATTACGTTTGCGGAAGATATGCAACTGGGGTGTGCACAATGCCTATAAATATAGTCAGGGGTCTATAATTGATTAATTGTGGTTCTTCGACAAAGATAGTGCTTCCAAAAGTGCACAAAATAATTCTTAGGTGTCACGCAATGTTACCTACCGATTGCAAACTATATATAAAAGCTTTAATAATACCTGCAAACGCGTTTTGACACGTTTGAATTGCTTTGAATAGGAAACAAATAGAACGAAAATTTTATTTGTTGTGTAGTCTAAAAGTTCAATATTACGTTTGCGGAAGATATGCAACTGGGGTGTGCACAATGCCTATAAATATAGTCAGGGGTCTATAATTGATTAATTGTGGTTCTTCGACAAAGATAGTGCTTCCAAAAGTGCACAAAATAATTCTTAGGTGTCACGCAATTTTACCTACCGATTGCAAACTATATATAAAAGCTTTAGTAATACCTGCAAACGCGTTTTGACAGGTTTGAATTGCTTTGAATAGGAAACAAATAGAACGAAAATTGTATTTGTTGTGTAGTCTAAAAGTTCAATATTACGTTTGCGGAAGATATGCAACTGGGGTGTGCACAATGCCTATAAATATAGTCAACGGTCTATAATTGATTAATTGTGGTTCTTCGACAAAGAGGGTGCTTCCAAAAGTGCACAAAATAATTCTTAGGTGTCACGCAATTTTACCTACCGATTGCAAACTATATATAAAAGCTTTAGTAATACCTGCAAACGCGTTTTGACAGGTTTGAATTGCTTTGAATAGGAAACAAATAGAACGAAAATTTTATTTGTTGTGTAGTCTAAAAGTTCAATATTACGTTTGCGGAAGATATGCAACTGGGGTGTGCACAATGCCTATAAATATAGTCAGCGGTCTATAATTGATTAATTGTGGTTCTTCGACAAAGATAGTGCTTCCAAAAGTGCACAAAATAATTCTTAGGTGTCACGCAATTTTACCTACCGATTGCAAACTATATATAAAAGCTTTAGTAATACCTGCAAACGCGTTTTGACAGGTTTGAATTGCTTTGAATAGGAAACAAATAGAACGAAAATTTTATTTGTTGTGTAGTCTAAAAGTTCAATATTACGTTTGCGGAAGATATGCAACTGGGGTGTGCACAATGCCTATAAATATAGTCAGGGGTCTATAATTGATTAATTGTGGTTCTTCGACAAAGATAGTGCTTCCAAAAGTGCACAAAATAATTCTTAGGTGTCACGCAATTTTACCTACCGATTGCAAACTATATATAAAAGCTTTAGTAATACCTGCAAACGCGTTTTGACAGGTTTGAATTGCTTTGAATAGGAAACAAATAGAACGAAAATTTTATTTGTTGTGTAGTCTAAAAGTTCAATATTACGTTTGCGGAAGATATGCAACTGGGGTGTGCACAATGCCTATAAATATAGTCAGCGGTCTATAATTGATTAATTGTGGTTCTTCGACAAAGAGAGTGCTTCCAAAAGTGCACAAAATAATTCTTAGGTGTCACGCAATGTTACCTACCGATTGCAAACTATATATAAAAGCTTTAATAATACCTGCAAACGCGTTTTGACACGTTTGAATTGCTTTGAATAGGAAACAAATAGAACGAAAATTTTATTTGTTGTGTAGTCTAAAAGTTCAATATTACGTTTGCGGAAGATATGCAACTGGGGTGTGCACAATGCCTATAAATATAGTCAGGGGTCTATAATTGATTAATTGTGGTTCTTCGACAAAGATAGTGCTTCCAAAAGTGCACAAAATAATTCTTAGGTGTCACGCAATTTTACCTACCGATTGCAAACTATATATAAAAGCTTTAGTAATACCTGCAAACGCGTTTTGACAGGTTTGAATTGCTTTGAATAGGAAACAAATAGAACGAAAATTGTATTTGTTGTGTAGTCTAAAAGTTCAATATTACGTTTGCGGAAGATATGCAACTGGGGTGTGCACAATGCCTATAAATATAGTCAACGGTCTATAATTGATTAATTGTGGTTCTTCGACAAAGAGGGTGCTTCCAAAAGTGCACAAAATAATTCTTAGGTGTCACGCAATGTTACCTACCGATTGCTAACTATATATAAAAGCTTTAATAATACCTGCAAACGCGTTTTGACACGTTTGAATTGCTTTGAATAGGAAACAAAAAGAACGAAAATTTTATTTGTTGTGTAGTCTAAAAGTTCAATATTACGTTTGCGGAAGATATGCAACTGGGGTGTGCACAATGCCTATAAATATAGTCAACGGTCTCTAATTGATTAATTGTGGTTCTTCGACAAAGAGAGTGCTTCCAAAAGTGCACAAAATAATTCTTAAGTGTCACGCAATGTTACCTACCGATTGCAAACTATATATAAAAGCTTTAATAATACCTGCAAACGCGTTTTGACACGTTTGAATTGTTTTGAATAGGAAACAAAAAGAACGAAAGTTGTATTTGTTGTGTAGTCTAAAAGTTCAATATTACGTTTGCGGAAGATATGCAACTGGGGTGTGCACAATGCCTATAAATATAGTCAGGGGTCTATAATTGATTAATTGTGGTTCTTCGACAAAGAGAGTGCTTCCAAAAGTGCACAAAATAATTCTTAGGTGTCACGCAATGTTACCTACCGATTGCAAACTATATATAAAAGCTTTAATAATACCTGCAAACGCGTTTTGACACGTTTGAATTGCTTTGAATAGGAAACAAATAGAACGAAAATTTTATTTGTTGTGTAGTCTAAAAGTTCAATATTACGTTTGCGGAAGATATGCAACTGGGGTGTGCACAATGCATATAAATATAGTCAGGGGTCTATAATTGATTAATTGTGGTTCTTCGACAAAGAGAGTGCTTCCAAAAGTGCACAAAATAATTCTTAGGTGTCACGCAATGTTACCTACCGATTGCAAACTATATATAAAAGCTTTAATAATACCTGCAAACGCGTTTTGACACGTTTGAATTGCTTTGAATAGGAAACAAATAGAACGAAAATTTTATTTGTTGTGTAGTCTAAAAGTTCAATATTACGTTTGCGGAAGATATGCAACTGGGGTGTGCACAATGCCTATAAATATAGTCAGCGGTCTATAATTGATTAATTGTGGTTCTTCGACAAAGAGAGTGCTTCCAAAAGTGCACAAAATAATTCTTAGGTGTCACGCAATGTTACCTACCGATTGCAAACTATATATAAAAGCTTTAATAATACCTGCAAACGCGTTTTGACACGTTTGAATTGCTTTGAATAGGAAACAAATAGAACGAAAATTTTATTTGTTGTGTAGTCTAAAAGTTCAATATTACGTTTGCGGAAGATATGCAACTGGGGTGTGCACAATGCCTATAAATATAGTCAGGGGTCTATAATTGATTAATTGTGGTTCTTCGACAAAGATAGTGCTTCCAAAAGTGCACAAAATAATTCTTAGCTGTCACGCAATGTTACCTACCGATTGCAAACTATATATAAAAGCTTTAATAATACCTGCAAACGCGTTTTGACACGTTTGAATTGCTTTGAATAGGAAACAAATAGAACGAAAATTTTATTTGTTGTGTAGTCTAAAAGTTCAATATTACGTTTGCGGAAGATATGCAACTGGGGTGTGCACAATGCCTATAAATATAGTCAGCGGTCTATAATTGATTAATTGTGGTTCTTCGACAAAGAGAGTGCTTCCAAAAGTGCACAAAATAATTCTTAGGTGTCACGCAATGTTACCTACCGATTGCAAACTATATATAAAAGCTTTAATAATACCTGCAAACGCGTTTTGACACGTTTGAATTGCTTTGAATAGGAAACAAATAGAACGAAAATTTTATTTGTTGTGTAATCTAAAAGTTCAATATTACGTTTGCGGAAGATATGCAACTGGGGTGTGCACAATGCCTATAAATATAGTCAGCGGTCTATAATTGATTAATTGTGGTTCTTCGACAAAGAGAGTGCTTCCAAAAGTGCACAAAATAATTCTTAGGTGTCACGCAATGTTACCTACCGATTGCAAACTATATATAAAAGCTTTAATAATACCTGCAAACGCGTTTTGACACGTTTGAATTGCTTTGAATAGGAAACAAATAGAACGAAAATTTTATTTGTTGTGTAGTCTAAAAGTTCAATATTACGTTTGCGGAAGATATGCAACTGGGGTGTGCACAATGCCTATAAATATAGTCAGCGGTCTATAATTGATTAATTGTGGTTCTTCGACAAAGCGAGTGCTTCCAAAAGTGCACAAAATAATTCTTAGGTGTCACGCAATGTTACCTACCGATTGCAAACTATATATAAAAGCTTTAATAATACCTGCAAACGCGTTTTGACACGTTTGAATTGCTTTGAATAGGAAACAAATAGAACGAAAATTTTATTTGTTGTGTAGTCTAAAAGTTCAATATTACGTTTGCGGAAGATATGCAACTGGGGTGTGCACAATGCCTATAAATATAGTCAGCGGTCTATAATTGATTAATTGTGGTTCTTCGACAAAGAGAGTGCTTCCAAAAGTGCACAAAATAATTCTTAGGTGTCACGCAATGTTACCTACCGATTGCAAACTATATATAAAAGCTTTAATAATACCTGCAAACGCGTTTTGACACGTTTGAATTGCTTTGAATAGGAAACAAATAGAACGAAAATTTTATTTGTTGTGTAGTCTAAAAGTTCAATATTACGTTTGCGGAAGATATGCAACTGGGGTGTGCACAATGCCTATAAATATAGTCAGCGGTCTATAATTGATTAATTGTGGTTCTTCGACAAAGATAGTGCTTCCAAAAGTGCACAAAATAATTCTTAGGTGTCACGCAATGTTACCTACCGATTGCAAACTATATATAAAAGCTTTAATAATACCTGCAAACGCGTTTTGACACGTTTGAATTGCTTTGAATAGGAAACAAATAGAACGAAAATTTTATTTGTTGTGTAGTCTAAAAGTTCAATATTACGTTTGCGGAAGATATGCAACTGGGGTGTGCACAATGCCTATAAATATAGTCAGCGGTCTATAATTGATTAATTGTGGTTCTTCGACAAAGAGAGTGCTTCCAAAAGTGCACAAAATAATTCTTAGGTGTCACGCAATGTTACCTACCGATTGCAAACTATATATAAAAGCTTTAATAATACCTGCAAACGCGTTTTGACACGTTTGAATTGCTTTGAATAGGAAACAAATAGAACGAAAATTTTATTTGTTGTGTAGTCTAAAAGTTCAATATTACGTTTGCGGAAGATATGCAACTGGGGTGTGCACAATGCCTATAAATATAGTCAGCGGTCTATAATTGATTAATTGTGGTTCTTCGACAAAGAGAGTGCTTCCAAAAGTGCACAAAATAATTCTTAGGTGTCACGCAATGTTACCTACCGATTGCAAACTATATATAAAAGCTTTAATAATACCTGCAAACGCGTTTTGACACGTTTGAATTGCTTTGAATAGGAAACAAATAGAACGAAAATTTTATTTGTTGTGTAATCTAAAAGTTCAATATTACGTTTGCGGAAGATATGCAACTGGGGTGTGCACAATGCCTATAAATATAGTCAGCGGTCTATAATTGATTAATTGTGGTTCTTCGACAAAGAGAGTGCTTCCAAAAGTGCACAAAATAATTCTTAGGTGTCACGCAATGTTACCTACCGATTGCAAACTATATATAAAAGCTTTAATAATACCTGCAAACGCGTTTTGACACGTTTGAATTGCTTTGAATAGGAAACAAATAGAACGAAAATTTTATTTGTTGTGTAGTCTAAAAGTTCAATATTACGTTTGCGGAAGATATGCAACTGGGGTGTGCACAATGCCTATAAATATAGTCAGCGGTCTATAATTGATTAATTGTGGTTCTTCGACAAAGCGAGTGCTTCCAAAAGTGCACAAAATAATTCTTAGGTGTCACGCAATGTTACCTACCGATTGCAAACTATATATAAAAGCTTTAATAATACCTGCAAACGCGTTTTGACACGTTTGAATTGCTTTGAATAGGAAACAAATAGAACGAAAATTTTATTTGTTGTGTAGTCTAAAAGTTCAATATTACGTTTGCGGAAGATATGCAACTGGGGTGTGCACAATGCCTATAAATATAGTCAGCGGTCTATAATTGATTAATTGTGGTTCTTCGACAAAGAGAGTGCTTCCAAAAGTGCACAAAATAATTCTTAGGTGTCACGCAATGTTACCTACCGATTGCAAACTATATATAAAAGCTTTAATAATACCTGCAAACGCGTTTTGACACGTTTGAATTGCTTTGAATAGGAAACAAATAGAACGAAAATTTTATTTGTTGTGTAGTCTAAAAGTTCAATATTACGTTTGCGGAAGATATGCAACTGGGGTGTGCACAATGCCTATAAATATAGTCAGCGGTCTATAATTGATTAATTGTGGTTCTTCGACAAAGATAGTGCTTCCAAAAGTGCACAAAATAATTCTTAGGTGTCACGCAATGTTACCTACCGATTGCAAACTATATATAAAAGCTTTAATAATACCTGCAAACGCGTTTTGACACGTTTGAATTGCTTTGAATAGGAAACAAATAGAACGAAAATTTTATTTGTTGTGTAATCTAAAAGTTCAATATTACGTTTGCGGAAGATATGCAACTGGGGTGTGCACAATGCCTATAAATATAGTCAGCGGTCTATAATTGATTAATTGTGGTTCTTCGACAAAGAGAGTGCTTCCAAAAGTGCACAAAATAATTCTTAGGTGTCACGCAATGTTACCTACCGATTGCAAACTATATATAAAAGCTTTAATAATACCTGCAAACGCGTTTTGACACGTTTGAATTGCTTTGAATAGGAAACAAATAGAACGAAAATTTTATTTGTTGTGTAGTCTAAAAGTTCAATATTACGTTTGCGGAAGATATGCAACTGGGGTGTGCACAATGCCTATAAATATAGTCAGCGGTCTATAATTGATTAATTGTGGTTCTTCGACAAAGCGAGTGCTTCCAAAAGTGCACAAAATAATTCTTAGGTGTCACGCAATGTTACCTACCGATTGCAAACTATATATAAAAGCTTTAATAATACCTGCAAACGCGTTTTGACACGTTTGAATTGCTTTGAATAGGAAACAAATAGAACGAAAATTTTATTTGTTGTGTAGTCTAAAAGTTCAATATTACGTTTGCGGAAGATATGCAACTGGGGTGTGCACAATGCCTATAAATATAGTCAGCGGTCTATAATTGATTAATTGTGGTTCTTCGACAAAGAGAGTGCTTCCAAAAGTGCACAAAATAATTCTTAGGTGTCACGCAATGTTACCTACCGATTGCAAACTATATATAAAAGCTTTAATAATACCTGCAAACGCGTTTTGACACGTTTGAATTGCTTTGAATAGGAAACAAATAGAACGAAAATTTTATTTGTTGTGTAGTCTAAAAGTTCAATATTACGTTTGCGGAAGATATGCAACTGGGGTGTGCACAATGCCTATAAATATAGTCAGCGGTCTATAATTGATTAATTGTGGTTCTTCGACAAAGATAGTGCTTCCAAAAGTGCACAAAATAATTCTTAGGTGTCACGCAATGTTACCTACCGATTGCAAACTATATATAAAAGCTTTAATAATACCTGCAAACGCGTTTTGACACGTTTGAATTGCTTTGAATAGGAAACAAATAGAACGAAAATTTTATTTGTTGTGTAGTCTAAAAGTTCAATATTACGTTTGCGGAAGATATGCAACTGGGGTGTGCACAATGCCTATAAATATAGTCAGCGGTCTATAATTGATTAATTGTGGTTCTTCGACAAAGAGAGTGCTTCCAAAAGTGCACAAAATAATTCTTAGGTGTCACGCAATGTTACCTACCGATTGCAAACTATATATAAAAGCTTTAATAATACCTGCAAACGCGTTTTGACACGTTTGAATTGCTTTGAATAGGAAACAAATAAAACGAAAATTTTATTTGTTGTGTAGTCTAAAAGTTCAATATTACGTTTGCGGAAGATATGCAACTGGGGTGTGCACAATGCCTATAAATATAGTCAGCGGTCTATAATTGATTAATTGTGGTTCTTCGACAAAGAGAGTGCTTCCAAAAGTGCACAAAATAATTCTTAGGTGTCACGCAATGTTACCTACCGATTGCAAACTATATATAAAAGCTTTAATAATACCTGCAAACGCGTTTTGACACGTTTGAATTGCTTTGAATAGGAAACAAATAGAACGAAAATTTTATTTGTTGTGTAATCTAAAAGTTCAATATTACGTTTGCGGAAGATATGCAACTGGGGTGTGCACAATGCCTATAAATATAGTCAGCGGTCTATAATTGATTAATTGTGGTTCTTCGACAAAGAGAGTGCTTCCAAAAGTGCACAAAATAATTCTTAGGTGTCACGCAATGTTACCTACCGATTGCAAACTATATATAAAAGCTTTAATAATACCTGCAAACGCGTTTTGACACGTTTGAATTGCTTTGAATAGGAAACAAATAGAACGAAAATTTTATTTGTTGTGTAGTCTAAAAGTTCAATATTACGTTTGCGGAAGATATGCAACTGGGGTGTGCACAATGCCTATAAATATAGTCAGCGGTCTATAATTGATTAATTGTGGTTCTTCGACAAGCGAGTGCTTCCAAAAGTGCACAAAATAATTCTTAGGTGTCACGCAATGTTACCTACCGATTGCAAACTATATATAAAAGCTTTAATAATACCTGCAAACGCGTTTTGACACGTTTGAATTGCTTTGAATAGGAAACAAATAGAACGAAAATTTTATTTGTTGTGTAGTCTAAAAGTTCAATATTACGTTTGCGGAAGATATGCAACTGGGGTGTGCACAATGCCTATAAATATAGTCAGCGGTCTATAATTGATTAATTGTGGTTCTTCGACAAAGAGAGTGCTTCCAAAAGTGCACAAAATAATTCTTAGGTGTCACGCAATGTTACCTACCGATTGCAAACGATATATAAAAGCTTTAATAATACCTGCAAACGCGTTTTGACACGTTTGAATTGCTTTGAATAGGAAACAAATAGAACGAAAATTTTATTTGTTGTGTAGTCTAAAAGTTCAATATTACGTTTGCGGAAGATATGCAACTGGGGTGTGCACAATGCCTATAAATATAGTCAGGGGTCTATAATTGATTAATTGTGGTTCTTCGACAAAGATAGTGCTTCCAAAAGTGCACAAAATAATTCTTAGGTGTCACGCAATGTTACCTACCGATTGCAAACTATATATAAAAGCTTTAATAATACCTGCAAACGCGTTTTGACACGTTTGAATTGCTTTGAATAGGAAACAAATAGAACGAAAATTTTATTTGTTGTGTAGTCTAAAAGTTCAATATTACGTTTGCGGAAGATATGCAACTGGGGTGTGCACAATGCCTATAAATATAGTCAGCGGTCTATAATTGATTAATTGTGGTTCTTCGACAAAGAGAGTGCTTCCAAAAGTGCACAAAATAATTCTTAGGTGTCACGCAATGTTACCTACCGATTGCAAACTATATATAAAAGCTTTAATAATACCTGCAAACGCGTTTTGACACGTTTGAATTGCTTTGAATAGGAAACAAATAGAACGAAAATTTTATTTGTTGTGTAGTCTAAAAGTTCAATATTACGTTTGCGGAAGATATGCAACTGGGGTGTGCACAATGCCTATAAATATAGTCAGCGGTCTATAATTGATTAATTGTGGTTCTTCGACAAAGCGAGTGCTTCCAAAAGTGCACAAAATAATTCTTAAGTGTCACGCAATGTTACCTACCGATTGCAAACTATATATAAAAGCTTTAATAATACCTGCAAACGCGTTTTGACACGTTTGAATTGCTTTGAATAGGAAACAAAAAGAACGAAAATTTTATTTGTTGTGTAGTCTAAAAGTTCAATATTACGTTTGCGGAAGATATGCAACTGGGGTGTGCACAATGCCTATAAATATAGTCAGCGGTCTATAATTGATTAATTGTGGTTCTTCGACAAAGCGAGTGCTTCCAAAAGTGCACAAAATAATTCTTAGGTGTCACGCAATGTTACCTACCGATTGCAAACTATATATAAAAGCTTTAATAATACCTGCAAACGCGTTTTGACACGTTTGAATTGCTTTGAATAGGAAACAAATAGAACGAAAATTGTATTTGTTGTGTAGTCTAAAAGTTCAATATTACGTTTGCGAAAGATATGCAACTGGGGTGTGCACAATGCCTATAAATATAGTCAGCGGTCTATAATTGATTAATTGTGGTTCTTCGACAAAGCGAGTGCTTCCAAAAGTGCACAAAATAATTCTTAGGTGTCACGCAATGTTACCTACCGATTGCAAACTATATATAAAAGCTTTAATAATACCTGCAAACGCGTTTTGACAGGTTTGAATTGCTTTGAATAGGAAACAAATAGAACGAAAATTGTATTTGTTGTGTAGTCTAAAAGTTCAATATTACGTTTGCGGAAGATATGCAACTGGGGTGTGCACAATGCCTATAAATATAGTCAGGGGTCTATAATTGATTAATTGTGGTTCTTCGACAAAGAGAGTGCTTCCAAAAGTGCACAAAATAATTCTTAGCTGTCACGCAATGTTACCTACCGATTGCAAACTATATATAAAAGCTTTAGTAATACCTGAAAACGCGTTTTGACACGTTTGAATTGCTTTGAATAGGAAACAAATAGAACGAAAATTTTATTTGTTGTGTAGTCTAAAAGTTCAATATTACGTTTGCGGAAGATATGCAACTGGGGTGTGCACAATTTCTATAAATATAGTCAGCGGTCTATAATTAACTAACTGTGGTTTCTCGGCAAAGAGAGTGCTTCCAAAAGTGCACAATTTCTATAAATATAGTCAGCGGTCTATAATTAACTAACTGTGGTTTCTCGGCAAAGAGAGTGCTTCCAAAAGTGCACAAAATAATTCTTAGCTGTCACGCAATGTTACCTACCGATTGCAAACTATATATAAAAGCTTTAATAATACCTACAAACGCGTTTTGACACGTTTGAATGGCTTTGAATAGGAAACAAATAGAACGAAAATTTTATTTGCTGTGTAGTCTAAAAGTTCAATATTACGTTTGCGGAAGATATGCAACTGGGATGTGCACAATGCCTATAAATATAGTCAGCGGTCTATAATTAATTATCTGTGGTTCCTCGACGAAGAGAGTGCTTCCAAAAGTGCACAAAATAATTCGTAGGTGTCACACAATGTTACCTACCGATTGCAAACTATATATAAAAGCTTTAATAATACCTGCAAACGCGTTTTGACACGTTTGAATTGCTTTGAATAGGAAACAAATAGAACGAAAATTTTATTTGTTGTGCAGTCTAAAAGTTCAATATTACGTTTGCGGAAGATATGCAACTGGGGTGTGCACAATTTCTATAAATATAGTCAGCGGTCTATAATTAACTAACTGTGGTTTCTCGGCAAAGAGAGTGCTTCCAAAAGTGCACAAAATAATTCTTAGCTGTCACGCAATGTTACCTACCGATTGCAAACTATATATAAAAGCTTTAATAATACCTGCAAACGCGTTTTGACACGTTTGAATTGCTTTGAATAGGAAACAAATAGAACGAAAATTGTATTTGTTGTGTAGTCTAAAAGTTCAATATTACGTTTGCGGAAGATATGCAACTGGGGTGTGCACAATGCCTATAAATATAGTCAGCGGTCTATAATTAATTATCTGTGGTTCCTCGACGAAGAGAGTGCTTCCAAAAGTGCACAAAATAATTCTTAGGTGTCACACAATGTTACCTACCGATTGCGAACTATATATAAAAGCTTTAATAATACCTGCAAACGCTTTTTGACACGTTTGCATTGCTTTGCATACGAAACAAATAGAACGAAAATTTTATTTGCTGTGTAGTCTAAAAGTTCAATATTACGTTTTCGGAAGATATGCAACTGTGGTGTGCACAATGCCTATAAATATAGTCAGCGGTCTATAATTAATTATCTGTGGTTCCTCGACGAAGAGAGTGCTTCCAAAAGTGCACAAAATAATTCTTAGGTGTCACACAATGTTACCTACCGATTGCAAACTATATATAAAAGCTTTAATAATACTTGCAAACGCGTTTTGACACGTTTGAATGGCTTTGAATAGGAAACAAATAGAACGAAAATTGTATTTGTTGTGTAGTCTAAAAGTTCAATATTACGTTTGCGGAAGATATGCAACTGGAGTGTGCACAATGCCTATAAATATAGTCAGCGGTCTATAATTGATTAACTGTGGTCCATCGACAAAAATAGTGCTTTTAATAATGCACAAAATAATTCTTAGCTCTCACGCAATGTTACCTACCGATTGCAAACTATATATAAAAGCTTTAATAATACCTGGAAACGCGTTTTGACACGTTTGAATTGCTTTGAATAGGAAACAAATGGAACGAAAATTTTATTTGTTGTGTAGTCTAAAAGTTCAATATTACGTTTGCGGAAGAAATGCAACTGGGGTGTGCACAATTTCTATAAATATAGTCAGCCGTCTATAATTAACTAACTGTGGTTTCTCGGCAAAGAGAGTGCTTCCAAAAGTGCACAAAATAATTCTTAGCTGTCACACAATGTTACCTACCGATTGCAAACTATATATAAAAGCTTTAATAATACCTGCAAACGCGTTTTGACACGTTTGAATTGCTTTGAATAGGAAACAAATAGAACGAAAATTGTATTTGTTGTGTAGTCTAAAAGTTCAATATTACGTTTGCGGAAGATATGCAAATGGGAAGTGCACAATGCCTATAAATATAGTCAGCGGTCTATAATTGATTAGCTGTGGATCCTCGACAGGAAGAGGGCTTCCAAAAGTGCACAAAATAATTCTTAAGTGTCACGCAATGTTACCTACCGGTTGCAAACTATATATAAAAGCATATATAATACCTGCAAACGCTTTTTGACAAGTTTGAATTGCTTTGCATACGAAACAAATAGAACGAAAATTTTATTTGCTGTGTAGTCTAAAAGTTCAATATTACGTTTGCGTAAGATCTGCAACTAGGGTGTGCACAATGCCTATAAATATAGTCAGCGGTCTATAATTAATTAACTGTGGTTCCTCGACAAAGAGAGTGCTTCCAAAAGTGCACAATTTAATTCTTAGCTGTCACGCAATGTTACCTACCGATTGCAAACTATATATAAAAGCTTTAATAATACCTGCAAACGCGTTTTGACACGTTTGAATTGCTTTGCATACGAAACAAATAGAACGAAAATTTTATTTGCTGTGTAGTCTAAAAGTTCAATATTACGTTTGCGGAAGATATGCAACTGGGGTGTGCACAATTTCTATAAATATAGTCAGCGGTCTATAATTAACTAACTGTGGTTTCTCGGCAAAGAGAGTGCTTCCAAAAGTGCACAAAATAATTCTTAGCTGTCACGCAATGTTACCTACCGATTGCAAACTATATATAAAAGCTTTAGTAATACCTGAAAACGCGTTTTGACACGTTTGAATTGCTTTGAATAGGAAACAAATAGAACGAAAATTTTATTTGTTGTGTAGTCTAAAAGTTCAATATTACGTTTGCGGAAGATATGCAACTGGGGTGTGCACAATTTCTATAAATATAGTCAGCGGTTTATAATTAACTAACTGTGGTTTCTCGGCAAAGAGAGTGCTTCCAAAAGTGCACAATTTAATTCTTAGCTGTCACGCAATGTTACCTACCGATTGCAAACTATATATAAAAGCTTTAATAATACCTGCAAACGCTTTTTGACACGTTTGCATTGCTTTGCATACGAAACAAATAGAACGAAAATTTTATTTGCTGTGTAGTCTAAAAGTTCAATATTACGTTTGCGGAAGATATGCAACTGGGGTGTGCACAATGCCTATAAATATAGTCAGCGGTCTATAATTAATTATCTGTGGTTCCTCGACGAAGAGAGTGCTTCCAAAAGTGCACAAAATAATTCTTAGGTGTCACACAATGTTACCTACCGATTGCAAACTATATATAAAAGCTTTAATAATACCTGCAAACGCGTTTTGACACGTTTGAATTGCTTTGAATAGGAAACAAATAGAACGAAAATTTTATTTGTTGTGTAGTCTAAAAGTTCAATATTACGTTTGCGGAAGATATGCAACTGGGGTGTGCACAATTTCTATAAATATAGTCAGCGGTCTATAATTAACTAACTGTGGTTTCTCGGCAAAGAGAGTGCTTCCAAAAGTGCACAATTTCTATAAATATAGTCAGCGGTCTATAATTAACTAACTGTGGTTTCTCGGCAAAGAGAGTGCTTCCAAAAGTGCACAAAATAATTCTTAGCTGTCACGCAATGTTACCTACCGATTGCAAACTATATATAAAAGCTTTAATAATACCTACAAACGCGTTTTGACACGTTTGAATGGCTTTGAATAGGAAACAAATAGAACGAAAATTTTATTTGCTGTGTAGTCTAAAAGTTCAATATTACGTTTGCGGAAGATATGCAACTGGGATGTGCACAATGCCTATAAATATAGTCAGCGGTCTATAATTAATTATCTGTGGTTCCTCGACGAAGAGAGTGCTTCCAAAAGTGCACAAAATAATTCGTAGGTGTCACACAATGTTACCTACCGATTGCAAACTATATATAAAAGCTTTAATAATACCTGCAAACGCGTTTTGACACGTTTGAATTGCTTTGAATAGGAAACAAATAGAACGAAAATTTTATTTGTTGTGTAGTCTAAAAGTTCAATATTACGTTTGCGGAAGATATGCAACTGGGGTGTGCACAATTTCTATAAATATAGTCAGCGGTCTATAATTAACTAACTGTGGTTTCTCGGCAAAGAGAGTGCTTCCAAAAGTGCACAATTTCTATAAATATAGTCAGCGGTCTATAATTAACTAACTGTGGTTTCTCGGCAAAGAGAGTGCTTCCAAAAGTGCACAAAATAATTCTTAGCTGTCACGCAATGTTACCTACCGATTGCAAACTATATATAAAAGCTTTAATAATACCTACAAACGCGTTTTGACACGTTTGAATGGCTTTGAATAGGAAACAAATAGAACGAAAATTTTATTTGCTGTGTAGTCTAAAAGTTCAATATTACGTTTGCGGAAGATATGCAACTGGGATGTGCACAATGCCTATAAATATAGTCAGCGGTCTATAATTAATTATCTGTGGTTCCTCGACGAAGAGAGTGCTTCCAAAAGTGCACAAAATAATTCTTAGGTGTCACACAATGTTACCTACCGATTGCAAACTATATATAAAAGCTTTAATAATACCTGCAAACGCGTTTTGACACGTTTGAATTGCTTTGAATAGGAAACAAATAGAACGAAAATTTTATTTGTTGTGTAGTCTAAAAGTTCAATATTACGTTTGCGGAAGATATGCAACTGGGGTGTGCACAATTTCTATAAATATAGTCAGCGGTCTATAATTAACTAACTGTGGTTTCTCGGCAAAGAGAGTGCTTCCAAAAGTGCACAATTTCTATAAATATAGTCAGCGGTCTATAATTAACTAACTGTGGTTTCTCGGCAAAGAGAGTGCTTCCAAAAGTGCACAAAATAATTCTTAGCTGTCACGCAATGTTACCTACCGATTGCAAACTATATATAAAAGCTTTAATAATACCTACAAACGCGTTTTGACACGTTTGAATGGCTTTGAATAGGAAACAAATAGAACGAAAATTTTATTTGCTGTGTAGTCTAAAAGTTCAATATTACGTTTGCGGAAGATATGCAACTGGGATGTGCACAATGCCTATAAATATAGTCAGCGGTCTATAATTAATTATCTGTGGTTCCTCGACGAAGAGAGTGCTTCCAAAAGTGCACAAAATAATTCGTAGGTGTCACACAATGTTACCTACCGATTGCAAACTATATATAAAAGCTTTAATAATACCTGCAAACGCGTTTTGACACGTTTGAATTGCTTTGAATAGGAAACAAATAGAACGAAAATTTTATTTGTTGTGCAGTCTAAAAGTTCAATATTACGTTTGCGGAAGATATGCAACTGGGGTGTGCACAATTTCTATAAATATAGTCAGCGGTCTATAATTAACTAACTGTGGTTTCTCGGCAAAGAGAGTGCTTCCAAAAGTGCACAAAATAATTCTTAGCTGTCACGCAATGTTACCTACCGATTGCAAACTATATATAAAAGCTTTAATAATACCTGCAAACGCGTTTTGACACGTTTGAATTGCTTTGAATAGGAAACAAATAGAACGAAAATTGTATTTGTTGTGTAGTCTAAAAGTTCAATATTACGTTTGCGGAAGATATGCAACTGGGGTGTGCACAATGCCTATAAATATAGTCAGCGGTCTATAATTAATTATCTGTGGTTCCTCGACGAAGAGAGTGCTTCCAAAAGTGCACAAAATAATTCTTAGGTGTCACACAATGTTACCTACCGATTGCGAACTATATATAAAAGCTTTAATAATACCTGCAAACGCTTTTTGACACGTTTGCATTGCTTTGCATACGAAACAAATAGAACGAAAATTTTATTTGCTGTGTAGTCTAAAAGTTCAATATTACGTTTTCGGAAGATATGCAACTGTGGTGTGCACAATGCCTATAAATATAGTCAGCGGTCTATAATTAATTATCTGTGGTTCCTCGACGAAGAGAGTGCTTCCAAAAGTGCACAAAATAATTCTTAGGTGTCACACAATGTTACCTACCGATTGCAAACTATATATAAAAGCTTTAATAATACTTGCAAACGCGTTTTGACACGTTTGAATGGCTTTGAATAGGAAACAAATAGAACGAAAATTGTATTTGTTGTGTAGTCTAAAAGTTCAATATTACGTTTGCGGAAGATATGCAACTGGAGTGTGCACAATGCCTATAAATATAGTCAGCGGTCTATAATTGATTAACTGTGGTCCATCGACAAAAATAGTGCTTTTAATAATGCACAAAATAATTCTTAGCTCTCACGCAATGTTACCTACCGATTGCAAACTATATATAAAAGCTTTAATAATACCTGGAAACGCGTTTTGACACGTTTGAATTGCTTTGAATAGGAAACAAATGGAACGAAAATTTTATTTGTTGTGTAGTCTAAAAGTTCAATATTACGTTTGCGGAAGAAATGCAACTGGGGTGTGCACAATTTCTATAAATATAGTCAGCCGTCTATAATTAACTAACTGTGGTTTCTCGGCAAAGAGAGTGCTTCCAAAAGTGCACAAAATAATTCTTAGCTGTCACACAATGTTACCTACCGATTGCAAACTATATATAAAAGCTTTAATAATACCTGCAAACGCGTTTTGACACGTTTGAATTGCTTTGAATAGGAAACAAATAGAACGAAAATTGTATTTGTTGTGTAGTCTAAAAGTTCAATATTACGTTTGCGGAAGATATGCAAATGGGAAGTGCACAATGCCTATAAATATAGTCAGCGGTCTATAATTGATTAGCTGTGGATCCTCGACAGGAAGAGGGCTTCCAAAAGTGCACAAAATAATTCTTAAGTGTCACGCAATGTTACCTACCGGTTGCAAACTATATATAAAAGCATATATAATACCTGCAAACGCTTTTTGACAAGTTTGAATTGCTTTGCATACGAAACAAATAGAACGAAAATTTTATTTGCTGTGTAGTCTAAAAGTTCAATATTACGTTTGCGTAAGATCTGCAACTAGGGTGTGCACAATGCCTATAAATATAGTCAGCGGTCTATAATTAATTAACTGTGGTTCCTCGACAAAGAGAGTGCTTCCAAAAGTGCACAATTTAATTCTTAGCTGTCACGCAATGTTACCTACCGATTGCAAACTATATATAAAAGCTTTAATAATACCTGCAAACGCGTTTTGACACGTTTGAATTGCTTTGCATACGAAACAAATAGAACGAAAATTTTATTTGCTGTGTAGTCTAAAAGTTCAATATTACGTTTGCGGAAGATATGCAACTGGGGTGTGCACAATTTCTATAAATATAGTCAGCGGTCTATAATTAACTAACTGTGGTTTCTCGGCAAAGAGAGTGCTTCCAAAAGTGCACAAAATAATTCTTAGCTGTCACGCAATGTTACCTACCGATTGCAAACTATATATAAAAGCTTTAGTAATACCTGAAAACGCGTTTTGACACGTTTGAATTGCTTTGAATAGGAAACAAATAGAACGAAAATTTTATTTGTTGTGTAGTCTAAAAGTTCAATATTACGTTTGCGGAAGATATGCAACTGGGGTGTGCACAATTTCTATAAATATAGTCAGCGGTTTATAATTAACTAACTGTGGTTTCTCGGCAAAGAGAGTGCTTCCAAAAGTGCACAATTTAATTCTTAGCTGTCACGCAATGTTACCTACCGATTGCAAACTATATATAAAAGCTTTAATAATACCTGCAAACGCTTTTTGACACGTTTGCATTGCTTTGCATACGAAACAAATAGAACGAAAATTTTATTTGCTGTGTAGTCTAAAAGTTCAATATTACGTTTGCGTAAGATCTGCAACTAGGGTGTGCACAATGCCTATAAATATAGTCAGCGGTCTATAATTAATTAACTGTGGTTCCTCGACAAAGAGAGTGCTTCCAAAAGTGCACAATTTAATTCTTAGCTGTCACGCAATGTTACCTACCGATTGCAAACTATATATAAAAGCTTTAATAATACCTGCAAACGCGTTTTGACACGTTTGAATTGCTTTGCATACGAAACAAATAGAACGAAAATTTTATTTGCTGTGTAGTCTAAAAGTTCAATATTACGTTTGCGGAAGATATGCAACTGGGGTGTGCACAATTTCTATAAATATAGTCAGCGGTCTATAATTAACTAACTGTGGTTTCTCGGCAAAGAGAGTGCTTCCAAAAGTGCACAAAATAATTCTTAGCTGTCACGCAATGTTACCTACCGATTGCAAACTATATATAAAAGCTTTAGTAATACCTGAAAACGCGTTTTGACACGTTTGAATTGCTTTGAATAGGAAACAAATAGAACGAAAATTTTATTTGTTGTGTAGTCTAAAAGTTCAATATTACGTTTGCGGAAGATATGCAACTGGGGTGTGCACAATTTCTATAAATATAGTCAGCGGTCTATAATTAACTAACTGTGGTTTCTCGGCAAAGAGAGTGCTTCCAAAAGTGCACAATTTCTATAAATATAGTCAGCGGTCTATAATTAACTAACTGTGGTTTCTCGGCAAAGAGAGTGCTTCCAAAAGTGCACAAAATAATTCTTAGCTGTCACGCAATGTTACCTACCGATTGCAAACTATATATAAAAGCTTTAATAATACCTACAAACGCGTTTTGACACGTTTGAATGGCTTTGAATAGGAAACAAATAGAACGAAAATTTTATTTGCTGTGTAGTCTAAAAGTTCAATATTACGTTTGCGGAAGATATGCAACTGGGATGTGCACAATGCCTATAAATATAGTCAGCGGTCTATAATTAATTATCTGTGGTTCCTCGACGAAGAGAGTGCTTCCAAAAGTGCACAAAATAATTCGTAGGTGTCACACAATGTTACCTACCGATTGCAAACTATATATAAAAGCTTTAATAATACCTGCAAACGCGTTTTGACACGTTTGAATTGCTTTGAATAGGAAACAAATAGAACGAAAATTTTATTTGTTGTGCAGTCTAAAAGTTCAATATTACGTTTGCGGAAGATATGCAACTGGGGTGTGCACAATTTCTATAAATATAGTCAGCGGTCTATAATTAACTAACTGTGGTTTCTCGGCAAAGAGAGTGCTTCCAAAAGTGCACAAAATAATTCTTAGCTGTCACGCAATGTTACCTACCGATTGCAAACTATATATAAAAGCTTTAATAATACCTGCAAACGCGTTTTGACACGTTTGAATTGCTTTGAATAGGAAACAAATAGAACGAAAATTGTATTTGTTGTGTAGTCTAAAAGTTCAATATTACGTTTGCGGAAGATATGCAACTGGGGTGTGCACAATGCCTATAAATATAGTCAGCGGTCTATAATTAATTATCTGTGGTTCCTCGACGAAGAGAGTGCTTCCAAAAGTGCACAAAATAATTCTTAGGTGTCACACAATGTTACCTACCGATTGCGAACTATATATAAAAGCTTTAATAATACCTGCAAACGCTTTTTGACACGTTTGCATTGCTTTGCATACGAAACAAATAGAACGAAAATTTTATTTGCTGTGTAGTCTAAAAGTTCAATATTACGTTTTCGGAAGATATGCAACTGTGGTGTGCACAATGCCTATAAATATAGTCAGCGGTCTATAATTAATTATCTGTGGTTCCTCGACGAAGAGAGTGCTTCCAAAAGTGCACAAAATAATTCTTAGGTGTCACACAATGTTACCTACCGATTGCAAACTATATATAAAAGCTTTAATAATACTTGCAAACGCGTTTTGACACGTTTGAATGGCTTTGAATAGGAAACAAATAGAACGAAAATTGTATTTGTTGTGTAGTCTAAAAGTTCAATATTACGTTTGCGGAAGATATGCAACTGGAGTGTGCACAATGCCTATAAATATAGTCAGCGGTCTATAATTGATTAACTGTGGTCCATCGACAAAAATAGTGCTTTTAATAATGCACAAAATAATTCTTAGCTCTCACGCAATGTTACCTACCGATTGCAAACTATATATAAAAGCTTTAATAATACCTGGAAACGCGTTTTGACACGTTTGAATTGCTTTGAATAGGAAACAAATGGAACGAAAATTTTATTTGTTGTGTAGTCTAAAAGTTCAATATTACGTTTGCGGAAGAAATGCAACTGGGGTGTGCACAATTTCTATAAATATAGTCAGCCGTCTATAATTAACTAACTGTGGTTTCTCGGCAAAGAGAGTGCTTCCAAAAGTGCACAAAATAATTCTTAGCTGTCACACAATGTTACCTACCGATTGCAAACTATATATAAAAGCTTTAATAATACCTGCAAACGCGTTTTGACACGTTTGAATTGCTTTGAATAGGAAACAAATAGAACGAAAATTGTATTTGTTGTGTAGTCTAAAAGTTCAATATTACGTTTGCGGAAGATATGCAAATGGGAAGTGCACAATGCCTATAAATATAGTCAGCGGTCTATAATTGATTAGCTGTGGATCCTCGACAGGAAGAGGGCTTCCAAAAGTGCACAAAATAATTCTTAAGTGTCACGCAATGTTACCTACCGGTTGCAAACTATATATAAAAGCATATATAATACCTGCAAACGCTTTTTGACAAGTTTGAATTGCTTTGCATACGAAACAAATAGAACGAAAATTTTATTTGCTGTGTAGTCTAAAAGTTCAATATTACGTTTGCGTAAGATCTGCAACTAGGGTGTGCACAATGCCTATAAATATAGTCAGCGGTCTATAATTAATTAACTGTGGTTCCTCGACAAAGAGAGTGCTTCCAAAAGTGCACAATTTAATTCTTAGCTGTCACGCAATGTTACCTACCGATTGCAAACTATATATAAAAGCTTTAATAATACCTGCAAACGCGTTTTGACACGTTTGAATTGCTTTGCATACGAAACAAATAGAACGAAAATTTTATTTGCTGTGTAGTCTAAAAGTTCAATATTACGTTTGCGGAAGATATGCAACTGGGGTGTGCACAATTTCTATAAATATAGTCAGCGGTCTATAATTAACTAACTGTGGTTTCTCGGCAAAGAGAGTGCTTCCAAAAGTGCACAAAATAATTCTTAGCTGTCACGCAATGTTACCTACCGATTGCAAACTATATATAAAAGCTTTAGTAATACCTGAAAACGCGTTTTGACACGTTTGAATTGCTTTGAATAGGAAACAAATAGAACGAAAATTTTATTTGTTGTGTAGTCTAAAAGTTCAATATTACGTTTGCGGAAGATATGCAACTGGGGTGTGCACAATTTCTATAAATATAGTCAGCGGTTTATAATTAACTAACTGTGGTTTCTCGGCAAAGAGAGTGCTTCCAAAAGTGCACAATTTAATTCTTAGCTGTCACGCAATGTTACCTACCGATTGCAAACTATATATAAAAGCTTTAATAATACCTGCAAACGCTTTTTGACACGTTTGCATTGCTTTGCATACGAAACAAATAGAACGAAAATTTTATTTGCTGTGTAGTCTAAAAGTTCAATATTACGTTTGCGGAAGATATGCAACTGGGGTGTGCACAATGCCTATAAATATAGTCAGCGGTCTATAATTAATTATCTGTGGTTCCTCGACGAAGAGAGTGCTTCCAAAAGTGCACAAAATAATTCTTAGGTGTCACACAATGTTACCTACCGGTTGCAAACTATATATAAAAGCATATATAATACCTGCAAACGCTTTTTGACAAGTTTGAATTGCTTTGCATACGAAACAAATAGAACGAAAATTTTATTTGCTGTGTAGTCTAAAAGTTCAATATTACGTTTGCGTAAGATCTGCAACTAGGGTGTGCACAATGCCTATAAATATAGTCAGCGGTCTATAATTAATTAACTGTGGTTCCTCGACAAAGAGAGTGCTTCCAAAAGTGCACAATTTAATTCTTAGCTGTCACGCAATGTTACCTACCGATTGCAAACTATATATAAAAGCTTTAATAATACCTGCAAACGCGTTTTGACACGTTTGAATTGCTTTGCATACGAAACAAATAGAACGAAAATTTTATTTGCTGTGTAGTCTAAAAGTTCAATATTACGTTTGCGGAAGATATGCAACTGGGGTGTGCACAATTTCTATAAATATAGTCAGCGGTCTATAATTAACTAACTGTGGTTTCTCGGCAAAGAGAGTGCTTCCAAAAGTGCACAAAATAATTCTTAAGTGTCACGCAATGTTACCTACCGATTGCAAACTATATATAAAAGCTTTAATAATACCTGCAAACGCGTTTTGACACGTTTGAATTGCTTTGCATACGAAACAAATAGAACGAAAATTTTATTTGCTGTGTAGTCTAAAAGTTCAATATTACGTTTGCGGAAGATATGCAACTGGGGTGTGCACAATTTCTATAAATATAGTCAGCGGTCTATAATTAACTAACTGTGGTTCCTCGACAAAGAGAGTGCTTCCAAAAGTGCACAAAATAATTCTTAAGTGTCACGCAATGTTACCTACCGATTGCAAACTATATATAAAAGCTTTAATAATACCTGCAAACGCGTTTTGACACGTTTGAATTGCTTTGCATACGAAACAAATAGAACGAAAATTTTATTTGCTGCGTAGTCTAAAAGTTCAATATTACGTTTGCGGAAGATATGCAACTGGGAAGTGCACAATGCCTATAAATATAGTCAGCGGTCTATAATTGATTAGCTGTGGATCCTCGACAGGAAGAGTGCTTCCAAAAGTGCACAAAATAATTCTTAAGTGTCACGCAATGTTACCTACCGGTTGCAAACTATATATAAAAGCATATATAATACCTGCAAACGCTTTTTGACAAGTTTGAATTGCTTTGCATACGAAACAAATAGAACGAAAATTTTATTTGCTGTGTAGTCTAAAAGTTCAATATTACGTTTGCGTAAGATCTGCAACTAGGGTGTGCACAATGCCTATAAATATAGTCAGCGGTCTATAATTAATTAACTGTGGTTCCTCGACAAAGAGAGTGCTTCCAAAAGTGCACAATTTAATTCTTAGCTGTCAGGCAATGTTACCTACCGATTGCAAACTATATATAAAAGCTTTAATAATACCTGCAAACGCGTTTTGACACGTTTGAATTGCTTTGCATACGAAACAAATAGAACGAAAATTTTATTTGCTGTGTAGTCTAAAAGTTCAATATTACGTTTGCGGAAGATATGCAACTGGGGTGTGCACAATTTCTATAAATATAGTCAGCGGTCTATAATTAACTAACTGTGGTTTCTCGGCAAAGAGAGTGCTTCCAAAAGTGCACAAAATAATTCTTAAGTGTCACGCAATGTTACCTACCGATTGCAAACTATATATAAAAGCTTTAATAATACCTGCAAACGCGTTTTGACACGTTTGAATTGCTTTGCATACGAAACAAATAGAACGAAAATTTTATTTGCTGTGTAGTCTAAAAGTTCAATATTACGTTTGCGGAAGATATGCAACTGGGGTGTGCACAATTTCTATAAATATAGTCAGCGGTCTATAATTAACTAACTGTGGTTCCTCGACAAAGAGAGTGCTTCCAAAAGTGCACAAAATAATTCTTAAGTGTCACGCAATGTTACCTACCGATTGCAAACTATATATAAAAGCTTTAATAATACCTGCAAACGCGTTTTGACACGTTTGAATTGCTTTGCATACGAAACAAATAGAACGAAAATTTTATTTGCTGCGTAGTCTAAAAGTTCAATATTACGTTTGCGGAAGATATGCAACTGGGAAGTGCACAATGCCTATAAATATAGTCAGCGGTCTATAATTGATTAGCTGTGGATCCTCGACAGGAAGAGGGCTTCCAAAAGTGCACAAAATAATTCTTAAGTGTCACGCAATGTTACCTACCGGTTGCAAACTATATATAAAAGCATATATAATACCTGCAAACGCTTTTTGACAAGTTTGAATTGCTTTGCATACGAAACAAATAGAACGAAAATTTTATTTGCTGTGTAGTCTAAAAGTTCAATATTACGTTTGCGTAAGATCTGCAACTAGGGTGTGCACAATGCCTATAAATATAGTCAGCGGTCTATAATTAATTAACTGTGGTTCCTCGACAAAGAGAGTGCTTCCAAAAGTGCACAATTTAATTCTTAGCTGTCACGCAATGTTACCTACCGATTGCAAACTATATATAAAAGCTTTAATAATACCTGCAAACGCGTTTTGACACGTTTGAATTGCTTTGCATACGAAACAAATAGAACGAAAATTTTATTTGCTGTGTAGTCTAAAAGTTCAATATTACGTTTGCGGAAGATATGCAACTGGGGTGTGCACAATTTCTATAAATATAGTCAGCGGTCTATAATTAACTAACTGTGGTTTCTCGGCAAAGAGAGTGCTTCCAAAAGTGCACAAAATAATTCTTAGCTGTCACGCAATGTTACCTACCGATTGCAAACTATATATAAAAGCTTTAGTAATACCTGAAAACGCGTTTTGACACGTTTGAATTGCTTTGAATAGGAAACAAATAGAACGAAAATTTTATTTGTTGTGTAGTCTAAAAGTTCAATATTACGTTTGCGGAAGATATGCAACTGGGGTGTGCACAATTTCTATAAATATAGTCAGCGGTCTATAATTAACTAACTGTGGTTTCTCGGCAAAGAGAGTGCTTCCAAAAGTGCACAATTTCTATAAATATAGTCAGCGGTCTATAATTAACTAACTGTGGTTTCTCGGCAAAGAGAGTGCTTCCAAAAGTGCACAAAATAATTCTTAGCTGTCACGCAATGTTACCTACCGATTGCAAACTATATATAAAAGCTTTAATAATACCTACAAACGCGTTTTGACACGTTTGAATGGCTTTGAATAGGAAACAAATAGAACGAAAATTTTATTTGCTGTGTAGTCTAAAAGTTCAATATTACGTTTGCGGAAGATATGCAACTGGGATGTGCACAATGCCTATAAATATAGTCAGCGGTCTATAATTAATTATCTGTGGTTCCTCGACGAAGAGAGTGCTTCCAAAAGTGCACAAAATAATTCGTAGGTGTCACACAATGTTACCTACCGATTGCAAACTATATATAAAAGCTTTAATAATACCTGCAAACGCGTTTTGACACGTTTGAATTGCTTTGAATAGGAAACAAATAGAACGAAAATTTTATTTGTTGTGCAGTCTAAAAGTTCAATATTACGTTTGCGGAAGATATGCAACTGGGGTGTGCACAATTTCTATAAATATAGTCAGCGGTCTATAATTAACTAACTGTGGTTTCTCGGCAAAGAGAGTGCTTCCAAAAGTGCACAAAATAATTCTTAGCTGTCACGCAATGTTACCTACCGATTGCAAACTATATATAAAAGCTTTAATAATACCTGCAAACGCGTTTTGACACGTTTGAATTGCTTTGAATAGGAAACAAATAGAACGAAAATTGTATTTGTTGTGTAGTCTAAAAGTTCAATATTACGTTTGCGGAAGATATGCAACTGGGGTGTGCACAATGCCTATAAATATAGTCAGCGGTCTATAATTAATTATCTGTGGTTCCTCGACGAAGAGAGTGCTTCCAAAAGTGCACAAAATAATTCTTAGGTGTCACACAATGTTACCTACCGATTGCGAACTATATATAAAAGCTTTAATAATACCTGCAAACGCTTTTTGACACGTTTGCATTGCTTTGCATACGAAACAAATAGAACGAAAATTTTATTTGCTGTGTAGTCTAAAAGTTCAATATTACGTTTTCGGAAGATATGCAACTGTGGTGTGCACAATGCCTATAAATATAGTCAGCGGTCTATAATTAATTATCTGTGGTTCCTCGACGAAGAGAGTGCTTCCAAAAGTGCACAAAATAATTCTTAGGTGTCACACAATGTTACCTACCGATTGCAAACTATATATAAAAGCTTTAATAATACTTGCAAACGCGTTTTGACACGTTTGAATGGCTTTGAATAGGAAACAAATAGAACGAAAATTGTATTTGTTGTGTAGTCTAAAAGTTCAATATTACGTTTGCGGAAGATATGCAACTGGAGTGTGCACAATGCCTATAAATATAGTCAGCGGTCTATAATTGATTAACTGTGGTCCATCGACAAAAATAGTGCTTTTAATAATGCACAAAATAATTCTTAGCTCTCACGCAATGTTACCTACCGATTGCAAACTATATATAAAAGCTTTAATAATACCTGGAAACGCGTTTTGACACGTTTGAATTGCTTTGAATAGGAAACAAATGGAACGAAAATTTTATTTGTTGTGTAGTCTAAAAGTTCAATATTACGTTTGCGGAAGAAATGCAACTGGGGTGTGCACAATTTCTATAAATATAGTCAGCCGTCTATAATTAACTAACTGTGGTTTCTCGGCAAAGAGAGTGCTTCCAAAAGTGCACAAAATAATTCTTAGCTGTCACACAATGTTACCTACCGATTGCAAACTATATATAAAAGCTTTAATAATACCTGCAAACGCGTTTTGACACGTTTGAATTGCTTTGAATAGGAAACAAATAGAACGAAAATTGTATTTGTTGTGTAGTCTAAAAGTTCAATATTACGTTTGCGGAAGATATGCAAATGGGAAGTGCACAATGCCTATAAATATAGTCAGCGGTCTATAATTGATTAGCTGTGGATCCTCGACAGGAAGAGGGCTTCCAAAAGTGCACAAAATAATTCTTAAGTGTCACGCAATGTTACCTACCGGTTGCAAACTATATATAAAAGCATATATAATACCTGCAAACGCTTTTTGACAAGTTTGAATTGCTTTGCATACGAAACAAATAGAACGAAAATTTTATTTGCTGTGTAGTCTAAAAGTTCAATATTACGTTTGCGTAAGATCTGCAACTAGGGTGTGCACAATGCCTATAAATATAGTCAGCGGTCTATAATTAATTAACTGTGGTTCCTCGACAAAGAGAGTGCTTCCAAAAGTGCACAATTTAATTCTTAGCTGTCACGCAATGTTACCTACCGATTGCAAACTATATATAAAAGCTTTAATAATACCTGCAAACGCGTTTTGACACGTTTGAATTGCTTTGCATACGAAACAAATAGAACGAAAATTTTATTTGCTGTGTAGTCTAAAAGTTCAATATTACGTTTGCGGAAGATATGCAACTGGGGTGTGCACAATTTCTATAAATATAGTCAGCGGTCTATAATTAACTAACTGTGGTTTCTCGGCAAAGAGAGTGCTTCCAAAAGTGCACAAAATAATTCTTAGCTGTCACGCAATGTTACCTACCGATTGCAAACTATATATAAAAGCTTTAGTAATACCTGAAAACGCGTTTTGACACGTTTGAATTGCTTTGAATAGGAAACAAATAGAACGAAAATTTTATTTGTTGTGTAGTCTAAAAGTTCAATATTACGTTTGCGGAAGATATGCAACTGGGGTGTGCACAATTTCTATAAATATAGTCAGCGGTTTATAATTAACTAACTGTGGTTTCTCGGCAAAGAGAGTGCTTCCAAAAGTGCACAATTTAATTCTTAGCTGTCACGCAATGTTACCTACCGATTGCAAACTATATATAAAAGCTTTAATAATACCTGCAAACGCTTTTTGACACGTTTGCATTGCTTTGCATACGAAACAAATAGAACGAAAATTTTATTTGCTGTGTAGTCTAAAAGTTCAATATTACGTTTGCGGAAGATATGCAACTGGGGTGTGCACAATGCCTATAAATATAGTCAGCGGTCTATAATTAATTATCTGTGGTTCCTCGACGAAGAGAGTGCTTCCAAAAGTGCACAAAATAATTCTTAGGTGTCACACAATGTTACCTACCGATTGCAAACTATATATAAAAGCTTTAATAATACCTGCAAACGCGTTTTGACACGTTTGAATTGCTTTGAATAGGAAACAAATAGAACGAAAATTTTATTTGTTGTGTAGTCTAAAAGTTCAATATTACGTTTGCGGAAGATATGCAACTGGGGTGTGCACAATTTCTATAAATATAGTCAGCGGTCTATAATTAACTAACTGTGGTTTCTCGGCAAAGAGAGTGCTTCCAAAAGTGCACAATTTCTATAAATATAGTCAGCGGTCTATAATTAACTAACTGTGGTTTCTCGGCAAAGAGAGTGCTTCCAAAAGTGCACAAAATAATTCTTAGCTGTCACGCAATGTTACCTACCGATTGCAAACTATATATAAAAGCTTTAATAATACCTACAAACGCGTTTTGACACGTTTGAATGGCTTTGAATAGGAAACAAATAGAACGAAAATTTTATTTGCTGTGTAGTCTAAAAGTTCAATATTACGTTTGCGGAAGATATGCAACTGGGATGTGCACAATGCCTATAAATATAGTCAGCGGTCTATAATTAATTATCTGTGGTTCCTCGACGAAGAGAGTGCTTCCAAAAGTGCACAAAATAATTCGTAGGTGTCACACAATGTTACCTACCGATTGCAAACTATATATAAAAGCTTTAATAATACCTGCAAACGCGTTTTGACACGTTTGAATTGCTTTGAATAGGAAACAAATAGAACGAAAATTTTATTTGTTGTGTAGTCTAAAAGTTCAATATTACGTTTGCGGAAGATATGCAACTGGGGTGTGCACAATTTCTATAAATATAGTCAGCGGTCTATAATTAACTAACTGTGGTTTCTCGGCAAAGAGAGTGCTTCCAAAAGTGCACAATTTCTATAAATATAGTCAGCGGTCTATAATTAACTAACTGTGGTTTCTCGGCAAAGAGAGTGCTTCCAAAAGTGCACAAAATAATTCTTAGCTGTCACGCAATGTTACCTACCGATTGCAAACTATATATAAAAGCTTTAATAATACCTACAAACGCGTTTTGACACGTTTGAATGGCTTTGAATAGGAAACAAATAGAACGAAAATTTTATTTGCTGTGTAGTCTAAAAGTTCAATATTACGTTTGCGGAAGATATGCAACTGGGATGTGCACAATGCCTATAAATATAGTCAGCGGTCTATAATTAATTATCTGTGGTTCCTCGACGAAGAGAGTGCTTCCAAAAGTGCACAAAATAATTCTTAGGTGTCACACAATGTTACCTACCGATTGCAAACTATATATAAAAGCTTTAATAATACCTGCAAACGCGTTTTGACACGTTTGAATTGCTTTGAATAGGAAACAAATAGAACGAAAATTTTATTTGTTGTGTAGTCTAAAAGTTCAATATTACGTTTGCGGAAGATATGCAACTGGGGTGTGCACAATTTCTATAAATATAGTCAGCGGTCTATAATTAACTAACTGTGGTTTCTCGGCAAAGAGAGTGCTTCCAAAAGTGCACAATTTCTATAAATATAGTCAGCGGTCTATAATTAACTAACTGTGGTTTCTCGGCAAAGAGAGTGCTTCCAAAAGTGCACAAAATAATTCTTAGCTGTCACGCAATGTTACCTACCGATTGCAAACTATATATAAAAGCTTTAATAATACCTACAAACGCGTTTTGACACGTTTGAATGGCTTTGAATAGGAAACAAATAGAACGAAAATTTTATTTGCTGTGTAGTCTAAAAGTTCAATATTACGTTTGCGGAAGATATGCAACTGGGATGTGCACAATGCCTATAAATATAGTCAGCGGTCTATAATTAATTATCTGTGGTTCCTCGACGAAGAGAGTGCTTCCAAAAGTGCACAAAATAATTCGTAGGTGTCACACAATGTTACCTACCGATTGCAAACTATATATAAAAGCTTTAATAATACCTGCAAACGCGTTTTGACACGTTTGAATTGCTTTGAATAGGAAACAAATAGAACGAAAATTTTATTTGTTGTGCAGTCTAAAAGTTCAATATTACGTTTGCGGAAGATATGCAACTGGGGTGTGCACAATTTCTATAAATATAGTCAGCGGTCTATAATTAACTAACTGTGGTTTCTCGGCAAAGAGAGTGCTTCCAAAAGTGCACAAAATAATTCTTAGCTGTCACGCAATGTTACCTACCGATTGCAAACTATATATAAAAGCTTTAATAATACCTGCAAACGCGTTTTGACACGTTTGAATTGCTTTGAATAGGAAACAAATAGAACGAAAATTGTATTTGTTGTGTAGTCTAAAAGTTCAATATTACGTTTGCGGAAGATATGCAACTGGGGTGTGCACAATGCCTATAAATATAGTCAGCGGTCTATAATTAATTATCTGTGGTTCCTCGACGAAGAGAGTGCTTCCAAAAGTGCACAAAATAATTCTTAGGTGTCACACAATGTTACCTACCGATTGCGAACTATATATAAAAGCTTTAATAATACCTGCAAACGCTTTTTGACACGTTTGCATTGCTTTGCATACGAAACAAATAGAACGAAAATTTTATTTGCTGTGTAGTCTAAAAGTTCAATATTACGTTTTCGGAAGATATGCAACTGTGGTGTGCACAATGCCTATAAATATAGTCAGCGGTCTATAATTAATTATCTGTGGTTCCTCGACGAAGAGAGTGCTTCCAAAAGTGCACAAAATAATTCTTAGGTGTCACACAATGTTACCTACCGATTGCAAACTATATATAAAAGCTTTAATAATACTTGCAAACGCGTTTTGACACGTTTGAATGGCTTTGAATAGGAAACAAATAGAACGAAAATTGTATTTGTTGTGTAGTCTAAAAGTTCAATATTACGTTTGCGGAAGATATGCAACTGGAGTGTGCACAATGCCTATAAATATAGTCAGCGGTCTATAATTGATTAACTGTGGTCCATCGACAAAAATAGTGCTTTTAATAATGCACAAAATAATTCTTAGCTCTCACGCAATGTTACCTACCGATTGCAAACTATATATAAAAGCTTTAATAATACCTGGAAACGCGTTTTGACACGTTTGAATTGCTTTGAATAGGAAACAAATGGAACGAAAATTTTATTTGTTGTGTAGTCTAAAAGTTCAATATTACGTTTGCGGAAGAAATGCAACTGGGGTGTGCACAATTTCTATAAATATAGTCAGCCGTCTATAATTAACTAACTGTGGTTTCTCGGCAAAGAGAGTGCTTCCAAAAGTGCACAAAATAATTCTTAGCTGTCACACAATGTTACCTACCGATTGCAAACTATATATAAAAGCTTTAATAATACCTGCAAACGCGTTTTGACACGTTTGAATTGCTTTGAATAGGAAACAAATAGAACGAAAATTGTATTTGTTGTGTAGTCTAAAAGTTCAATATTACGTTTGCGGAAGATATGCAAATGGGAAGTGCACAATGCCTATAAATATAGTCAGCGGTCTATAATTGATTAGCTGTGGATCCTCGACAGGAAGAGGGCTTCCAAAAGTGCACAAAATAATTCTTAAGTGTCACGCAATGTTACCTACCGGTTGCAAACTATATATAAAAGCATATATAATACCTGCAAACGCTTTTTGACAAGTTTGAATTGCTTTGCATACGAAACAAATAGAACGAAAATTTTATTTGCTGTGTAGTCTAAAAGTTCAATATTACGTTTGCGTAAGATCTGCAACTAGGGTGTGCACAATGCCTATAAATATAGTCAGCGGTCTATAATTAATTAACTGTGGTTCCTCGACAAAGAGAGTGCTTCCAAAAGTGCACAATTTAATTCTTAGCTGTCACGCAATGTTACCTACCGATTGCAAACTATATATAAAAGCTTTAATAATACCTGCAAACGCGTTTTGACACGTTTGAATTGCTTTGCATACGAAACAAATAGAACGAAAATTTTATTTGCTGTGTAGTCTAAAAGTTCAATATTACGTTTGCGGAAGATATGCAACTGGGGTGTGCACAATTTCTATAAATATAGTCAGCGGTCTATAATTAACTAACTGTGGTTTCTCGGCAAAGAGAGTGCTTCCAAAAGTGCACAAAATAATTCTTAGCTGTCACGCAATGTTACCTACCGATTGCAAACTATATATAAAAGCTTTAGTAATACCTGAAAACGCGTTTTGACACGTTTGAATTGCTTTGAATAGGAAACAAATAGAACGAAAATTTTATTTGTTGTGTAGTCTAAAAGTTCAATATTACGTTTGCGGAAGATATGCAACTGGGGTGTGCACAATTTCTATAAATATAGTCAGCGGTTTATAATTAACTAACTGTGGTTTCTCGGCAAAGAGAGTGCTTCCAAAAGTGCACAATTTAATTCTTAGCTGTCACGCAATGTTACCTACCGATTGCAAACTATATATAAAAGCTTTAATAATACCTGCAAACGCTTTTTGACACGTTTGCATTGCTTTGCATACGAAACAAATAGAACGAAAATTTTATTTGCTGTGTAGTCTAAAAGTTCAATATTACGTTTGCGTAAGATCTGCAACTAGGGTGTGCACAATGCCTATAAATATAGTCAGCGGTCTATAATTAATTAACTGTGGTTCCTCGACAAAGAGAGTGCTTCCAAAAGTGCACAATTTAATTCTTAGCTGTCACGCAATGTTACCTACCGATTGCAAACTATATATAAAAGCTTTAATAATACCTGCAAACGCGTTTTGACACGTTTGAATTGCTTTGCATACGAAACAAATAGAACGAAAATTTTATTTGCTGTGTAGTCTAAAAGTTCAATATTACGTTTGCGGAAGATATGCAACTGGGGTGTGCACAATTTCTATAAATATAGTCAGCGGTCTATAATTAACTAACTGTGGTTTCTCGGCAAAGAGAGTGCTTCCAAAAGTGCACAAAATAATTCTTAGCTGTCACGCAATGTTACCTACCGATTGCAAACTATATATAAAAGCTTTAGTAATACCTGAAAACGCGTTTTGACACGTTTGAATTGCTTTGAATAGGAAACAAATAGAACGAAAATTTTATTTGTTGTGTAGTCTAAAAGTTCAATATTACGTTTGCGGAAGATATGCAACTGGGGTGTGCACAATTTCTATAAATATAGTCAGCGGTCTATAATTAACTAACTGTGGTTTCTCGGCAAAGAGAGTGCTTCCAAAAGTGCACAATTTCTATAAATATAGTCAGCGGTCTATAATTAACTAACTGTGGTTTCTCGGCAAAGAGAGTGCTTCCAAAAGTGCACAAAATAATTCTTAGCTGTCACGCAATGTTACCTACCGATTGCAAACTATATATAAAAGCTTTAATAATACCTACAAACGCGTTTTGACACGTTTGAATGGCTTTGAATAGGAAACAAATAGAACGAAAATTTTATTTGCTGTGTAGTCTAAAAGTTCAATATTACGTTTGCGGAAGATATGCAACTGGGATGTGCACAATGCCTATAAATATAGTCAGCGGTCTATAATTAATTATCTGTGGTTCCTCGACGAAGAGAGTGCTTCCAAAAGTGCACAAAATAATTCGTAGGTGTCACACAATGTTACCTACCGATTGCAAACTATATATAAAAGCTTTAATAATACCTGCAAACGCGTTTTGACACGTTTGAATTGCTTTGAATAGGAAACAAATAGAACGAAAATTTTATTTGTTGTGCAGTCTAAAAGTTCAATATTACGTTTGCGGAAGATATGCAACTGGGGTGTGCACAATTTCTATAAATATAGTCAGCGGTCTATAATTAACTAACTGTGGTTTCTCGGCAAAGAGAGTGCTTCCAAAAGTGCACAAAATAATTCTTAGCTGTCACGCAATGTTACCTACCGATTGCAAACTATATATAAAAGCTTTAATAATACCTGCAAACGCGTTTTGACACGTTTGAATTGCTTTGAATAGGAAACAAATAGAACGAAAATTGTATTTGTTGTGTAGTCTAAAAGTTCAATATTACGTTTGCGGAAGATATGCAACTGGGGTGTGCACAATGCCTATAAATATAGTCAGCGGTCTATAATTAATTATCTGTGGTTCCTCGACGAAGAGAGTGCTTCCAAAAGTGCACAAAATAATTCTTAGGTGTCACACAATGTTACCTACCGATTGCGAACTATATATAAAAGCTTTAATAATACCTGCAAACGCTTTTTGACACGTTTGCATTGCTTTGCATACGAAACAAATAGAACGAAAATTTTATTTGCTGTGTAGTCTAAAAGTTCAATATTACGTTTTCGGAAGATATGCAACTGTGGTGTGCACAATGCCTATAAATATAGTCAGCGGTCTATAATTAATTATCTGTGGTTCCTCGACGAAGAGAGTGCTTCCAAAAGTGCACAAAATAATTCTTAGGTGTCACACAATGTTACCTACCGATTGCAAACTATATATAAAAGCTTTAATAATACTTGCAAACGCGTTTTGACACGTTTGAATGGCTTTGAATAGGAAACAAATAGAACGAAAATTGTATTTGTTGTGTAGTCTAAAAGTTCAATATTACGTTTGCGGAAGATATGCAACTGGAGTGTGCACAATGCCTATAAATATAGTCAGCGGTCTATAATTGATTAACTGTGGTCCATCGACAAAAATAGTGCTTTTAATAATGCACAAAATAATTCTTAGCTCTCACGCAATGTTACCTAC
>OW679202.1:48186428-48230385 GCA_940337035.1 Agriotes lineatus | reverse complement strand
TGTCTTCACCCAAAACTCGCTAATTACTTTTGTCTAATTCCTATGTAGACGCGTTCATAGCTATCGCATCGACAACTAACTCTTTTTCTACCTACACCAAGATGTTATTGATCTCCTATGAGAATGGCACAAAATCTCATAAAATCCCGGAAAGGAAACTTCTTAGCAAGTAGAACATAATATAGATTAAAAATAACCAAAGTGGATTTAATTTACTTACCTAGTTTGATCAATATTGAAATAACCAATGGCAAAACTATATGTTTTATTTAAATAAAGTATTGAACAGTGCATTTACACATTAACGAAAGAACAAAACAACCTTACCTTACCGAGGACCGCGTTCAGCTGAAGTTAGAACACAGTACAGTTCTACGAAAAACTAAAAGTCACTAACAACTAGAACCTTACAAAACTATAAACACTATATTTTGAATTATATCTAACACTTTCTTCAAAATATAGTTAGCCTAAAACAATTACACCAAGCAGAGCTTGTAGTTTTCAAAACCTTCTTCTTCTTCTTCTTCTGATGGGGCTTGTTGTAAGCTGCACTGAGACCTATTGGTCCATTGTGCTCCCACCTAATTTGTTATGGGTCTCGTTCGAAGAGGCCGGTTTCCAACGCGAAGGAAAGAATCCTACCCATTGGAACGTCCCTTATCGCCTGGGGTTCCACCAGGCCGGCTCCAAAATGTTTATGTCGCAGTGTTAGGAGAGCTACACATTGACATAAAACATGAATTGAGGTTTCTTCCTCCAACTGGCACTTCCTGCAGGTGGCATCATTTACGATTCCAATTGTGAATAAGTGCTTCTGTAGGTGACCGTGTCCTGTTAGTAAACCAGTCACGATCCTAATGTTTTTCCTGCTCATTGACAGGAGAGTAAAGGTGTTGGTAGGCGACATTTCCCCGATGAGGAGTTTTGCCTGACGTAGCCTTGGTATCGAGGCCCAGTTGGCACTGGATTGGTTACTTAGCCAGCGCTCAACTTGTGTCTTTGCAGTGGCACGGGTAATTCCTAAAGCCGGCTCAGGGCCGATGAGCGGCTCTTGAGAACCCCTTCTGGCTAGAGCATCAGCTTCTTCGTTACCCTCTATTTCACTATGGCCTGGTACCCATAGTAGTTTCACCCAGTTTTTTGTACCGAGTCTATTCAGTGTCTGGCAACATTCCAGAACCAACCTGGAGTTGATTCTGGGTGAACTCAATGCTCTTAGTGCTGCCTGACTGTCTGTGCAGATGTAGATATGCAGATTGGAATAACCTCTTTGAAGGTTCTCCTGAGCGCAGGTTAGGATGGCAAATACCTCCGCATGGAATACAGTGGCATATTTTCCTATCTGACCGATTCGGAGGGCTGGAGAGCTTTACCGAAGAGTGTGGGCTGTCTGAGACCCTCGATTCTCCTTCTTTTGGTGAAGATGACAAGTTCTGTCTTGGTAGGATTAATCCTGAGCCCTTGCCTTACACACCAGTTTTGTACAGTAATGAGGGCTTCTTGCATGATCCCACTTACTGTGCCAGCAAACTTTCCCATTGTTAATATTGCAAGGTTATCAGCGTAACCTAGCACAAACATGCTTTTTGCAGAGAGCTCCCTTAGTAGCCCGTCCACGACCAGACACCATAACATTGGAGACAAGACTCCACCCTGAGGACAGCCCCTAGTGACCGTTGCTCTAATGGAGAACTCGTCTGCTGAAACGATTACCTGTCGGCCTGACAGCACGAGGGTTCGATCCCGTGCCTTTCGGCCGCTACACAGATAGAATCAAAGGAGGTATTATCAAATGCCCCTTCTATGTCTAAGAATGCACCGAGCGAAAGCTCTTTGTGGTGCAGGGTTTTTTCTATCTTGAAAACGATCGCATGGAGTGCCATCTCAACTGACTTGCCTTGTTGGTAGGCGTGTTATGATGGGTGCAGCGAAAAAGCCACCAATGCTCCATCCTTAATATACCTTTCAATCAGCCTCTCCTGCACTTTTAGCAGGAAAGAAGTCAGGCTGATAGGTCTGAAGTCCTTTGCGGTATCATGCATTGCATGTCCCGTTTTAGGTAGGAAAATTACTTTGACCATCCTCCAGGGCACAGGAATGTGTCCTAGCGCCAGGCTAGTACGAAAAATGTGATATAGGGGCCGTAACAGCACCTCCAATCCATGCTGTAGCAGAGCCGGAAAAATTTCGTCAGCACCAGCGCTCTTATATGGTTCAAAGGTGAACAGTGCCCACTTCAAACGATCTAGACTCACTACCTTTGAGGCCGTCCTCCAGTCCATTGCGGTGTGCGCGATGCGTGGGGGCCTCTCAGGTAGGGCTTCTTGTACAAGATTGGAGCCGAGGAAGTGAACATCAATGAGATGCTTGAGAGCCCCCTCCCTGGTGTCCGTGAAGGTACCCGATGGGAGCCTCAGCATCCCCAGCCTGGAGCCTGGAGTTTTGGAAAACACCTTTTGCAGTCTAACTGCTTCTGGCAGGCCTTCAATACTTTCGCAGAAAGTCTGCCAGGTTTCTCTTTTACTTCTGCGTATGCAGCTTTTGTATGACCGGAGGGACAGTTTATAATTGTCCCAATCCAGTTGAGAGTTTGTGAGTCTGGCTCTATTGAAGAGCCTGCACGTTACTTTGCGGAGGGACTGGAGTTCAGGGTTCCACCATGGAGTCCTTTTACCTTCCCTGCATCGCTTCACAGGACAATTGGTCTCGTATGACTGAATGATAGAGCGGTGTACAAGATCAACGCTCTCTTCTAGCTTGGCAGAATTTTTTGGAATAATTCTAACCAAATCTAACCTATTTCGGAGGTCTTGTTTATAGCCCTCCCAATTGGTTGCTCTGGGATTTCTAAAAATATTCGACGCTGGCAGTCGTTTTAGATTTAGATTGAAAGTGCTATGACGGTGATCCGAAAGGGAGGGTTCCGTCGATACCTGCCAGTTTTTGACTAACGGAGCGACCGTAGCGGTGCCCACTGTTATGTCGATGACTTCTTGCCTTCTGTCGGTGACAAAGGTAGGTGTAGTACCACAGTTTAGTACCTCCAACTTCGTAGTGTAGAGATACTCCATTAGGCCTCTACCTCGTGGGTTGATGTCCGTGCTGCCCCAGCAGATGTGGTGCGCATTGGCGTCACACCCTACCAGCAGAGGTAAATTATTTGTGTCACAGTAGCTTACCAGTCCCTGAAACTCTGGGGTAGGTGGCAGTTCCTGTGCATCGTAAAGGAAGTAGGCAGAACTAAGAACAAAGCTCCTCCTGCTGTTGCCATCTATAAGACCAATTTTGACTGCCACTAGATCCCTGGAACAGAAATTGGGCAATATATGTATGTCGGTTAGTCCCGAAGAGTATATGCAAACTCTCGGTATAACCGCATTTGTGCAATAAAACAGAGAACCGCTATTGAGACATAGCCCTTGGACAGAGCCATGTCGTACCCATGGTTCCTGAATAAGTGCTATATTAACATTATCATTTGTAAGCCTCCTCTGCAGAGCATAGGAGGCTGCTATACTGTGTTGCAGGTTAATTTGTAAGAGATGGATATTATTCATTAAGGGAAAAGCGTCCACTCCTACTCCTGCGCCTCCGCCACATCCTCTGCCTCTGCAGCAGAGTCAGACACTTCCATGCCTTCAAGCTCTGCTACGGGCGGCTTTTCTTTAGCATGTTTAGGGTCCCAGAAAGAGACCCTTACCAAAACCTTACTCGAGCTAATGGTTTGGTCAAAACATCAGCAACTTGATCGTCACTTTGTATATGCTCAACCCTAAGTTCACTTGCACTAAATTTCTCACGTATAAAATGAAATTTTACATTAATATGTTTAGAACGCTTATCAAATTCAGGGTCTTTGACAAGTTTGATGGCACTCGTATTGTCTACAAAAAGTGTTGGAGTGTAAATTACTTCGAATACTTCTGAGAGAAGTCGCTTCATCCAGATGATTTCTTTTACAGCCACTAGCAGCTTCTTGAACGTCTGGTTTCGACATCCCCAGCGTAGTCTGTATCACTGTATGCTTCCAGTACACAGATTTTATGGTTTGCCTGGTACAGCAACCCAAATTCCATTGTTCCTTGCAGATACCTTAAGATGCTTTTCACTGCTCCCCAATTCGAAGCTCTGGGATGGGCCAATGCTTCCGTTATTTTAAACTGGTTTTTCAGTTCGCACAGAAAATGTTCCAAGTCTGAATTTTTCGAGCTAGCTACAAGGCCGTCATCCACATATAATGCAATAATGATTTTAGATTTCCCTGTCTTTGTAATGAACAAACATGGATCAGCAACACTTTGATTAAACTGTAATTTATTTAAAAAATCTACGAAGTGCTTGTTCCAACACCTGAGGGCTTGCTTTAGTCCATACAAGCTTCAGTTGAGCTTGCAAACACGACCGCTTCCATCATTGAATCCCTCCGGTTGGCTCATATAAACCTCTTCCTGAAGTGTTCCATACAGGAACACCGTCTTCACATCAAACTGCAAAAGTTGTAGGCCTTCCGAAGCTGCAACACTCAGTACAGATAGCACTGTATTGAAACGTACTACAGGGCTCAAGGTTTCTTCATAATCTTGCCCTGCTTTCTGAGCAAAGCCTTTTGCAACTAGTCTTGCTTTGTAGCGGTCAAAGGATCCATCCGCTTCAAATTTAACAAAAAGCACCCACCGACAGCCAATTACTTTTTGATTTAGCGGTGTCTCCACTAACTCCCACGTGTTATTTTCCTTTAATGAAGCCAGCTCCTCATTCATTGCAGCTTTCCATTGATCTGCTTTGCTGCAAATTGTCTATTACATTTTTTTGAAGATACTTGTACTTTTTTACTTTGAATAAAAAAATAGATTTTTAGCACTAATTTCGATTAACGTAATTTTCTGGTTGCTACGTGAGCAAAACTTAAGTTAAACAGTACATCCTTATCGTATCCTATAAAAAGTTAACTTTGACACAGGGTAGTAAGAAAGAAATGGGTAAACTAGTTAAAACTGTTTTTCAAAGTAGGTGGCTGCGACTTCATATTTGATGACTTCTTTCAATTGTAGACACCTAGTTAAAATAACGTATTTCTGTATTTTGATTTTTTTTTCCATATGTGTCCAAATTTATGCAAATTTTATGTCACTCTCATAGTTTCAGAAATATTTTTCACCCCACATTGTTGTCATGACCTGTATACCTATGCTTGACAATTAATAAAAGAATGCAACAGTAAAAGGTACCTACACTTTTAGCAGGATATTGTAATGGCATGGCAATATCCATTAATGTACTGTTTGAAACAAACATTTTATATGATTTTTACATCTACTAAAATACTGCTATAATTATTTAATAAATTCCATATTTGGGTACTACTTAGTCTCCAATCAAACCCTTTTCTTATAGATAATCAACATTTGCGTACCAGTGGTACGAGGGAAGCTCCAAAATTTCCCGGATTGACTATGAAAGAAACGAGGTAGACTCACAATTAAATTTTATTTTTCAATATATTCAACAAGGGCAATCTTGTCGTCCGTCACCACTTCTACAGTTCTTCCTATTCTTGCGTCATCTTCCAAGGATTGGTGCCCCATTCGAAATTGTTTTGACCAATCGTTTACCACAGAATAAGATGGGGAATTTACCCCATACACCCCATCCAGCCGATCTTTGATGCTTTGAGGAGAAATACCTTCTCGAGTAAGGAATTTGATAACAGTTTGATACTCAATTTTTGTGACTTCTGACATCGTGATGAATGAGTGTCAGTTCTAAGAAAACTAATTGACATAAAATCCATTTTTGTTTTTTCCAAGGGTAATAAGACTTAGAGCAATGTGTTACCAAAATTTTGACAGGCTGCGCTACCTGGATCTATATCAGGCCGGGAAATTTTGGCGTTTCCCTCGTACACGTATCATAGTTTGGAAACTGCTGCTCTAGAGGATTGTATGCCGTACCTGCCAACTTTATCGGTAAAATAATGTTTGGTTAATATAATTTTTTAAATACTTTCTTCATCAGAAATCATCAAACATAACCAAAATTATATTACTACCCATTGACCCATGACCATTAAAAGAATACCATTGCATGGCAGCTGATATCACCTCCATGTCATATCTCCATGGATAATTAATTCTTTTATTTCATTATGACTGAAAATAAAATAATAATTCTTCATAAATACCTTAAGTTTCAACACAAAAATGACTGTAACAGGAAAACCACTCATTTTTGGACATGTGTTTATATCAACCTTTTTTCATCATTTTGATGAGTAGAATACGCTCCTGAAGTAGCGGCCCACATTATTGTTACACCCTGTATATATAACATTTGTTGGAAATTTTAATAAGCTGTGGTGAGATTTATTTTATGTTGCTGTGTCCTGTAATTCGATCGACAAACTTCTGGGGGTTAAAGAGGACGTTGAAACATAAAGATTTTGCATATAAATGTTTTCTTTTAAAGAAAGAGGGTGGTTAGAACTTTTTAATGGACAAGAATTTTATTATACTTAAATACAAGGGCTATTTTTTAACGTTTGATTTAGAAAAAAGAAAAAACAGGAATGAATATAAAACATGTATTGTATAGAAAATGTAAGTACATTTCTACATAATCGTCATTTCGATGAAGGCACTTATCACACCAGAGAGGGATTTTTTATATGCCTTCTTCAAAGAAGGTTGTCGCCTGATCACTCAGCCAACCATTCATGTTGGCTTTCAGCTCTTCTTTAAACTTTCTGTATCATTCTTGCACACAGTAGTTGCTCATAAACTGTACTCATCTGACAATGAATTTTTACTGTATTATGCCCTGCGGAGTCTATACCTTCAACCAGAAGAAAGTGAACTACGGCTTACGGCGTGCATTTCACACTGGGAAGGTGCAGGAAGGCGTAATTCGTTTTCTTCTGGCTGAAGGCTCAACGCTGAAAAGCATAATGCAACTAAAATTCATCGTCAGACCAGTGCAGTTTATGAGCGACAGCGGTTAGCGAGAACGGCGCAAAAACTTTGAAAAAACTGAAAGTCAACATGAGCTGTTGGCAGAATGACCAGGCAGCAACTTTTTTTTAAAACAGCATAGAAATACTCGTGTCACGGATTGATAACTGCCTTCTCCGAACTGGCGATTATGTAGAAATGTAGCTGAGAGATGTAATAACATTTTCTATTCAACAGGTGTTTCATATTCAGTCTTGTTTTTATTCCTACCGAATCGGAGGTTGAAGAAAATAATCCTCGTATTTACTAGGAAGCCTGACTTAAAGAACTTTTTAGCTCTTTTAGTCTTCTCGTTAAACTCTTTTTTTTTGTAAAAAAATACAATACTTTATGATACACGGCAGTTATTCACCAACACGGCAAAATGCTTTGCATCATAACATAACGTACTTGATTTTTTACACAAAAACTATTACCTGTACGGAAAAGTCAAATGTAAAAATTAAAAAGTATGTTATTGGTAGAACATATCTGTTAGTTTTCACTTTAATGCCCTTTTCCAGTTTTCGGTAAAATGACAAAAACCTAATTTTAGCCCTCTTCTTTAAGAGGGTGTAATTCGGCGAGGAGGGATGGAAAGATAACGTTTCTATACAAAATATTTGTTTCAGTGCCCTCTATAACCTCCAGAACTTTTTCGGTCGAATTACAGGACACCCTGTATAGTATAAGATTTGGCAATCCTGTAATTAAACAGCAAATTGTCCCGCCAAATTTGCAATAGGTAATATTCACTTTCCTCTTGGTTAAACATCGATAAAAATGTATACTTCGCTTTTTTAGAGAAGGTAAGGAACGATATTGTTTGAAAAAATATTTATATTAGGTACTGTAAATTGATATGCTGCTATATACGACAATCTGTTGATAAATATTACATAACCTAACTTGATTGCATTATTTAATCATTTCTATCATTGGGAAGTTTTATATGAGTAACAACGATTCAATTGTGTTAATTGCATTTAACTATGACTTCTTTAGAATAGTATATGTACCGCTTTCGCAACCGAAACTATTCTAGTAAAAAAAATACGTTATAGAAATTCAAGCGCAGGTTTGGCAACTGCGCATCTACGACCTGGCAGCCAGATAATCATGACGCCTACTTTTCAGTTACATTAATTTCCTCTTGGGTATTTATCGACGTATTTCGGCTACCTTTAATAAACATATAGTTAATCATGCAGCAATGGTAAGAATAGAAATTTTATTAAATCTCGAAATAATGTACTACGTGTAAGTTAACATATAAAGTTCGCTAAACTTTCGTTCACTTTTGGGAATTGAAGGTTATGCAGAAGTTTTAAATATATTACAAAATAGCTGCAAGATGGTGCGTTATTAGATTAAATTGTTTGATAACTATACCGCGTTCGCTAATAAACGAAATAGTATGTTTGATTGTTAATACAGATGAAATTATGAATAAATATCACTTAACCTATACTAATTGCGTCCTCTTAGCTTCCACAAGCTACTCTGGCAATTTTCTAGAATTATTCTCCTGTATTGCAACAGTGTGTATGTAAGGTCTACACATTACCCTTTTGCTGTGACGTAACAATTTTTTCTCTTTATTTAACTATAAGGAACTGGACGAAACAAAAAATCTTTAGTTTTTGGTCAGGTCCCCTTTAAGTATGCCTTGTTTTATAATACTGTCAATGTGACATTTGCCCAAAATGACAGTAAAATAACGCGCAATAACAAGCAAGCGAGCCAGCCTAGAATCTTATTTTAAGCGTTATGGACTTCTTCGAAGAGCAGAAGCATAGTCTTACATAGGTCTATTTAGAGCATCCCTTACATTAACGGTTAGGTATATGTCAACTTCTTTCTAAAGTCTACTACCTGCGATCTAAATGATCTTTTTGAATTTCTATGCAAAGTAAGACATATGTTTTAAACGCTATGTGTTGTTATTTCTGACGTCACAGAAAAAGGGTAATGTGTGGACTATATGTATGATCGCTCTTCAATGTGAATGCAGGTTGATGTAGCAAGAGATAACTGAACCGTTTGGCACCTAACCTTTTATAGATATCAGCTTCATCAAATATCTTCCGATGTCGACTTTCGTCTCTTGCTCCACCTCCACACTTCGATATTTTTAAAGTTTTAGTGGATTGTATCACTGTAGTCCGTTTATGATCATTGCACTGGTCTTTTTCCGTTTGGATTGGTTGTATTCTATGTACCATACTTTTTAAATTTTACTTTAGCAATTATCACTATAGAAGCAGATTCCTGCAATACTCAAATTTCTGGACAAAAACATCAGATTTATAAAGAGAGAAAAACAACTTTTTATAACAAAGTGAAGCTTGCATTTTGAAAGTTGCTTTGTATCACAGCATACTTATCTATCTAAACAGGCAAACTTTGATAAAATATTTACAATACTTCTAACCATGGATATAACGGTGGATTATATGAACCGATTAAGGCTTTCGTGGTTACTTGAATTATTCTTGTTAACACAGAATTTTGGCTTAGACCCGTGTAGTCTGTAGATAAATATCCAGCATTCTCTGGCTTAATGTGCCTTGCAGCTTGACTAACGTTTTCATTTTGAAAGTTGCTTTGTATCACAGCATACTTATCTATCTAAACAGGCAAACTTTGATAAAATATTTACAATACTTCTAACCATGGATATGACGGTGGATTATAGGAACCGATTAAGGCTTTCGTGGTTGCTCGAATGATTCTTGTTAACATAGAATTTTGGCTTAGACCCGTGTAGTCTGTAGATAAATATCCAGCATTCTCTGGCTTAATGTGCCTTGCAGCTTGTGAACTCGAGCAAGAATCAACACGATGGCCATACTCTTTGTTGGCTCGTGTTGTTTGAGCACCTTGAGAACGAGGATACATAGGCAGATTTGGCCTTGTTGCTGTTTGTGCAACCATATTGACTAACGTTTCGTGAAAGTCGCACTTTCACTTAAATTATGCAACCTGCAAGGTCTTGTGAAACGTTAGTCAATATGGGTGCTATTACGTGGATTAGTATCCACATTCTTCTAGGTGATCAGGTTTGAATCTCTCTGGGGCCATGTACTTGAGCTTTTTTCGTGCCTGAAAATAGTCGTGTAAGGCAACGGGATACCAACACGATGCCACCAAATCTATCCCCAGGATGTTTCCACTCCATTCAAGGGTTGAAATCGTCAACGTGCTGCAATATTTATATATCTTATCAGCTCCACCTTCCATGAAGTAGCAACACCGAGACAAACCAGTTGAGGTTTAGGGCTCTACTGGTGCTATACATAGAATAACTTAGTTATAATTATTATTGTAATATACCTTACTATAATATAAAACATGTAAATAAAGCATAAGACACTTTAAGAAAAAGAAGGCGCTTGCATATCCGTGCAATTCAAGAGCCCTGGTCTACTGCTTTAAGACCATCGATCATTCTACAGCAATCTTCTGTTAAAACGCTTCTAAACGTATTTATTAAATTTGGTAAAGCGCTACGCCTTGAAAGTTTGTATAAGAACCAGTCTAATTAAGGTTTTGTAGAATATAATTTTTTGGTGATTAATTTAGAATTAAGTTGTTTAATACACGTAACCTGTGGAACTGCTTTTTGCCAGCATGATTCTTTTATTTACTTTTTTGTGGTTGACTTTTTGTTAGCGAGGGATACTAGTTACGCAAAGTCTTTAGTGACATCAAAGTTCCGATGTTCTGCATTAAATTTCAACCTTGGTGGGTATCATTAGTTTTGTCTTGCCCTCATTGATTTCGAGGCCCATTGTTTTGGTTGCTCTCTTAAGTTCTACAGCTTTCTCTGCTTGATGTGACCCTCTTTTGTTATTAGATTTATGTCTTTGGCATAGGCGAGTAGTTGCTACCCTGTCTGTCGTATTACCCTTTGTATTTGGAGTTTGTATGAAAACTCTGTTTAGACCTGGACTGAACACTCTCATTTGGTCATTATGTTTTCACTTGCATGATTAATTTAGATGTTACCTTAAGTTGTGTTCGTACAGTTGTTTCCTTATCGTGCTGTCATATGTGGCTTTAAAAGTCTATGAATATGGGATATGTCATGATAGAAAACTCTGTCGCCTTTCTATCGTTTGGCAAAGTGAGGCTATTAGGTCGCTAGGTAGCTTCTGCAATGTTTTTGGCAAAGGGTTGGACTTTTGTATGGCTTACTCCTCTTCTTGTAGCATAGCCGAGGTCTGTTGTTCTGTTTTATAGCCTTCCTCATCTTGTAGGTTAGGGTCTTCTGCATTTATGCTATACTGTTGTCCATTCAAAAGTTTATTGAAGTATTTCTTCCATCTTTTCAATATCGAATCTTTCTCGTTAAAAGGGTGGTCTTCCCTAATGTAACATATGTTGCAACTAGACTTCTAATTTTTACACATTTGATTTACTGCTTTGTACAATTTCCAAGTTTTATTCTGGTTACTATTCTTCTCTCCCTACACCTACGGGTAGAAGGGAATTTGATTATATATATATATATATATATATATATATATATATATATATATATATATATATAGTTCAATATGTTGACTGGGAGCGGAAGAACATCCAACCCTCAGTACTGGGCACAATATTCAGAGCTTTATTGGTTAGGAAATTAAAACCACATTGTATTCTGCGACAGAATACAATGTGGTTTTAATTTCCTAACCAATAAAGCTCTGAATATTATGCCCAGTACTGAGGGTTGGATGTTCTTCCGCTCCCAGTCAACATATTGAACTATTTTGTAACCACACGAGCTGTGAAGAGTTTTTAAATTTACTATATATATATATATATATATACTATTCTTCTCAAGCTTTATATTCGTTTGTTCTCGAATCCCATGTTTCTGTTAATGTGTTCTCTTTCTTCTCGTCTTAGTGTCCTGTAGTTCCTAGTAGTTGTCAGATGTTGCCTATGTTCTATTTCTATGCTGCATCTTCTTATACGCTTCGTTCTTTTTACCAGATGCCTTTGCACATTCGGCATCATATCAATCACCATATATGTGGTATTAGTGTCTGTACTAAGTACTTCTTCTGCTGCTGCTCTTAAGGCTGTTTTAAGTGTCTCCCATTTTTGATTAACCATTAGGTCCCATAACTCAATTGTGTTGAGTCATCTGCTGATGTTATCAGCTAGATCTCTCTTTGTTTTCCTGGTAAGAAACCACTTATACGTTAAGTTTTGCTTTCCGTTTTTTTTAACATTAGAGATACTGGCCCGTAATTTGGTCTGTAGGAGTTAGTGGTCTGCGTTTACATTTAGACCTGCTAAGGTTCTTACATCTAGCAAATATATGCCACTAGGTCAGCTGTAAATGAGAGGCTTAATGCTATGTATTGAACGCTGTCAATGCAATCTGACAATGAGACGTTGCAACTTCAGTGTCGCCAAAATGAATTAAGTAGAAATACAAGCGGAACAGAGTAGTCTCGATTCTATTTATTGATCTATAATTGCCAAAGAAGTTTGTTTATATAGATGCTCTAAATGTTGGTAGAATATATCATCTGTTTTGATCTGTCTCGCTTAAAGAACGTAAGTTGGAATTCCTCTTTTGACATAAAATTTATATTTTTTGGTATTAAAGATAAACTACAAATATAATTTATAACATATTAATATGTAATATAAATTTTGATGTACTTGTAATTAAGCAAAAAGCCAATCTGAAGTCTTCAAAAGGAATTTTAACTGTAAAGGTGTTGGTAGAAAATGTGTGCGTTGGTGTTTTTGTCAATTACTTTTTAAATAAAATATGTTATTTTATTAAGTTTGGTCACTTTGCTTTAATTGTTTTTGACAATGTAGTTTGCTTGAGAAAATAATCTTAACTTCAATAAAATATAAACAGTAATAGGAAATCGTTACTGTACTATTACAAGTTTATTTTGTGCTCTAATAATTATATTTTATAAAACTCCAGAAATATAGATTATGCAAGCAACAAGGAACTAATTCCAGGAAGGAAGTTACGAGGTTCATCTGCAAAGCCTAAAGTAGACACTTTCTGGAACCGGCGCTCCTGTTCCAAAGCCACCAAACCACAGAAGGAACAACAACACCTAAAACCAGTGAAGGAATATTGTGTCAATGTTATACCGATAAGAAGACCTGAAAATCAACAACCTTGACGCTCTTGTAATAAACGAGGTATGCCTGTACATTGTTAACTGTTTGTATCAAATTAATTTAATATTTTGAATTAATAGAATATTAGTGAAAAATTATACGATAATAATTCAAAATTGCAGATATACTAGTTATAAAAAAAATCAGAAAAGTTTTTGTTTTTTAAAATAAATAAGTTTTTTTCATGAGAAAAACAAATGCTTGCTTTTTGTTCAACATTGGAATACAAGTAATTACTAAAGTTAAAGACTGCAGTATTTTCTTTTTTACTTGAGGGCTCTCATTTTTAAATAGCGTCATTGGTCACTAGTATATTCACCTGCGGTGTTTTTATTGGTGTTTAAAAGAAGCTCACTTGGAACTGAAAAAACCCAAAAGTAAAAAAAAAACGACAGTTCCGTATGTTTTTTCATTTACAATACTATTAGTACTTGCTAAAATAAGAAAATAAATTCTATGAATAGGGATCCGGATATGGTTCATTAAGGAGATACCTTAAAATTGGCGAGAAATAATCAGTTCTATTGAAATAACCAACGGCAAACTAAACGTTTTATTTAAATAAAGTATTGAACAGTGCATTTACACATTAACGAAAAAACATAACAACCTTACCCTACCAAACACCGCATTCAAGTGAAGTTAGGACACAGTACAGTTCTATGAAAAACTAAAAGTCACTAACAACTAGAACCTTACAAAACTATAAACACTACCTTACTCGAGCTAATGGTTTGGTCAAAACATCAGCAACTTGATCGTCACCTTGTATATGCTCAACATTAAGTTCACATGCACTAAATTTCTCACGTACTATTTTCTTTTAATGAATCCAGCTCTTCATTCATTGCAGCTTTCCATTGATCTGCTTTGCTGCTCTGCAAAGCTGCACCATACGAGCTCGGAGTCGAACACTCTGCAAAAAAGTCATAATCACGCAAATAGGACGGTTTGTTGATTTTCTGGCGCCCTATCCTTTTCTCTGCTTGTCCTTCTGCTTCGTCACTTGACAATGTTTGAACGGCTTTCTCCAACTCACTGACTTCCGCCAAAGGCAAAACTTGGAGCTCTTGTTTTTCTTCATCTTTTACAAGTGACACATGAAGTTTCCTTTTCAAAGGAGTTTTATCCTTGAAGATAACGTCACGACTGAGAATAACTTTATTTTGTTCTTCTATTCACACTCCATAGCCATCTTTATCGCCACAATAGCCAATAAGATGTCCAAGAACACCTTTTTTATCCCATTTCTGTCGTTTTTGTTTTGGTATATGTACAAAACACTGCTTACCAAAGATTCGCATATAACTGAACGTCATACTGCTTTTACCATACCATAGTTCACTTGGCAATTTTCCCTCGACAGATGTTGGACCAGTATGATTAAGTACATGTGCTACTGTATTCACAGCTTCGGCCCATAATTTTATTGACAAGTATTTTGCATGGATCGTTGAACGTGCACATTCCACTAACGTACGGTTTTCTCGTTCTGCAGCTCCGTTCTGCTGGGGTGTGTATGGCATCGACACTCGAAAGTTAATTCCACTTGATTTTAGAATCCCGCTTACAGTCACATTATCAAATTCTTTTCCACTGTCACTTAATAATTCTTTTATTGAATGCCCGGCTGTCTTTGCTTCGTTTACAAAAGTTTTTAAGCATTCCGCAACTTCAGCTTTTGATTTTAAAAAGAACACACGCCTAAATTTTGTGTAATCATCTTTAAAACACAGAAAATACCTTGCACCACCTGGTGATAATTCCTGCATGGGCCCGCAGACATCGGCACTAATTTGTTCACCTGGTGCAATCGATCTATTTCCCCGGCTTCTGAAGCTTCCATGATGTTGATTTTCGAGCACACAGCCATCACAGAATTCTTCTTCTGCTGTGACACTGATTCTCTGCTGCTGCAGTAACTTTTGAATGTGTCTTTTATTTTGATGACACAGTTTTTCATGCCACAATTGCACAGTTTTGGTGGCCGATGCAACAAACACCTCAGCCGATCCCTCTGCTTTACACACGCGTCATTTTAAAATACAAAGTCCCTTTGAAGTTCTGTTTCCCACTAATCGCACTATACCTCCTTTCACAAACGTACAACTATCACAATCAGCTTTAAATTCAAAGCCCTTGTCCATTGTTTTCCTGATTGAAAACAAGTTGCGTCTAAATTTTGGAACGTACCACACGTTTTGCAAATGATTCCTAAGCCAGACACCGTTCACCTTTATTTTCACATTGATGGTACCCTGTCCGTATGCATGAATCACTTCACCGTTCCCCATTTGAACTTCCCACGGAATTTCAAAAAGTTCATACGATATGAAGTAGTTCTTATTGTGTGTCATATGCATTGACGCACCCGAATCTGCAAGCCATTGTTCTCTGTCTGTCACACCTTCTATGCACACGAATGTTTTGCCCGATGGCGCCACTTGCCTTTTTTGAATTTGATGCACTTCCAGTACTCTTGGTTGGGCAATTTCTCGCAAAATGTCCTCCTTTATGACACTTGAAACACTTCCGCTTGTCTCTGTCGAATTTTCCATTAGCCGTCTTTGTCTTGGTAGCTACCAAGGCCGATGAATTGCTTCGTCTTTCAGGTAACCTCATTTCAATGAGACTGAGCCTTTCGGTTAATTTATTTACCGTTCGATCTGCCAGTGGCACAGACTCCCACACACTTTTAAAGTTGAAATATTCACCTGGCAGCGTTGACATCATTCGACTCATTAGCAACAAGTCTGGCAGCTCGGTATTAACCAATCTCTTCAGCTTGTCATTGAGCTCGCTTAAATTATGCTCAAGCCGAGCCACGTGCACGGCAATTTCTTCGGAAGGATCTTTGTCACTGCTGAAAAAACTCTCCATCAGCCGATCTACTCACTGTCCAGAACTCTGCTTGTAAACCGAGAGCAATTTCTTCCAACCAGCTTTCGCAGTGTCACACTATGCCGTTAAATTGACGTTGGCAGTGTTAAGGCTGCTTATAATAATTAGTTGGGCCAAAGTGTCACATTCACTGAAAATTTTGACCTCTGACTCGAACGCTCTCTTCTGCTTCTCAGTTGCCTCTTGACCTGGCTTTGTAGGCACGATTCGGTTACCACAGGCGATGTCCAGAATATCGTGATGACGCAAAAGCAGTTCCATTTGCCTTCACCACTTGCTCCAATTTTTCTAGTTGCGTCTTGAAATCCATTGTTTGAATTTTATAAAAGTCCATGTAAACCAAACACTGGAAAGTATTAGTTTTTTGGGACCACATGGTACCATTCACGTTTACACTATTTGCTCGTTTTATCTTAATACACAGTTACGAACGTGTGCCCATAATGTATTGAAATAACCAATGGCAAACTAACCGTTTTATTTAAATAAAGTATTGAACAGTGCATTTACATATTAACGAAAGAACATAACAACCTTACTCTACCGAACACCGCGTTCAAGTGAAGTTAGGACACAGTACAGTTCTATGAAAAACTAAAAGTCACTAACAACTAGAACCTTACAAAACTATAAACACTATATTTTGAATTATATCTAACAATCAAAACATTAGATTCTGAGAGTGACTCAATAACCAAATTTGATTACTAATAATGTCACATTGCACAAATATATTGATATTTTAGACAAAGACAAAACAGAATAAAACTACATAATTATAAATAAATTTTAATAAGGAACCCATGTGCCATTTCGGTGTTACTTGCTGGAAATGTGACAACCCATATCGTGAAGTGATCAATTCTCCAAAACATGATTGTCCCAAGTTCTTTAAAATTGTGTAGATAACTATCATGGTCATGTAATTCAAACTTTGGGAAACAGAGAGCCACTGCAGAAAATTCATGAACATCATGTGTATAACGATTACCTAAGAATAATCCTCGTGTCACAATTTTGTAATTTTGCAGTTTCGATAATTTATTCTGATTAAAACGATATAAAAGCGAGGAACAGTAATTAAGATGGGGCTGTATTATATAATTCTGGTTCCGTCTATGTGGATGCACTTCTTTTGTTATACAGCTATTGCGATACCTCCTGCTACATTTTACACAAATTTTAGCATTGTTACTTTTTTGTTTCTACGGCATTTAAAAGTTTAATAGTCTTGAAAGTCGGGAACATCTACCTCGCCAAAGCGGTCTATATTGTTTCAGGCAATGACACTGGGCCTATGAAATAGGGAAGTGTGGTACAATCCTATATTTTGAAGTACCAGTACTTTGTCTTCTGATACTCGATATTTTATACCAATATTTCAATAGGTGGTCTATATCGTCAGCACCGATTCAAGGTTTTTTCCGCCTGGAAAATCCAATAACTCATCTTTTGACCATTAATTTATTTTTTATTTTTAACATAAAATAAAAATTAATGAAACAATCTCAATAAGATGATTTGATATTTATATTTCGTGTTCTATGGAAATATGGGGGAGATGGTCGAACGTCGATAACTTTCATTAAGTAATTTTCAGCTTCTCACGAGAATAAAAATTAAAACAAAATTTTGTTGAGCAGAAATCCTCCTGTTTAATGTTTAAGTACTACACTTTGGGTTTTGGCAAAATTGTATTAATTGATAAATTCTAAACAGAATGACTAATTCTGGCAGACTGGCGCTCTCATGTATCCTAACAACTTTTATGATAATGATTAAATATTCAATAAAAACTTCATTATTCAGCTTAAATATTTATAACATGCTGTTTTATACAATAATTGTAGTGTGTATATTCAAAATGCATGCTATGTTTATAAAACTAAACTTTGTTGGAAAATATGAATGCGTTTCAGTTATTATTTTCGAGTTATTTTTTAAGTTTTTAAGCATTTATGAAAGTTAGTATGCTATTTAATAAATGTATTTCTAACTCTGATTTTGTAATTATTTTTTGTGAATTTTTGTATTGTTTCTGTCACTATTATTGCTACAGTTCTATTTGCTGTATTAGGACTCGAAGGTTGATATAAATAAACCTAGAAAATATCCTGGATCAAATGTGTACCGGTGTTTCATGTACCTGTGCTTTTGTATAGGATACTTCCCCGAGCTGATTCTTTTAAATTGATACGATACGATTGTACCGGTACTTGCCGGTGTATCGAACATCCCTACTATAGTGATTTTTGGAATGGTGTAAATAAATCTGGCAACATGGCTTCGCCAACCTTTAATAAAAAATTGCTAGTTTTCGTCACTAAATAAGCAATCTGTCAGTGCACTGTCCCTGTCATTTTCTTGCATGCCAATTGAAAACAAATCTTTAAAATTGTTGCTATTTACATCATAGTGCGTCACTTCACCGTAATATTCGATTTAAAAACAATTCTTAATGGGTAGGTGGGTACCTACTTCTCCATTGTAAATAAATCGCTACTAATTTTGATTTAATCTAAAACAGTCATTTCTTCAAAATAATTTGCTTGGGAGGTAGTGGTATTGCAGTCGGAACAAGTCTCTTCATCTTATCAACCTTTATATCAGCTTTTTAGAGCAACTGATGAAGCGTAGTTAATTTGACTGGCAGCTTGGCACGCAAAACTCGAGAGGCATTTTGCAACTGATGTGAACTGTCTTTTCAAAATAGTTTATTAAGGTCAAATGTATCTGAAAATTTTTAAAACATAGTGTGTCTTGGAATGGCCTAGCAGAAAATTTGGCTCCAGAGCCAGTGTTATGGCCTGGAACAATATAGACCGCCTTGGGCTCGCCCGTCTCAAAAGGACTTAAAATCTGACATATTTATAAAATTTTTTTGTACAGTTGTTTATATTACCAGAAAATTATAAATAAACACAAGTAAAATGTCAATTGCCTCTATTCCCTGAGAATAAGCAAATCAGTACTACTTATATTTAATATAGGTAAGTTGAAATTTAAATATTTTGCTACACTGTTATACAATTCAATCGCAAAATACAATAAATTAGTAGGTAAGATAATTTATATTAATAAAATTGACTAGGTACGTATATGTCTATGAAAATCTACTTTTTAAACAGTTCGTTACATATATTTTTCCACTTCATCAAATTCTCTTGATTCTCTGATCCTCATGGTAGTCTGGAATGAAAATATTAATTCTGCCCCGATTATAAAACTGTTAGAAGCACCACGCACCATAATATATTGGGTGAGCAAATAAATTTCACCTCTAGTGTGCTGTGGCTCCATGATGTTTATATGGAGTCACAGCACACTAGGGGTGAAATTTATTTGATCACTCGATACCTACTTAGTAAAATAAATATGGATAAATCGTCTAAATTTTCTAATTAATTGAAAGTAAAACATCACTTTTTTATTTATCTAAGCACTACACAAAGTGCGATGGACTTTGATTTTGTCCTTCATATATTTTTGTAAAAACTCAACTCAAAGTAGTGCTACCTAGTGTAATTCCATTAGTACTCGACAGGGTGCGAAGCTGAGGTGATAGTTACTTCCCGCAACCGTTGGACGGCAGTACCTTGACTCATAAATGAAGTGCTGTATTTATGGCTTCGACTTTACCGACAACACTGACGAATAACGAACGTTAAAGTTTAAATTTTTTACACGTGTTGTTGCTGTGTGTCGTTTTTACATTTGTTTAGAAACCAGTACTTTATATTCATTGAACATTTTGTCCAAAGTGTGTTCTAAAAGTTTGCGCTATCCTGTGTGCTTTGTTTGTGCCAGCTTTGAGTAAGTAGTGTTTTATTGTTACTTTTATTTTATTGACTTGAGTGATTGGATTAAGAAGTTTTTTGTCTTTCAGTTTCCACCAATTCGGTTTGAAATGAAAGCGTACAAAAGAAATAAGTGTTGTGTACGTGGGTGTACCAATCACGCCAACAAGAGACATACATTTCCGAGAGAACCTGGTTTATTGAAGAAGTGGATAGAAAAAATTAACCAACCTTTTCTGAGGGTTTTGCAGCCTGACCAAATCTACCACACACATTATGTTTGTGATAGGCATTTTGCCCAAGAGTACTTGGTTCCGGGCACAAAAAGAGAGCTTCGAAAAGATGCAATCCCCACACTCTGTTTATCTGGTAAAGAAAAGAACTATTCATGTTTTTTTCGTCAATGCCAATTGATAACTTATAGCTATATCGGAAGTAATGGATAGATATGATGCTCCAGCTGTAGACCCTCCACAAGAAACAGCACCAAATGTGAATGTGACAGGAGAATGTACACATGTTACCACAAGAGGGTAGTTCCGTGGATGTTTGTACTGCTTCGACCAGTTCACAACATTTAATAGACACTAGTGTAAGTTGCAGTACTGAAATATCAGCTGTTTGGCCTCCTAATGTAGCAGGTACTGATTAAATTAAAAAATAAAATTGTATTAATAGTATACTGTTACAGACAAAGCTGGTACAGAGATTGAGGGAAGCCGATCGTGAGGCGTTACAACAACGCAAGAAGGAAGTGCGTCTGGTGTTTGTGCTGCAACTAATTCTTCAGTGAATGCAAGGGATTTTGCAAGTAGTGGATGTTACACGCGCAAAGGATTTAACTCCTCGCTGTAAGAAATTTTACAAAATGTTTGGGGACTGGGGTCGGAAGACCGCTAGATTACAGCATAAAATCCGTGATTTGAGAACACGATTGTTAAATGCGGAGAAAGTGGCTAATTGCCCAAACTTTATGAATGTTTTGGAAAACGTTAATGAACCAACGTACACTTTCATCCATCAGCAAGTGCTGTAATATCCCGTCTTTATTGGGAATACTTTAATTTACTTTATACCTCGGATATGCTCTAAGTCGGAGAATACATTCAAATAGCTCGAATAGGGCATAGATCAAAAATCACACTTGGTGAATATTTAAAATTAAATATAATGTCTTTAACTAATTACATTTACAAATGAAAATAAAAAAATGCAATGTATATTACAAACGAGGAGGTCGCTGCGTCAACAGGGGTTGCTCGTAGTCGCCGGTAGGGCTGCAGCGCGGAAACGGAACGGTCTCGTGGAATGTGCCGGCCTAGGGAACGCTACGCCCCTGGGCGATGTCCCGGAGTAGATCGGCCCACGCATCAGCTGCTTCGCGCATCGACTTCGGAGAGAAGGTCATCGGCCGCATGCACCAGTTGAGATTTGTTTACAACGGTAGCTGCTGCAAACGCTCCAGGTTAATAAATGAATTTCGGGGATTTACCTGCTGGCTAGGACTGTTGTGCGAGCTTGCGGCCAGTTCGCGGAACTTGGCCGGGGCCGCGATGCTGTTCGCGGGCAATCGCCGCTTGAAAATATGCAGCGGTCGGGCTCGGAGTTCTCGATGTTCGAGCAAATTTGCGGCCTCGCACTGCGGATTGGAGCGGTGCAGAAATCTCCTTCAGGGGCTTCTGGAATAGAAGAATTAATAATACTCAATAAGTATAATTATAGTAATAATGGTTTCTGTTTTTTATCTTTATTATAATTTTAATTCTCTTGATTTTTTTTTTCTTAATTCTTGCATTGATTCAGTGTATTTGTATTAATGCTCCCAGGATATTGGCGGTAGCTCTGACAGGTAAGTCCCTTATCGCATAATCTCTGTATGCGTCCAGCCTGGCGGCGACGGGATGCTGACAACTTCCAGGTGCTTTAAAACTCGGGCAAATTAATACAATCGAAATGCGGCTTTCGAGGGTGCAATTAATATGCGCGCTCTGGTCTCGGACGGCGGACGGGACGGTGGCGGTGATTTTATTCAACAGATTACAGGAAAGTTAGTTTACAAATTCCGCGGTTTCGGCCTTTAACTAACAGCGGTCTGATACGGGATGCGGGGGAAATTAATTTCGGAGCCGCGGTCTCGGCCTAAAAATTAATGATGGTGGACGGGTTTGATAAGGATCTCCAGGTTATCGGTATGTTCTCACGGACTGACAGTAACCATACCAGCACCGTGAGAACCTTTTAGCCGATTTCTCCTTTGTTTAGACAGTAACCTGCACAGGGCAAAAGAGAAATCGTTTCAGGTGGATTGGGAGGAGGCTTAGGAGAGGACCTAGGATGGGATCTGAATCCGGAAGCTGCCATGTGGTCCTTTTTATATGTTCAGCGGCTCCCGGTCGGCGCTTGCGCTCCCCACTCTGGCGACGGGGGAAAACACTCCTACGTACAATCCTGGCCGTCCGCGCAGCGGCTACTAGTCCGTGCTATCGCTTCTTGGCATGGCATCGAGATGCAAACGTTTGATAAGGCGGCGAATTAAATTCCAAATGTGTTTCAAGTATCTTTAGAATTTAAATTCATAAGCGAAACGTTACAGTGCATCTACAACCATTACAACCACGAGCAAGGAGATTTACTCTTAGTGAGAAAATAATGTCGTTGGCATTGTTTAAGTCCTGTGGGTGTAAAGGATATCGCCTATTATCGAAAATATTTTGTTTGCCAGTGCCTAAAAACTTTAATCAACATGTTAAATAAAATTCCTTATAAACCAGGAATTAATGAAGACACTTTGAATAGTTTAAAATTGGCAGTTTCAAAATTAAAAACCTCTACCATTATTTTGACAATTTTGTAGATAAGAATGTTAATAATTTTTAAAATATATTGGCTGGTACTGGCAACCAAATGTATTTGAAGTGTCTGTTTTATTCCTCTGTACTGTGTAGATAATTGTGCACATATTTCTATCTACTAATTTATTTATTATATTTTTTTATACAATATTTTAACAAGCTATAATTTCATCTTACAAATATTTTTCAGTAAATGGTCCTATACCTTTGTCGTATAGCCTCATTTCGTATAGTATTTTATATAGATGATCCAACAATAATTCTCTGGTCTATAATAACTCATAAACTGTATGATAGTGGCATGGTTTAATTCTAATATATTTTTTTTTCAATTTTATTTTCAAATGTACGTAATTTAAGTATGTTTTTATTCTTGTGTACTGTAGATAGTCTTGCACATATTTCTATGTAATAATTTATTTATTGTTTCTCTTTATTGAATATTCTTATATAAAATATATTTAACATGCTGTAAATTTGTTTCATTATTGTCGTTGGCAGTAAATATGGTTAGTATGTACAATTGTGATTTAACTTAAGTCGAGATTTGCGTTACAGAAGCTTTGTATAAGTATTTCTGTAAAGACATTGTCAACTTAAAAGTTAAATTTCAATTGTGCAATTTATTGGATGAAAAAATATTCATTGCCACGAATTTGAATTTCCCACCATGTTATACTACTTTCCCGCATCCGTTGGATGGCGCTGGAATTTTTGTCCTTCCCGGTAATACAAAACTTTCTCATTTGAAGTAATGTAATACTCAAACCTTCAAAATAATAACAACATTTTTAAGGACTTTTAACTTCTTTAACGTCTCCTTTGAAATTAATAGTTTCTGTGTTTATTTTATACTTTATTTTATGAAAAAGAACGGTGATTTTAATTTTTTGAAGCTGGTGTTAAAAAGTTCTGTGTGTGTCACCCAATATCCCAAATTATCCTTCAGTAACATAAGCTATACGTTTAAAATTATTCTTGAACACCATTTAAAGGGTGCTAAACTAAACTAATTTTTTAAAATTATAAACCCTTGCTGTTATTTACGTTTCAGGAAGAAACTGAAGCTATACTGGACGAACCTTTATTAGAAATGGCTGCGACATCGCCAGACCAGTGGACTGCGGAAGATGTTGACTCGCTTCAATTAATGGATTTTACTGCAGACGAAGTGGCACTTTCTGTTGAAAATATAACAACGAAGCAAGACCCGAAACACAGGCCTTGTGTCACAAATTTGACGAAAATACCCATGGATCTCATGAAATATGAAGTCGAATTTGTCGTCGACCCCATACTTGGAAGGCAAGAAAGTACAAACAGTAGTCATGAAATTAGTTCCCAGATTGAAAAGAAAGAGAAGTCCCAACTGCCAGCGTTTGTGCCTCTTACAGAACGATATGTCTGTTGGATTAATTACTGCAATCACCCATGTCGCGACGAATCTGTGTTAAGGTACTTAGTAGCGTTTCATTATTGTTGCAATTTGAAAACATTAGCATATTTGGTAGTTAGGATAAGGGCAAGCGCCAGTGTTGCACATATTGAATTTTTCTTAGCATCATTGAATTCGTCATTTGATATATATGCAGTGATAAATAGAAGTCTGTTTTAAACTTGAACTAAAAATTTTACTCAAACATGCGATCAACTGAGTGAGATTTACATACACACAACATAATAGTTAGAGTCAAACATTTAATGCATTGTCATTTGTATGTGATGTAGCAATAGCCATATCATCAAGTACAAGTACACAGTCTTTTGCATGGTCTGTTTCAAAATGGTTAACATTTGTCTTGGAGACTTAAAATGTTCCAGAAGAATAGCACTGTCAAAAGAAATTGTTTCCAATCACCATCTTAACGTCTTCCTAGATGACAAAGGAATATTTTGCTTTAATAGTTCTTTATATCCAGCAGTACCACATGACAATGTTACTTATAATATTTTTATTATGGTCTCATGTGGCCATCATTTCATAAATTTTCTATGCAATACCTGCATTTGATCAAGATTAAAAATATAATTGTTGCCATATATTTTAACACTCTTGTTTTATTTTTAAGTTTACGATTTTGCAAGAATAATTTTGATCAAACTTATCTCTAAATTAATTTTTACATTTCTTATCTGTTAGTGATGCAGTCTCCACTAGTGATTTACCTTCAGACCTTCTGTTATTACTATATCATTGCAGTGGTCACTTGTGTAGTGTTTAATGTTGCATTTGCTTCATGTTGAAATGTGCTTTCAGCTAGTAGTTTACTAAGTAGGGGAGAGTAGGGGAACTTGGCCCCCTGAGGAAAGTATCAAATATCTCTGAGATTTTATGATTTAAAAGAGAACTGGGAGGTTTAAATGAACAAAAAAAAATGTTTGAAAAATACAGAATTAAAAAAAAGGTATGCGCGGCCAGCATTACCCCTCAGCTTGGGGGTAATAGCCGAGGGTTGCAATTACCCAAAATTTTGTTCACGGGCAGAAATTCCGCACCTAGGTTTTGTTCTTTCTCCATTGGTGCAATCCATGTGAGCACATCCAGAACAGCTCACACATCTTAACCAGCGTTCTCGGTTTTCCTACAAATTCTCCGCAAATACCTAATACAAATGTCTTCGATAAGTTCGGCTTCTGACTTTTCTTCCCCCTCCTCACAATCATAGTAGGTTACCTTAGTTTTCTTTCTAAACTCTGGTTCCTGTTGTATGGTAATGTTGGTGTTTTTGTTCACTGAAACGATGATGTCATCAAAGTTGCAGAAAACCTGTTTTTCTTACTCTTTACTTTTGGATGTTGTAGACCACAATTTATGTTCGGCAGCTTTTTCTGTTTTGCATATTTTTTCTTCCAAAATTTCATTCATTGAAGTAGACGTAAGTATGTGGGAGTGTTGCTTTTTCCCACTTTTTTTTTCCTTTATGTTATTAGTTCCAGAACATCCAGAAATTGGTATTATTTCTGTAAATGATATATCCTGTCCTGTTGTTGAATTTTCGTTCGTGTCTGCCTCGATTCTTTGTTCTCTCATATCTTCTTCCCTTTCCTCTGTTCTATCTTCTATTTTGTTCATTTTTAAAAATCGGCACATTTAAGTTTGTAGGTTTTAAGTTTGCAGCAGGGGCAAACTCTTCTGCATTGAAAACATCAGAATTGACAGGGAATTTTCCTATTGCAACTCTTCCAAAAGCGTTGTTGAACAAATCAGCAACGATATTGAGCATAATTTTTTCTCCTGGGTGATTTCTCATAACTTTATCTCATTCTGAATTATATGCTGCCTTCAAAGGACCATACAAAGTAACGTCAAATGCCTGAACTCTGTGCGATGTATGTGAATGAATCGTCAGCATAATAATTCTCTCTTTGCAGAAGTTGTAGGTATTTAACGAGTAATAACAAAACTAACTTTATGTTATCTCTGTTGCTATGCCATTCTTTCATCTATCTCCTTTTTATGTGTGATTATCTCGTCCCTTCCCGATTCTGTGTAGATAGCTTTTGAAACAGCCATGTCCCGACAAGACCTGGGATAAGTGGTATCCAATATCACCGTGGCTTCTGGTGAGCCATGGGTGTATTCGTGGGATTAGTAGTTTGGTCCACCTTTCTTGCTCTTTGTCTTTATCTCATTCTTTCTACCAGCTGTTTAATGTGGCCTCCCTCTCTTCCTTTAGCTTTGCCTTTGTGTTATTGCCTGTTGTTCTGGCTCTTTCTCTCACTAGTAGGTGTATCGGGATAACGCCTGTCACTACCTGGACGGCTCTCGTTGAGACCGTTCGATAGACAATATTTGTTTAAAATTACTCAATTTTCGGTGTGAGACTACACCACTAAAACCAATCCTTAATGTTAAAGTTAACTGTTGGTATGCTTGCTGTTGGTGTTCATACCTTTTTTTTTACATTTGCAGCCCGCTCTTTTCTTCGTGTGAGATATTTTGATAATACTTTCATCAGGTATCTTTGCTCTGTAAATAATGTGCTTATTTTTACCTCAAATATAAAAAATGTAGCCTCAGTTGCTAAATTTAAACGACAGCAACTTTATATTTGAATTGAAAAGTTTAAATTGATATTCAAATTTATTATTAGTTTGTGAAGGCTTACAAGGTAAGGCACAGATAATGTGCTATTTATTCACCACCCTGTATATGTACTTTATTCTTTTAGTAATTTCTAACTGATTTGTATAACAGTAATCTTTCGAGCAGTTATTTATGAAGATTTAAGCAATATAAAACTTATAGTCAAATATTTACTTCTCTGTTAAATATTCAGATATTGACATTTGCTCTGAATATTGCAAATACATATTAGTAAAAAATCACAAACTACGATTCATTTACATAGAAACAAACAATAACTAAGGAAACTCATGATAGATTTTAGCACATAATGTGTTCATCCAATAGAAAACATGACCACCATATAGATGGTCACACTGTCGTTATTAAGAGTCACTCCAGTGACAGTAATCTAGGAAACCGTATTGGCTACCGTTGGAACTAATTTTAGTCTAAATGCCTCACAAAACGTGGAACAAAAAGTTTTACTTCCTCAGATGAAAATAACTATTCGATACAAGTCTTCCAATCTTTCTTTTAAAAGAATATGATTTCTTATCATTAGCAGGGAAAAATAATCTTGGGCACTATTATGTTAACGTATCGTAATTAAAGACCGGCGTACTTTAATCCAAGGCTTTATTGCTGCATCTTCAGGCATACACAGTCGGTTACAAACTGAGGTCCTTACGCTACTGGGGTTGTCTGCCCCAAAGACCACATGGTCCAGGTAGTCAGACCCTGACCTTTAAGAGCCTAACGGAACATCCCCTTTTTATATTAAATATAGCAAACTAGTGTAGTATCCAGTCTTAAAGTTACTTAATCTAGTCTACCACATAAGGTCTTAAAGTTAGCAAATCTATCTACTATACAAAGTTGCTTATCTACTATACGAAGTGCTAATCTACTGTACAAAGTCTTTCAGCCACTTTGGCCTGCCTGCTCCGCGTTTATGTCTCTGAGCGTGCTCACCGTCACTTTTGATTGATTTTTTGTCGCACTGTACAATGCCTTGTTGCACATAACTTTTACTTGTTTGTTGCTCGCACTGTACACTACCTTGTTCCGCACTTTGCCTATTGGCATCATTTTGCTCACTTGCACTTTCCTCGCCACCCGTCACTGATGTGTTTGTGCCTTCTCTTTCTGGGTCCGAATTCGGTGCTGGGACGAGATGGAATCGGTTTCTTCTGTATCTTCCTTTTGCCGTCTCGATTTCGTAGGATCGTGGTTCTTCTAACTTCCTACTCACTTTCCCATAGCTTTGAAGGTCCTGTGGCGTTTATTGTACCTTTGTGATTGTTTTTCTTTCTTTCTCTCTTCCTTTTCTTTGAACGAACTTGTCTCCACCGTTTCGTTTAGCTTACTTGGCAAGAGAGGAAGAAAGGACCTCAGCTTCCGGTTCATCAGTAGTTCTGCCGGGCTGAATCCACTCTCTAAAGGTGTACATCTATAGGCTAACAGCCCAACATAAATGTCTTCATTTTTTGCTAGAAGAGATTTGGCAACTTTAAGAGCCGCCTCTACAGCTCCATTGGATTGTGCAAAATATGGACTAGACGTTACATGTTTGAAATCGTAATCGCATGCAAACTGTATGAATTCTGCCCTAAATTGCGGACCATTGTCCGTCCTTACCAATTCTGGAATACCGTATCTCGCAAAACATTCTTTCAATTTTCCGACAATTACTTTTTCAGATAAATTGTTCTGAAGTGTATAAATTTCAAAAAATATTGAATAATAATCGGTTACAATTAAATACCACACAAAGGATTTGAAAAGATCCGCGGCTACTTTTTGCCATGGGCGCTGCGGTAAATCATCTTTTATAAATGGTTCCCTGTGGTTGGTTTTGTGTTCCAAGCAATTTTGACAATTTCTAATGAAGTTTTTACTATTCCCTGATGTCCTCTGTGTATTCTTTCTAAACAACACTCTTGTAGAGCTGCTGGAATAACAATTCGTGAACCTTTTAATACGAGATTTTCGTTAACCGAAATGTCCAATCTGTATTGATAATACGGCATTAATTTGTTGGGAATTTTACTCTTATCGGGCCAACTCGATGTAGCAAATTCGCGTAACTTTTTGCAAATCGCGTCCTTCATTTGTTCATTTCGAATTACTTTCAAGAAATTTTCAGTTGCCGGCAGAGTTATGACCCACTGGACGTATGCCTCCGCTTCTTCGGCCAGTTCCTCACCAACCTGACAGTTATCTTTTATTGGGCTTCACGATAATGCGTCGGCTACAATAAGATCTTTCCCTGGCGTATATAAAATTTTATAATTGTACCGCATTAGGCGCATCCTAAACCGTTGTAGGCGCGGCCACAATTCGTCTAGCTGTTTTGTCTGCAATATTTGTAAAAGCGGTTTATGGTCGGTCTCTAAAGTGAACTGAAGGCCTGTTACAAATTCCTCGAATTTTTCCGAAGCCCACGTAAGGGCAAGAGCTTCTCGTTCAATTTGAGCATACCGCTGCTCTGTGGGTGTCAATATCCGCGATGCGTAAGCAACTATTTCGCGATTATCTCCGGCTACCTGCATTAGAACACAGCCCAACCCGTAGGATGATGCATCCGCGCTAATTATGATCGGCTTTGTCGAATCGAAAAATGCCAAAGTGCCTTCGCGCTGCAACACCCTTTTTACTTTATCAAAGGCGGTGTCTTGGAGTTTTCCCCACGTAAACTCTACGTTGTCTTTTAAAAGAGCCGTCAACGGTTCCAAAATTTCCGCCCTGTTTTAAATAAATCTACCTGCGAAATTTATCATACCTAATAGTCGCAACAATTCTGTTTTGTTTGTCGGCGCTGGAAATTCCGTTATTGCTTTTACCCGGTCTGGACAAACCGAAATTCCTTTTTTGCTAATAGCGTGTCCCAAAAATTCCGCTTTTTCCACTGCAAATTTACATTTGTCTTTGTTTAGCGTAATTCCCTCTGCACTGATTCGCGATAGAACTGTTCGAAGGATTTCGTCGTGTTCCTCAATAGTTTCCGCATAAATTAGAACGTCATCGGTGTGATTTACAACTCCTTTAATGCCGCTTAGGATTTTCGCGAATAGCATCGAAAAATATTCAGGCGCGCATGAAATCCCGAATGGCAGTCTTTTAAATAAGAATCTCCCGAAAGGCGTGATAAACGTGTTTAGAGCTTGAGAACTTTTTGCTAATTTAATTTGATAGAACCCCGACGTTGTATCAATCTTTGAGAAGTAGCTTACGCCCTTCACTTTAGCTAGTGTTGACTCAACTTTTGATATGGGAAAATGCGCTCTAAGAATGCTTTTGTTTAATTTGGTATAGTCTACACATAACCGGACTTGATTTCCCTTATTAACCACTACAATCGGCGCAACCCACTCCGTCGGATGCTCCACCGGTTCTATGATCTCTAATCTAATGAGCCTTTTAATTTCCAATTCTAACTTATACATTAAAGGAATCGGTACTACCCGAGGTACTGATTGGGCAAACGGAGTTGCTCCTGGTTTTAATTTGATCTCCATTTCGGTATTGAATTGCCCGATTTCATCAAATATTCGTGGAAATTCCCGAACTATGTTAATTGATGTCGTTTTCTCGATTGACATTAAATTTTTACATTTGTCCCACAATGTAAATTGTTTTATTCCCGGGCGTCCCAGAATTGGTATTTTCAGATTATCTATTAGATAAATTTCAGCGTTTACAGGTACATTTTTAAATTGCATCTCGACATGAATTTTTCCACTTACCGTAAATTGATTACCAACCGGGCCTGATATCACATCATTGCAACGTTCTAGTTCTACTGCATTTTTTGACCACAATTCCGTTACTATACAATTGATATCAGCTCCGGTATTGATTAAAAATGTGACAAGTTTTGACAATTTTGGAATATATATAGTAGTGATGGGCCTATCCGGAATGAATAATCGGAAAGTTTTCGATTGTTCAAAAAATCGGAAGGTTCCGATTACTTCGGAACGTTTGGGAACTTTTCGGAATTCGATTATTCTACTGTTCGGTGCACAAAATTCGGAACTTTCGGAATTCGATTATTTTACTATTCGGTATACAAAATGAGAAAACGAAATATCAATTTGAACTGAACGGAATACGGAATGTTATGTTGACTCACTTGACTGCTATATGCTGGCACTAATGGCAGTGGTATTTCGTAGATTAATTATTAGATAGTACACCTTACATACTTCAAATTCATGTATTGTTTTATACTATCTATTATGTACTTTATGTGCCATTAAACTTTAAAATATCACTACCATTTTCCGATAGTCTATTAAGGTAGGTAACTACTGTAATAATTTCAAAAAAATATTTTATTTCCTCACATCCCATTGTGCGACTCAAACTCATAAATTGTTTTACAAACCCAAACAATAGATGCCAACGCAGATAAGGGCTTATGGCGCAACGGTGAGTGCACGCATTGCAAATTTGGACGCACTTCATCTTCCTTCCTCCGCTTGTTGTTGTTTTGCTCGTTTTCCCTTGCTTGCATTTACGGAATGTAAAATAATCGGATGATATTCCGATTTTATAAACATTCCGAAATGGAACATTCCTATTATTGAAATCATCCGATTATGCCCATCACTAATATATAGGTACCTGCCACGCGTCGTTGTCCCTATTTGCAGTAATAGACCCTAGAAAGTGTGTATTTTCGCTACGATTTTCCCAAACCGAACTAGATTCCAGCATGTTGACCGATTTCTTCAGGCACATTTTTTGCCAGTGACCTTTTTTGTTGCACACTTTGCATTCCTTGGAATAATTTCCTTGTCCTCCCGTTGCCTTTTTGTTGTCCTTCCACGGTTTCGCTCCCTGTGGCGGTTTCCTCATTGCACAAACTTCCCTTGTTGGTGCTTCCGTCCTTAGAATTTGGTTCTGCGCTGCCTGTAGCTCCGCTTGCTTCGCCGTCGTTATTGCTTGAGCTAACGTAAGCGTCGATTGTAGCTGAAGTCTGTCACTCACATTTTTGTCCCTTATCCCAATGACTATCCTGTCCCTTATGAGCTCATCCTTGAAAGTCCCGTATTCGCACTGTTCGGCCAGCGTGTGGAGTGACGTAATAAACGCGTCTACGCTCTCGCCTTGCATCTGCACACGTGCATTAAATTGGAACCTCTCGAATATCACATTTTTCTTGGGCATAAAATGTTCCCTGAAGGCTTTAAGCAGCTCGTCGAACTTTGTAGGGATTCGACTTAATTGGAGCACGACGTTTTCGCTTTCTTCGCCCATTACGTATAACATAAGGTCGATTTTCTCGGCATCCGTCTTTTGATTTAGACCAGTCACCGACATGTACCTCGTGAATCGTTTCTCCCATTGCAACCACCCTCCGGGCATTGAGAAGTCGAATCTTCCCGGGGCTTCCACATTTAATCCGAAATGAGTTGAACCGTTTGCCATTGTGATTTAGCTATCACTCGGATTTTCACTGGTACCTGCTTTTTGCAATTGCACTGATTTTACTACCGCGTACTTTACCGCTGCCACCATGTTATGTTAACGTATCGTAATTAAAGACCGGCGTACTTTAATCCAAGGCTTTATTGCTGCATCTTCAGGCATACACAGTCGGTTACAAACTGAGGTCCTTACGCTACTGGGGTTGTCTGCCCCAAAGACCACATGGTCCAGGTAGTCAGACCCTGACCTTTAAGAGCCTAACGGAACAGGCACATTAATTTGAACATTTAATATTATAAATAATCCCGAAAGGTTGTAGTAGATGCTGTGATTAAAGTGATTTTGAAATATCTTTAACTGCCTTCCGTGTAAGGGCTTTTAGAATTTTTACTGCTTGTATTTATTCTAAATTAGTTCATAAATATAAGTATTAGGATTCAAATCAAAGGCTTGCTAACATAAAGAATCTGTTTAATAACACAATACACAAATTTTACATACTACAACTTTTAATTATAATTCCATACTTCAATTAGTACAATTTGTAACATGGCGTTTGCCTCTCTCCTATGTTACTTTAGATTTTAATTGCCCTTGATTTGCTAGCTAACTCAGTCGTGAATGCATATGACTTGTTTTTTACCCCAGTTGTGGCTATGGAAATGTCAACACAGCTTTTTTTTTTAGCCTGCCTTGTTTGCACCTTTAATGCTGAAAACAAACATTTCAACCCTGCTAGCAATAAACGGCACGGCTGCTTACATAAACGCAATATACTGTTTAAGATGGTATACATACTGCAATGTTACTAACAGGGCACAAATTATTTATTTAGTTATTTATTTATTGATAAGAATAACAACAGGCTACAATTCCCAATGACAGTTATTCAAAGAAAATTAAAATTAATTTATACAAGAAGTGCAAACAAATATTGATTATTTAATAATATAATGAGTACGGCATAAATTAATATTAAAAGAAAACCATCAGTTTGCGTCACAAAACAAAGGATGAGAAAAAAATAATAAATGCAATAAATGATATAGAAATTGTATATCATGATATGAGTTTTATAAGACTCATTTTGTAGAACGCAGGGGTTTAGGGTACGGCGAGCAAAGCGAGGAGTGTAATAGGCAAGGTTAAGGTCGGACTACAAAATTTTAGAAAAACAGGATGAATCATATCAGGCCCAACCCCTTGTTAATATTGATAAGAGGATAACACATCAAAAACCTCGTCTGCGGTAAAAGTTAATGAAGATAAGCAAAAATTTAAATTATCAGAAGAAAAGAGTACAGGTTGATGATTATTTATAGTGATGGGCTTATTCGAATGAAAAATAACCGGTTATCCGGCTATTGAAATAACCTATGTAACTTGGTTTTTGTTCCAAGTATATATATAAATCAGCACGAGAGGCCTTTAAGGCCTATGGCTTTCTTTACGACTTCCTTCCATCTGTCTTTTGCCGCCGCCAGGTTTTTCCAGTCTGTGACTCCCAAATTTCTTAAGTCTTCTTAAACGCACTGTAGCCACTGTCTTCTCGGTCTCCCTCTGCGGTCACTTCCTTCTGGTTCTTCTAGCAGTATTCTCTTTGCTCCTCTTTCACTGTCCATTCTGGCTAAATGCCCTAACCACTCTACTCTGTTTTGTTTCACTACACTTATTATTCCCGGATCACTGTATAACTGTGCCAGTTCTCTGTTCGTTCTTCTTCTCCATGTGTCTTCGTATTTCACTCCGCCATATATTCTTCTAAGCACTTTTCTTTCCCACGTTTCTAGTTTCTTTATATCCTCGTTCCTTAGTGTCCACGTTTCACTTCCGTATGTCACTACCGGGCGTATTACTGTTTTGTATAACCTTATTTTTACCCTTCTTGATATGTTTTTTGCTCTTATGATCTTATTCAGCGAACCCAGGCTTCTTGTTCCTAATGCTATTCTTCTTTCTATCTCTTTAGCTGTGCCCCCTTCTCCATCTATTTCGGTTCCAAGGTATATTACATTTTCCACCCTTTCAAAGCTGTATTTCTTTTCTCCTATTCGGACATCTAATTTTGTATTTTCTTGTTGCTTTGTTTTTCCCAAGATAACATATTTTGATTTCTCTTCGTTAATTTGCAAACCTACTTTATTTGCTTCTTGAGTCAACAGTTTTATTTTCTCTTTTAGTTCCTCCCTTGTTCTTGCTACCACCGTCAGGTCATCGGCGTATGCCAAACATTGATATTTTAAAAATATTACCTTGTTTTCTTAGCCCACTTTTTCTAATAACCGATTCTAGAACGATGTTAAATAGGGTCGTGGACATGGGATCTCCTTGTTTCAGTCCAATACTTGTCTCAAATTTTTCGGTTAATTTTCCATCAATTTTGACGTGCGAGTATGTTTCCTTAAGCGTCATTTCTACTAACTGTATCAGTTTACTTGGACAACCCATGCTTCTCAGACTTCTTATTATTTCATTCCTTTTCACCTGAACGTATGCCTGTTTGAAGTCTATGAATATGGCGTATAGTTATTTTCTTTCTTTCGCATTTTTCCTGTATCATCCTTATTGTGAAGATCTGGTCCGTTGTTGAGCGGTTTGTTCTAAAACCACCTTGGTAGTCTTCCAATTCGCTCTCGGCAAAGTCTTTCAGTCGCTTGTTTATCATTCTCGCTAATATCTTATAAGTTGTGCCTAGTAGGGAGATAGGCCTATAATTTTCACACCTTTGTTTATTGCCTTTTTTATAGATTGGTACTATTATCCCATCTGCCCATTCTTTCGGCATTTCACCTTCTCTCCACACTTCTTTTAATAAATTGAATATTTTTTCATGTAGTCTACTCCCTCCGTACTTAATTAATTCTGCCTTTAGTTCGTCTTTGCCTGGGCTCTTGTTGTTTTTCATTTTGGCAATAATCTCTTTGAGTTCATCCATTGTCGGGTGTGCTACTTCCTGCATTTCTTGTCCTATTTCTGCTGTTTCTTCTTGTTCTCTGTTTTGGTCCGTTAGTATTTCCTTGTAGTGTTCCATCCATCTTTCCCTTTGTTGTTCCTCATCTCCCACTATTTTACCTTGTTTGTTTTGGAACCATGGTGTTTTTTGGCGGTATCCTTTACTTATTTCTTCAGCCTTCTTGTAAAATTTTCTAATCTCTTGTTTACTGAAAGAATCTTCTATCTCCTGTATTTTCTTTTCCAAAGCCTCTCTTTTCTTCCTCCTACATGTTTGTGTTGCTGTTCTTCTAGCTTCTTTGTACTTGTTTTTATTTTCTTCGGTGTTACTTGATAATAACTTCAGTTTTGCTTTTCTTCTGGATTCTATTACTCCTTTGCATTCTGAATCAAACCAATCCTTTGTTCTTGTGTGCCTTTGTGCTTTGAGCACCTGCTTACTCACTTTATTTATCGCTTCCTTTAGCTGATTCCACGCCACTTCTATTCCTCCTCCTTTTTCTTTCATTTCCCATTCCTTTTCTAGTTTTTGTTCGTATGATTTTTGTGTTTCCTCATTTGTTAATCCTCCAACATCCCATTTAATATTTTGTTTTTCCGACCGTTTCGTTCTCTTTGTAAACTCTTGTTGTACTGTTGCTAGTACCATAAAGTGATCACTATCTGCGTCTGCGCCTCTGCATGAGCGTACATTTTTCATTGCAGCTGCATGGATTTTTTCTATTAGTATGTGATCAATCTGGTTCACAGTCTTCCCATCTGGACTGGTCCATGTCCCTTTATAAATTTCTTTGTGATTTAGGAATGTTGCTTTAATGATCAGTTTTCTTTCCATTGCGAAATTGATTAACATTTTACCGTTCTCATTACATTTCTTATGTTTGCTATATTCTCCAATAACAGGTTTATATCTGTCTTCTTTACCGACCTTTGCGTCTCCTAGTACAATCTTGATATCATATTTTGGTATATCTTCATACAGCGCTTCTAGTTTTTCGTAGTACTGTAAGTTGTCGTCTTCCTCTGCGTCTTCCGTGGAGGCGTGTGCATTAACGATGCTGATTTTTCTGTATTTCCCTCGTAGCCTTATGTAGCTTAATCTTTCGGTTATTCCTTTGTATTCTATAACTGAGTTTTTTAGGTTTTCTTGTATTACAAAGCCAGTTCCCAATCTATTTTATTCGCCTCCGCAATTTATGAATATGTACTTATCTATCTCTGTTAGTTGGTGTCCTTTTATATTTGTTTCTTGTATTGCTAATAGGTGGATTTGATACCTATCTGCTTCCTGTATCAAATGTTTTAATGCTCCTTCGCTGTTTTCTCCTCTTATGTTCCAGGTTGCTATATAGATTTCATTTAGTTTTCTGGCTTTATTTCTTACATCCCTTTCGTCTTTTTTTGGATTAGCTTTTATATTCAGTTTGGTTAACTTTTTTCCATATTCTCGCTTATATTCTCAATCTTTGATTTCCGTATCAGTTGTTTTAATGTACTTATTGTGTATTTAGTTTTCGTTTCCTTATTCATTGCGGCTGTCGTCTTCAAGCGTTCGGCTAGGTGGTTAGGCTTTACTTTTTTGAAGCTGCTTGGCTCCTTGTCAGCCCTTCCAGATCCCCAGACCATTCATATTGAATCCCGTTTATCTCTAGCTTCCTGTAACTTACTTTTGTGCTGTTTCCTTTTTCTCTTTCTGCTTTCGCTCTTTTTCGGATCTCGGCCTGTACCTTCTGTTCTTCTAATGTTAAATCGCTGTCTATGTAGATTTTCTTAGCTCCTAGTTTGTGTTTATTCTTCAGTATGGTTATTTTCTCTTCAAAATGTTTCAATTTCGCGACTACTATTCTGTTGTTTTCTTGTTTGCCTATTTTATACGCTGTTTCTACTGCCGCCGTGACTCCTATTTCTCGTTGTATTGCCATCTCCACCTCCTCTTTTAAATTACTCACTTGTATATGCATTCCCTTGATGACTATGTTGTTCCTTCTGTTTGCCTTCTCCTGTGACTCAACTTTCCTTTCAAGGCTCTCTATTTTACTTTCCATATATATCCTTTCTTTCTCCCATTCCACCTCCCTTTTGATTAGTTCCTCTTTAATGGCTCTCACTTCTTCTTTAAACTTTTTCAATTCATCGTTGTTGGCTCTCACTTCTTTAATCATTTCGTTGTTGTTTGATTTTAATTCGTCTCTAATATTCTGCATATCCTTCTTGTTTTCCTTTATTTGGTTATTCATTTCCTCCATTAATTCCCTTAGCTTCTCCATGTCTGCTTCCGTATTTGCTTCTGACTTGCTTTTATTTTCTTTTGTAGTCGTCCAAGGCGTTCTTTTACTTTTTTTAAAGTTTTATTCCTCTTGAGGTTCCTTTGATCTGTTATCTTGGTTTGTTGTTACGCCCCTTTTCCTTTTAAAATAACCTTCCACTGAGCTCACGCTGTTTTTCTTTTCACTCACTTTGTTACTGTCCATTCGCGGCGCTTTCTTTATTTATTTATGTCGCTACCGTCTGTCTTGATTTTTATTTGGGTAAACACGGCCACCTTGATAACCGGCTTTTTATCGTATCTCGCCGCGCGGCCCCTGACCTCACTTGTATTCCGTCGGCCCGCTTGACCTTCGCACGGCTTTGTATGCGGCTTGGCTCGCTAATTTACCGTTACCGCTTTATTTCGCTAACTACGCCTTCCGCACTTTTCTAATTCCGTTCTATGATCCGTTGTATTTATGCCACTTTGTTTTATTCGTTTACCACGATTTTCGCGAATTAGTTAACACGACAATGCCTAAGCTTTAGGTTTAGGTTCCGCCGGTGCATCTAACTCACGTCCGCTCACGGCAAAATCCTTCGTTCCAAGTATTCGAATGAAAAATAACCTCATGCTGATACGTACTACGCTTTGAATATAAAACCTATATTCTAAGGTACTACGTGCCATATCTCAGCGACCTACGCAGTTCTCAAAATTCTGTAAATATAAATACGTCATAACTCATAAACAAAGCAGGTTGTACTGAAAACACCATTTGGTTATCGCGTACCTACCTCCTATCATAAAAAATATCAAATTCTGGGGACCTGAAACTTGAACTCCTAAAAACTGCAAACGTATCAAGCTATAAAACAATTTTTTATTTGCTTACATCTCCAAAGGTTCAAAACAAAAGGCGGCGTCTTTAACCCGCCCGATCGATAAAGATAAACGTTTTACCACTGTTTTTATTGCGATTAGCAAACAGTCCCGCATAATTCTTTCTTTCTACACTTCTTAATAAATACCTCTTAATTTCCAATACATAACACATAATGTACGGTCGGCGCTTTAGAAATCGGGCACTACATATTATGATATATTTTGCATGTATTTTTTAAGCGTATAAACTGGGTTTTTACAGTTATTATAGTTTTAATTGTTACGTCAGATTGTTTATTGTTTGTCAATTATGAAATGCCATCTCACATTAATGAAGTAACCGGAGCAAGAATACTCCAAAGACTAGAAGAACATATTACGTGTCCCGATTTCTAAGGCGCCGACCGTACATATTATGTTTTGGTTCCTCTGCTATCTGCAAGTTACGATGTCGATGCAGATGACGGTGAACCGCCAACCGACAAACCGGCTGACTTAATCGAAACGAATCGAGAGCCAAAATTTATTCGAATGATTATTCAAATAATCATTCGGTTATTAATATCATTCGAATGCAAATAATTCGGTTATGAAAATTGCCCGGTTATGCCCATCACTAATTATTTATGTGCACTGTGTACACTGAGGCAAAGAAAACTACAAATAAGTTTGCTATTGCATGACCATCAGTAGGATTTATACAATTAAATATTATTTTATTTGGAATTGCTGGTTTAATAGGTTTCCCATTCACAAAACTCCAGAAAGACTTCAGATGGTTGTTCTTTAGATTTTCTTGTGTAAAAATCAGTGGATTCTGTTCGTAATCCTCTAACATTTTAGCAATACACAACACACAATTTACTTTCCGCACTATGAATTAGTTTTTTGTAGTGATGGGCATAACCGGACAATTTTCATAACCGAATTATTTGCATTCGAATCATATTAATAACCGATTGATTATTTGAATAATCATTCGAATCAATTTTGGCTCTCGATTCGTTTCCATTAAGTCAGCCGGTTTGCCGGTTGGCGGTTCACCGTCATCTGCATCGGCATCGTAACTTGCAGATAGCAGAGGAACTCAGTTAATCGTTAATTATAATAATTGTATAAATGATTTTTATTTGATTTCTAAGGAGTTTAAACCATTGAGAATAGCTATATCAATACTAATCAGTAATCATAAAGAAATTATAAATATGCGAATACAAAGTATCTATTGAATCTATTTTTAGTTCCTACAATTCTCTAGTAGCCACCCTTCCCTTTTCGCTTGCACATCATACCGGTATATTTTAGAATCCATCATTTATCTACGTTCAGCATTCCGCGGTTCTAAGGACGCACACTTAAAATTTTCAACATCGAAATCCACTTCTTGTCCCGACTGCACCGTTATTAAAAATTAAATATAAATCTTCTACGATATTGGAAAATCTTATTTCGCTTTCTGTTTATCCCTTATTAGGCATAATCAACCGCGTTTTGAAGCAAAAATTTAGGCCGTTATAAATTAATACCAACACAGCTTCGGCAAATCTCATACTCAGCAGAACGTTATCTTTAATAGGAACGGCCCCATAAATTTAACTTGTCGACTGGGAGTCTCAAATGTCTTAATAACATCAACAAGCAGCCGCGAGCCTCACTTGGGTCAATCAAGTACATACGTAGAAAAGGTTATATGAGTTATGAATGACGTATTATTTACAGAATTTCAATCACTCGCAGGTCGCTGAGACGCGGCACGTAGTACGTATCAGGATGAGGTTATTTTTCATCCGAATACTTGGAACGAAAACCGAGTTACACAGTTTATTTCAATAACCGGATAACCGGTTTCTTTTTATTTGAATAAGCCCATCACTAGTTTTTTGCGTCAGCACCTGCTGGCACTTTTTCCACTATAGTTGGAGTTTTATTTATAAATCTAATTATTTTGTTTGTCACACCTTCCTCGATTAATTTATTTCATCAATTTTTTTTCGTCTTGAAATAATCCCTTTGCTTTTGAGTTTGATCCGCGGAAATCTTTACAGTTTTGTTACGCATTTTTGCTTGACTTTTGAGTACCTGAATAGCAGACATTTTGTTGTTAAGAATTATTTTCACCGGCCTCATATTTCCGTACTTGAATTTTCCCAGCCTGTACACCTTTGCTGTTTCGACAACAATATTATTGAGTTCGACGTCAGTAAGCAAATCTAAATATTTTGAAGTCATCCTTGATTCTCTTCTAAGCAGTGGTTTCTTTAGACTCAGCCATATCATGAAAAGTAATGTTAGATTCCCGATCTTGCATTTATGCAATTAACTCTTCCGTAAAGTTTTGATTTGCATCGCACTCTTGTCTATAGGTACCAGATTTCAGTTTTTGTACTTCTTTTTGAAGCACGGTGACAATGCTTTTCAACTGTTTGAACACATCTTTATCTGCTTTGTATAAGGGGCATGCATATGGCAGCAGTCTACTTTCATCCTTTGATGCAGTTTATCTCAGATCATGACAGACTAGTAGTACATACAGTGTGTTTAGGCTAGGCTTAGTACACGTATCACATATTATTTCATCGCTTTTCACTATGTTATGAGTACAAACCGGACAGTTTTTAACTAATTTGCTCACCATGGTAAACAAACGTAGAATAATCTATGTAAAGCAAAGCTTCACGACACGTCCGTACTCTGTGACTTCTCTATTGTTAATGCCTTTTTAAATTCAAACGTTTTAATATCATTACAAAAAGGTATGATGCAAAAGGAATATTTTGCAAATTAATGAGAACAAATGATGAATTACTACATGACTAGTAGAGGATTCAATGTGAAAAGAATTCTAAAATTATAATTTAAATGTCTGTAGTCTGAAATAAATGGGTTAAATTTTTCATAAATTATTTTGAATATACAGCAACAAGCTGTAGTATTGAATCAATCTTAATCATCAACGAGCATTGAAAATTAAACAAAATTATGTATGTGCGTATTTATGGCAGAGTAATTACGGAAAACAGTGTGCGAAGTGCAAACATGTGTGTTATCGGTGAACGATTGGATCCGGAATGTGTTTTCTCCAACCCTTCATCGTCGCAGCAAGCTGGAGAAGCCATCTGCAGATGGTACAGAACATATTGGTGAACCTTTTTGGAAAACGATAACCACGTTTAAAAGCCAGAAATTACCAAAAACAAAACCATGTACCTGAATCACACATATGGATCAACCTTCGTAATAATACACATGGCTTTGATAGAAAGTTGGCTGAATTTCCAAAATTTCATTGTATTGAACCTCTCTTCAATGTCAGAATTGATTAATGTGACAAAGTTTAGGGTCAAGGGTAGATACTGTTTAATGCTTGTAATAAGGAACGCGGTGCGAATTTAAATCAAATAAAACAACGTGTAGATGATAGAAAGCCTTTTTATAGAAAGTTTAAACAAGGTTTTCGTTCATTCAAAGCTGTGAACTTGGCATTTAATATTTAGTGGAACCTCCATTTTGTTCTTGAAGAGTGGCAAGTCTGCGGTTTATGTTTCCTGCCAAACTTTGGGTGTATACCCATGTAACGGTGGCCCACTCGTTTCGGATTGCCCGAATAAGCTCCTCGCAGTTTCGAGGTCGGAAATCGTCCCTATAAATCTTTTTCAACATATAACGGCTCTTCTATAATATGAAGAGCGGTAGGCCCATCGCTGGAGAACCAAGCCCAGACATGGATCGAAAACCTGCCATTTTGCTGATGTTTGTGCAAATAGTTTTATTCGAACCGTTGATTTCTGGGGCAGTAAACTCTTAATATGGCGTTGTTTGCTGATTGAAACACTTTCCCATCACTGAATATCACTTTCATCTAGAAATCGTTGTCTCGGTTGATATATTCCTGGGTGAAATCCATTCTTCTAACCATATTTTCTTCAGGCAAGAGGGGTTTTCGTGCTGCTAAACAGTTTCTCAAACCAGCTTTCCTTATACGACTTCTCGCCGTTCTGATACCGGCGGGAAACTCAGTTTCTTCCCTAGCTTCAACTGCCATGGTAAAGGGATGGTTTCCAATGTAGTTTTCTACAGCATCGTCCTCCTGAGTGTACTTCTTTTTCCGGCCTGCACCAACAACACTTGCCAAGGAGTGCGTTGCGTTCCACTTACGTTTCAAGCTCATAATTATGGATTTCTTGGAATCCAAATGCTCTGCCACTCTCTGCAGGGACCATCCCTTCTCCAGTTTCTCAATAACGATTTTTTTCCAGCTTCTGTCAATACGTAATACGTCATTTTGACAGTGTCATTTTCATAAAGCCACTGTGATAAGCATCATTTACACTGGGAAAATGTGCCGTGTGAATTATTTTCTCCGTAAGTGTACTAGGTCAGCAGTGATATCAACACCAGTAACTGAGACAGAGGCAACGGAAAGCCTGGAGGTCATTACACCTTAGCAGCAATGAATGGCGAGTCCAAGGGGTTGCCAGTGAATTGCTCGTTAGCGATACAACAGATGTAATCCAGAAGTGTGTCGAGGACATGGATCAACTGTGGCAACCTGTACATTTACGTAATGTAGCGTAATTAAGAAATTTATACCTACATTTAATTAATGTCTAGATTTTGCTGGCTTTTGTGATTTTCCTGGGTTTTTTGGTAGCGTCACACAGTTTTGTTAGCACGTATTCCCACCAATTTCACAGGCGGTCTGTAACGGACACGTGGTCGCCGATGTTACATCGGAAAATCAAATACGACCTGACATAATGGGACCCAATTAGGCTATCGGGAGACGTAGGAGCACGGTGAACAGTGGGGGGGAACATATAAGGATTTGCCGGTCCTGAAGCATTACTTTTTCACTCATTTGTTGTCACTGAATTGTTATCAGTTACTTTTGATTTTTTTAACGTCTGTAATTAACTTGGGGTTTGATTTTACGTGAGTAAAATTTTCTATGCTACGTGAACTTACCTTGATAAACAAGTGCATAACGCCTACCTAATGGGTCCAAAGCACGTGAAATACACTCAATAATCCAAATAAGAGTCACAACTCGAGATCGCCATTACGTCTTTCTAAGTGGCGGCCATTATCCTGGAGGCTCAGCAGCAATCATCTTGGCTTTGTCGTACTGCATTTTAGAGCGACACCTTATTGAGAATACAGACCCGTACTAGTAGGATTTTCGCTGTATTGCTCTGCTTTTCTTTGCATGTTAAATAGCCCGTGAAACTTTGTAAATGCTGTTGCACCTATGTAAGGAATGATTTAAGATCTAAATTCCATCAATGTTAAGGAAAGCAATTATCCCTTTAATTCATTGAACCCTAAGAACCCGCAATTGAAAGTTAATTGTCCAGATGATGCAAACCTAACTATTTGTTTAAATTTCAATGACCCTGAAAAACAGCAAAAAATCCATTTCAACTTGAGCACATGCAAGTTTGAATATTAAAAGAATATTTTTTAAATAAAATAGTAAATCTGTTTGGGGTTTTCCAAGATCTCGAGCATCGCAATTTGAAAAATTACCTTAAGTAATTACAGATAATGCAAGAGTAGCCCTGGGTTTATAGCAACATTTCGGCCCAGTAGACCATTTTTTATAGGTACAGTGTAAATACTCGGCTAAGCATTTTCTTATGTGCAGGTATTTAATAGATAATTAAATTAGC
>OW679202.1:48050670-48186405 GCA_940337035.1 Agriotes lineatus | reverse complement strand
TCTAACCTCCATGGTGCTTTCTATAGATCCCTACCATTGTGCTGCCATCTAGCAGTTTTCAGATTAAGCTAAATGACGAAACTTCTCAAACGGTTTAGAGATTAGGTATTGTTTTGTGGTTTAGAGTTATGCTAAAGTTGACGGTGTTTTTTTACTGCAGACGCTCTGATGTAGTAAGTACTGTTTTTAGGCACTTAAACTAAAGATATCACGTTGATTTTTTGCAAAAAACATCAATAAGTGTTCCTCTTCTTGTTCATCTATTAATGTTTAAGAAAGAATTTTATCATTTTACTTTTATAACCTAAAAGCCTCCACATGGTGTTGGCGGAAAATAAGGCCCACAAAAGCAAAAGCATGGGCCTTATTTTCCGCCCGAAAATTGAGTGATTTAAAATTAAAATTAGAGCTGGGCAAAGCGATTCATTTTTGAGATTTGACTCTTTGAATCTCGTTCAGTTGTGGGATCCGGTTCAGTGATTCGGCTCCAAAGATTCATTTCATTTGTTCTACTGCTTCATTGCTAACGCGTCAGAATGGGACCGAATGAAACGAATCGTTTGAACGAATTGCACTGCAGACTGCACAGCACATTGACAGTCGCACACTCACCCACGACAAGTATCGGGTGTTAATTGCAAGCGGCAAAGGCAAAGGTCGCCCCAGCAGAGAGCAGTTATAGTAGTTTTTTCGGCAATATCGAGTGATCAAATGAATTTCATGTTTACTTTGCCGTGGCTCCATATTAACATAATGTAACATCTACCATGTCGATCTGAAATTTATTTGATCGCCCTATATAAATTGCCGCGGACCACTCATACCGCGCGGGAGAAAAGTAAATGATTAAAAAAGGCTAAGATAATGAATGAATGCACATTGTACTTGATACATAAAAACTTCCGTTACTAAAAATGCACCTAGTATTTAATTTTAGTCCTGTTCGAAGTGTATACACCTACAACATATTTTACCAATATTTTCAAATAATAAAATGTAGCTCGTACTGAGTTCATGTATCAATTTGATATTCAGCAAACAATTCCAGGTACTACTAAAAGCATGTGATTGCTGGACGGCATATTTGATGCAAAATGAATGGCCTTTAATAACTTTACTTTCACTGTTGGCGACCGCCGCCACCGCAATACCTTATCGCCTGATGTGTGAGACGACGTATTATATTCCCAGACCGAGTTGCATACACTTAACTTAAAGAAAATACAAATTGATATTTCAAATGAACGATTCACAACTCACCACGTGAAAAGAGATCGGTTCGTTTATTCCATTATCTGAACGACTTTTTGAATCTAGACTCAAATGTGAAAAGTGATCAGGAACTGAATCTTTCAAATAGCGCGATCCGGATCTCATGACTCACGCTACGGAGTCGGTTCATAGAGCCAAATCGTTCACAAACGACACAGCTCTAATTAAAATTGAAGTTTAGAATGCCGCACAAAATAAGATGTCGTGGTATGCGGGCCAACTGGACGCCTGACATGATGGAAGAGGCTCTGAACTTACTAAAAGAGGGAAAATCTCAGAGATATGTAGAGGATAGATGTGGGATACCAAGGCGTACATTAAGAAACCATTTGAAAACTGGTAGTGTAAATAGAAATCTTGGAAGAAAACCACTTTTGACTACTGATCAAGAAAATCTTCTTGAAACGCGGATAATAAGACTAGCGGAAATCAGAATGCCCCTGACACCAAACGCGTTGCGAAGAAATGTGTTTAAATTCGTTCAAGTAAACAGCATAGGTAACAAGTTCAACGCTAACAAGAAAATTGCAGGCAAGGATTGGTATGCTTCTTTTCTAAAGCGACATCCCCGTATTTCCAAGCGTAAAGGGGCTAGAAGAGTTCATCTCGTCGCACACGAACATGCGGAAAACGTAACAATTGTGGCTTGCGTTAATGCGTTGGGTAACTCCATTCCCCCAATGATATTATTTAAAGGAGTCCGGATGAAACCAAACTTCAATGACAATCTGCCTGCAGGTTCCATTGTTGCCATGACTCCAAACACACTTTGTTAGATGGCTGGAACATCTAGCTAAATACAAGCCGCAAGGAAAAATTTTGCTAATATTAGACGGTGCTGCTTGCCACCTCGATATTTCAATTGTGGAAAAAGCGGACGAACATGATATTGTGATTTTGTGTTTGCCAAGTAACACGACACATGAATTACAGCCTTTAGATTAGGCCGTATTTAGATCATATGAACATCATTGGGATGAACAGTTGCTGCATTACTGGGAGAAGTTTCCAGATCGCCGATTATCTAAAGATAGATTCTGTCAGTTTTTCACACCAGTATGGGAGAAGTGTATGAGTGTTTCCAATATTACGAGTGGGTTTCGAAGCACGGGAATCTTTCCATTGAACCCTGATGCCATTCCGGAGACTGCATTTGCACCCTCACTTCCAACTAGACGACCAAGCCACGAAAATTCTGCTGGATCGTCAATCCCCATGCGGTGGACAACAATTCTACAAGAGATGTAGCTTTTGTTACTTTTACTATGTACTCCTATCTAATCTAAAAAGTTAATAAAGCATTCATTTTCTGACTTCCAATTTTTTTTTTAATAACACTTGCAGCGGGTCTTATTTTCCGCCTGTTCGGTAAATAAGGCCCAAAAACATTTTTTCTTCAATCACTTCAATTGACCAATATTATTCTGAATTTGTGGTAAAAATTTTGGTTTCTAGTCACTAATACTATAAAGAACATAATTCCAAAAAGAAACATTAAAAAATACATGGTTTGATTTTTTAAAAATTAAAAAACGTTAGGTGGGCCTGATTACCCACCGGTACCTTATACCGGGTGTTCTATTTAAAATAGGAGTTAATAAAAAAAATAGAAAAAAAAACAAAAGAAACCCATTTTAGACGTATTCAACTGGAAAATTACCTATCTCACATCAATACACATTAAAAATGTAATAAAAATAAAAAGTTTGAAAAAAATCGTTAAGCCGTTTTGGAAAAAATCGAAAAAGACTGAAAAATCACAAGAGTAAACATCATACTTCCGGTGATGCGATTTTCTTTAAAAGCTTGCTGGCGCATCTACATAGTAGGCAAAACTTATATATGAAGTTTCAATGCCATACCTCATTTCGTTTTTAAGATATTCTGTTCACAGACAGACAGACCAATGAACAAAAACATGTTGTTTGGGTTCAGGGGACTCTAAAACATAAAGATCTGTTGTACAGCGACGCCTATAATTGGCGTGACGGTTGTTGGCTGAGTACGAAATAAATAAAAATAAAATAAAAACTCAATTTCGAATTTTTGGGGTGAATCCAATACTTCCTTTACCGTGAAAGGAAGTAAAGATAAATATAGAATTGCTGAATGACAGAACCACACAAGAACTATATAGGGACAGACTAAATCATATAATATTTCAGAGAACTATAGAGAAGATAGATACTGCAGAAACCAGTTGGAAGAAATTACGTGAAAGCAAAAAGTTGCTAGCGGTCAAGATAAGAAAGTAAACAAAACACTTTGGTTTCCACAAAAAGTAAAAAAATGTGTGAAGCAAAGGAAGTAGCTTATTTGGCGTATAAACAAAGTGGAAGCGAAGAAGATTAACACAGATATGTAGAACAACGCAATGAAATTAACCGTAAGATAAAAAGATTGACAAGCATTTACCAAGTCCATGAAACATGTCCATCTTCCTCAAGTAGCCATTGTATTAGCCACAGGAAAAATTTGGAGATAAAAACATTGCAGAGACATTTAACACAGTAACAAGAGTGTCAATGATAAAATTTCAGAATTCAAACCAAAAATTATAATATGGGCGGAAAGAGCTAAGGCCAAGGAATACGAACGATACTTTTGACAAATTGAGTCATTACGTTTTAGAAAAGAAAATGTTTGTAGACTCTGATTTGAAGAAAGCAATTATTCATCATCTTGCGCAATTATCATCCTCATTTGAAGAATATTTTCCTGATGATACAGACATTGAAAATTATATGTGGATAGTCAACCCACTTTTTACAGTGCGAAACAATTTTGTCTTATCTACAAAAGAAGAAGAAGAACTGCTTGATATTTCTTGCGATATGACGTGCAAAGAAATATTTGTTGTGCTTCTAGCATCATTTTGGAGTGGATTACTGGAACCTTTTCCAAATACAGTCAATACAGTGTGACGATTTTTGTCATCTTATTCTGTTTTTCTTTATGATTTGTAGTATTGTCGTGTCATTATAGAGTTCCTGTATTTCTTAGTGTACTTCATAGCGTGGTAATATATTTTTTCCACGACTGACATAGAAAGTAAATTTTTCTAACTGTCATTTGACAACAGAAAGTTGACATTCGTCGCTGAGCGTGCGTTTTCATCACTTTGCCGCTCGCCAAGCGTTTTGGGTTTCCTCGTAAGGAAAATAGGTAGGCACGTCCGAATGTTTCCTTGACAACACCCGTCATTTGTTTAAGTAACCGCGTCACATGGCATAGACTACGCAAGTAATTTTAAATTGATTGTCAATTAATTTTTTCAATAAAATGAAATATGATTATTTTCAACATAATAATATGCTCAGTCGTCGAAAAACTAGTATGTATGTTTCGAGCTAAAAGTGCGCTTGCCGCTTTTGCATGATTGCTGGTTTCGGCTTAGCCACAACCAGCAATATTCATGCGCAAGCGGCAAGAATGCACTTTCACCTCTTAACATACAATATACTATTCTCAACTTAAAATTGAGTTGCTTTCCTTTTGCCCTTATATGGGTTTCCGGTTGAACACAAACAAAACTTTTGTGTGTACTCGTTCCAATTCATTCTAGTTCTTTGTGCCACTTGCATACCCGTACTCAGTAAAAACCCATATCACAAGTTTCAACACCACTTTTCCATTTATGCAAAATATTAATTGTCACAATGGTGTTTGCCTTCGTTACTCATTCGCCACCTGGTGGAATCGCATGGAAACTAGGGCAAAAATTAGTTACCAGAATCTTTGAAATTGTATATTCTACATCGCTGTGTTGGTCTTATTTCTCCATATTTCATTTCATTTGGGATATACCTTGATTAACAGTTTTGCATGCTTGTTCATCGAGTTTTTTGTGTATTTGCTCACCCCTTTCTTTACTATTTTTCCACAAAATTATTCTGATTTGCTTTTCTTTGTCTTTTAACTTGTGTATGGTACTCCTCTTGGCCTGTATAATGAAAACCTTGAAAAATGCTCTTTTCATATTCTGCATTGTTCTTGGTTTGATTTAATCCTTTTCCTACCCAAAATTTCATGTGCCTATGTGACTACGAGCTTGTTATGTGACTACAGTTAAAGCAAAATTCAACTGTAAACGTTTAGTATTTAGTAAGTTTCTTCTGTCAGTGGCTTTTGCTTCGACAATAGAGAAATTTGATCGTTCATTCTAAGTTACGAATAAGTAGCAATATTGCCGCTGCAGCCATCATCTGAAACTGTCTGAAATAGCTAATTCAATTGTTTCCTTTTGAGGCTTTACAAACTTTGAAGTCATTGAGCATTCAAAGCGAGCTCATCCAAAGATGAAGGCTTCGGTCGTAGCAGTTCCAACACCGAGTACTTCCACCACCGAGTACTTCCACCACCGAGTACTTCCACCACCGAGTACTTCCACCATCGGGGTGAGGAAGCGAAAATATGTCGAGTAGCAGCAACGAGGTGCAAGCTAAAGCCTAAAGCCCATGAGCATTAATAATATTGAGTAGGTATTGTGAAGAGCTAGAGAGTAGGTATTGTGAAACCTATTAGTGTGTTCAGTAGTTTACAGGGCCACTAAAATTGGTTGTAAAGAATACAAAAAAAAATAGTTTAGTTTTTAAATTCTGTATAGTATTATGTTTTAAATTGTTAAATGGATTTGCAGTTTTTAATATGTTAATTTTTCAGTTTGGAATTGTTGATACAATAAATCCTTTTTAATATTTTTACTGCCTGTGCTGTACATTTCTTTAAATTTTTCTACTATTGAATAGGTAAGCAGGCCATATATCCTAAAGTGGATAGGATGAAGCCGCTAAAGAAGAAGCAAACAATCAAGGTAAGCGTTATACAAAACAAAAGTACTCAAATGACTGTTGGCAGATTAATATTTGCAATAGGGTTCAATTTTACTTAGAAAAACTTTCAGCTGACATTAACAAATTGAACACCTACTTGTAAAGTTGTTTTATCTATTAAAATCTCCATAGTACAGTAACATTTTAATGACGATGATGGTAAAAATATTACTAATATTAAATCGAGCACCCAAGAAAAATTGCTTTGATCCCCAAATATTTTTCCAGTTGCATTCGGCGGAAAAAAGGAGCATCTGTCGAAAAAATCCAAGTGAGCTGAATTCTCTCAAAAGTCCCCATCGATATCACGCTTGTGTTTTCAGTTATTCAAGGTCAAATGTCACAAATAAGTTTTTCTCAAATATCTCGCTTCCTATGGGTCATACGACTTCCTTAGTTATTACAAAAAGTGAAGGGTAGGAAATTCTTTACAAAAAAGATTATACAGGTTTTTTACATACAACCAACCATTTAGTAAATAACACACTGCTAAGTTTTGCAACAAGGCGCACAACCTATTATATATATTCAATACCTGAACTTTTACAAGCATTAAAAGGTCATGACTAATCAAAAATATAGTTATTAGAGAGGGTATGCAATATTCTAGACGTAGCGGTGTATGTGTCTTGTAAAGCGGAGGTATTTGGACCCGCTTTATTAGTGAAATGCTTTTTTAAAAAATAAATCAGCCACCCAAAAAAATGATCCCACCCACCCAACGAAAAATATCTGGTGCCAAGAAGTTTCTATTCAATCGCACAAATGAAACCTGATTAATATCAATGATAATACACAAACTACAGTCTGACAATATCACTATGAAACAAGGCAGGACCGACGCCGACATTTTAATAGTAGAAACGGCACTTCAAGAATCACTGCACCACTATTGTTGGAGGACATGTAGATCTCTTAATTCTCCTAATAGAACGTGCTCCTTCAAACCAGCAAGTGTTCTTCCTCAAACCAGGTATAGGAAAAATAGAATCAAAGATTACTGTTCTTCTAGCATAGATAAGTTTTCTGATTGTAAAAAGCATATGTTGTTTCGACATGCCATCACTGGCTGCGACACAACATCTGCAGTGATAAACGGAGGAACAGTAAAAGTTCTTAAAACGTTCGAAAAATGCCCAGACTTCCAGCAATCAGCAGTAGTTTTTAAGCAGGAAAATTGCCCAGTTGAGAGCATTTTGCAGAATGGAATAGGCATTCTTCTGGCAATGTATGGAGCCCCTCAATCAGAAGTGTCCATTGACAACTATCGATACCTACATGACATTCAGGAAGTCAACAAAACTTAACACCACTGTGAAATTGTCGTCACTTCTACCTACTGCCGCAGCCGCTCACCAACATCTATGTCGAGTGTATTATGATTTAAATCCTAAACAGTGGGGGTGGACCATCAATAATGATATTTTGGAGCCCATTAAGACACTATTGTCACTTGCGCCAAATGTACTTATAAACATCATCTTTTGCAATTGCACTAAAGGATGTAACACAAATTACGGGCACAGAAAAGTTGGACTATCCTGTTCAATACTTTGCGGCTATTGTCACGGTCAGTCATGTCTCTAATCAAATGTCGATAGTGCTATTGAAGACTCAACAGAAAATATTCAAGATGAAGAATATAATGAGATTAATCTTGTTTATCTCATCACAAAGAATATTACAGAAGCAGAAAAAAATTATGAGGAAGAAGTTAATGAAGAGAAAAAAGAGAATAAATAAATATTGTCTTTATTTTCCTTCTCAACTACAAGCATAAAATAAAATAAAATTGAAAATTACAAAAAAGGAAAATCGCAAGGCGAAGTTCGGTTCGATGGTAATGCCATCGTCCGGTCTACCACTTAAACCTTGAAATAAATGTAAAAAAATATTGAAAATTAAGAACCGTAATCAAGTATGACAATAAAAAAACGAGATTAATAAACATATACATGTTTTATAAACTAAAAAGAAATTCATTCCATCAAAACATTCCCATAGATAGCACTGATAACTGCTCCACTAAATTGATTGACTCTCCAATAGAAGGCAATACATACGCTTTTTAAATAATTGAGGTTTCAAGCTTTTGAATTCGACAGGAACAGAGTTATATAATTTATAAATGTTATACGTAAAAGATCTCTGAAAGATAGCTGTTTTGTGTACAGTAGGAGTGATGAGGTCCTTGTTCCTGATATTTATATTATGAACATCGGTTCGGAAGGATATTCGTCTGTGTAAGTAAGGCGGATTTTTTTCCAGGATAATCTTGTGAAATAAGCAAACCGAAAAAAGAATATAACGATTTCTCATATTTAGTCACATTAAATCTTTCAACTTGTGTGAAATATGTTCAAATTTGCGGATACCAAAGATATACCGCAAACAGGAATTTTGAACTCTTTGTAAACGAGCTTGATCTAAAGCATCAAGACAGGGTCCATAAACTGGAAGGCAGTAGGAGAACTGCGATAAAACTAATGAATTACATAAAATGGCTTTGGTTTTGACTGATAAAGAGGATCTATGAGGATAAAGAAGTTTTAAATTCGCATATGCACGCCGAATACACACACTCACTTGTTCTTTGTATCGAAAGTTATTATACATAATTAAACCAAGGTTTTTACTTTTATCCACTATCGCTATTTCTGAACCATTAATAATTAGGTTAATCAAATTTTTTACACGCAAACAGTCATTTTTCCTTCCAAATAAAACAGCAGCAGATTTTGAAGGATTTAAAAACAGCGAATGTTTCAAAGAAGCTGTAGCAATATTTTCTAAATCACTATTAATGCACTCAAGCACATTTTGCAGATTGTCTGGATCAAAAGAATAGAGGAGTTGTGTATCATCGGCGTACATGTAAACATTACAGTTATTTACACATTTAATAAAATCACTGGTGTAGATAGTAAATAATAACGGGCCAAGAATAGACCCCTGCGGTACACCCGAAGCAACATACAAACATCGAGGCATCTGATCAGGCAATCTAACGCTTTGTGTTCGACTACTCAAATAATTCGACAGCAGAGCAATTGCATCTGGTGTCAATCCAATAAAGTGCAATATCGAACATAATGTTATATGATTAATGGTATCAAAAGCTTTACTAAAGTCGAGTAAAATTAAGATAGAAAGTTTACTAGAATCGGTAGCCTTTAATATATCATCAGTAACACTCAACAGTGTTGTTGTACAACTATGCTGGGGTCGAAAACCAGATTGACACTCTGGTAATAAATCATGCTGTAAGAGATATTCACTCAGTTGTGAGTTGATTACTTTTTCTAGCACTTTAGATAAAACAGGTAAGATACTGATTGGCCTAAGATCTTTATAGCTTTGGGGGTGACTACATTTAGGTAAGGGAATAATCAAAGCTTCCTTCCAAGGTTCAGGAAATACATTTTCTAAAATACAAGAATTTATAATATGTAAAATGTATTTGATTAACAAAGGGCAACATAACTTAATCATATGGATATTTAGTTCATCAAGGCCACAAGATTTAGATTTAATTTAATTTAAAAAACGCAATATAGTGTCCTTGTCAACTGGATGAAAATGAAATATTGTGCCAATCTCGTTAACCGTATTTTCATTATAATAGTTAACTAAATCTAGATCAAAACTTTGCTGGGGGATACTATTAATAAAGTAATTGTTTATTTCATTAGCATTATTTAAATGAGGTGGAATACTACTTACATTAGTATTTTTTAACTGTAAAAGTTTTAGATCATTCCAGAGAGACTTTGTATCACTGTTGCGTAATTTATATTGAAAATAGGCTTTTTTCTCTCGCTGTAAGGTAGCTTTTGTTAAATTTCTAAGTGATTTATAGTACTCCCAATGTACAGGGTTCTTAGTTTTTCTAAATCTCGATTTAGCTTTATTACTCAATGACATAAGTAGTTTTAAGTTATCCGTGACCCATGGTAAATATGGCCTAGTTATTTTAATAGTAATTACAGGTGCATGTTTGTTAAACAATTGAGAAGGAACATGTGGAGGGGGAGGGAGACGATGAGAACGAGGATGATCTATAAAACGTACTTAAAACAAGGAAAAATATGGATTAGGCTTACTATGGAAACCATGTGAAAAACACGCCTTGCACCCTACCTCCAAGGTGGTAATTGGTAAACGAATGCACCGCTGCTCATTATATCTGTAAAGTATAACATGAAAACGGCTGGTATTTTGTACGTTCTTGATCATATTTTACTAACTACCTTTTCTTTTTCCAGGGAGCCTTAAGTTGATTTGATTTTGATACAACACTGGTGTGCCAATATTAAAATCTTAATTCATTTTTATTTCTCTGCCGTAACATGCCTTGTACACATTTTGTGTTAAATTAATTTTGCCATTTAAATTTTATTCATTAATTAATTTTGGTTGTAAATTTTTCTCTTTTGAAGGTAAATTGTCCCTTAAGTACCTGGACATCAGAATGTGTGATGGTGTTTACATATTATACACTCGAGTGTTACGAAATGCTAATAATGCTAAATAGATATCATCGTTTTCTTGTGATTTTTAATTGTTTTTTTTTATTGATTAAATAGTTCGTTCGGCTTGTCCATTTGATTGTTGATGATGTGGAGAACCCATGATTGATTGAAAGTTCCATTCCTTTCCAAAATTTTTAGATTCGACCTAGGAGACGATGGCTGAATGCAGTGCAAGAAGACTTGGAGGAACTAGTAATAACCAATTGGATGGAGAGAGCAGTAGTTCAAAAAGCCCAGGGCCTGTAATGGCTAAATATATATATATATATATTGATATGCTAAGGTCCCTCATTTTATATTTAGTTGTTAAGTTTTCTATGAACGAAATTAAATAGTATTTAAGCTTTTTGAGAACTCTTTCAGGGAGGTCCGCCAATCTAGTTACTTGATAGTTGCTATTTTATTTTTTTATATGAACTGAAATTAATTAATGACACTTGCTGTCAACTACAATTTCAAATCGTGTTCAATGACACTTTCTATTCAAGATGACAAAATAAAATCCTTCACAATGTTATCTGACTCAATAATGTTTATGATAAGTATTCAATTATGTTTTAATAAACCTTTCTAATTGTCTCTTATTTTAGATTACCTCAATTCAACCTATTATGCACCCACCTGGATTCCTTGCTTTGTAGACCAACTCAAAATTACCTTGGTATGATTCTGTCCTGCTATCTGAACTCCTTCACACCTCAGCCACAATGCACTGGTCACTAACAAACCGCTTCCAACCTGCAACACCCCAAGATGCTGGCAGATACCTTTTCCTCTTCTAGCCCCTGTACAACTGTCACTCCTACAACTTCCCTCTGTCCAACTTCTCCATGGTAAGCATACTTCCACATATGATTATAAAGTAACCTTGTACTTCCTTAGATCCTCCTACAACCTCCACGTTATCAGCATCCAGCAGAAATTGCAACCTCGAACAGCTTCCTCGTCAAAACAAGTCAACTGGTCCCTGTCAATTGGCCCTTGTCCAAATGGTCCTTACTTCCCCAAGCGAAGTCCACGAAAACTCCACCAACTTGCAATCCTCTACTTCAGGGCTGTCCAACTTCAAGTGGCCCAAGGGCCACTGTAAAAAAATTGAAGGTCATGAGGGCCGCATTATAAAATGTGTCTTAGCGACTTTGAGAGTGATTTTTAATAAATATAAAATTTGTATATTTCGATACTAATTTTTATTTATTCAAGAAGCTTAGGTTACATTACAAAAAGCATGAAAACATAAAAAGATATGCAGGGTGTTACCTGAGGTAACCGACAAACTTACACCATGTGTTCTAGAGGTAATTCTAAAAAAAAATCATATACACTTTAGGTTAATTCCTTTCCGTTCTTGAGATATCCACAAAAGAAAAAAATGTGCAGCAATTCATGTAAATTTATGTACCTATAGAGATAAGTAAGCTAGATAAAATTACATTTGTTGATAAGTAAGAACTGTCAAAGTAATCATTAATTAACAACAGGTAACAACTAAAAGAACTAAACACTACTAAAAAACAATCAAAAACAGGTGTCTTATCGCTACAGGACCGTTCGCGTTGGTGGCAACTGCCAAAAAGTACAAGACAAACCTTTCACCGGAGGTGGGAGGGACTGTTTCCTAACACAACGTTGTTGTACAGTCGTGTTCATTAAAGTGTTGTACAACATTTGTGCTTTGTCAATATGATTTAATTTGACGAAGTTCGAAAAAGTGTTTTACATACAAATATTTTTAGATTTAGATCTATCTAGTCAATATTGCAGTGTGAGCTTTTGAGTAAAAATATAATCACGAATAAACTTACAACTATCTCTGTACAACACATTTTTAAACACGACTGTACCTTTGTTCTATGTACCTATGTTATATTGTTTTCAATGATTTATAATTTATATTCCAGATTCATCTTTTCTGAAATTATAGTATCTATCGATCTGCGGGCCGCAAAAAGTACCTGTCGGGCCGCTTGCCACGTGTTGGACAGCCCTGCTCTACTTAATGTAAATATTTATGACTTGTAATACCATATTCAAAATTCTCTTGCATTATTCTCATTTTATACTCGTAATATTTTAATTAATTCCACCTTGTAGATTTATATTATCAACCCTTTTATATAACCAGCACACAAATTAAATAAATAGGGCCAAATTTCCAATTTATTTTTACCAAAACTATCCAAATTACACGTTGTTTTTCCATCTGTTATTTTTCAATAATCAAACAAATTTTTATTTCAATGCTAAACTACCATTATTTCTGCCTGCTACACATTATATTAATCTGAATGTTACCCACTTCATAATTTCTTACAATAGGATTTTACCTTGTCATATGCAACATTAACTTGTATTTAGTATTATCTCCTTTTACCACCATCAAATAGTACTCAGATGCTATACCTTTCTTTTTAAATTTTCTTTCATTCTTTAATTCCATCCATATCTTTCAATTAAATAAGCAGTTATTTTTAAAATTTTCTTCATTTGATTAATTCAATCTAATGACTGTATTTAACTTTTCCTTTAGCATTTATCTAAATAAATAGACGTATTTAAGGTAGTATATAGACCCCTATATACCATAACAATATATATATATATATATATATATATATATATATATATAAAGATAGTCCCTCTCAGAGCTTGTGTGGTTACATACACAGTAAATAGTAGTTTGTATACCAAGGCACTGAAGTTTAACTTTTTATCACGAAGGTGGATTTAATTGCCGAGGCCCGTAGGGCCACCGCAAATAAACCATATGAGGGATAAAAAGGAACTTCAGTGCCGAGGTGTACACTATGTTTTATTTGAAACCGAGAAATCGTAAAATTAGAACATTTTAACAAACTTTTGTAGGTTACGTTCGGTTGATTGACGTTTATCTGTCGCCTCGCCACCTACAAAAAAGTCGTAAAACAATGGATTACTTCACTGCCGATTTCTCATATTTTAATGACGATTTCGGCGTACTTCACTGCTGATTTCAAATAAATGTTATTTCTTGACTGGGATAGGGGTTGGAATAACTCCAATCTCAGTGCTACGCACAGGTACCGAGCTTTAATGGTTAGATTGAAATAAAACCACTTGTATGTATCGCCTGACGTTTCGTATATTTATTTTTATACTTTTTCAAAGGCTAACAACTTGTGGAACCAAAACACATGTTTTTTAAGGACATGTGACGATATTCAAATTTGAACCAATTCATAAAAAAGGGCAGTAGGCCACCAAGGTTACAGAGCTGGGCTGCACATGACATAACTACACTTAGTCATACATCTAGCAGGTTACAAATTAAAAATTACTAGCACATTTAAAATTTTATTTACAATAATTTTATTAGCTATTTGGCCAACATGGCCGCCAATTAGTTAAAAATCGTGGATACCAGGGAAAATAAGCAATCATCAAAGGCATGATACTATCCATATCATCGAGTATGCTGTTAACGGTGTGCCAGATGACTGGGTTTTGGAAAGAGATATTTGGCGGCCCTGACCAGCCGTGTCTCAGGCTATACTCCTGTGTGGAATAACGCACCCTAAACTTTACTTTACCAGGAACTCTCAACTTTTAAAGTAAATTACATTTTAAGAGTGATGTGATTTTTCAAGAGATTCCAACTTGTTTCTTGAATCTAAAGTAAAAAAAAGCCGAAGGCTTCGAAAATTTAATATTTTAATATCGCTATGTATTAGAAACTAGAACATTTTATAAAATGACAGTAGTAGTAGTTGTTGCGGGGAGAGCGAAGTATAGCAAGTAGGCCACCATAGGGCCTTTTTGCCAACCTCATGTCATCCCCTCAACCACCCTTTATTATCATCCTCTTCGATGGGCTCTTCTCCCTGCTTAAAACCTTCAATATTTTCTAAGGAAGATTAGAATAGTGGCCCAGGGTAGGGAGTTAAACTCTTCCATTTGAAGCGTAGCTGCTCCAAAGGTTCTATACCTCAGTTGCTGATATGCCTCGCATTCCTCCGAGTACTGAAAGGATATTTCCTCATCCCTCCCACATCTTGGGCAAATGGGATCTTCCGTCTACTCCTATCAGTGTTAGCTGTCTCTTTAGTTTGCAGTGGCCTGTCAAGATCCCTATCAAAAGATTTGTGGTTCTCCCGCTCCTTCCCATTAGCCAGACCGATTTCTTGGAATCAAATCCTGCTATACAGTACTTTGCCTGTCGACAGCCCCCGCACCCTTTCCAGTGGTCGCACTGGTCTTGTAGGCCCACTCGGTTAGGGCTGATGAGACATGTTGCCTTGTTATACCCAGAAGGGGCTCTGGTCCAATACAAGTTTCCTAGACACTGAGTTTGGCTAGTTAATCTGCCTTCTTCTTGCCTTGAACCCCTGTGTGTCCCGGGACCCAGACTAGCTTGACGTGATTTTCCCGTGCCAATTCAGCCAAAGCGTCTTCAAATTCCTGGACAAGAGCTGATCTTTTCCTGGCCGAGAAGATTGCTTTTAGTGCGGAAAATGACAGATATCAGAGTAAACTTAAGGATAAGGAGATAGGGGTCCCGGGTGGTGTAGCTTGAACAAGCGTCCACATACAATCAGTAGAGTTAAGCAACGCTCTTTCTGGTCAGAACTTGGATGGGAGTTTCACAGCTGCTTCTCTCGGTGCCTCGTGGAAGTCCCCATAAAATGTACAGCGACGCCTATAATTGGCCTAACGGCTGTTGGCTGAGTACAAAATAAAATTAAAAAAATAAAAATAACAATAACAAAATATCTTATCAGTTCATTTTCAGAGTTTAAATATGTAATTCAAATAATGAGAGTAAAGCAACAGAAACCTTGGAATGTACTTTTTTAACACCTTAATTAAGATATAACAAAATTTTTAATAATGGACATCAATCTTGTTCCACTTCCTATGTTGACCATTGTGAGTTAGTACGATGGAATGGAATAATTTAGAAAACTATAAAAAAGAGAATCGGGCACGAGCAACTTAACAATCTCCTTTGTATTCAGATACGCACAATCAACTTCATTGTGTGTAGGTATATGTTATGTATGGCTTTGTTATTCTAACTCTAATCCTTCAGAGAAGGGTACAGTTAATTAAAACCCCACGGCAAATGGCCACTCAGCCCAGCACCAATTCAGCAAACTGCAAAAATTACCACCTATACATAGATTCAAACCGAGGACTTTTATTGCTTACCACTCTGCTGACGCTTAAAAAAATATAATAAATGGAAAATTATTTTAATAAACCGTATAAAGTAACTTTTCATCTTATTTGTAGATAAGTAACATATGTACTTTTGGGAAGGTAAATTAATATAAATTAAATGTTCATTTTTCACAGCCTTCTTACTGCTGAAAGATACAGGAACAGTGAGCAACTCCTTTGATGCCATTTTGAAACTTGTAGTAATTTTTTCTCTGAAAGGATTGTTACAATTTAATCTGTAATTAAACTAGTACTACACAATACTGCATAAAGCGAGGGGTATCTACAGTGTAACTGTTCATGTGTAATAAAAGTGTACTACTATATTCTTCAATCTTCATCAAAAAAGGAAATGGCAATTGTTAACTTTGTGGTTTACTTTTAAAGATAAAAAATTTAAGAGTTTTAAAACTGGTGACGTGGCAAGGGTAAAATACCATAAAAATTGACATACGAACAAACACAATGTATGACAAAAGCTAAGTCATCTGGATTGTTGACATCATTGTCATATGGTGAAAATACTCCGACTATGTTTTATATCGTCTTCTGCAACTTCTGTTGGTGCGTGGATGTTTATTAGGCTTATTTTTCTGTATTTCGATCTCATTCTTAAATAACTCATTCTTTCATTTATGTATTTCCATTCTATTATTGCCCCTTTTAATGTTTTCTTAATTATAAATCCTGTTCCTAACCTATTGTTTTCTCCTCCCCTGTTAAATTGTATATATTTGCCTATCTCCATTATCTGTTGTGCTTTTATATTCGATTCTTAGTATGCGAGCACGTCAACTCTGTATCTATTCAGCTCTGACATTAATTGCTTTGTCGCTCCTTCTCTGTTTATTCCCTGTAGATTCCAAGCTGCTATTATCAATTCTGTCTGAGTTTGCTTATTTGTTATTTTTTTCTTATCTTTGTTTAATTTGTCTTTTTTTCTTTCATTTTCCTTGTCATATGCCGTTGTTTTTGCCGCCTCCGTTCCCTTTTTTGTTCCGTCCTTTTTGTTTTTCAGTTTTTTTTTTGAACAGGTACTTCTTCTTTTTCCAGGCTTCCTCCTTCCTCATCTGACCATTTATAATTTACACCCTCTATTTGCAACTTGCGGTATCCCACTCGAATTTTGTTTCTCTTGCTGTTTTCGTCTATTGCAACTTTCCTTATTGCCGCCTGTATTTTTTGTTCCTCTATAGTTAGATCGCTGCCAGCTGATATAGGAATAACAGTAAGAGGCAAAAGAAACGATATCAAAAACTAAAAACATCACGGCAAGAGCGCTTTAACTAATTAAAGAACATTCGCGTAAACATCACCAGCTGACAAGAAGTCAAAGGTTAGCCGACCGACGCACAATACGTCAAACATAACACGAATATTTAAAAAAAGAGCGCGAAAAGACGGAGCAGTAACGGGCAACGAATAAAATAGCGGAACAGAATAATCCCGCGACGAAATAAATAACAATTAAACCAACACGCGGGCGAATTATCACATAGTTTTATCGTTAAATAAAATTACGCGAAGTTTAAATCAAAAGAAAATAACAAGGGTGCTACAGATAAGGGGAACGACCTTCGACCGGTTGACGGGGGACGACCCTTTCCGCTGTGCATGCAACGGATGAAATACTAAAAACAGCTAAAATATAATAAATAAGGAACAGTAAAGTTATCAATATGGAAAAAGTTCTGGAGGAAATAAATAAAAAGCTTGAGGCATTGGATAGGGTAGAAGAGGGAGAAAAGCGTATTGAAATTAAATTAGATAAAATACAGGCAGATATAAATAATCTTGAAAAAGAAAATAAAAAATTGAAAGAAGTAAATAATAAATTGGAGATACGTTTAGCTGAGCAAGAAAATAAAATAGAATACCTAGAAAAAGAAATAAGAAAGAAGAAATTGGTAATTTTTGGAATGAAAGAAACAGATGAAGAAAGAGAATTGGAACTGAAGGAGAAAGTCAGAGATTTGTTACGAGAAATAGGAGTAAATATCAACATGGAGACAGAAGTACAAGACATTGGAAGAATGGGGAAAATACAAAGAGGCGTACATAGACCAATAAACCTGGAATTGAGTACTCGAAGTAAAAAAATTGAAATACTGAAGGCAACAAAAAAGATTGATAAGGAATCGAAAATAGCAATAGCAGAAAGTTACTCTAAGGAAATACAGCACCAAAGAAAGAAACTAAATGAACACATGAAACATGCAAGAGAATTAGGACACCGAGCGTACCTGAAACATGATAAACTGATGATAGATGGGGAAACATACACCCTCCAACAGCTAGAACAACGTGAAAAAAATGAAAGAACTTTGGAAAATGGAAAACAACAAGAGGATAAAAAGGAAAATAAGAAAAGGGACCATTCGGAAATAAGTATATCACCTGAACAAAATAAAAACATTGCGAAGAAGCAGAGCTACAAATCAGTCTATACTTCAAAAAACGAAAAAACTATGAAATGGCAACAAACCCTACTAGCAGCTATACCACAAAATTTAAACCAGCAAACCCCACAACAGGGAAATACAGATGTAAAAGATGGTTAGTTGAGTTACAAGATAAGGTATACAGACCCGACGAAGACGGACCACGCAATTCCCCTGGAAATGAATCGGATACAAACAAAGCAGCCATTCTCGGAAAAGAGGAAAAAGCAACAAATAAAACAATAAAATTTGAACTGGTAACAGTAAATCTACTACAACAAATAAAAACAACAAAAATACCGCAAACAATAAGAAAAACATTAAAAAATTTGAAAATTTACAAAGAATCTCAATTAGGGAAATATAACAAAAAAAAGGCAAAAATCGAAAAACCAAATAAAAATTGCTACATGGAACATAAGATCTTTATTACAACCAGGAAAAATGTGTGAAATTGCACAGACACTAAAAAAATATAAAATAGATTGCATTACAAGAAATAAGGTGGGCAGGTGAGGGCAAGATAAATAAAAAAAGTTACACGATGTTTTGGAGTGGAGGGAAAAAACAAGGGCAAAATAGAACAGGTTTTATAATAACAGGGAAACAAATGAATAATATCTTGAAATTTGGACCAATAAATGACAGAATATCAAAACTTCGAATGAAAGGGAAATTGAATAACACTACCATCATATGTGTGTATGCACCAACAGAAGTAGAGATTAATGAGAAGAAGGAAGAGTTTTATGAAACATTAATGAGAGAATGTGAGAAAACCCCAAAGTACGACACTTTAATAATATTGGGAGACACAAATGCACAAGTAGGTAAAGAAGAACATATAAAAGCAGTGGCCGGTAAAAACACATTACATGAAAAAACAAATGATAACGGAAACAGACTGTGTAATCTAGCAGCAGCAACAAATTTATACATAGTTAGTACCAAATTCCCACATCCACCTAGACATAAAATAACCTGGATTCACCCCAATCAAAAAACCAATAGTCAAATTGATCACGTGTTGATAACGAACAGAAGAATAAAAAATGTACAAGATGTTAGGTCATTTCGTGGAGCAACGGCAGACACAGATCACATGCTCGTTATCGCGATTATGAAAGAGAGGAAAAGCATAACCCAGGATAAGATAAAGAACAATAAGAAGAACAAATGGAATATACAAAGGTTAAAGGACATAAGGATACAACACAAATTACAAGAAAACATAACGCAGAACATCAAAGAAAAGGAAGAAGTGGAAGATAATAAGATCAACTACAATATAGAGGATGAATAACACAAAATAAAGATGAGCATTTTAGAAGCAGCGGAAGAACAAATAGGAAAAAAGAAAATGGAAAAAAGTAAAGAATGGTATGACCAAGAATGTGAAGAGAAATGTAAGATAAAAAACCAGAAATGGATTGAATGGATAAGAACAAAAACAGAAGAAAGTAAACAAGCTTACAGAGAAGCAAACGCCACTGCAAGAAATATATGTAAACGTAAAAAAAGGGAATGGAACGAAAATAAACTAAAGGACATGCAAAATGAATATAAAAATAGAAACACAAAGAAATTCTATCAAATAATTAAGCAACAAAAGAGAAATTATAAAATAAAAGCAAGAGGTTTTAAAGATGAAAACGGAATTGTAAAATATAACCAAAATGAAATACAACAAATCAGGAGTAACTACTTTGAGAAACTATTTAGTAACGAAACACGAACAGGGATAAATACACCAGAGAATACTGAAGGAGTAAACACGATAATCCCCGAACCAACATTTATGGAAGTCAAACAAATAATTCATGAATTAATAGGGCAAATATGGAAATAGGAATGCATGCCAAAAGAATGGAGTAAAGGAGTGATAGTAACAATACCCAAAAAAGGAGATATGGAACAATGTGCAAACTATCGTGGCATACAATTATTAAATGTAACATATAAGGTCCTTACAAAATTAATCAAAAACAAAGTGCAATTTCACATCAATGACAAAATAGGTGACTATCAACAAGGCTTTCGTCCGGGGAGATCAACCACTGATGCTATTCACATTTTACAACAGATATTGGAGAAAGCAAATGAATATGATCTAACACTATATATAACTTTCATCGACTTTAGGCAAGCTTTCGATAAGGTGAAACGAGAGAACATACTAAATGAAATGAGGAAGATGGAGATACCCCAAAAGTTAATAAACCTAACTAAAATGACCTTCGAAGAGACAACGGCAATGGTGAAAGTGGGAAACATAACCAACCTATTGAGGATAAAAGAAGGAGTTAAGCAAGGAGATACCTTATCAGCAACACTATTTAACATAGTTTTAGATGGAGCAATTAGAAAAGCAAAAGTGGAAGGTATTATAAATGTGAAAAATGTACAAGTTATCGCATATGCGGACGATGTGACAATTATAAGCAGGACAAAGGAAGACCTGATAAAAGCGGTAATGAGATTAGAAAAAGAAACTAAAAAATGTGGATTAAATATAAATGCGGAGAAAACAAAATACTTAAAATACAGTAATAATAGTAGTGACGATTTTATTAAAATTGGAGTTCATAAAATACAAAGTGTACAAAAATTCAAATATTTAGGTGCAATGATTTACAACAGAAATTTCAAAGCTAGTGAGAAAACAAAACAAAGGATACAAGACGGATACAGAACTTATTACGCAAATAAAAAATACATTAATAGTAAATATTTAAGTGTAACGGCAAAAATACAAATTTATAAAACAATAATAAGACCGGTAGTGGTGTATGCGGCTGAAACATGGACTCTAACAAGAAAGGAAGAAGAAAATTTAAGAGTTTTTGAACGCAGAATAGCTAGACGAATTTTAGGTCCAACGAAAACAAGTGAAAACGAAATTAGACCAAGAATGAATTTTGAAATTAGAGAACAAATGAAGGGAGAGGACATCGTTAACTATATAAAAGCACAAAGAATAAAATGGTTGGGTCACGTCATGAGAGCAGAAAATACAAAAGCAATAAAGACAGCGACAGAATGGAAACCACAGGAAAAACAAAAGAGAGGAAGACCGAAGATTACATGGATTGATGATGTGATAGAAGATTTAAGAAGACTCGAAATAGTAAATTGGAAAGATAAATGTCACAATAGGAAAGAATGGGCAAAAGTGGCAGAAGAGGCCAAGTATAGTAGAAAACTACTCGATTAAAAGAAGAGTAAAAATGGGTGTTAATCCGTCCCAAGATTTGGATTAGGAAAGCCTGAAAGGCAGCCATAACTGCTTGCGGTTAAAGTGCTTCTATATATATATATAGTTAGATCGCAGTCCATGTATATACCTCTGGGCAGTTTCCGTTTTTCTTTTAGTATATCTATTTTTTGTTGAAAATCTCTGCATTTCACCACTGTTACCTTTGCTTCTGGTTTACCCACTTTGTATGCATCTTTAACTACTGCAGTTGTTATCCCCATTTGATGTTGGAAGAAATCCTTAACTTGCTGTTTCAAATTTAGGTTTTGGTTCCTGAATTCTGCTCCTTTAATTATTATTTTTCTTGTTGTGCTTTTCTTGGCTCTTCAGTTTTGTTTTTAGCAGCTCTATTTCTCCTCTTAGTTCTTGGTTTCCCTTCTCCCAAACTACTTCTTTCTTTATTAACTCTTCTTTTAGGGCTCGTATCTCTTCTCCGTATTTTTTCATTCCGTCGTTGATAATACTTATGTCATCCTTGGTGCTTTTGACATCCTCTTTCGTGCTTTTGACATCCTCTTTAATTTCCTGTAGTTGTGCCATGAGTTGCGAGTTCATACTCATCAGCAGATTTTTCAGCCTGTCCATGTTTTTATTAAGTTCACTTTCTTTTAGTGGTGATGCTCTCAGTACTGCCTTGCTCTGGTTACCTTTATTTCCACTTCCTGTGTTACTTTTATTTGAGCTCTCCTTTCTTCCCTCCTCGGCCCTCCTTTGTTCTGGCGATCTTATGGTCTTTTTACTTTTGGTAAATACCTCGTAGTACCCAGCGTGGTTCTCTGTCTCGTTTGCTGCTGCGCCGTTTTCTCTCTCTCGCTTCCTTTCGTGGTTCATTTGCTTTCCCTTTCTGCCGTGATTGCTTGCGCAGCGTCAAAACAGCTGCTCGCGCCCGACCTAGGTTAAACTCTGTCTCACGTTATCACACGTTCTAAATCGCTCCTAAAAACTTATCTTTACGCGTATCACTCGAACTTAGATGAATCACCTAATCTATCCTTTCTTTAGCTTTCTTTTAACCCTCTTTAGCACTTTCAAACGCCCTATATCACTTGAAATACAACTCGTTACCACTCGCTGCGTGACAGAACCGTGTTTACGGTACTCGCGTCGTCGCTAAAAAAAGCCAGAATAATTTAATGTTGTAAAAATAAAGCTGCCATCTCTGTACGAAATCATTTTCTGTAAGATCTTGAACTAAGACAACATGGTAGATGAATTAAATTAACTGTCTGACAGAAGTTCTATTAATACCCAAATCACTGCTCAAATTTCTCTAGCTGATATAAGGAATATTCTAATACCTCTTCGATAAATGTAATTTAATTTTCTTCATTTGTATCTGGTTTTGCTGCGCAAAAAAGCTATTTTCCTTTATAGAAAATTGCAGGGGCCAGGAGGTTTAAGATGTTGGTCTTTGTTGTGAATACTGTTGAATATACAAATTCCATGCTAAACCTGTATTCCTTCGGCATTTTCTGTACACTAATATTAGTGTTTTCATGTTAATCATTAAGGAGATTGGACTAGGTGTTTAGTTTTTGTTTGCGGCGACGTGGGCCGATCAAACGTAGCACAACTTCATGTCCCACTCTCTGCAGTGGAATAAAGCGGGATGCGAATATTACAGTTACTCAGTGCGCTTACTGCTATTACATCGCTCTTGTATACTTACAGAGTAAGTGGTCTACACGCATAGCCTACATGCTCATATTCAAGAAATGTTATAATCGACAAGATTAACACCCAGTAATACTGATCGTTGCAATAATGAATGGAAGGGCATTTCCTATGGTAAAACCGCATGAAAACACTGATTGCACTTGCTCGCTAAATACTACTGAATGCTTGCAATGTACGATTCAGTACGCGTACAATTAGCTAACAATTTTCTCTCAACGATACAGCGACATTATTCTGACTATTTGTAATGGGTAATTGTGCGATCCTGGTTTCTTGAAGCGTTGTTCCAGTGAGCAAGCGCTATGAAGATTCGCGTTTGCTTGTGAGAGGTAGATAAAATGCAAGAAAAATGAAAAACAACATTATAGAAAAACCGAAAGAAATTATCTAATTTTCTTTACACTGTTCTGTGTACAATTAATTAAGAAATGGAGGATCCTAAAAACAAACCTTATATTTTTTAAATGTATACTACTTTTATTGTTTTTTACATTAATCCTATTTTTGAAAAAAATGTTGAGCCATTGTTTTTTAAATGAGGTGCCCACAAAGTACTTTTCATAAGCTTAACAATACAACAAAAATTTTAATTCTACGTTTACTGGTTCTAATGTAATTAACTTTTTACAAAAAGCAGCATTTTACTCACATTCATCTCGTTCTAACGTAGACTTAAACAAGGAAATGAATAATCCAATTGTCAGAATAAAGTATTTACGTGTGGAGGCTTTAAATGCGGATTTAAGTCTCGTTCAATACCCTTACATTAACATGAAAAGATTGATCAGTTACATTTTTAATTTTGCAATTATAACCTGACAGCTACCCCTATCCGCTGCATGATTTAAAAAATACTACACATCCACGTTACAAGTGTAGATGTACTTTGGGTTGCCTATTTTGGCCATTTAAAGGTGCCAAGTTCTGTGGCCCACCCTGTATGTAGAAGTAAGTGAAGCTTCATCCATTACGCTGGATCGTCCCGATCAGACTTGCTTCGTGCAAGAGTAGGCTTACTTCCTTACGTCGTCATCCGATAAGCCTGTGTTACGAAGCATTCCTGGCCGAGCAGCAAAGGCGTTTAAGTGGAAATCAGAATCCCTCTGAGAAGCGTTATTACTCGAAATTTTTTTTTTTGCAATGTAATGTTATTTACATTACTAAGGGTTTAGTTTAATTGTATCAATCTTACTAGAAATATTAAGTTATTTTTACCTATTTTATATGTAATTATGAACGCCCATCTCAATCAGCTTGCTTCCTTCAGTGCCATGTAATGAGACAAACTTTACCTACTTTTACTGGCATAGCCATGTAGCGTATCAAGGTAATTGACTTAAAAACGCCTGTCGTGCAAGGGATGGTCATAAACTCAAACTTGACACTAAGTGCAGTTCTAAATCTACTCAAATTTGACACTAAGTGCAGTTCTAAATCTGTAAACGTCAGTGCTATCTAAAACGTGAGTGACAAATGGCCTATAAACGTCAGTGCAACATATGCAAACAAAGTGTTCGCGAGGTGCAGTCTAGGAAGTGTGATTTGTGTCGTCACGCAAACAATGCAGACTAACTCGTCAAAAACGTCAAAATATAAATTCGAAAAACAGCAGGACGGCTGTCAAAAGCGTAAAGGCACCCCAGGACAAAAGGAAGAGTTAAGTAAATATCCTGGTGACCCAAATGTCCAGGCAGACAGCAATGACCAACCCTGGTCACAATACAGTTATAAATTCTGGAATATAAAAGAAGCACATGCAATTTTATTATCGGAAGCCATCCCTTGCCTGTCACAATAGAGCGAATCGGCTGGACAATGCTATTGTATCCGAAAGAATAGCCGGCACTTCTTCATTCAAACACTTATTATATAAACTCGAGTAGCCTAGTTTTCGACATCAGTTGTCCCAGATCAGTTCAATCACCTCATGTGCGCGTGTACGTATTTTGCTAAGTCAGTAACGAAAACTGGGCTACTTACAATTCGTATTTGCAATTGTGTAATACTAACGGATGTGTATATGTGTATATTTGTTTAAATATAAATAAAGGAAGGTTATTGTTTTCCACAAACGTGTATTTTACTGAACCAAACTCTACAGTAAAAATTGCTACGCATTAACTAAACTGGCAAATAGTAACCAAAGCCACTTAAAACCATATTCTGAGAAAATAAGTCGTGGTCCTCGTGGCGCTATCTATTTTTTTTTTAATAAACATATATCCGGACCAGCTGTATTAGCTACACACAGAATTGTTAACACATGTTGCACTATTCACAATATTCACGTGGAGAGGGCGGCTCCATTGGAGATCCTCATTCGCTAAGTTCTTCGTCATCTGTTGAGAGCAGGTCTTGTGGAAGTTTGCGTTTTAGTCGTCTGTGAATTTGTCTAGTGCCTAGTGAATTGCTGACAGCACCTGGACACTCACTTATTTTGTTATAAAATGTTTTAGTATACTTTTTAATAAATTATTGTATAGTGGGTATTTGTAGATTGTTGTGTAATTGGGTGGTGTGAAAGAACCAAGGGGCATTTGTTGCAATGCGAAGGATTTTGCTTTGAAATGATTGCAATCTTTAATTGTAGAATTGGATGCAGCCCCCCATACTGCGCAGGCGTAGGTCATTGTTGATCGTAGAAGGGATGTGTAAATAAGGAGGGAATATTCTAGTTTCAATGGGGAGTTTCTGTTTAATATAAGATATAGTTGGCTTACTCTAGAGTGGCATTCGTTCAGTTTTTTGTTTATGTGGAATTTCCAGATCAGTCGTTTGTCTAAATAAACTCCCAAGGTATTTGACAGCTTTGTCCCATGGATTCCAGGGAATAGATTGGTCGTTTATTATAATGTTGGGTGGCACTATAAGAAATCTTAGAGTGAAGATTTTGGTGTCATATTTGTTTGGGTTTAGTGAGATATTCCATGATTTTAACCTTTCGCTTAATTCGTCCATACTAGATTGTGAGTGTTGTGCTGCGGTGTTTATATCTTCATTCTGTGTGATGACGGCGGTATCGTCAGCATACATTGCAATAGACGAGTGGTTCATTCGAGTAATATCATACATAAAAATGTTGTAAAGGATGGGTCCCAATATCGACCCTTGAGGAATTCTAGCCGATATGTTTTTAGTGGATGACATGGTAGCATTGATCCTAACTTGAAATCTGCTGTTGTCGAGAAAGAATTTCAGAATTTACAATAGATAGTTTGGTAAATTAATATTTAATAATTTTTATATTAGACCACCTATCTACACTGTGTCGAAGGCCTTGGCTATGTCAATAAAAGCAATGAGCGTGTGTTGCTTAGATTCAAAACCTTTTTCGATAATTTCCTAAATTCTTGAAAGCTGGTGACTGGTAGAATGCTTTGGTCTAAAACCGAATTGAAAAGCCGAAATGGTCTTGTTTATTTTATTATTAAGCGTGGCTACATTTTTTGAGAAGTTTAGAAAATGCTGTTAAAAGGTTAATAGGCCTGGTTTATTAAACATCACAATATGTGCAATCTTCCAGGAATCCGGAAAATAACCTGCTCTAAGACAAGCATTATTAATTGCAGTTAGGTAGCATGTGGCTTTTCTTGTGAAGTTTTTAAGAATAATATTTGGAATTTGATCAGTTCCAGGTGCTTCTTTATTTGGTAGTTTTTTAATGTATCCAGCTAATTCAGTTGGGGTAACTGGTTTTATAGTTCCAATAGAGGTGGGGATGTTTTCTGCAACAAAATTTTTGATCTGTTGTGTTCCTTCTATTTTATCGTCAGAGATTGTAGTTGTGAATACTTTTTCTAAATGGCTTGCAAACAGCTTGCATTTTTCTTCATCTGTGGTTAGTAGGATGCCATTATGTTTCAATGGTGATGAGGTAGGTGATTTTCTTATTATTCGCCTTGTTGCTTGCCACATCAAAGGGTCCTTGGACTGCAGTTCTTCTATGTATCTCCTGTAAGTACTTATTCTGTGCGTTGTCGAGGGCCAGTTTGACTTGACGATTTAATTGATGTAGTAATTGCTGTTGAAGTGGGGACATCCACCACTGCCATTCTCTTCTAACTCTGTCTTTTTTTCGAATTAAATTTAATATTTCGAGGAGTGGCTGAAGGTAGTTCGGCTTATGTGGGCGCTGGATAGTTGTTGCTTCTTGAATGGAGAGATTAACAGCATTCTGAAGTGTAGTAATGGCTGTATTTATTTATGTGGCAGTTTGCAGCGCTGGGCAGTAGAGATGGGCGCGTGAGTGAGTATTCACTCACGTCACGCACGTTTCACGCTTGCTTTAAACACTTACATTCATACTCAGGTTCACGGCGTGACCCGCCACTCACAACGTGACCCGCAGCTTTTATTTGAAAATCCTAATTCAGATAGAACAGAACGTTCAAATTTAAAACTAATAAAGAACCCGCAAAAGAATTAAAAACTAAAATAAAATATGTTTTGCATGTGAAATAATTTACGTGGTATGTTGCAATCAGAATAGTAGATACAAAATGAAATAGATGAAAATTGACTACAATAACTTACAACACGGGATAAATACTGATTTCTCGCAAAAACGTTTCCTGCAACCATCTTCAAAGACATTACTTTTAATACCAAAAACTGTCATTGGAATTTCCGTTTCCCTTACTGATAAGAGTACAAGAAAGTATATGTTGCTAGGAAACACTTTTAATTCCTAGGTTAAAAAGTACTTTTACGTCCGAGGAACTAAAAGTAAGTTCTACTTGGTCGCCTATAGACGCAGACAGGCGATTGACTGTAGACACAACATTCACACCACACTTTCCGCTCCACCTCTAGATCTTCCACATGTCGGGGAGCGGGGCACCTTACAGTCTTTTATTTGTTACTAAATATTTAACGTGAAACGTGAATCACACCCTGGAAATTTTCACTCACGTTCACAGACCGATTTTTAATTATTACTCACGTTCACGGCGGGACCCGGCATGACCCCACTGTTTTCATGTCACGCACCCATCTGTACTGGGCAGTGTATTGTTTCATCCATTTTTTCTTTAAAATTTCTTCAGTCAACTCAGCCGTTGATAAGTCTTGGCAGCTGTTTAACTTCATATGGTATCTTGGTGAAGAATTATCGGAAGATGGTCCGAATCTAGATCGGCGATGACAGTTTGAGAGATAGGAAGTCTATTGTTTTTGTGAAAGATAATATTTAGAATGTCAGGTTGATGATCAATACGGTATCGGTAGTGTGTTGGAGTGGCAGGTGCTGAGATTTGGATTGCATGTGTATTAGCGTAGTTCAGTAATCGTTGTCCGTTTTGATTTTTTACCCTACATCCCCAAATGGTGTTCTTGCAGTTCAGGTCACCAATAACATATGTTGATTCGTTACTGCTAAATAAAGTTTGAAGAGTTCTGATAATATTTTGTTGGGTTCTTTATATACGCTTACGATTTTTATGATCTGCTATCTATTAATTGTAGGACCACTTCTATGCTTTCGAAATTTTGTATTGGTAATGGACAAATAGATAGTTTTTTCTTTGCTATAATTGTCACACCTCCAGAGGCTATCGGTGCAGTTCTGTTATACCTGAGGACTGTATATCCTGGTATATTCAAATGTTCCATGTCAATCAAATGAGTTTTGCTAACACATGCAATGTCTATGTTATGGTTAGCTACGAAGGATATGAATTCCGAACGTTTAGATTTGATGCCGTCAGCATTCCAACTTGCATTGTGAAGATTAGGCTGATTAACTGCCATTGTTGGAAAGTGTGGGTAGGAGCGTGATTAGAGCAGATTTAATTTTGTCAAGGTGAGGTGTAAGTAGTTCTAGTAGTGTTTTCAGTATTACCGTTGCTAGGTCCGATGATTCCTAATTGTGAACATTTTGAATTACAGTAGGAGTTGGTAGGTATGGATGAGGGGGTTTGTTTGTATATTTGATTGTTGTTTGTTAGAATTCGGTAGGGGTGGGAAATTGACAGGTTTGTTTCAAAAGGAGTATTGCATCAAGAAAGGGCGGACAAGTTTCTAGTTTTTTGTGATAGCGACTGAAAGTATGGGCATCCTCTATAATTCGCTGAATGTTCACCTTTGCAGTTTACACATTGAGGCTTTTCATTAGTTGTTTTAGGACAGTCTTTATAATGATGGGATTGTTTGCATTTTACACAGCATGGAGTGAGTCTGCAGTAATTCTTGGTGTGGCCAAACAATTGACAGCGTGAGCACTGGGGTATATCAAAAGATTTGCGTCTAGGTTCAATGCTGATAATGCAATGATTTAGTTCGTTAAGAACGAATATTTTGTTGGCTTTTTTCGTTTTTGACAAGTTCAACTGCACAAACAGGAATTGGATATTTGGCCTTGCTATACAATCTCGTAACTTTGTTGGCAGGAAAATGAAGGTTTATTGATTCGTTCTTTATTTGCTCTTCTGTTAAGGAAATGGGCACACTTCGCAGTACTACCGAGAGGGTTTGGGAATTGAGATTTTTAAACGTATGATATTTAATATTATGTCAGTCATAATATTTGGTTAATTTTCGATAGTCATCAGAGTCAGTTAGATTAATGCGTAAGAAATTAGCTTTATAAGCTGTTGTAAATTGTTCTTTTGCTTTGCGTTGGATATCTTCCAGCCCTTCTTGATAATTTTTACCTTCATGCAGGTATATTGGTGGGATCCTTGGTTTTTGAGCAGGTGTTTGTTGATTAGTTTCCATATTTTCTTCAGGTGGTTTAGTTTTGCTGCCTTGATTTATAATATTAGGTGATGCTCTGGCAGGTAGATAAAATTTGTTTGCAGTTAGTAGTTTTTTTGGATCAAGTAAATATCTTTTGTTGGGATCATCTGTATCGGAGGAAATTGCACTTGAATCACGCTTGTTGTTTACTTTTTCATTGGACATGATGGTTAGTAACGGCTGCTAGGCCACAAGGGCCACAGTAGGTAGTAAAAACTAGTGCACCAGATTTGGAATAATAAAATACACGTTGCATATGAGTTAATAAAAATTTTAGTTGATAGGAAGCAGTTAAGGTCACTGATAATGCTCGAACATACGGCACGACCGATCGCGTTCAAAGCTAGCACAGGCGTGCTATCTATTAAACACTTAATGACAGTTAACGTCTTCCAATTTTGGTTGTTCAAAAGGTTTTTTTACTTTTTAAATTTAAATTCCGATATAGTAGTATTACCGTCTCAGTACTAATAGGTACTATATATGTATAAGTAATAGTGGCAACTGATATCAATCACAACCTTATTTAACAATTGTGTCAAATTACTAATGACAGCTAACACCATGAGCATAGACGCAAACTAGCACTTTGGCTTTGATAGCACATACACATCCACTCGGAGAGGGCACTGAGTAGAAGACGTGTTCAAAAATTTTCAAGTCGATAAGTATAGGATGGCAATTATCAAGCGAAGCGCTGATTCAATATCATTTGCCCGTGCTACAGGATACTGTGTCACTTTTCAACGCCATTTAACAGTAATAGCACAAATTTTATCGCTACACTTTGTAGTTGAGGAACTGAAAAATTACCTGAAAAACAGGTGCATCACCCAGCCTAGAACAAAAGCTTAGTAGTAGCAGAAGAAAGACTGAAGGTCTGTCTTGTGATGAGCATACTAAGTACTAAATAAAGTGTCTTCTATAATACTTACATCTTATAACATAAAATCGTAGTTCTCTTTGTATGTTTGTTCGCTATCTCCTCCAAAGATACTGGCCCGATTAAGTTGTATGATGGCTTAAAATTTTGCTAATTTTTAGACTTAGATTGTAGGTCGGTTTTTATTTACAAAAAAAGTACGAAAAAGTTGTAATTTAATTAAATCCTCTAAGTAGCGGAGCAGAGCGCCTGTCGACGTGGGCTACGGTAGACCTGGGGTAGAGTGCTCGCCTATCACGCGGGCGGCCCTCTTAATTTAGCGAACTGAAGCGTAGTTCGGGTGACTCACTAGTACAAAATAAAAATGAATGTTTGCAGACTATGGCTGTTCAATTTGTTTTCAAGAGTCCACAATAAAATTTGGTAGAAGAATAGGATCAAGTCAGATCTATAAACATTTTCAGTCCGTAGTACTACGTCTCCATTGTGAACATATTTTGTAACATTGGATTAATATATTAACGTGAGTTATAATCAATTAAGGGTAATTAAAGCAATAGATTAGTTTTTCTAGTTACATATTTTTCCACTATAGAAGTATTCCAGTGCTATTTTGTAGATTTGTTAGATTTCAATTGTTGAAATGAACAAGTTTTGTTTGATAAATAAGGTTATTGGCAGTTGATACTCGAATTGCGTAGTTCGCGAACAAACTGATAAAATGAATGATTCTTTTAGGTGAACTAAATGGACTAGTTCACCACCTTGAAACGAACTACTTCAAAATGAACTATCAAACTTTTAGCAATCTTTAATATGAATTACGTAATCGATTGGTCCTTAGTTCGCAAACTACTGTAATACGAATCATTCTTAGTACTGTTTGAACGTGAAACCAACGAATGAAATTTTGTTGGTCGCCTGTCGCGATAATCGGCTAATGACAACGGTTTGCTCGCCCGTTGCCTCGTAACCCATACCTTCGTTCATAGCTCACGATGTTGCGAAGTAAATAAATAGAAACAACTTTTGTTTGGGCCCATTGGAGCTCCGCACAACAAATAACTGCTTTATTATGATAACACTTGCTGCAAATGAAACTCAACTTATTGTCTGTTGTTAACTACATATTTTATTTTATTTTATTCCGCACTCTACCAACAGCCGTTAGGCCAATTATAGGCGTCACTGTACATTTTATGGGGACTTTCAACCCCACTAGCGACTGTCATGATGTTATTATGACAACCGGGACCAACTTTTTTTCGTGGCAGCCATACCACAAGGTGCCGGGAGAAGCAGTCGTGGAACTCCCATCCAAGTTCTGACGAGAGAGAGCGTTGCTTAACTCTGCTTATCAAACGTGGACGCTTGTTCAAGCTACACCACCCGGTGTGCGTCGCATATTATTTTATTTATTATTACATAATTTAATTTTTGTGGGTTAGTGTGAGGTATATATTTTGCGTTAGATAAAAGTAATAAAACATTGTATTTTATTTAAAAGAAAGATTCTAAGTAATATTTTTATAAAAAGAACGCAAAACCATTCAACATATGTTTATCTGTTTATCAACAACTAAAAATATATTCAAAATATGTAGTGTTTGGTAATATTATACCGAGAGAGCAGATAAATTTATAAGTCGAGTCACCTGTGATTCGTATTATACGTTTGACGGTACTGCAGGCTAGTGTCACTTTATGTCAAATCACAAAGATAGGTTTTGTTATTTAATACAGACTGACGCAAAACCTAACCTGCTAATCTGAATTTTATATAAACTGACAGTGTCATTAACAATACACATCACATCAGTTCCTGCACCCACAGGGGGTCGAAGCAAATGCAGGGTGGCTAAAACTTGTGGATTCATTCATAGCTTGAGCCTTGTAACATTCAGTCAAATAAACGAAAATACCAAGTTGTGTGCAATAATTACACTTTGCTTTCTTACTATCTGCAGAATTATCAAAATGATTCCATAAATTAGTACAAAATAATGTAGTCGAACTGATCAGCCAGTCCACACAACTGCACCGCTTGCAAGTGATCTAGATCGACTTGCAAATATGCATTTCTGCATATTCCTTCTTCGTTCAACCTTTATACCGATTACCTAAATGCTTGCGCATGCATTATAGTTCGTGAACAAACTAGTATATTGAATGATTCTTTTCTACGAACTAGTTCGTAAGAACTAGTTCATCGTAACGAACTACTTTTCTCATGTCTAGTTGATACAGTTTGTATGTTTATCATTAAACTATTTTAACTTTCGGTGTCGAGGATCATTGACACTGCATGAAATGTAATTAATCACATACGACTTATACTACTGCATATACAAAGACAACATATTTAGCTTCATCGCATGTTTTGTTGTTGCTCTGTTGTTGTTGCTCTAACTCATACACCAGTTTCTGAGAAGAAGCAATTGCATCCAGACGTTAACTGGTTGCATGGTTCAGTACGAATCCAATGGAGTGTCTATCCAGGAATTCGAACTAAGGATTTGGTTGTTGGGAGTCTAGTACTCTACCACCGCATTACCGAGCTTTGCACTGCTAGTATGTATAATGTATGTATGTATTGTCGATAACCTCGTTTTACCTTGCGGTGTAGAGGCTGGTGCTTTATGCACTTGCATCTGGCGGTACAATGCTCAACTTGCCCCGGATTCGGGATACACAGATGGAGCGCGCCTTTTGTGCTTGCACAACAACCATTGTGTGAGGTGTGTGTCATGGTGATGTGTTGACCTTGTTACCTATCTCTTAGGTCTGTGGTTCCGAGTAGAGTACATTTAATTTGGTGCCCAACTGTGAATGGTTTCACCGAGCTCGATTCCAATCGCCAAGGCTGCGGAAAAATTCTGGCCCCTGCGGGATTCGAACCGAGGACTTGCTTAATGCAAGCCTAGTGCTTTCCCAACTGTGCTAGTAGGAAATTAAATTAAAACTTTGTTTTATTACAGATCTATTTAAATTAAAAATTGTACAATATACAAATGTATGGAATGTAATAGTCTCCTAGTTATACAACTTGTACGATTTAGAATAATCAACCTAAAAACAATACATTTCTATAAATCCTGTTAAGACTATTTTTGAAAAATACATATATAAGGCACTAAAGCAAAGGCAAATTTAAAATAGCAGAATTTATAAATTGGCACTGTTTTTATTCTACTTAGTTCAGATTTTCAGTGAAAAAGTATTTGTAATTTATATATTTCTCCGATAGTTAATTACTAAATTTAATACACACATTTTTCACAGCCCAACAGATAATAATCTCTGTAATTCGACATGTTATCAGTAATGCATAGATGAACAACATATATCAACTAACGCAACATTTCTATTTCTACCGTTATTGTGCTTAACGATTCTAATGTCAAAGTACGCAAATGAAAAGAGTACATTTAGTACAGTCCATTTGTTAAAAGAATGTCATCAGCATCATAAAGACATTATGCAAACTATAGTCTGCTGACTATTCCATACCTACAACACATTTATTTGTTGTTGCCGACAATTTCATTAAGCAATTTGATATCTTGTGCATTTATTTGGTTGTGTAATATCTGTGTATTCAGGATAGTGTCCATTATCTCTATTTAAAATTATTATATGTTCAAGTTATAATTTATAAGCTATGTGAACACAGGTAACAAGATTTTGACTAATATTATTGCATCACTCTTTAAACAAATGGCTCTACTAATATTCAACATACAATAAAAGCTTAAACTCTTCAAATTATAAAAAAATCATAAAACCCTATTTAAAAATATCTTTATAACTATTTTCTAGCTATTTTTGGTTTAAAATTTGATAGTAAACGTCTTTATGAGATGCAGAGTTGTAATAAAATCTTATGAGCATTATCTAAATTGTACATTGTATTGAGCTTGTACCTACAAAAAACCCAATTCTTTACTTATTTGAGTAAATTCCCACCTAAAGTACTCCATGCCTTTTTATAAAACAATTATTTCATTGTTTCTACCTTGAAAGCATCAGTTTTATTTTTAAAAAATTATTGATGAAATTCAAATCAAACTAATTATCATAGGTGCCGTCAGAAAAGTTTATACGACGAGAGCATATTTTCAATAAAACAGTTTTTGATGAGAATGAAGCATACTTGTGTTAAAAATTATACACTTAAAAAAACAAAAATATACTTCTAAAAACACAAAACATTAAAAACTACAAAATGACAATATTGAACAAGCCAGATTGAACTTTTCAAAAATAAGGGGGAGGCACATGCTTTTTCTTGCCTTCCCTTTCAGGCACCTATGTATATTACAATATATAATACATATATTACAAAGTATTTTTCATTCATCCAGGACAAAACAGAAGAGTGTAAATGCATAATGAGTCCAATTAACAAAGTATGTGTGCCATTAGCTTTTTTAATGCAACAGACAATTATTTATGTACACTGTTACTTTTATCAAAAATGTAGATTTTTAAAAGTTGTCCAATTGTATTAGATATAGTGTTTTCATGTTACAGACATTAGTAGCAACTGTTATTTATTTCGCACTATATTAATAGTTCTGTAACAAAACATCGGATAATTACTCTTTATTCAAAATTAAACATTTCTTTTTTACATGTATCACAATTAACAGTGTTAACAAACTCTTTCAGTCATATAATAGTAATTGAATTGATCTACCATTAACAATTAGAAATAACATTTAATTCGCGTAAATAAAACTTTACGTTTGATTAAATTAACCGATACACTACAATATAAATTCTTAACTTTAACAATAATGCTGCCTCTTCGAAGTATTTAATATAAAAATAAACTAATGTCATCTTTTGCCGAAATTATTTCACGCTTCCAGCACTTATAAAAGGCACAATTACTACAGTTCGACAGTTCGTAACACCATGGCCTATTTTGTGTAATATCACTTTTAGAAATACAGTATTGTGCGCTTATTAAACGAATATAATTAAAAAATGTTTTTGACCATATCTGTTTTTAACATTTAGTGACGAGACTGAGTAAATAACTACATTGACTGAAAAATGTAATAAGCTGCGTGTCATTTGAAGACTAGTCCTCGGTTAGTATAAAATAAATTGTTAATACTGCCACACATATGTTCATCTATGTCTATGGCGCAGTCAAATACTGCAAATAATTTTCGAGAGTGAAATACAAAGGGAAGTTGACTTTAGCACCCACATTAACAATTTCGAACAGTTTTTGTGATCTTAAATTTAACTCTTCAGTTGTCTCGGATTTAACAGAACCTCGGACTATCGAGACTACTGTATTTGACAACATTTAATTGGGAGTGTTGATATTTTATTGACCATACATAATTTTTGTTGATGGTACAACTGACTGCATTTTAAAGGTCAGTTTCAAGAACAGAATCGCGGAAGCTTAAGACCTTTCAAAGAATAACTCCTGTATTGTCTAGGACCCAGTAGCTTATCTGTGCTAGTCTTTTCTGGTTCAGGTAAGCTGTCCGAGTTTCAGGTTCAGCCTTTATTTTCTCTTTGCCTGCCTTTTTATTCAGTCTTATGCGGTTGCAGACTAGCTGCCCTGTCCACATCTAAACCTTGCAAGCCATCCATAAGTCAACATCATGGCGACAAAACGGAAAATGGTTTTGTTGGGAGTCAAATGTGCATTTTCTAAATCAAACAAGGATAACAAGAGATTGCGGAAAGCTAATAGGGATGTAGACAAAGCTTTACTGAAATGGTTGTCCCTCAAAGGAGTAAGGGCATGCCCAATAGTGAAAAGAAGAGCAAATCAACTGGCAAAGTTGTTCGATGCACAAAAGCAGTTTAAATGTAATCATGGGTGTGAAAGGTTCAAATAGAGACCTAACATTGTCGCTGCAACTGTCGAAGCAGTGTTTTAGGAAAGACTGAGGGATTGACTAAGAAATAAACAACCCAAATTGGATATGTTCAAAAAGACATTTTCAATTGATGAAGCTGGGTTATTTTAAGAGTTGTTGCCTTGCTAAACGCCTAGGTTAAATGGCGAGCCATATGAAAGCAATAAAAACTCTACTCTACTCTGTTGTTCCTTGATTTCGGAGGCTTTCACGGCTTTCATTAAATAACAAACGACTTCCGGGATTGAACCGTGTCATAATTGAGGCCGAAGAACTCAACGTTTTGCCCGCTTTCGTAAGAGGCTTCATCAGGAGCAAAAGCAAAAGAGCACGGTAACTCAACGTGTAAACCAAGCCCGAGGCAAAACTCTTTTGCAAGGGAAGGGGTAGAAGAGCACAGTAACTCAACGTGTAAACCACGCCAGAGGCAAAACTCTTCGAAAGAGCAATGGAGTTTCGCCTCTGGCGTGGTTTACATGTTGAGTTACCGTGCTCTTCTATCCCTTCCCTTGCAAGAGTTTTGCCTCTGGCTTAGTTTACACTTTGAGTTACCGTGCTCTTTTGCTTTTCCTCCAGATGAAGTCCCTTATGAAAGTGGGCGAAACGTTGAGTTCTTCGACCTCAATCATGACACAGTCTAATCCCGGAAGTCATTTGTTATCTGTTGTTTCTTTTTGGTGATCGAAAAGTTTCCAATCCACAGTGTCTCAAAAATATCAAAAAACTTCTTACAATGAAAGCAACTCGCGATCATGAATCTGTATCAATTTTTAAAGAAGAGCTGACGAAATGAGACCACAGTCTTCAAAATAACAGAAACATCTTGTTGCTACTGAACAATTGGAGAACTTAAAAAACAGTCAACTAGTGTCCATTCTATCAAAATATACATCAGTTCCGCAGTCTACGGATCAAGGTATTATCTGAGCATTCCAGGCCATCTATAGAAAGATGTTACTGATAAAAAAATCTGTGCACTGGTCAAACAAAAACCAACAGTGCCAAAACATCTGGGGTTTAGGAGCCATGCACCTTGCAGCCAAAGCTTGAAAGAGTGTCTCCAAAGCAATTGCTTCCGCCATTCACAACTGTTTGATTCGTTCAGTTTTGAGGAAGTACCAGAACTTTATTTTTGTGCTAGACCTAAGTAGTTTCATTATTCCTTACAGGACAACAGTCCCTTAGTTCAATGGCCGCAGGGAAACTTTGAAGCAATGGATGATACCTTCTTAAACTGTGACCAAGACTTGGTCACCAGTGAGATGCCAAAAGACACCACTATTGTGGAAGACGTGAAAAATATGCTTGAACGGCCACACACATTAAGTAACAGTGCAAAGACGAAAAGGAAGAATCAGAAGGGCAGCAGTGACCCATCATCACAGCATGACAAGCCCGTTTCTACATGCTTTTTGGAAACAACACGGGGGGCGGGGGAAGATGAGAAAGTTATTGAGGCAAAAGAGAAGCTTAAACAAGTGATTCCAAACATATACATACAAAACAAATTAATGCAAACAAAGATAAAGGACTATTCTAGCAATAATGAATGAAATACTGTGTCAAAACAAAATGTATTGTATTTTTTAGCTAACCCTTCCTACTAAATCCCTTCTTGCTACAGCTATAATGGACAAAATAGTTATGACAAGTCCACTATAACAGTGTTTAAGTGTAATAACATAACTTGAAATTGCATTCCAAAATGAACTTGTCTGAAGGTATGTTAACAGTATTAAGATGTCTTATACATACCATATTGTTGGTAACAATATTACGCAACTCTTTATGGTCTTCAGTTAAGTAAATCATCTGCTCTGTCTCTTTACTAAATGCCAAGAAATATATTATCAAAAATATTTTTTAAATCTGCGAAAAAACTTCATCTTTCTGTACATAAGGTACTGTCAATTAAGCAGCAATGTGACATTTGCTGAATCTTAGTCTATTACTCAAAAATGCAGGTACTCGATTTAACATTATAACCATAACGTTTTTCTCAAATATATGTCTTTTTAATTTTCTGTAAAGTTCCATCGCTTGTAATATTTAAATCTTTAGTTTCAAGATTATCTTTCTTCGGAGGGGGTGATGGTGGCACGTTGACTACCAAGTTAACAGTTTTATTAGCACGAGGAGTTAGAAACCCATTTTGATTTCCACCAAACCTATGATGATAACAACAAAATTAGACAAAATACATTTTAAAATACAATCTTTTTACTTTTTACGTACCTGTCTAAATGATTGTGCTGTTCAATAAAGGGTGCATCTGGATAGTGTGGTTGGGTATGAAATCGACGCGAAAATAAATAACCAGCAATAAACCCAATTAAAAGTGCCATCAAACTTGCGCACACTACAACAATTTGTAAAGTCTTTGCAGTATAAATAACTAAACGTTGTTGCACTGCACATCCGGTGATGCGGTTTCCTGTTAAGCCATCTTCGCATTCAAGATCATCGTCATCACTGTTATTTGAAAGAGATACCGTTGCTTCGTCATTTGAAATAATTTCATTTTCAATGTCAGTTTTATTATAAACTTTTGTTGGGAATTTGTTATTGTCTGAAAATAAAAAAGAATTATAAATAATGCATCTAAAAACAGTGTAAAATTACACACCAGTTTGTGGTGTCCAACATTTCCTATTATCACCATTAGCAATATCTTGAATAAATGAATGTCTGAGAGCTGACGCAGCATCTACGTTAACGCATGCCGATTGTCGACTATCCCATGCGCAATGCGGGTCTTGCAATATTACACACTCCCTAAAATGCACATAAAAATTAATATAACAACAATTACCAATATATTATTCTATATCAGTAGATAAAAAGTTCTTATAACTAGATATCTGCATATTACGAGGATTGTTCAATAGAGACACGTAGCTGTAGCATAATGTCTATTAACTAAAAAATATCCGTTATCATTAAGGTATGAGTTCCACCGTTGTACTAGTCTGCAGATTCCCTGCTGGTAAAATAATTCTTGCTGCACTTGACGATACTATTCTCTAATGGTCTCTGCATTTCAGCGTCCAAAGTGAATCGCTGCTTCTTTAGTGAATGTTTGGATCGACCAAAGACATGAAATTTGTAATAAGAGTATGAATAATGAAAGGAACACTTCCTATACTGATGCTCATCCTTTCTGACAGTAATCTGACTTGAATGTGTCTATTTGCACGTAAAGCAATTTCCACACGCCTCCCACTTTCATCTGAAATTGCAACTCGAACATGCCCTTTACGAGTCAAGTCTTTAGTCCATTCTCTTTCTTGTCGAAATTTTCTGCACCATTAAACTACCGCCATGTGAGAACAACTACAGTCACCATCGACAGCTTTCATTCTCTCAAAGATTTCTAGTGGTTGAGGTGCTTCGGCGGCTAAAAATTGCATAACAGTGTGCATATTATTTGGACGATTTTTCTATAGTAAACGCCATTTCCAAGCTCTATAAAAATGTACACAAAGAAACAATCGCAAAAAAATTTGACAGACACCTCACTAATACGTCAATAAACATTTCATGAACTGTATTGAAGTGCCTGATGATCAATTCATGCCTACACGATCCAAACGTGTTTCTCTTGAACAATCCTCGTATAATAGTAATAGTACTAAAATGTATGAAAAAGAAGTATTATATCAATATTGCGAGAGAATTGCAATCTTTTACTAGGTACATATGTATCACACATCAATGAATAATTAAAGATGCATTTTTGTAAACTGCTGTATTGTATTCTTGATAACCTTCAATATCTTTAAATGATGTGCACAAGTACAACTCTGCTTCGCAAGTATTTGATTTATACGAGCAATAAAATCAATTCAATTAACCTGAAGCTTCTCCACTAAAATTAAATATCCACATCGATTTGTTAGTAAATAAAAGTAATATAAAAAAACCTGTTTTATAGGTTTCGAATGATGTCATGGCATTACAACTTGACATTTTGCTCCATCAAAGCTTCAATACAATATTCGTCATAATATTAAGATTATTTCATAAAGGCGTTAAACAAACCATCGCCGAAACAGCAAAGCAATACTTGATAATACATGCAGTGTTATTTAAAATTTTCTTTAATTTTCATTCATGAACTGCTAGATATTCTCAGTCTATTGATTTCTAGTACAGTAAAACATAATTTATCCGGATCAATTAATATTTATCCGGATCAATTAATATTAGTATGTCCATCAATCAATTATCCGGATAATTAGTTGTAACTGGGTAAATATACAGAAGCGAAATGTAGCAAGCCTATGTATGTATACAGTCTAGGGTATACGACATCACTTATATTATATTACTAAAGCATAATAAAGATATGCACAGAACAACTACTGTGAAAACATTGATAACGTCTCAAATGACTAGACAAAGCGAACTGTTTTGAACTGGGAACTAGTGTACAGTATGATCTGGACAGTGTTAGTCTCTTTAAAAACTTAAAATTATATATCTTACTTTTTTTTACTGTAGATAATCCCAGTTTTCAATTTAATTCAATTCTTTATCAAAATAAAATCAATTTTACTTACTGGCAGCCACTGGCAGAAGAGCAATGGTTAAAACTTGCTAATTTCACTTCATCTCTACTCACAACAATCACTCTTCCATTCCCAGGAGCAATTTTTATTTCTCTAACAGGGGCTGCGTTGGAAAACACATTATTTTCTGATATTACCACGGCTTTGGCACTATTTTCAGTAGGCACATTTACTATTTTTAAGACTTTTCCATTATCTGTAATTGATAAACATTGTTAATAATAAATTGTTGATTATAATTTAAATTCGCTTAGAAATACAGAAACAACTTACCAGTGCCGACATACAGAATATCGAATTTTTCACCATTCACAGTTTGAAATTGAGGATCCACTGCAATGGAAGTAAACCGATACTGTAAACTAACACGCACTAAAATTGGTTGACCAAATAGTGCTGGAACAGCTTCTTCCATTAAAGAATGTGTCTTTACAAAGTTAACCACATTTTCAGGCAAAATTCTGCTGTCTTTTACACATTGACCTGGCCTTGGTTCGGGAACCTAAACAGAAAAATAGTTTCCATTGTTCAAAATGGTTTAACTGAGATAAATTCATGTTCTTGACCTACCTTTTCTTTCGGTACTGGTAGCCAGTTTGAGTTCATACTTTCTTGCTGCTTAAAACTACCATCAAATACTTTAAGTACATCTTTCATACTATAGGCACATATTGCTGATCCCCCAATAGCATTGCTGGGTGTAGATAATGTTCCATATATAATTTGTTGAGAATAATTTGACCCATATTTCCCTTCCACTATCCCGCTAGTTGATTCTATACAGAAAATAAGAGTTATTTTCAAAAGGACATAGAATATCTAAACTTACGAATTTCATCAAAATAAAATGGATATTCTCCTGGAAGTGAACAGTTTAAGCGAGCTTTTAAGAAGGAAGTCCATCTATCTCCAAACTGATGTGGACCACCTTTGTCGTCTTGACAAACTCGCGCAACTCGGGAATATATAATCTAAAATGATTATAATATTCAATAACAATTTCTAAATTTAAAAAAAAACTACATTTACCTTTCCGCAATTAAGATATTCTACTGCAGTTTCTCTAAAGAAGAAGAAAATATATTCGCCATGTCGCATAGAACTTACAAAATTGGGGGCTGAAAAAGTAATTGATATTGAAGAAATGACATATTAATTGGTTTCGCATTACAAATATTGCAAAACAAACTTACCATTAAGCTGTTTAAGATCAGATAGTTCAGTACGTTGCGGCTCTCGATAAATTACTGGGTCTCGTTCTGAAAAATCAGCTATTGTGGCAGCGAAAATCTGTCCATTACTCTCTACGGCAGTATTATTATGGTCCGGATTGTAAGGACATATTCCTATTCCTTGTATCTCCTTTTCCACTTTATATTTACCATTCTACAACATTTATTTTTAATTCACACATCTACATCCAATTATCAAATTTAAACTTACAAGTAAGGTATAATGCCGGCATAATGGTTTGTAAGAGTTAGTACCGCAAACAAGTAAAAGTCCCGGCGCTAAAGAAAAAAATATCCTAATGTAATTTTGACAGTCATCTTCTGACTTTCCCTTCAGCTGACAGAGCTGAGAATGTGCATCCGACGATAACCATTTCAGCCTCCACTCTTTATGCTCGGACAAATCATGTACACTTAAGTTATATACAGTATTTCTACTACCTAATATTATAGAATTAGCATCTTGATTCAAGACAGTAAAGTGATCGGGATGTGATACATTCCCCGTAAATTTAATGCTGTGTATCTGCCTGACATCGTTGACTATTTTTGTTGTGGTATCTGGCAACCACGCATAACAGACAGTGTCAAAAATATACGGCAAAAATGTAAAATAAATAAGAACTTCTTTGCACTTTCTGGAGCTCATCCTCCATGTGCACATGATGATAACATGTGCTCAAGATATGAGCACATTTAACAATTTTATACCATACATGTTTCTTCTTTGTGTTTCACCTCTCGAATTCTGTAACAAAGAAAAATATATAAATATTTGGTAAAATTATATTATTAACTTAAATTTAATTGAAAATGCAAAACAAAACAGTTTACTTTAAATTTCGGTAGGAATGTATTGTATTTTTTACAACCATTTGTTTGCTTGCTTTCAGAGAGAAGTCTCTCAATTAAAAAGTGCAAAATTTAGCAAATATTAGATCTACCAGAAGAGCCCACCAAGCACCTGTCTTACAATTTGTCAGTTTACCTGCTGTAGACCTGTTTTGCGCTGAATATGTGTTTTATTGTTCACATATACTCAAAACAATCTAACTGTCTGACGTTCTGACAAAAGTAGATGAGTATACAAGAGTACATTACTAAGTATGTGCCTAGCACAACTGTCTAATATTAGGGACTAATATCTGACTTTGTCAGTTTGACAAGCGGCCTGTATTAGAAACAGTTATTGTAATGAAATTTGCACATATTGATTAACAACTTATGCTACTATACAAATGCAAAAACGTTATATTAGATACCAAGTTTATACTGTTTGAAGTTGTATGTATGTATGTATTAACTGTAACCTCATTTACCTTACGGTGTAGAGGCTGGTGCTTTATGCGCTGGCATATGGCGGTACAATGCTCAACTTGCCCCGGATTCGGGATACAGAGTTGGAGCGCGCCTTTGGTGCTTGCGCAGCAACCATTGTGTGAGTTGTGTGTCTTGGTGATGTGTTGACCTTGTTACTCTATCTCTTAGGTCTGTGGATCTGAGTAGAGCACAGTTAATTTTGTGCCCATCTATGAATGGTCTCATCGAGCCCGATTCCAATCGCCAAGGCTATGGAAAAATTCCGACCCCGCGTGATTCAAATCGAGGACTTGTTTAATGCAAGCCTGGCGCTTACCCAACTGCGCCACGCGGCTTCCTGTTTGAAGTTAATTAATTAATTTCCTCCCTCAAGATAAAATTTCATTTGATTTTTTTAATACATAAAATGTATTACGTTTGTGTAAGTACTATTAAGGCAGATGCAGTTGTGGCCTTCTTTACTTATTTAGGGTCTGTTAGGGACAATCATTTATGGCTTCTCTTTCTCTATATGGCTTAAGCTCAAAAATATTTGCACTTATGTGTTCAAGTGGGTATATAAACTACCTGGCTCAGGGTCATCGATTATCTCTTCAATTTATTAAAATTTAAAAGGGCATCATCAATTTCAAATAACGTTTGTTTAACATAGCTCGCTTGATACATAAATATCCTTTCGGTTAGCATTTTATCTTTTCTTTCTCCTACATTTTCATAACTCGATAAAAATTACAATCTTGGTTTGCGTAGAATGAGAATTGCTCTACTTGACTATATTTCTCAGTTGTCGCAATATTCTTTATGTTAAAACCATTTTCAAATATGAAATAAAAGTTCAAAATAGTATTTTTGTATGAAGCACAAACGTATCCAAATGGGTTGTTGAATGAAAAACTAAATGGAACGAGCATATCACTAGAACAGATGGGAACAGAACAGAAAGACAAGTAAGCAATAGTAAACCCCACATGAGACGACATATTGGGCGCCCTAAGAAAAGATTGAAGCATAGTAGGGATGTGAGGTACGATTCGATATTTTGAAGTATCGGTACTTTGTCTTTCGATACTCGATATTTTTACCGGTATTTCAGTAAGCGATACTATACGATATGATTTATTTTTGGTCAGTATCGTCAAGACCGATCCAAGGGTTTTGCCGCATGGGTTCAAATAACTCATCTTTTGACCATATAATTCCAGTTTTTATTTTTAACATAAAAATGAATAAAACAGTCTCAATGAAGTTGCTTGATATTTATATTTTGTATTCTATATATAAGGGCGAGATGGTCAAACGTAAAACTTTCGATAAATAATTTTCAGCTTCTGCAAACTCAAGAATAAGGATCAAAACAAAATGATTTTTATGAGACAAAATCTTTCTGTTTAATCTGTGTATATACTACTCTTCAGGTTTCGGTTGGTACAGCAAAATCGTAATTAACAAATTCTAAGAGGCCATTATCATTGCTAAAGTTCTATTTGCTACACTATGACTTGTAGATTCGTATAAATAAATCTAGAAAATATCCCGGATCGAATGTGTGCCGGTATTACACGTACCGGTACTTTTGTATACGATGCTGTCCCGAACCAATACTTGTAAATCAATATGATACGATACAATGGTACCGGTACTTTTCGGTGGATCAAACATCCTTAAAGCGTAGTATGTAAAAATAAGAATTCAATTTCTGCAAATTGTTACTACATTTTCTCCTTTCTTGTAGTAGAACCTGTTAGGTTTTTAAGGCGTTGCTGTATTGAAGTTAACAAGCTGTGTCGAACCCTTGTTTGTAAACTTTGGTTTTGGTAGAAATTACTCTGAAAGATTGTACAGGTTTTTCAGAGTACATTTTCTTCATAGCTTCGCTTCATTTTGAAGGGTCATGATTTCCAATGTCCTTATGGAACGTTATTGAGTGTATTTATTGCGTCTTTAGGGGGTAGCCCTGTTAGTTTGTTTCACCTGGTTCATCCATCCTGTTGGTGAACATGCTATTGGTCTCGTCCATTCAGTTGCTTCCTGCATTAGAAATCCAGCTAGTTCCCTTATCTTTACTTCGCGTTAGCTGTCCAAAATAATTTAAAATTTTTATGTTGATTTTGCTTGAGGATCATTTGTACAAGGAGTTATGGTAAAGACGCCAAGGTATTTAGAACCTACAACACCAGCAAAACATTTCAAACACATTGATTCTGGACCGATCAGCTGCTTAAATGGTCCGTGTTTTAGATGTATTTGTGAAAATTAGGATGAAGATCACGTATGTTAGATGAATTATGGTAATCTGCGTTATTTGTGTCTCTTCACATTCTTTATAGCCCAGTCGTTTCATTTCGGGTTCTGAATTACCTTTATTTGTGATTAGCGGAACGAGTTATATACACCAGGGGTGTCCAAGACGTAGACCGCATAGACATTTTAGGTTACATACGGGAGTAACCCCAACTGAACTACAAAAATATAGAGGAAGAATGTGCTCACAAGCCAAACTGAGGCTTCAAACATTTCGCCGAACAGTTGGACACTTTGTACCAGGCGTTTTAAAGGAGATTCACTAATTTTGAACATCTGAAAGAGGTCATCAGTTTCATAGTTTTTTAAACGAAAACATCGACATTGATGACATGTCAATTTATAGATGCCGAATCAGTTGTGGTTGCGGAAGAAGTATAAAATTAAGATGCGACATCAAAACGGATTTCTGGAAATTGTTGTCTGCGAAAACGTTCTCATGCATTCGTAAAGCTGCGTTATATCTGCCATAATTTTTTGGATCAAAGTACCTTTGCGAATCTGCTTTTTCTATGATGAATAGTATAAAAACAAAACAACCGTTCACGCTTGTCAGATGTTTGCACATTGCGATAAGCTCGTTACAAATATGCAGTACCAAACATCAAGTAGTCACTAGTGCTACATGAACTTACTTACTTGAAAAAATATTACTTGAAACAGTTTTGTCTTTATTTTCACCGCCCCTCAGGTAGACCGCTAATATTTTAAATTATTAAGTAGCCCGCAGATCTTGAAGGTTTGGTCAACCCTGATATACACCACTCTACAACCTCGCATCTTGCCAGTTGATATATTTCTAATACAGAGGCACAGGCAGAAATAAAACATTTGATTTAATACAGTGTAATATTTGAATAGACTTGGCTATGAAATTCATGTTAAGGATGGGAATTTCATTTGTTATCTGTCAAAAATGGATTGGTGGAGTGTGTTAAAAACTTTATAAAAAATTATTCGGTTATTGTTCAGCGTCGTTTTCAAGCAGTACTTAATGCTCGAAGAGTTCCTTTGTGCAATACTATCGTTTCTTGGGTTTTATAGTGACGAAAAGGAGGATCTGTGTGTGACATCAGACCATCTGATGGATTACGCTTTGTTTCGACCCACGAAAATGAAGAAATTCTTATCGTAGAAGCTATGTGGGATTTTGTGAGATGCCTACGAATGCCTAAATGAAGATAGAGGCCACTTTTCGGCACATTCTTTCAACAATCAATTTTCCATCTTTTCTGTACACATTAAAGCTAGTTTTTGTTTTGTTTGAATAAAATACATGAAATTACGTGTTCAAAATGTGCCTGTTATTCTTGCCTGTCCCTGTATATTAATGTATTTTTCTGTTGATGCACTATTGTTTTGTCTCTGTTAATTTGTAGGAACAGTTCTCAGTTTCATTGATGTAACCTGCATATCAATCTCACTATTTTTTATTTATTGTCCTAGTACTGAAACTCCGCCTTCTCAAATCTTCTGATATTTGTTTTACTATGTACTCCCTGTATACAGGGTGATTTATGACATGTGTGCCAAACGGTAACCAGTGATAGGGGAGGCCATTTTGAGTAAAAAATTTTATAAAAGCATATGTCCGATATGCTTTTGTTACTGAGCTGTAGCGATTTTAAAATTTTCTTTAATCGACTATTATTATAGCAATTATCACGTTACCTATGAAACAAACTACGAGTAATAACAAAGGTAAATAAATATTTTGACAGATACAAGTGTTAGGTGTTTGTGTATTAGGTACAATGGAAGATTTTAGTGCTATAGAGTTGTATTCATGCTAAATATAAGCCAAACCGACTGATAGAAAGGAAAATTTTAAAATCGCTACAGCTCAGTAACAAAAGCATATCGGACATATGTTTTTATAAATTTTTTTATTCAAAATGGCCTCCCCTATCACTGGTTACCGTTTGGCACACATGTCATAAATCACCCTGTATAAAAAAAGGCGCCAGAAAGCACTCTTGTGGATCACCTGCTTCCCATTTTAATTTTCTCTGATAAATAATTGTAAAACTTATTGTTCTCACTGGAGCTTTTGAAAGAGATTAAGTGACGGGAAACTTCAATTTCCGTCAATAATTGAGATCTTTGTTGTAGTCTACACACAACTTCATACAATCTATATTATTGTAATTAGAGCTCCAAACGATCTGGATCTGCATCGCGAATTTTTCCTCTTATTATTCTTATAACATTTATTTTGCTGCAGGGTTTATTATTAATATGGCCATTCTGTTATCTCATTACGTGATTCCAAGCGAACACTAACAGTTCAGCCGCCTCTTTATTGTTGTCTTTAGGAACCATTTTGGCAACGACCAGACTAGATGTCTGCGAATGCATTAATATTCTAATACTGTTAGCACGTTCATATTTATTCTAGAAGTATACAACCGGTTTGGTTTACAGTATTTCCATATAGTGCTCGACGTATTGTTTGACGGCAAAACGGCAACCTTCTAACTTTCATATTTATTTCGGTTGCAAATCCAATCAGCCTTGTTATCGGTAACTATAAGTTTACTTTGTCTTACAATTATTACTGCATCAATTTCGTTACGATCGCATTTCGGAAAGTTTATCACGTAGTCACTGATACACTCTGTATTTAAGGTATTAATCTATTCTAAGTTAAACAAGAAGACTACGTGGTTTTCCTGGAGAACGAATTAGGAACATTCTCAAATTATATTTAGGTATTGAATAATCCGAAACGGCAGTATTATTTAAAAACAACATGCAGAACGTTACACAACAAAACAAATCCAACTAAAAGGGGTTGTACAAATATCCATATAAACATGAGTTCTATTTACACGGGTTACGATTGCTATGGTGTATTTTGAATCACGCAAGTGTTTCTGGGTTGCTGCTGAAGGAGGCCATTGTGCAGAATTGATGAAAATCTTTGGATTTCAAAAAATTATGTATCAATTAAAAAAAATGAATTTTTTAGAGAAACTATGGATCAATATTTTTCTAAGCAGGATAGGATACTAACTGAAGGTTATCTTACATGTTAAAATTCTCCACGCTTGCCTATTTTGACAAAATGGCGCCCAAATAGCTCACAAATCGTGCGATACCATATACCATTAATCCTCCAATAAAGGAAGCTGTTATTAAGTTAAGGAATGCCAAATTCTTTACAAAATGGGTCTAGTTTGCTTGTTACGCAACGTAGTCGTTTTGCTATAAAAATTCCATGCGTGTAATGGCCGATTCAATAGTTGACCTTAACTGATCCACGGTGTAATTAAGATTCGGCGTTATAAACCTCGGAAGATGAGTCTATCGTTTAAGTTAATAATCAGCCCACCCACACGCCCCCGCTGCGGGGGCGCTGGTTTAAAGGTGTTCAAAATACTAAATGGCAGCTCGATTCGCAGAAAGTGCAAGCGATTTCGTTATACTACAAGAGCTCTTCTTTGTCTGTATGCTAAAAAACCATTGTGGCCGTTTTGAAACAAATACGATTAGTTTTGCAATTTAAAAGTCGTTTTTATAATAAGGCGGCAACGAATTCTAAATCGAAATCCACCTATTGTAACCTCATAAATTCATATTTGGCCGATGAGTTGTCAATTTTTGAACATCCAGTCAACATTTAGTTAGCCAACTAGTAAAAAATTACACAGCGTGTCCACGGTTTTTTTTAAATTGCAACTTCATATTTGAGGATTAACGCCGCCCCACTTGGCTTGAAACTAACTTCAAGTATATTTTCGATTTTTCCAAATCGAGGCCTTGGCGGTAGATATTTGAATTCGGGTAAAGTACCTCTTTTGTTCTAAACACCGCAAAATATCATTGAAACCTTTCAAGTACCCGCGTTAACTTTACGTACATAACTGCTCGCGTGGTGCGTCAGAGACCCCAAGGTCTAATACCGATGTTACATGCCATCATACTGTTATAACTAAAGCCGATAATTATATGCACTCGAAAGTACGAAAATATGCGCATATATATGCATACATTCTGTTCAGTATATGCACCCAAAGTTATAATATATGCACATAATATGCTCTATTTTTTTTTTGAAAATAAGTAGTATTCTAAATAATGTAAAAATTTCAATTATTTTATATGAGTATATTTATTTCTCTAATTTTTATTCAAATGCCATTCATTTTAATGTTTGACTATATGAACATGGACTGCCAACACCAACTTCACGTTGTAAGCAACATAAAAATAAGATTTCCCCTAATACCACCAGACTGTTATTCACCCAACACTCTTGAAATGGATTTTGTGTTGGTCGATTCCTTATACACTGCTTCTATGGAAAAAATGGGGGTTGCTGGCAGTCTATGTTTATATAGTCAAAGATTTTAACAGGGACTTCCCCTTTCCTCTGCTCACTTCGATATGCACACTGCACTCCAACGGCAGAAAGTGAAAGTATATATCTCAGTTGTAAATAAAATTTTTATTAATAAATTTAATAAAATAGTAAATTTTACAAAAAAAATTCAAAAAGATCTTCATACATTACAAATTATTGCTAAATATAACCAAATATGCAAAATTTATAAAATATGCTCAAAAACGTATAAATATGCAAAATGAAACTTGGCTTAAACGATTTGTTTTCACATAATTAGTGTACATATGCAAAAAGTTTTGCCGGCATATCAATTATACAAAATATGCATTTGCCATATAATATGAGCTTTAGTTATAACATTTTGAAATAACACCTAGGCATTATGAGAAACGTTCATACTTTTATTTATAGTATAAAAAGCATTTTTATATTATTTTGAAAGTATTTTATTTTCTATCAAACATGAAAGGATAACGTTTAAAACCCAAGAAACTTAATTAAGCACTCTAACATTTAGTGCATACGTGCATACATGCACTTTCGACGGGCAAGGCTAGCCGCCTACCCGGCCTAAGAGCAAAGAGGGCTCATAGAACCACTTTGTGGTTAGAACAGGTCACTGGCTTATAATAAGAGTAAGAAGAAGACGTTATTTTGTACGGTCTGATACATCTGAAAGCCGCCGATTCGGCGTCAGGCCAACTCGGCGCCAGGTTAACTCGGCGCCAGGTCAACTCGGCCCCAGGTTAACTCGGCGCCGGCGCCGGGATGAATGCGGACTGGTTTGTAGTAAAACTATTTAAACATTGTAAAAAATAATCCATTTAAAGGGTAGTGTAATTGGATAAAAGTTGAAATCGATACAAAATAAAAAAGGGAGATACGGGAGTATGAAGGTTTAGTTTTAGTTTTTTCTTCTTCTTAGTGATTTAATTTGCAAACATTCACAACGTAATCTAATTTGTCTTGGATTTTTTTGAAACTCCAAACGTCTTAACCGTTACAACAGTTTTACCAACTTTACACAAGTTTACCCCAACATCAAAGAAAAGCTAATGCTTCAGCAATGCCATTTCCTTTTTCGAACGATCTTTGCATCCGAGCAGATCGATAACTACATTGTGTTTTCGTGTTCAAGAAGTTGGTGCTGTTATTTTTCTCTATTTCGAAACTTGATCCTTCCCGATAAATATCATACTTTAAACATAAAAATATCAAAATTCCGATAAAACTCATCAAGAAAAAAGCCATTGTCGTTAGACTCGCTACTATTATCACTTTCGTTGATTTCAATTAGTGAATTGCTATCATTACTATCGACATTTTAATGATCTGAATCAATATCACTTTCGGAACCTAAATCAACATCGCAAAACGTTAACGTCATCATCGTACTCCGTATACGTTAGCGGCCGTTGACTTAGTTGACTACAACCCGCCATACTCTTTACGTAAAGTCTACAATGTACTACCATCCAGGCATAAAATATTGTTGGCCAACCTGTACCTGAAACCACACAAAAATGCAACAATGAAGGGAATAATCCCCCGAATTGACCACATCACGGTACCGCATATATAGCCGGAACTACTCGCGTGAGGCTTGCAAGGCACCAGGTCGCGCACTTTCATGTTTAGTAATTTATTTATTGGAAGCAAAGCAGATAGTATGCTAGTTATGTTCACAAATATGTGTTTGAAGATTATACAATAGGATACCGTAGGCAAAGAAATAGAGAAAATATTTCAGTTTCAAGTAAGCATGGGGCTTCAAAGGCCCCACGCGGGTACTTAAAGGCTAATAAAAGTTGTTCAGAAAGTAAAATTATGGTTGGCTACAAAATTTGAGAAATATGGGCTTACTGTTATACACAGTGTTTATTAGAAACAACCAATTCCAAAAATGTATTAGTAATCTAAAAATATTGTAATTGGCAATTAATTAAATGCACACAAATATAAGCAACCATTAAAACAAAGAAAATTGCCTTTGTATATGCGTAGTAAAAATTAATTTAATCAAAACTTAATTTTAATACATTTATCCTACATCTCAAATGTTTAGAATTTTTATTTCAAATGAGATTATTAAATTATGATTTCAAAGCAAGAGGCATGTGACAGGATTTTATCCATAAGTAGGTAGCTATTAGTTTAGGCAATCACATGCTGACTTTCAATATTCGACGGCATTATTTTTCTTCACAGCCCTTCACCATTCTCATTTAAAAATTCAGTTCCATGTGAAATATAAATCCTGGATACTTATCGGTTTAGGACTAGTGAGCGCCATATATGCATCAGCATGTTTTAATACGCGATATGCAGACTCGCGGTTGTTGAAAACGTCCACGAATCATAAAAAATGCAGCCATTTGACACCACTTTTATATTGTATGTTTTGCATACATTGCAGTTATAGAGGATATATGCTTGCATGAGCATATCTGAGGCATATGTCATATTGTTAATGCATGTGTTTATTTCTTTTTAAATTTTAAGTCACACATACTTGACTCTTAATCGAATACCTAGTAGATAGGCTCTCGAACGTGCACAGTTTGGTATAAAGAATCCGGGTAATTTAAACTTTCTCGAGTTTCTAGCATTTGAACTTTTTCTTACACATGACACGCGTATCTTTGGTATCCTGTCACCTTTAAAACGTGTACCTTCATTGAAGGTATTAGGGACGACACAACAGAACACGTGCAAAAAAGAGGTTAAGTGTTTTCGGTGTAATTTGAGTGATTGCAGACTTGATATATTTTTTTAATATTTACATATGTATTTTCGCGGGAGTGTAGAAAAACTATGTTTAGTGGTAAAGACACATAGAACGGTCTTGAACTCTATAGTATAGTTGCATACACCGTTAAAACTTTATGTGCAGCAAGTTCTAGTCAGTTTTCATAAATCTTGAATGACACAAAATGGCTAAAACAGGTCCAAGTAGAAAAGATTACTTAATTTTTAAGAGCATCCGTATTAAGCATGGGCGCCTGCAATGGGGGGCCAGAGGGGGCGGTAGCCCCCACTGAGAATTTCGTAATTCTCTTTTTTCAACATATAAACACAGCAACCGCGGAACAAATTACGATCACGTAAAATAGGTGATCTAATATCTCAAATTGATGAAGGAAGAAAAGTATTATGGAAAATAGGCAGAAAATTCTTGCAATAATAAAAACAGTAGTTTTTTGTGGTATCCTTTCCCCTTAAGGGAAAGTAAGAAAAACTCTGGAAATTTCACAGATCTTTTATATTTTAGAGTAGACGCTGAACATTAGAAAACCACTTAGTTAACGCATCTGGTAATTTTAAATACACGTCTCATATGATCCAAAATGAAATAATTTCGTCAGCAGGAGAAGTAATATAAAAAAAAACATAGTACAAGAGGCAAATTTATCCAAATATTTTAGTGTAATGGCTGATGAGACTGCCGACATTTCTGGATATGAGCAATTATCTATCGGTATACAATAGGTGTACGAAGAAAACGAAAAGTTTACACTGAAAGAAGAGTTCCTTGGATTTGTTAAATTGGATAAACTATACGTTGATAGCATAACTTCTTCTATTTTGGAATATATAGAAAAATCAGGTTTAAATGTGGCAAACTTGTAGGGCAAGGGTTATGATGGATGCTCAACAATGTTTGGTAACATTCATGGAGTTCAAAATATTATAAGAGATAAGTATAAAAAAGCATTTTGTTTTCCTTGTACCTCGCATAGTTTGAATTTATTATAATTTAATATTTGAAATTGAAGTTATTATAAATTAATATTTAAAACATTTGCAATGCAATACATTTATTTTTAAAGTTCTATTTTATTATGTTTGTTGTATATGTTTGTTATACCCTTTTTGATGTTTATTTTATTAACAAACTTTTTATTTACGTAGTACCTTTAATTTTTGTGTAACGTGTGATGTGTTTAATTAAAAAAGTTTCTAGATCTAAGTTTTAGAGGTAATATGTAGAGTAAGCTGTTTATTGTCACTTTTGATATTCTAAGAATAAAATATTTTATATATACTAATTCTTATAGTATATTAAGTATTAGGAACAGTAAGGACATTTTACCGATCGAAGACAATTGTTTTCCTTAACGTTCGTGATGCTTATGACGTATATGTAATACAATAAATATAATAGAAATATTCCATTCACAGGTAAAAATCAGACGAAATAAAAAATATACCAACCCCAAGAGGTATATAAATAAGTATTTGATTTTGCCCCCCTGAGAAAATTTTCTGCGGGCGCCCATGGTACATACATTTTTTCAGAATTTTCAAACATAATATGCGCACATATAGTAATAAAAGTTTTTAGTTCATAATTTTGCGTTCAATCGCTAGTATCGATTGATATATGCACTTTTGACATTTTTCATCAGATTTTGTTTTTCAAAAGCAGAAAAATTATCTCTATTTTCCTAATTATTAAACTTACGAGTGGGCAACATTTATATTCCACTTTTATTCTACTTTATTCTCTAAATTAAAGTGAGAACAGTCTGATGTTACTTTACAATCAAAACTACATATTTTTATTCATTGAAAACAGTCTGTATGAAAATAAACCGCTTGTTAGGAATGCGATTGGTTGTCAGAAGTGTCAGTACATAGTGTACTATTTTTATTAAACCGAAAGAGAAGGGAAGGGGAACAAATAGCAAGAATATTAACAACCTGCTTCGAGTATAAAATTCCTGCAGTCGTACTGTTTATAGATTTTAAGAATGCATATGATACACTGAAAAGGGCCAGCTTGTTGAAAATAATGGAACCATTCGGTAGTTCGAAGGTGGTGAGCTTAATAAACATGGTACTGAAGCAGCGGCGGCTGCTTCTCAGCTCAAGAGCGAGAGCCTCCCAACCGCCAAGAGCCTATCTGCCATTAGAAAAAAGTCACTACTCTACATTTAAAAATATATTTCATCATTTATACTACGGTTATATTGGTATTCGATAGCACTGCATAGGATAATAAACCATGCTGGATCTAACGCTCGCTCGTATCATATGCACTGAGTACCTGTGGGCTCTACGAATATGAACCCATAACTTGTATGGGACGGGAGAAAAAGCAACGGCTGCCGAATCGGCGATATAGCTGCTTCAACGTGATGGGAGGGCTCACGACTATCAAGCCGCACACTCGCATGCTTATCGTAATATTTACAAATATTTCGCACCCGAAAATGTAATGCAATCCGAGAGGTAAGCGGCCGCCGCGCCAATAGCATTACTTCTTGGAAATATCATGTAAGCGTTGGCATTGAAAATGAACTGCAAATGTAGCAAGGGCATTCGTGCGATTTTATTCAAAAATTGCGGAGAACAGCATAACTAATATCTTCAACATTAATTTTAAAAGCCTCCAGTCAGCTGAAAAGGTTAAAATAAAAAAATTCAGACGGCCCACGCCGGTATTAAATCTCAACCATCAAGATGAAGTTGGAACTGGTATAAAAAAAATCTGCGAACGTTTACAAAAAAACAAATGTACTTATTTGTGGATGTTATGCATTAAATGCTCTGTTTTGTTTTCCATTGTTAAACACATTATTATCGTGTTTCGTTTTGTAGCTCTTATGTAGATTTTGTGTTGTGTTTGAATACTTTTTGTTCTGTGCATATGATGATTTCCTTTGGCATTATCGCTATAGTTGTATTAAAACATGTATGAAATGGATATTAGTCATTAGTTATTTTTTGCTTAGTTATTGTTACAAATTAGAAGCCCTGCAAATAAAATTATCACGAGCTGCCATTGCATTAAAGGAAACGACAAGTAACGTACATTAAAACAGAACTTAGGTAAGGAGACCCCCTCTCGGCATTAGTATCTAACTAGTATTAGAAAAAATATCATAGTAGCCAATTGAACAGATAGGGATACATTAGGTAATGTATAAAAGCCATCGAGCAGTGGGCTATGCAGTTGATGTGGCCATAACTAGAAATGAAAAATAATTAAAGGAAACAATGAGAAGCGTGGTAGAAGCGGAACATATAAGATGGAATTATAATTATCAAAACAAAAGCAAAATCGTGGGAATAAGAGGCTCCCAAGTTGATAAAAGTACAAAAGTCGACGTGGAACGCTGGAGAAAATGAAATTTGAAGAAGAAAATAGATCGAAGGTAGACTAATCAAAGTTAATAGATGTGTTTGAGCGTTAAACCACCTAACGATATGAGCACAGCAAAAAATACAAAAATATGGATCTACATGATAATATTACGACCAATAGCTTTATAGCTGCAAAAAGTAAACATTAAACAACAATATACAAGAAATATTAATGGGACGGGAAGATCAAGCAAATAGAAGAATAGCGGGAGGAAAGACAATTTAAAGCGGATACGTAAGAAGGACAAAGAAAGAGATATATGATATCTACAAGGAGTCGATCAACGATTTAGTAATAAAATCAGGCTGCAGTGGTTAGGTCATATATAAAGATGGCAGAGGAGATAACAGTAAAGAACACAGCCTAGAGAGAGCGATTATAAGGAAGAGAGAAAGACCAAGAAGAAGGTAGTGGGGGCTGTCCTGACAGATCGAACATAAAAAGAGTAAGAACTAGACTAGTAAAGCTATCATACAAATATATCTATATGTAATTAATATAAATATATTCTTGCGTGTGGATATACATAAAATTGTCTGTTTTTTTAAGATGTTAGATATAGGCTAATAATAAACATGAGTTTTCGTATTCAATTGTTTCCTCAAAAAGAAAGTAGCTCCTCCATGGAAGTATTTATACAGTTGGGACTTAATATTCTCATTTCGATACTTTCGACGTGCTACCTGTAATAGTGGCGATTGTCTCATGCAATTCGGCATTTTCCTTCAGCAAGGCTTTTCGTTTGAAAACAGCAAAATTATCTCTACGAAAAAATCCAGTTTTACTAGAAAAAATATGCTGTAATAATAATCAATTGTCTACATATTGCTATGTCATAAATAATTAATTTCGCTGATTATTATTAGTACAATTAAAAAGATAAAAAATTAATTGTATATTTTTAGTGCTCATTGTCTTATCCATTTTGATATTCTACTACAGCAAGTTTCATCATTCGAAACTGCAAAACTGTCTCCACAAAGATAATAGTAGTTTCAGTAAGACACATATTTTTAATAATAAATTCACATGCTATACTATCGCAAATAATTTGCTTCCTTACTAAACTTGAAGAGTAATACATAAAAAATTATTTTATACTGTTCGAAATTAAAACGGAATATTATTTTTGTTTTTCCTCGTGTCTATATGACGCCATTAAATTACAAAAACTAAAATTTTGTCTTTTTCTGCCTTTTTATATCACATATGCCTTATTCCCAAACTTAAAATACGAAAAATAAAACTTTGCTTCACTATTAAAAATACCTTTCTATTTTTTATGTATAAAAAAACTGCTGCATAGTGTATAAACAATGCAGTAGTGTGGATCAGTCTATCATACCTATACATATGCTGGACTCAAGTGTCGAATTTGCTCGACTGCCTAAATGAATCTCGCCAGTACTAGAAATGAGCAAATTAATTCGGTAATTGTGCGAATTTAGGTTTTACGCAGTCCCCGGACTGATCATTCCATTTCAACAATTGACCGTATTCTTCATCTGAGTCTAACATATACACATATAAGAGCGAGTGAAGCTGCGTGCGTGCGTCCATCAAGCTGGATAGTCACCGATCTGATTTCATTCGGCCGCGATCGGGCTTACTTCCATGCGTCATCCCTTCCACTTCATAATGCAACAATAAGCCTGTGTGTTACGTAGGTTTCCTGGCTAAGTGGTTAAGGAGTTCGACTATAAATCAGATCCCTTCAGGGCGCGTATCGTAGGTTCGAATCTTATCGACGGCATTTTCTGCGGATTAATGTAATTCAAATTACTAAATTTTTTATTTGGCTGTTATTAATTTTGATACAGGAACGGATCCAAATAATTAATAAAGATTGGCGCAGCATTTGTCTAGGACGGGTGGTGCAGAGGAGAGACTGGCTAAGGGCTCGAAAAGTAGGTGCATCACCCAGTCTAAAAGAAGGGCTGAAAGTGCTAGAAGAAGAAAGGCTATGGGTGGTAAAAGAAGAAAGACTACAGGTCTGTCTTATGCCGGGCGTATTAAGCTAGTTTTGATAATAAACACGAGAAAAATCTTCATCTTTTTATAACGTGATTAGACATCAATATTGATATGTTTTCGCTTGCCCAATTTTCTTCTCTACTGCATATAGACTTCTTAATTATTATTTAAGATGACAGATATTCATTTTTGGAATTTTTTGTCTTCATAAGCAAGTATGAATTTTAACAAATATTTTTGCAGGCGGAAGTCCAAAACTTTTAGTTACGTCAGTGTTAATAATACAAATTCCTGCAGCCTAGTCTTTTCAAAATGTTAGAATTAAATATATACCTCTATGAGTTGTATGTATTGGAGTGATTATTCATTATTACTTTTTTTATGCTTTTTCCTTTAATTACTTGCGTTTTGAGACAAGTATCTATTCTTTTGCATGAGGTTTAGGTATTAAGACCCCGTCGTCACCTCATTCGGATTGGGGAATCGTAGTGGAGACGGCACTAAATGTTAGTGCAACGATGGAAATGTAATCCAAGGTTTTTGGTCTAGAGGCTCTACCACTGCTCCACACTCCCCTGCAATGTGTATTAAGTATATTTACAATATTTTTTTTATTCTGATGTACCCTATTTATATTATAAATGTTAATGATAGTCGGTTTTCTCGATTATTTTAAATTTTAAAGAGCGTAGGTATATGAATGAACGTGTAAAATATTGCTAGCAATGTAGATTTCAAAGAACGTTATGACATATGCCATTTAAATTTGATATGTCTCTTCCATCATATATTTATATACAACTTTTCTAAACTCGTTCGAGAACTCAAGGTAATTATTATATGTATCACTTATACTAATTTACGTGCCTTAATTCTCCTAAATTCAATTTATTTCAGCCTATGTGGACCATGACAAGGTTTGACATTTTTATTCGCATAATTATCTGTACCAACTAATTTGACATGCACTGTATAAGAGCTAATAGGCTTCAAGTATAAGATTACAGACTTATATCAACACTGCTACGGCTACAAGCACATGACAGCCGAACTGCATATATTTTGTGGAGAATTTCATGCTCTTGCTTTGCTAAATTGCTTTTTATATCGCAGAATTAATATTAAACGTGTAGTAAGCCGAAAAGTATGTTCGAGTGCCTTTTACCGAGATAGCGGCCAAAGCTGGCACCGGAGGCGTGGAGAGTTTAGTAAGTCATTTATAGGATGGTCAAGTGAGCGATAGTAATTATACCAAATTCCAACTTTCATGGAAATTTGTTTTGGAAACTAGAAACCTCATTAGCCTAATTGTTTTACATAAAGCTACCTTGAGTTTGTCCATTTCCTCACGTAACGCTCTATACAGTTAATGTATGGATGGGATAATTACTAGACGCGTTTCGAATTAGCCATGAGCCTAAGCATAGAAATACTATTATTGGCATTTAAAAACTGATTAGTACACAATTTACTTAATCAAACCAAGCAATAGACTTTGAAATTGTGTTATTGATTTAGCATTGAGAATTCTATTGTAACTTACAATAATTGCGGCATTGCTATATTGTTTGACTTCAACCTTCTGTGTATTATACTGCATTAACGGAAATTACAGATTGTTCTAAATTTAAAAAAAAATCGCTGTTGCTGGAAAAATTACAGATTTTATTTCGTTGTAGGACAGAACAAGAAAGCTTCTTGATATGTTCTGCTCTTAAATAGCGCCAACCCAGTACAATTTTGCAATTCTTAAATATAGAATCTAAGTGTACATTAATTTATTTATCTTGGCTTTACATTTAAATTTTAAATTATTTCTAAAGCTCCGATAATTTCAAGTAGTCCATCTTAAAATAGTTGAATAAATAAAATCGTTGACGGTAAATGACGACATACATTCTCATGTTCTTATTTTTTTTACCTTGACTTCTATTGCTTCATGTTAGCATAATAGACCACACCATACCTTACAAATGCTCAAGAGAAAACAAAGAAACGAGCATTATAAAACTAAAATATTAGTACGCATTTTTACATCTACGTCTGCTTGATAGATGATAAATATCTGCGGTGTGACATTGCTTTCAAGTATTTATATCGGCGTGCTGTATCAATTACAAAAACAATATCAGTTCAATGCAAAAGATGTCAAATATATTGACAATAAACTGTAGCAGGGAATTCAATAGCAAAATTGTATTTGGGAAATTGCTGTCGTTTTCTGGATCAATAATTAAAACATTTCGAGGTTTCTTGATTTGAGACAAAAAAACGCTTGATTGAGAATTCATCGAAAATCGAGAGAAGAATATATTTATGTATAGAAAACTAACGTAAGACAAGAGGTTATGATCAAGGCAAAATAGAAGATTGACATCAAGACAAGGCAAGAGATACGTCATCAGGACAATTCGTTTTGCCAAGAGGCAGCACCAATCGAAATAGTCTTGGCACAATTACATTACACCTGCGAAAATACTCGTTTCCTAAAATTCAACGTTACCTACAATACGATAAAAAAATGCAAATCAGTTCGTATGTACTTTCTGATACTATTACGGTAAATTAGAAACTAAATTTAATTGCAAATATACAAAGGCAATATAAGGTTTAGTTCTTGTACCACTTCAAATCTGAAGGACATTGCTGTATTGGCAATTAAACGAATAATTAAAGGTACATTTTTGTAAGCAGTGGTAATACATAGGTAGATCACAAACCTGATCTGTTGCGTACTTTCACGAACGATAGTATGACATCTCCCAACAAAGAGCGAGGCCATAAAGTTTGTTTCCTAACTGATCAAACAGGTAGCCCGTTTAGTTTGATAAATCCGAGGTGTTTTGTTCAGAGGATGCGAAGCGAGAAAATACAACAGCTCTCTAAACCTACAAAATTTTAAATTAGAAGACCAAGTAGTTTTTACAAAAATCGGTGGCAAAAAACTAGCAATTTCAAAATATTTTTAAAATTTCTATAAAGTTCAATTTCTTGAATTATTTTAGTCGAAGAAATTTAAAATAAGTTTAGACTTTGTTTTAACTGATTAATTGAAAAGCGTCTACACAATTTCATTCTACGTATAAAACGCCTATTAGATGACGCTAAGAAATTGAAAATATCCACCTAGATTTGTTATGAAAACATTTTAAAAAAACGTAAATTTTTTAAAACTACAGTCGTGATGACTTCTGATTAAGCTTTACAATGATGTGACGCATTAGTACAAAATTGGGCATAATTGTCTAGCCGATTTAAAAAAAAATCTAAAATTTTCGGTAAAAATTGCGATCGGAAAAACAGTTCAATTTTAGTAATATGAATATAACCGATTGGAAGCAAATACAGGGCGCTACACTCTATAGATGAGCCTGGCCTGAGAGTATATACAGGCTGTTCCAAGTTAATTGCGCACTATTGCTAACTTTGCTATTATAGGAGCTAGTTTTAGTTAAATACACAAACTACTAGCATCTCTTATGGTAATTACAGTGGTGAAAACAGAATAACAATTGAACATCTTGTTAGCGAGTGATTTCCCAAAATGTTTATTTTCTAATAGCCTTAATATGTTTTTACACCAATCGATGTAAAATCAGTTTCTGAACAATATTCTATTACAACTATTTTGATACAATTGGAAATGACGGAGTTATTCAAAAATCACTGTTTTAAACCTTTTAAAATCAAGTAGCCATGCGACAGAACAATAATTTATTATAAGATTACACTAATGTAAACAACTAACTATGATTTTGGGAAATTACATTACATTATTGTCATTGTTTGTGCTGTTCCTCGGCTATTTATTTTAAAGGGTTAAAATAAAAATAGTTTTTTTATAGCTTGGTTATTTTTAATTTCAGAAAAAGAATTTAGTGTTTTTGTTGAGAAATTGATTTTCTGAAAAACTCAAGAACGGGATGTTCGATTATTTTTTTTGTTTTCACCTCTGCAATCACCATAAAAAATACTATTAGTTTGCCTATTTAACTGGCATCGTAGCTTTTACATATAATAACAAAGTTATGAATACTGCGCACTTAACTTAGAACTGCCTGTATGTATACATGTCCGAACAATAGGCCTTGCCTTGGCTTCAATCTCCTCTACAACCTCTTTCAAGTTTTCAAGGCCTAATTGTTTAATATCTTCTTTTAACAACTCAAACATTTTTTTCCTTGGTCGGCCTCTTCTTTTCTTCACTCCTTTATCTAACAGAAGTGCTCTATTTGTGTGTTTAAGGTTTGGCAAGCGCATCACGTGGCCCAGCTGTCTCTTTGTCCTTTAATCGCCTGTATTACGTTTGGCTTCCCAGGTACTATATGCATCACCTCTTGGCCTTTTCTTCTCCTCCATGATCCATTTGTATCTATAATCCCCCTAAAGATGCTCCTATATATTGTTCATTTCCATATTTGCAATTTTCTAACATTGGTACTGCTCAGGATCCAGCTTTCACATCCATAAAGCGTAGCTGGATGAATTATTGTTCTGTATACGCGCAGAGATGCGAAGATAGGCATAGGGATAGACCCAGGAGAGAAAGGAATTAGACCATGCGGAGTGAGAACAAGGAACGATAGAGGAAATCTTCTACTGAACTATATTAGGGAAAACAACTTTCATATTATGGACACCTAGTCTAAAAAGACCAGAACTATTGATATCCTAAATAAATCACAGAACATATTTTGGAGGTAGTGTAAAGTGGGGGGGGGGGGGGGACAAGAACTAGGAAAAACATACACTTTTGCAAGAAACCATTGATTTAATTCAGAAACGCCATAGGATGAGAAAATACCACGACAAACCAAATAGAAATTACCCAAATAAAAAGATAATAAGAAATTAAATCAGACTTGAAACAAGAACACACTAGAACCAGCAAATTAAAGAAGCGCTAAAGGAATGGAGAAGTTTAAAACAATACAAAATGGGGCTACAGAACAGATCTCACATCACAAAACTAGTAAATGAGAATAACATCCATATCACTAATATAGAAGAAATAACACGATTAACCGAAGAATTCTACCGATCACTATCTTATATGAAAGAAAAGAAAGTCCACCACCTGGCAAATCAGAAGGCGTACGGGTACTTAACGTAGGTTCCGAAGAAGTCCCAGATATAACAAAAGGGGAAGAGCTATGTCAAGAATGACAAAAGAAAAATAGGCGGGAGAGGATGGTATCATTCTAGAAATGTTTCTATATGGAGGAGACTCTATACTTGAACTCCTAAAAGTATTATACAATAAATACAAGAATATAATACCCCAACAGTGGAGAAACGCCCTGTAGTTTTACAATTCAAGAATGGAGATAAAACTAAGCTCAACAACTAAAGACCAATTAGCTTCTTATCTATCACGTACAACTTTTTATAAAAATAACTCAAAGACAGACCACGAAGCTTGACAGACACCAGCCTACAGAACAGGTTGGTTTCCGGAAGGGATTTAGCACCATTGACCACCTACAGGTCATAAGAACAGCCGCAGCAAATGAATATAACCTACCTTTTTGGATAGCATTCATAGTTATGAAAAGGCGTTTGACCCCATACAAATCTGAAAACGCGTTTAGTAATAGCCGAGTAGATCAACGGTAAACAACCCTAATCCAAAATGTATATAACAAGGCAACCCTACAGGTAGTTCATGCAACCAAGATCGTTATCGGCAGAGGCGTCAGAAAAGGGGAGGGCAATCTCATCGAAGTTGTTTACGCTTGCGTTAGAGGGCATGTTCAAGAAAACACAACAAAGTTCCACAAACATGGGTCTCAAAACTAGTATTAAAAAAACTAAATACATGATGACGGACGCTAAAATAGAAATCGACAACATAATAATAGAACATAGAATCCTATATTTATCTAGGGCAAAGAGTAGAAGCATAAAAAAGCAACTGAAATGCAGACCTATCAAGAAGGGCTTCGTTGGCATTGACAGCATTTGAAAGGCTTTACTCAGATCTCCCAAAAACCCTCAAAGTGAAAATATGTGAACAGTGTGCATTGCCAACATTAAAATACTGCACAGAAACATGGGCAATCAATAAAAAAATTACGAGTATCAGCAAATTACAGATAGCGCAACGAGTGATGTCAATAAGGATGACAGGAATAAATCTTCGCGAGCACATAAGCAACAAAGAAGTTCGAATATCAAAAGTAGATTACCATGGACTTGGGTAGGCCAAACAGCCAGGATGGAAGATAACCATTGGACACGTATAAAGTTATTGAATTGACACCGTGGAGTAATACCGTAAAAGAATTAGGGGTCAACTCTATATTAGTGGACATATGATGATACGGCAGCTTGGCGGCTCTAGATAATTCTTTTCATTTTATCATTCTTGCCGGTGTCCCCATTGCATTACTCCCTTTTAATAAACTCTTGTCTATTTCCTTATCTTTATCGCCTCTGCTTATTATTGGGTTCCACAAGTATTCAAACTAGAAAGCATGGTCGATAAATGCTTGGAGTTTCCAGTTGACAAGCGGTGAGTTCGAACCTCTCCGGTCATCATACGAACTCCTTTCGTGGTCGTAACCGCCCTGAAGTGAAGTAGAGAAGTAGAATAAATTACGAAATCGAAGAAATTAGAAATGAAGACGTCATAAAGGCCAAACTGAAGTGGTTAGGACACATACTAAGGAATCAAAGAAGTCACATGATAAATCTAGCTTCAGAATGGATACCACAAAGAACCAGAAATAGCACGAAGTAACCGAAGATTTAAAAACTGTAGGCACTACAAATTAGAGAACAGTGTGCAGAAATAGGAAGGATGGCAGATCACCGAGGCAACCATATAAGATAAGGGATAATAAAGAGGCCGTAGAGAACTCATTGATCTATCTCAAATAGGGATCGGAACCTACATGAGAAGGGGCTATAATTCGTGATAATTGGGAAGCGGGATGATGAGGCTAACCACCAACCCAAGCTGCGACGAAAATGGCTTATAAAACCGCATTTAGTGCGGAAAAAAGAAGCCGAAGTGTTCCAACTGGTTTACTTTTTCCAAATGATGTTCTTTCTCTTCGCCTGTTCTTAAGATAACTTCTTGCTCTTTTCCTGTTGAATCTTCTCCCATCTCCAGTTGTAGTTAGTCCATATTCTTTCGCTTTCTGTTCCAGTCTTCTAAACACTAGTTTTACCTTAGTTCCTGACATCAGAGCCATATCGCCAGCATAAGCTATTGGTGTTTACACTGGTAGATAATTAATTTTTTTTGTGCATTTTGCTTTTTCTCAGTATTAGATTAAAAGGCGCTGTTGACATCGGATTGCCTTGTCCTATCCCTCTACTAACTACAACCTGTTCGAACGATTTCAAACTACTCTACTTCTGGTTGGCTCGAGTGTCAGTGTTTGGTTTCTTTAAGGCTTCATACATTTTATTCCAGAAAAGCGACTCGTGTGCCTTCCTGAAATTGCTGAATATTATGTGTCATCGCATCATCCATGAGCCATGACACCCCAGCCCTTTATGGGCTTTGACCTCTTCATGTATCTTCTTCCAGAAGTAATGGAAAATGTTGTTTGTAGCTGTTTTGGACTAGCTTCACCGTGTAAATGTGGCCAACTGCTGATCTGCCTTCTTGAAAACCGTTTTGAGAGCATACGAAAGTAAAAAATTCGAATTGAAGAGTGCAGTTAAGCTGTGTATAAGGTCTTCGATTAGTTCGAAGTTACAGGAAATCAAATTAATGGCAGTTGTATGTTGCCATAAGTTCTCTGCAGTATGGCATGCATTAGCAGCTAGCTGCTTTCCCTAATTATTTGTGTACTTAAAATTCTGTAAATTAATTTCGCCATCCTTGCATTCGAATGTTTTTATACGTGTGCTAGATACTGTGTATTGGGTCTGCCACAATCGACAATTCTAAGCAAATTTTCTACGTTAATTAATTAAACCTGTTCCGCCGAGTTGAGGTTCTTGATTTTAGCAATAATTACCTTTACCAAAGAATTAAGGCTAGTTTCAATAACAGCGACAGTAATAACGTGACCCCGCCTTTTACTGCCAAAAACTCGTAGCTACTAGTATGTGAAAGGTAGTTCGGCGTGTTGCTATATATGCAATACAACCACGTAAACACGACATTTAACGTGAAGTTTGTCGCAGCTAAGCTTTTCAATGTCACATTTGTTATATATTAGAGCTGTGTAGCAACAGTGCCTCTCCCATATCACTATTAATTTTCATAAAAAGAGGGGAGCGACGCTACTGCTGCTGATTTTATATTAAATTGGTATAAAACTGTACCATATGGATTGCGCGAGGTGATTTAATTAGATGCTTGGTACTGCGCACACAAATATATTCTATCAGCTATAACCTTTAGTAACGGTCCGATAGTGGTTTAGAATGCAAGATTTTTTGTTTAGCGTAAAAAAGAGCAAATGATGTAATCAAAATCACGGAGGGGGGATTTTATTAAAATCCCGCTCTTTGTTGAGGAGCATTTTAAGCAATAACAACTGCAGGTGTATCATACGGCACTGACATTTTCGAGTAAATTAGTCTGTTGCAATGATATTTAAGATTTTAAATCACTACCGCTCATGAAACTTCGTTATATAAGCGCAGCCTGTCAACTTAGCACTGAAAAACATTTTTTGTTACAAAACTGCCTTCCTGTAGAACTCAATGCAATACAGGTTAGTTGAATTTCATTACACTCCTACAGTTAAATATTCCAACAGCTAATTTCCATAAATTATCAGATTTTAATATTAGTTACACAAACTTCCTTACTAAATAGATGTGTGGTGACAAAATATTCACTTTCGGTTTCATGGCAATTACTTAAAAACCTACCCTCGTATGTGAGAACTCCGATTCTGAAACGTAGAGGACCAGGAATTTTAATCATCTAACAGAAAATTCAAAGTCGTATCGAATGCTATTAATGTTTGAAATTCTTTTGATATTAATGTAAATACGTTTTTAGGTTAAGTACAAGGAAAGCAACCGATGGCGAAATTTCAAAACTTCTGCTTCAACGCAAAGGTGAGTGGTGATGAGCCTCGAAAGTATTTTACAGCTGAACATTGAAGTAGTGCGAAAAGATCTAAAAGCATTAAAAAGCTAGTACCGAATCTAAAGCAAATTAAATTCGGGCGGCCTTTATCTCGAAGATTGTTGTACAATGAAAAATTTAAATTGACCTTTTAACTCATTTCAACTACAATTTCATTGTTATTCAATAGTGAGGACGACCTAGATAAAACGACGGGTCCTGTATAGAACTGCATGCATGCTACCTACAATTTTCCGAATTAAAACCGCATATTCTGCATGTGCAAAATGATACCCTTGCTGTTTAGATTTGCACATCTATTCCATATATACTCGTATTGTAACTTGTAACAGTTATGTAACTTCTGAAACGTACATTTACCTTGCGTTTAATATAATTACGTCCAGAAATTAAGGATACTGGAAAAGATCAGATCGGAGATTTATGAAAGTACTTGAAAGTAACAATTTTAGTACTGTAATAGTCACTAACTTCTAGAATGCCCCCCCCCCCCCCCCTATATGTCGAATGCTACTTATTATTCATTCCAGAACTCCGTTGTAGGTATAGTAACGTAGTTCACTTCTTCTTTGTGTAATAACGAATCTAGTTTATTTCAATACAAATAAGTCTATTAATTATAAATTCACAAGCCCCTAGAAGAGAATAAACAACGTAATAATAATAATAATAATAATAAGACAATACTGAGACAATTATAATTCAGATGCACGTTGGCAACCTGAACAAAAATACAATATATTTCCTTTAAAAACCGCGTTAGTATCAAAGATCAACAGTTTTGATCGTTAGTTACATACTTAACTTGAAGAGATTCCCCAAATACAAGGCCATATTTTTGACATATTTGGTCTCTGATTTTGTACTTATCCAAATACATCATAAAAATATGGATTTCCATTGAAAAAAAACATGAATGACGTCATGATTCTAAAACAGTAATCCACCTAAGTGGCAGCTACAGCAAAAAGATGTGATATATTATAGGGATTAATCGAAATTATTCTACCCTCTTTACCAACAAACAACTGCCTTAATGCGTATCGACAATTTCAGGAAGAATTCTTATACATTTTGCCAGTAAATCAAACTTACAAAATATGGCGTTGCGATCACAATATATTTTTCAAAGTTGCTATATTGATTTAAAGTTTTTCTATAATCAATCAATATCTCGTTTTATTTTTCCTCTTTACCAAATTTACGCACAGCCATGTTAGGTGCATAAATGAAGTCCGAGTACAGCAAGACTACAATTATTAAATTATTTTGGGTTTTGAATTAGAGTAGCCTCTTAAAAAGTATTTATTGTTATGAGCATGAGAAGCACCTAAAGTACATACTCTATAGTATGCTAAGGGATATTTTTCGCGTTATCTTGCACCCACCCCCAAGCTTTCACTGTATTTATAAACTTATTATTGGGCACATTTCCCTCAAATATCAAACAAATCCAACGCGGGAAGTTTTCGAAGTGATACAGCAAACAGTTTAGCAGTTCCATAGTTTGTATATTTGTTACTAAGGGCACACAAGCTTCCATCTAGATAGTAAAATTATGACAAGGAGAGCGGAAAATCAGTTGTCTACCTTTAATCCAGCAAACGTTCTTTCTAATGTGCAAATTTACATTCGAACAGGTAATTTAAGTAACCTTTGGGTGGGCATTCACAGTTGATTTAGTCATTCGTGTTTAGTTTGACCGTCAAAACCGTTTTTCGGCAATTTACAACCAATCTGTCTTTCGTTCACCAGTGAATTACGAAAATTAAACGGCTGGGAGTCGTGGAATAAATAGAAAAAAAACATATATCTTTAATATGTTTACTATTAAGTAACACGCATTTAAAACAGTTTATTGTTATTATTATTAATATATGAATGTTTTCAAAAAAGGAATAACAAAATTAATTCTACCTAATTGGAGAGAGCACAATTCAATATTACACAGGCAAAGTAGTTTTGAGGGACTTACATGTGGGTGGCACGTAAAGTTGACTCGAGACTCCAGGAACACAAAACGACTTCACCAACGTGTCTGATTTTGATCTGTCCCAAAAATGGTCCAACGACGTAAACACTTAGGGGTGGCAGGAGGGGGTAAAGCAGGCCCCTCGAGAGAACATTCCACCAATAGTGGGTAAAAATTACCGCAAAGTGGCATTATGAACTAAACTAACTCTATGTACAGTCATTTGTTTGCATTAAGATTAATAACAGGAAATATTAATGAACTAATATGAATAAATCGTAAATATTAAACAATGAACTAAATTTGAGGTTAAAAAATTATAGAATTAAAGGTGAAACTAATTATACCTATACAATTATCCGTGCATATTTAATTGTCTTCGCTGCTAAATCGCAATTGTCTCGATGAGTTTACATTTCTTACATACTAAAGTAAATGTAGACACACAATAAAAGACAATTTTTAAGAGATACCTAGGTACGCCTCACATGAGTAGTTCTTTAACTTAATAACAGACATAAATTGCTGTTACTAACTTCTAAACCAGAGTTTTTTAAGAACTATGTACTTCGTTATATACAAAATTATACACACTACACTCGTGTTGTTGACAACCATATCATAGTGTGGATATTATCCATTTCGTCTCCTGGTTTGATTAAAACGTACTTTTAGTGCCCTACATTACCAATATTGCCCCTGATACTAATTGTAACCATTTTCCAAATTCAGAAATAACCAAATTTATTTACATAACAGTATCAACACAAGGTTAAAAAATATGTCTGTGTCATCCTGGAACACTTCAACAGATTTTTATGGCTGACCTGAGATGTGTTTCATGTAACTGGTAGGTTCTCGAGTTTCTTATCGGCGCTGAATACTCTTAAACGTGTGTTTATATTCAAACCAGTTGCAGCAGGTATATACAGAACTGTTGACATAGTTAAACACCATTGCCAGAGAAGGGACGCATAAATAAGGCTACTGCATTTGGGGTGTAACGTCGTTTGTTTATATAATTATAAGCCCATAAGCTTCTTCATGTGTTCGTTCGTTTTTTTTGTTATGTATAATTGCCATGTTAAGCAGTTTACCCAAATAGCTAAGCATTTGGCTTCCTGGTCGGAAGGGTGGCAGGGATGACTGATGTGGGTTCATTGTTTATTACATTTCCCAGCTGTTTGTGCAGGAAAAAATATTTTTGTATTCGCGCTGTTTAGTTTTTGAGTTTGTTGTTTTAAAAATTGCGTAAAGATACACACTATTTTTATGTTTATCAATTGTATCTAATTATTGCATGCTTTCTCTGTATTATAAACGTTGCCAAGGGTACAAACAGCACTTGCGTATTAGCCATAACGTCGAGTGGACGCATTAATAAATAGGTCCACATCAACTGTTTTTTTATTTTATGCACCAATTTTAACTACACAAGGGAAAAAATTAGTCAAAATTGTACAAAAAAGCTCCCTACTATTTTTTACAAATTTTCATATTTTGCAATAAATGTTTTGATTCTGGATTTTTGTACCGGGTGGCCAATTAAGAAGGGCACTCGGCCCTATCTCGAAAAGTAATTGTCGTAAAGACTTGGGGTAAAAAAATTGACAACTAAAGCTGCCAAGAGAAAATGCTGGAAATTATTTTAAAGTTTCTAGAATGGTCGCCAGGGGGCGTAATCGCATTGTTGAATTTTAAATCCCGTTTTTTGAGAAATATTCTTATATTACAGATAGCTAATATCGACACCGTTTTAAATCTGAGATAAATTTTATGTTAAATGCTTTTTGCTCTATCTCTTAAGGGAAAGTGGTGGGGGATGTCCGAAATTTTTCGGAAATAAATGTCAATAACTTCAAAATGACTGAACGGATTTTGTCAAACTTAGAGTCGTTGAAAAGGGCTTTTCTTAGGCTATCAACGCTGCCTTGAGCGGATTGATTTAGATTGCTTGTCTCACCGGTAGAGGGCGTTTTGCGACAACACTACAAATAAAATCGATTTTCTCAAAAAATTTAAATACAACGATATCACTTTTATTGCAACAAAAGATAGCCAAATAAGGGTCTAACACGCTAGTGGAAACCGCATTTCGATATTTCATTCCTAAACTAAAATATCAGTAAAAGGAATTAAAACTCGAAATAATATCGCATCTTTGGGAATATTTTCAGTGTACCTGCCAATATTAAATCCTAATTATCGTTCTTTTAGCAACATATATATAAATTTACTGTTAAAATACTAACATTATATTTAAAATGTCAATAATAATTAATACTCATTTAATATGATTGAATATTGCCCTTCAGTCCACACGAAATTCGAAGTTTTTAAAATCCAAGTGTGCTTTGGAAAACAAAATAGCAAAAATTATAATGGTGGTGTTTAAGTGTCAATCATATTAAGATTGCAGCTATTTATAGTATATTTTGGTGGCCTTATTTGTAAAAAATGAGTTTTCCACCTGTAGAAGTGTTTGATATGTTTCGTGTTTATTTTCAAAACAATAAAAACGCAACTGTTTCTGTTAGAATCTATGCGATGGAGTATTCTGATAGACGCGTGTGGACAGAAGGGCAATATTGAATCATATTGAACGAGTATTAATTATTCTTGACATTTTAAATATAATGTTGGTACTTTAACAGTAAATTTATATATATTTTGCTAAAAGAACGATAATTAGGATTTAATAATGGCAGGTATACTGAAAGTATTCCCAAAGATGCGATATGATTTCGAATTTTAATTTCTTTTACTTATATTTTAGGTTAGGAATGAAATATCGAAATGCGGTTTTCACTAGCGTGGTAGACCCTTATTTGGCTATCTTTTGTTGCAATAAAAGTGATATCGTTGCATTTAATTTTTTTGAGAAAATCCATTTCATTTGTAGTGTTGTCGCAAAACGCCCTCTACCGGTGAGACAAGCAATCTAAATCCATCCGCTCAAGGCAGCGTTGATAGCCTAAGAAAAGCCCTTTTGAACGACTCCAAGTTTGACGAAATCTGTTCAGCCATTTTGAAGTTATTGACATTTATTTCCGAAAATATTCGGACACCCCCCAGCACTTTCCCTTAAGAGATAGAGCAAAAAGCATTTAACGAAAAAGAATCGAATTTATGTCAGCTTTAAAACGGTGTCCATTTTAGCTATCTGTAATATAAAAATATTTTTCAAAAAACGGGATTTAAAATTCAAGAATGCGATTACGCCCCCTGGCGGCCATTCTAAAAACTTAAAAACAATTTCCTGCCTTTTCTCTCGGCCGCTTTAATCATAAATTTTTTTACCCCAAGTCTTTACGACAATTACTTTTTGAGATAGGGCCGAGTGCCCTTCTTAATTGGCCACCCGGTACGTGTAGCTTAAACTAAGTTTAAGCGCATTTCCGCCACAAGGTGGGTCCGTTGTACTACCTCCAAGTTAATTTGTATGTAGTCTTGTTACTCTCCAGAGTCGAGCTATAATATACAACTTTTCAATTTAACGTCAGCCAGCATATCTTCTCAGTTTTGTGTAAAAATATAGTGAGGTTACATAAGCAAATTACCCTGTTAAAATAGGCGAAGGTAATGAGAAACAGTCCCCGATTTGCATTTTTGCACAAATGAAAAATATAAGTAATAATAATAGGTTTAATGGTTATTTTGGACACTGTAAAATGGTAATTGGTTACATTCCACTTTAATATATTAAATGTTCAAAACTGTTTCCATTTTAGCTTACGCAAGCTTGTAAACGCTTGACATTGTTAAAACATTTTAGTAGCAATCGTGGTAGGTATGGTTCTCACGGTTTCTAATTCGTTTCTTTCATGTTCTCTGGAGCTGAATACATTATAGAAGCCTAAGCATCTTTTGTTATTTTTTTAGTAAAACAAATGTTAAATAACAATAACAGTAGGACGCCGCTATTCAAACTCGTACTATATATATACTTTTACTAAGTACATATTCTTATTGTAATGCATTTTTAAGTTCTGCTGAAAATAAATTAAACTTTTTTTATATCATACACAATTAATCACCACAATCTCCTTTGCATATCTTACTTTATAATACTCGGCAATTATAATGGTTGTAAAGTGTGCTAGTAGTCGAGTTTGGTTTGAGTTTAATTTTAACATGATTTTTTTTAAATTGAGATTAGTGCTGAAGTTAGGAGTTACATTTTTTGAAATTCGTTATATTTTGTTTGGTTCCACAACGAATGAGTTCAATCTTAAACGGTAACTGCTATTTGGTTTGCTGACTCATGTTTCCTACTTCGTGATACCGCAACACTTTCTCAGAGAGGTTTAATTTTATTTTCAATACTACAGAAACTACCCACCCGTTTGCTAAAAAACGAGTTTAACTTTATAGCTGTCCTTCCAAATTTGGTCAAACAATCGCACAGCGCGCATTTCGCCAGTTTCAATATCGTATAATCTTTGTTACGATGGTATAGAAGGAAAACAGCTTGACCGACGAAATTTCTTTTGTTCATCATAGATACTTTGCAAAACTTTGCACAAACCCTTAAAAAATTTGGACTTCAGTCCAGCAGCGCTAAAAAGCTTGAATAACATCTTCAGTGCCTTTTCATTATTTAGGGAATAGAAAATAGTAGGAAGGTGCAAGAGCTGTGAGTAAGGAGGATGTTTCAGTAAATCAAAGTTGAATTCGTACATTTTGAGGTCTCGTCCAGGAAACACGAAACCTTTCGACAATTTTCCTGTCTCCTCCCTATAACTTTTGTCTTTTGTCTCAGGCAATATCGCTACTATTCATTTTAGGTTAATTCGACTAGGCAGTATCAACGGATAAGTAAAATTTGATATTTTCAAGGGTAGACACAGAAATGAATTTTCCAGGTCTGTTCTCACCCTTTACACCAATCTGTTAATTTTGAATACAGCTGTTTTTGATAGAAAAGGGCGGATAGGTATTCCCTGAAACCTCCTTCACATTTTCATGAATCCCCCTACATTTCAATCGGTTTCCACGGTAAGCAAACCTATTTGCTGCAGGTCTTCCATCCAAGACCGACATTTTTTACTAACGTCAGTTAAAACTGTTATTCGTGGCACAGTTTCAAGATACATAATGACATAATGGGTACTAACATTTTACATGAAGTTCTGTTTTGACAGTTTTAACGATAGACACGCACACATTGTACTGCTTTTAACTGTTACTGATCACTGAGATAGTTATCATGTGGAACTTTGCGTTTTGGTCGTCTGTGGAGTTGATTTGCAACTCCCTGCGCAATTTGACAGATAACATTTTGATGGTGTAAAACAGAAGAAATGCCAAGCTCCAGGTGTGATAAATAAAGGCCGGAAGCTCAGGTACTAATTTTTTTTTAAATATGCAAGCATACAAAAAATAGGCATTTATTTTAAACATTTTTACTCTCAGTATTTTTTAATGTGTAAGAGAACTGTTACCACAATCACGGCTAAGTTCAAAACCAAACTGAAACTGCAATATTAGGGGTAAAAACATTGTAAACTGTTGGTTTTTCCAACTGTTGTGAATGATAATCCCAGTGAATGAGTTAATCCCCGCAATGAATGATTTATTAGGTACTTCCCTGCAGGTAGGTACTGTGACTTTCAAGGGTGGGTTCAGCCCTTGTTAAGCTTTTACTGCAATACAGGACAAACTTTTATGTTGGTATTTACTCCGAAACACCATTTATAGGAAAAAAGCCATCGCAATAAGTACTTTTAGGCGGTCTTTCGGCACGTTCCAGAAACGTAGCTTTAAAAATATAACAAAAAAAAATGAAATTTTAGGCATTTTGCCGAAACTTCCATAAATCGTTCTAAATCTGCAGCAATCCTCAGCAGTTTGTCTTCCAGGATCTTCTTGATATTACGTACAAGTATAGGTTATCAAGGATCGTATTAAAGCTTTATACTCGGTATTGATTATTGAATACAGTTATCATACTCCTATGTAACCCAGGTTTAATTTGTCGATTATGTAGGGTTTCATTGTTAATAGATTCGGCAAAACCAACCATTTATCACTACACCCTCGTAAATCGAAATCTAGTTAAATCAATTTGTGCTCCTATTGCCTTAACAGCCGTGATATTGCGCCGTGATTGTTTATTGTTCGCTATGTTCCAGAAGGGCGTAGCTTATTACGATATAACAAGAACAAATAAAACGCCACTAAATAACAATTACTTTGCCAAGTGACACTTCACATTTGTATTGCATTTTAACGAGCTGCAGCTATATGCCATTCTATTTCTATTTTCTAATCGTTGCCTAACCATCACAGGCTATATCCTTTCCACCCTTCAAAATTTCGTTGTTTGCAGGTGCAAAGTTCTTTATATTGGTATTGTGAAATTTTGAACGCAACACCGGCACTCTATGTTGTTGCATAATTTAAGCAAAGTTTAGGTGTTTATGGGCGTTTAGAATTGTAATTTGGTGTTTATTTTCGATAATGTTCGTTGCAGAGCATAGTATCTACTGTTAATTGAAGAACGGCTGAATATTCGAGTCTAAATTCAATTCCCTCTACTCACTTTGAGCGATTTTAAATTTAAACTGTAATTTTTACTTCTGATTATAGGCGGCGTGTGGTGTCTTTTTCAAGTCTAGTCTGCGATTTCGCAGAGCTGTGAACATATACGTGCCCACATAGAGACATGTATGTATTTAAATATATTCGTTAAAATTCTGAAAGCAGCGAAAATTATTTACGGAAACGTCGATCAAGAAAATTTCTTTGACACTGTTTAGAAACTTTGTCTGCATCTCGGTAATCGAGACTATAAAATAAATAATTCATATACAAATATGCGGGTTGTAAACAAAATGCCTAACGCATTATAAGTACCTATGTCAGATATTTCCGGAGATAGAAGTTTAAGTAAAAGTCAATATATGCCCTTTATAGAAACATTATAAATAAACTAACCATTACTAGTTCTTACACATAAGTTGGTTTAAGCGTGTTGAAATAAAATAATTAATAAATACTTTTGCAGAGGCATTCTCGATGTTTACAAATATGTACAAATATAAGTTAACATGTGTTAATAAATGCAACAAACATTAGAACAAAATATATAGAACCTAGTTAAATTATATAATGTTGCAAATGCAAATATATAAAAATAATCTGTTATACATTCACTTCTTAAGTTCCCTGGTACATGCTCCCACTATTGTAAATACTGTTACAATTAATATAAAATTGCATATGATGAGAAAAATAGTTATTACACAAGAATAAAAGGTTGTGAATTATATTAACATTTTTAAGACAATTCCTCTAATAGACTTCCTTATTTTTGCACTCTTTAAACATTAATTTATTTATTTACCAACATTTCTAAATCAAATTTTTTGAAGGTGTTCAGAGACGACTACTAAACCAGTTTCAGCAGATAATTAAGAAATATTTTAATCTCCCCGTTTATACACTCATTCAAAGTTACAAAAATGAAACACTTTTCAGATTCATCTCAAGTAACGGTAAGTGAATTCGCTACATAGCTATAAACTCCATTCAAAAGATATGCATGTAAGAAATGCCTTTCCAACCCCAAGCATTATTCACCTTCTTATTTATAGTTATCAATTACATTCCCTGGGGATAAACAAATTCTAAACACCTCGATAGAAAATTAGGAAATATTTATCCCCCGGATTTTGCAGCAATTCAAAGTTCAAAAAGTGAAAATTGCGTTCGGATCCACCTCAGCTACTGGCAGGTGGATTAGAAACTAGCATGCAAGGCTGGATTAAAATATTCTAAATGTCTTTTTTTGGCACGATTTCACTTCTTTTTGTATAGGTTGGTCACCTACGAAATAGCCGTTGAATCTTTGCTAAACTTTCCATACTTATAATAAACTACTTACTAAAATTAGTCATCAAAGTACCTTTCATTTGCAGTTGTGGGACATGTTAATTCCATTTGCTTTGATCCGGTACTACTCAGATGTGGTAAAATCCCAGATATAAATTGTAAAAAAAGTTAATCTGGTCATTTAGGAAACCGCGAAAAGATAACAAAATATATTTGTGGATATCTGCCTATTACGAATTCTGGGAACGGCAGGTAACTCTGCAGACCATTTCTTCACGCCTTTGAAAAGACGGCAGGTGAATCCGCCAACAATAATCCGCGAAGCATAACAGCACTGTAATAACGTGGGTGGGAAGAAACATATATCACACCTATACAAAGTGATTCATAACAAGTGTAAAAATCTTTGGCGGTGTGCTGGAGATGCCATTTTTGGTACAAAATGCCACAGGGAAACTTATGTCTATGCTAAGTAGCTGTATGCAGAGCTATTAGCTTGTAGAAAATACTTAGAATTATCTAAAACGCAAGAACAATTTCTAAATGTCGGTTGCAATTCTGTGCGTAACATGAAACCACTGATCTGCTGTGGAAATGAGCAAGGAAGTGGAGGTCACATTTAGTGTTAATCAAAAATTCTGATTTTGAGAAAAATGTAACATCGGAAGTCCAACAGGTGCTGCTGATTTATAGTCCAGAAGGGAGGCGAATGACCTTCTGGAATGTCCGTGTGCGTAGACAAATGTGCCACGGCTAGCGGGTGGCGTAATTATAGGGCGTTTAGAAGGGACTGCAGTGTTTAGAAAAAAATTCTAAAGGGTACAATGACGTCTGTGAGGAGTCAGTAAAAATAAGAACATGGCAAATAAGTAAACACGTCTGTATTCGTTAACTTGGCTGTCAAAATGTATCGCAATTTTTAGTGATTAAATGCAATACGTGGTGTATTATTATTTTTTCTTAATAATATTTTTGAAAGCTCGTTCTAAAAGTACTGCACATATAAAATAAGAAACAAAGGGAATGATTTAATATTAAGTAATAAGTAAAACAATCTCGATACTATAATGCTGTTGATTTCATACAGCATAATCTAGAGACCAATAGGTCGGTGACGGTCAATTGGGCCACGACACTAAGAGGTCCGATCATTCCGTCAGTCTTAGTTGGACCACGACTTGAAAAGTAACGGATTAGCCAATTATTCCACCCCATAGATTATCGAAATGTGATTAAAAAAACATTAACTCTTGGTATAAAATGGTTCTATCGTTTACCTGAAGCCATAAAAACAGTAAATTTCAAACGCTTTTGCAGTAAAATAACAACATTCGTAGCTAACAAAGCATACTATGACTGTAATAAGTTCTTAGCAGATAATATGTCCTTTTCTTGAACTTTTGAAAAATAGCTGAAAAATTGTTGATAAAATCTTACGTGGGGTTGGTAGTTTGATGGACATTTCTTGCTTTTAAAGCCACGCTAACATTATAAACTTCCAACTTTCATAGCGAACAGTTTAATAACAATAAGCAAAACGTATGCAGATATTTTCTTAAATATCTTACCTGTTATCGATAATTACAGGATTAGTGAATCGAAATACTTCGTGGCGTAATTGACAGGTCTTTCTAATCCCTACTTAAGACACTTTACCTGCATATTTGGCTGGACGTGGCCCAACTGGCTTACGTCCTAATTGGTAATTGCAAATGGACATAGGCGACAACAAAAGAAGTAATTTTGCTTTAAACAATAATCCAGTTACGTGAAAGCGACAAAACTGAGTTTTTTGCGGTTTATGGAGTACAGTAAAATATTTGCACCATTGCTTTGGCAATTTTAAAATTATACGGTCTGTAAACAGAGATTACTTTTACTTTTATATCTAGTTGGCAATAAGAATAACAAATGAAATTTATTTAGTAATCGAAAACAAATCGAACAAAATAGTTGACGTTTCTTATAGTTGTAGATTAAATGAAATTCTACCATTTTACAGAGTTCTGGTTGTTTATGCATAGTTTAGTGTTAACACTGATTTACAGCATAATTTTAGAGACTTTTTCAAAAATTACAACACGTAAGAAATACCAAAAGAAACAAGGAAATTGACCTGGGGCACTGGGAACAATTACGAGAATCACGATTTAACAATTTCCTAATTGTATGGGAAAATATCGATTCTTAGCACTTAACAGATTCAAACAAACGCGCTTCAGATGTCTAGGTCTAACAGGGTCTAATATATCCAATATATATACAAAAATTAAACGCAATTAAAACTAGTGTAAAAATGGGGGCGATTGTGGGGTTTGCCATGTCCCCCATCGATATTAACCACCAACGGGAAAGTCCAGGTGATTGTTGCGCTCGAACAGCCTGTGACCTATGAATCAGTGAATCATAGACGCGTAACATTACACTATCGCTCCGAATTTCATTAGCAGTATTGCTAATTCTTTGAAGCAATTGTCCATGAGTAGTTTTAATTTCAACACTGCACGCCAGATGTTTTAAATGATCCCAGAGATAATCTAAACCAGGGGTGGCGAACCTTTATTCATCTACGTGCCATTTTTTCTAAAGAAATGTTTAATGAGGCCATGACGTGCTATCAAACAATCTTGACTTAGTGATTAATGGAGACAATATAAAACTAAATACTATCAATTTAACACTTTTTATTTGCAACCAAAAAAATATATTTTGTACAGCAATAGTAGCGTTGTTTATTTAAATGAAAGAAAAAATTAGTGCGACTTCTGCTGTTGCAAATTAGATGCTAAATAACTTACATTAGCTTCATACTTGGTTACTTTTAACAGAATGCAACTGAACTGGAGTCATCTGACAAACGGCTTCTAATCGAGTCTTTAATGTTATTCATTTATGAAAATAATAACTCGCATGCATAGGTAGATGAAAATATTGTTAGGATAACAAAAGCAAGCTTCTTCAGACAGCTAAATGTGTCTGGAATTAAATTCTACGTTTTCATAATTTTGATATTGGCATTTTTACTCATATTACCTGATACAGATAGTCTTTCTATTTCATTTAATTCCAACTCTTTCCTTGTTTCGATACATTTTTGAATCCATATTAAATTAGACTGGAAATCAATCAGCTGCATTTCAGTTTCTCCAATTTCCAACCAATTAAATTTGGCCAAGTTCAGTTTAACAAGTGAAGTCACATCAGGATACATAATAAACTTCAATCTTTCCGACAATTCTTTGAACTGAGAAAATCTCGATGACAATTCTTTGATTGAAGAATTAATTACCGAATTAAACTCTTCAGTGACTTTTGCTTAGTCTGGTTTTTCGTTTGTCAAGTTTGGGAAAAACTTGCAGTTTAGCCTCGAAAGCACGAATGAGATCTATCATAACACAATAATTGTTTTGTTTTGCGCCTTGAAGCTTCATGTTCAACTCATTGTTAAATATAAATTGTTTTGATTAGGTACCTAAATTCCATAATTAATGCCGTGCCCAAATTATTTTGTCACGTGCCATCAGTGGCACGCGTGCCATGGGTTCGCCACCCCTGATCTAAACGATTTAAATCTGTAGCTTACGAATCATGCGATGGGATGATCGCGACAATATGTAGTTAATTTTGTTTGTTAAAGAACATGTTAATTAAAATCTGGAAATGCTCAAGGTAATTGCCAATTTTACACAGAATGATCCAGGCCGTATTCCCAATACCATCTTATTTGTTTTGTTCATTCAGATTCACATAAATTATTTTCTCTCTATGATTGAATTTAAACACGAGGTAAGAATTGTGTTTTGGTTTACTTTCAACAGCTCAAGTCTCATTATTAATTTACAGACTAAAAACTGATCTATGGCGGCAATGCGTCGTCAGCGTGCACGAGCGGTTAAGGAGCTCAGGCTACGGTGCCACGGTACGGGGTTCAATCCCCACATCTGGCAACTGACGGGCGGCCCACTCAGTCGCATTAAAAATTGGATACCTAAACCACAGTTATAGGTAGTAGGGAAAGTAAGGCAGTCGTCGAAGGCGTGATGTTAACCACATCACCCAGTACGCCGTTAACGATGTGCCAGATTGGCTGGGTTTCGGAAAGAGATATTTCGGCGACCCTGACTCGCCAGACCATGTTCCTACTTAGAATGAAGTGCCCGAATTTTACTTTTTTTACATTACTATGGCGGTAAGGCAAACAATTGGAAGAGAAAATAAGTTGAGATGTCAGTTTTTACTGAAAAAAAAAGCTCCCCATTAGGATATCATTTTTTTGTGAAGCGCTCGTGTGTTTCTCCATAAATAGTAAATATATATGTTAATATATATTTTGTATGAGTACATCGGCATTACTATTATTAATAAAAATACTATAAACAAAACAAAATTTAACACAAACGACATATAAATAAAACAACTATTAAAGTTAATGGGGGGTGAGGCTGTTCGCGTCCGTGGCTACACGAGCAGCAATTAAGAGTGCCAGATTGTCGTAGTAAACTCGATCTCTTCCCAATTCATCGGGAACCACGAGCTTAAATGTTAATAATGGCAAACTGTTTACATCAGCAATATAGTAAATAATTGGGATTAGTTTTTCTGGGCAGCAATTCAAAAGAAACCCCTTTATCAAATCTTATTCCTTTCTCAGGGTAGAGAAGAGTGAGGTTAGTACTTGATAATTGGCAACGAAGAACATAAACAGATATATCTTGTTTGGTACATCAGGTTAAAGGTTAAAAACAATACTTAAATAATCCGATTATATCACAGTTAATTGATTCATCAGTTAGAAATAGAAAAATTTGCATATTCATGTATTATGACAAATGTTTCCTTTGTCTTTAGAAATGAATAAAGCTCTCCGAAATATTGACTTGGATTGCTGCCCTGAAGAACGAATCCCAAATATTTACTATATTGTTTATAGACCAGTCGTTCGTTACTGTCTCCCAGTTTTGATTACATAAGCCCATTATAATAAAATTATAATAAATTTTTCGTTTGTGCTATTTATAACAGCACGTTGTGAATCAAGCTGTTTGCTGTGAAAGTGCAAACAACTGAAACATTTTTTAGAACTTGTACGTTTTATTTTTTACTTTTCGCCGTGAAATTAATTACTTCCAACTGAGTGAATCTGAATACACGATCTGCACTTCACGCTCTAACGGAATTTCCCGCGTTCGCTTTAAGCGCTTCTCGATTTAAACTGTGATAATAAGTCTTACTTTCAGCTACAGATGGCGGTGGTACCATTTTATATCTAGCATCTGCGATTCCTCAAATCTGTGAAAATGAAAATGCGAGTATGAAGAATTCGATTTTTGTTTGAATGTCGGCAACCAGGATATGTATAAAGTAGTAGTAAACAAAATGCCAGTAAGTAAAAAAAAATATTTCCCAAATGAAAAAATCCAAAGTGGCTAGGTCAGTTTTAAATACAAATTGTGTAAAATAAATAAATAAATAAAATAAACAATTTTATAATATCTGAAGCATTATCATGCAATTCATAATGCTACATGGGATATTTGAAAAATTATAATACAGAGAACGCTGCACGAAGGAATCTATTTCAACACCCTCCACTATCTGAATACGAAAAAAAACCAACGAGAATTAGTATATTTTCTTAGTGTAGTAAAATAAAATTAACTTAAACCTTGTAATAAGAAAAAATTGATATAATTTAAGCAAGAAATCATATGTACGCAATAAAACTAAAATGTTAATAATGACTACAATAAACGAATACCGGGCCTAACAAACATTAAAAGGAGATCCCTCAAATAATTTTGTAAAGTCAAGTTCTTATGAACATGGGCACTCGCAGCTTTATCAATACGACGTAGCATACTGCATAATACGGTTTCGAAGGACTTGTTCGTTTTAAATTGGGACTGTATAAACGAGTCTCTTGAGAAAGCCCAACAAGAAAAATCTGAAGGTTGGAGGTCTGATACACGTTTAGGCTATGGATGTGGACTCCTCGACCTATCCAACAGACAGAATATCTAATATTCAGGGTTCACGTATATAATTCAAGTACCCTAAGGATTTGATAAATTATTTCCTCGTAATTTCTAGCGTTGCACCTAATTTGACAATTATAAAATTGGGCCCTAAAACCAAAACAAGTAGGACAAATTCCCAACCTATTGAATATTTCAAATTGTTGTAGGACCGCTGTCTTAACTACTAATTTTTCGTCCAGACAGTCATTCCGATAAACGCACTAATTCGACCTTTAAGGCAACATGTGGAGGAACACCGTCGTGCAAAAACCACAGCTGCTGTCTTATTCTGATGGTCACAGTGTCGAAAAGGCGCCAAAGTCTTTTGATTCGCCTTTCAATCGCAGAGGGCGGAAATGTGGCCCAATTAAATAATCGTGAACAATACCAACCCACACATTTACAGAAAAATTAATGCTGGAACCGTGTCTTATCTTGTTTGGTAGCAGAGCCTGGAGCCATTGGATATGATGCGTATGCAACAGATTTTCGATTTCGCTCAGAACATTCGATACCGTTTTGTGGTTGTCATTTAATTGGATGGAAATTTTTCTGGTACTATTTTTTGGTTGGTCATCAAGTTGAGGAGTTCTGACCTTCTGACAGCAACAAAAATGCATAGTATTCTTTTCAGCATTTATAAATACAATGAATATAAAATGCACTAATACAATATGGCTTTGGTAAATATATATATATAGATGTGAAACACTAAAACTACTTTATTCACTCCCATTGATATACAAGGTGTCCATTTAGTTTAAGCCTCTGTAAGTCCTAATTTTTCTTTTAAATCGCTTTCAGTGTTTGCAACTTATAGACTTTTAAATATTCTTTGTCAATATTAAGCTTTCACTGTTTGGAGTTGGGTTAAAAATAAGGAGAATTTAAGGCCTATAATCAAATACAGGGTGTTGCATTTAAAAACATTACGAAAATAACGATTGAAGGTATTGAAATTTAAACAAGCTTTATGAACATCTTGTATTAAAAGTATTTCGCGTTTGTGAAAGCTTAGTATTTTTGATCATAGACAGAGCCGGATTAAGGAGGGCGGGGGGGCTAAGGGGGCTACAGCCCTGGGCCACCGAATTTCGGGGGCCTCGAAAAGATTCGAAGGTTATAATCTAGTTAAATCCTATTGTACCCGTTGCGTGAATGTTTCGGAAATTTTAAAACCGTTTGCATTTTAAATTTCTTAGCAAGATTATTTTCACCACTTACTAAATTGGTAAATCTGTCACAAGATGAAATAAAAAGTTTTTCAAAAACTATTATCGAAACCTACGAAACTGACATTACCTTAGATTTAACCATCGAGCATGTATTTTTTTGTGATTTATTGAAAACTTTTAACTTTCAATCAACTAATCCCCTTGATTATTATAAATTCATTATAGAGAAAAAATTTTTAGATTCTTTTCCAAACGTTTATATTGTTCTCAAAATATATTTATGCATACCGACAGCAAACTGTGAATTAGCAAGGTCTTTTTCAAAATTGTCAATTATTAAAAATAAATTGAGAAATAGTATTAACCAAAACCGATTAACTGCCCTTACTTTAATGAGCATTGCAAGTGACGTGCTTCGGAAATTAGATTTCGATAATATAATTAAAGAATGTGTGCAATTAAAAGTACGAAAAAAATGTTTTTGATATCCATATTAAATCATTGTACTTTTTTCCTATATTGTATTAGGGGCGGGCCTCTAGAAAAATTAGCCCCGGGCCTCACATATCCTTAAGCCGGCCCTGATCATAGATACCCTCTAAATTAAAAAAACATTTAAGTGGAGGAAATGCGACGTAAGTAAAAGCTTCATAGTGACAAAAAACTATTAAAAACGTCCATAAGTTGGAAACACTGAAAACAATTTAAAAGAAAAATTAGGGTTGAACGTAGGACCAATAGAGGCTTAAATAAATAACCACAAAGAAATACAGAGTGTTCTATTAGAAAAAATAGCTAAATTTTTTGGAACACCCTGTACACGTCAAAATAATTTTCAAATGTGCACCTTTCAACCCCATTAGGATCGTCCTGATCAAACTTTTTATCGGAAAACAGTAAAGACGTAATCGGAGACCGGCGCACTAAATGGACACCCTGTATACAGGAACTCAATAAAAAGACGTACTATAACAAACGTGAAATTATGTAAAAACGTACTGTTACACTACAAATCATAACGAGCGATGTATAAGAATAACAATAACTAATTTTATTGGTAAATTGGTAGCAAACGTTGATATGGCCTTAACCAGATTGAATAAGAAATATGAATTCTAGACTGGTCGAAAGAAGAGAAATCGCATTTTTCAATAGAATACTCCTTTAAATGTTCATCACTTTTAATACTATGCAATTACTTAAAATTCCTTTAGAATTAGAATACTGTCAAATATTTCTGACACTTTCGAATACTTGTACATGCGACCGCAATAAATATTACTCTACGTTATCTAGTTTTTCAAACCTTTTCTATCATTTCGTATTTTAAAAGCGCATATTTTGATAATTTTTAAGTGATTACGTTGCTCCATTTGATTTCTCCATTTGGGAATTATTTAAATATTGGGAATAAACTACGTGTTTATCCATTTACTTTCTTCACACACGCCCGAGCATTTCACTACGTGATCCTCTTTACATCGCCATCGATGTTATTCTTGGCGTATCGTATTTTTATTGCCTAATTCAAGTCGGGAGTTAAAAGTAGTTTTTATTATGTTGGGTATAATGATTGGCTAAGATTGGTTTCTGTAATAAATTTCCCAAATTGTTATACTTTTTACATTTTGTGAAGTGAAATTTCTTGGTCAAGTGAACCATAAAGTAGACCATCTGTTCAATCAGTTTAATACCATCTCAAATCATTTTGAGAGCTAGAAATCTCACAGTATTGCAGTTTTAAAATGATTTTATTACCGAACTGAGATACATTCTGACGTTCACTCATTTACTTATAGAAAGAACAATTTACGTTGAATGAATTTATTTACACGAGCTACGTTACAAACTAAAAAGTCTCACATTAAAAATCTAAATTAAATGTAAATGCAGTATATTAAAATACGATGTAAATTGAAAGTTCGCACGTTTTAACCACTGCCTGTGCCTTGATATACTGCTCTTTACATACAGTGCCCTGAACTCCTGAAACTGCATTAGCCAGCTGCGTGGTTGCTGAAAAACACTCACGCAAATACATCACAAGTTTAATTATGACTAGTGGCCACCTGCAAACTCTCTAAACGACTAGTGCAGTGCACTGAGGTAGGTCGTCGTCGTCAGCCTTGTTGGAAACATACCCACTTCAGGGGCATCATCGGCCTCTTTTTTGACGATACCGGGAGGGTGTTTAGTTAATCATTTTGGGAAAATTGCTGTAATACCTATTCACATTCACGTGAAATAACACTTCGAGTTCGAAATCGAGAATCGACGTAATCGAGAATCGACGTTTCAGAATTTTCGAGATCGAGAATGGGTAAATCTCCTCCCGTCTCGTCTTGCGCAAACACTAGAAATATCAAAATGGCCCAAGAATAAACTGCCGATGTCTTCGAAAATACACGAAAATGTTATTTGAAAAAGTTGTTTAGAATTGAAGGGAGGTGTTAAACACAGCCACTTACTCCGAATTTTTACTGGTTTTTCCTATTTTTTCTTACCGAAAATAAAGTACTTTAAAGTTAATTTACTATCGGATACGATAAGGATGTACTGTCGAACTTGAGTTTCGATCACCCAGCTCTCAGAAAATTATGTTAACGTCAAAATTAGTGCTAAAACCACATTTTTTGTGACCATTGTAAGAAAACAGATATCTTAAAAAATTAATAAATAACAATCTTAGTATCAACGACTATGCAAAACAATTATAATTGTTGCCAATTGCCAGATGTGGGGATTAAACCCCGTACCGTGCATCGCAGCCTGAGCTCCCTAACCGCTCAGCCAAAGCCTGCTAAGTTAAGTAGGCTTTGGCTCTGCCACTTTGGCGATTAAATAACTGTGTATTATTAATGAATACTTTAGCAAACACTGAGATCACAGACATCGGCCGATAATAATTAACTTAATCAGATTTAGTACCACTTTTGTGTAAAGGTGGCACCACTGATTTCTTTCAAATTTCAGGAAAAGGAGCAGAATTACATGCAAAATTATAAAAATGAAGCAGTGGTAACTTGAAACCATTCTGCACACCTTTTTAGAATATACAGAGGTATAAGATCTATATCAGCTGATTTTTAATGCATCTGCTGTCTTACTGTCTTCAACTGCCACACTATTTCCATTTGCACATCACCACTTCTGCGTTCTGCCTTCTTACTTTTGTATTTTACATATGTTCAGAAGTTATTAATATTATTTATGGACTCTAGTGCCATTCATGTGTTTTTATATTCTGCACATGTTATGATTTCAACCTGCGTCTTAAAATTGTATACAGCTCCCACATCGTAACCTTAGAAATTTCACGTAGCCAGCTCTCGGGTGCAATCGCATCATTTCGTGCACTTCGGTTGCTTCCAAGATCATTATTCGCTGGTGCGTGGCTGCTGTACATTCACCCTAAAAAGCTGACGCCCAATAAGTTTACACTTGACCCTTGTGTCTTTAAACTCTACTACTTTTATATAGGCTTGTTTCCTGCAAATAATGTTGGTCCAATTCTTTTATTTGCAAGAACTATTGTAGATTAAACTAGTTATAAAGTATATTAAAAATAAGCGCTTTCGAAGATATGTACTTTTAACTGGGAGTGTACGCTTACCCCCACACTGTATCGTATTGATGCGCGAAGTGAAACTTTTCTAAGGTTACGATGCGGGAGCTGTACTTCTTGCAGTGATGTTCAAATATTTATAGTTTCACGTAACGTCGAACTCGAAAATTAGGACCTTCTTCATAGTTACAAGCACAAACTCTTTAATAGTTACAAGCACAAACTCTTTAATAACTCCAGTAAAGTATAACCAACGACTTCCCGGATTGGAACATGTGATATTTGGGATGAAAGATCTCAACGTTTCATCCACCTTTAGAAAAGTTATGCTTCTAGTATGGTTGGCACGTTGAGTGCTTTTTTATCACTTCTCTTGAAAAAAAGTTTAGCCTCTGGTGTGGCTTATATGTCGAGTTACCGTGCTCTTCTGCTTCTGTTCTGACGAAGCCCCTTATGAAAGTGGGCGAAACTTTTAGTCCTATCTCAACACTAACACCGTCCAATACCAGAAGTTGTTCGTTATATAATGACAATGGCCGTGGAATTTTCCAAAATCATTCAACCAAGTAAGCACAGGTTTGAAAGGAGACACCATATTAAACTTTGTAGAAAATTTGATACACACAGTGTATGCCGCCGAACTCTATTATTAAATGCAGAGTTTATTTTTAGTGTTCTTGTTATAGTTTGATAAAAGTTTGGTAAACAGCATGATATATTTCGATTGGTTGAATTATTGTAAAAGGTATATGTAATAAAAGTGTCTTTTATATATTTTATAACCGATGGTTTCACGCATGCAAATCTAAATTTTTACTGGGTTGGTCATATATTCCTAATAGTCAGTTCTAGAGATTCTAAGAATGGCCAATGTCCTGTAAACTCACCCATCAAAAGTAAGCTTGCAAAGTTCTCATATCCTCTTTATTTGACATAAATATGTCAAATATCTAGATCAAATATTTATGTTAATTGGTTTATTTGCCAAACTCTTAGCAAACTGTATATAGGAACACTTAAGTTTAGTGGTGTATGCGTATCTAGTGATGTAAGTAATTTAAGTAATACTACGTATAGTTAACACAAGAATATGATTGGTAATATTACCACAAGATTACCGGTAATATAATTAATAACACGTCAGTTTTAGCAGTTCGTTCCAATATTACAAGCATCGAGTATCCGCTACTTCCAATGTGGAAGAGGTAGACAAGGGTGAATACAGAGTACCTCAAATACTGGCAGTTTTACGAAAAAAGACGAGCTACCTTTGTCTGCATTCATACCAAAAATATAAAATATTACGTCACTTATTGTTATGAATTTCATTTTTTTTAATTTTCACTTTTGCTACCCTTATGAATGAACTACGTTTTAATGAATTATTTTTTTGTTTTGTGTGGATATGGGTAATGTTACCCTGTTACCGGTAATATTACTAATTATTAAATTACCGGTAATTTTACGTCACTACACGCGTCTTTTAGCAGCAAGAAAAGTTCAAATGGCCTAGAGTTAAATTTCGACTCAATTTGTATCACGTCAAAAGTACATCCATTTGATAATATAGTTCAGTGATCTGTCCACGACATGTGGAGCATTCTGCGGAGGGTCCACATCTCGAAAGCCTCAAGTCTTTTAGTTGATGCTTTAAAAAGTCCACGATTCGACTTCGGACAACAGGATTGACCAGACGTAACATTTTACCATTTGATATCGAACACAAAGAAGTTGCCTTATTTTAATGAACGCTGATCTTGCTTGTTCGATTCTGGTTCTGATTTATGTCTCGGGATTCCATTACTGGTTTAGTAGTGTTCCTAGGTATCTATCTAATCCTGTGTACTCTTTCTACTGTGTTATACCCTATTTGAATTGCAATTGTTCTGGCTGTATTTCGGGAGATAATAATAACTGTAGTCTTTGTAATATTCATCTTTAGCCCCATGTTGGAACTTCTGAGCTAGCATCGCCAATGATTCGCTGTAGATCTTGCTGGTTATCTACGATGAATACGTATCATTTACATCCTTTATCTAATAGACTTGTCTGTCCGGGACGCTGTTTTGTCTGTCCGGGACGCTGTTTCAGCAGCCAAACCGTAAGAGATAGAGAAAAAAGTTATTAAAGTTATATGTTTGGAATGGTCATGTCAGGTCAGGAACCGAATTTCAGTCACGTGACACTTCCGGTTTTCGAGAAATCACGTGATTTCTCGAAAACCGGAAGTGTCAGTACGCTGTTTCAGCAGCCAAACGGAGCTGCGACCCTCTGCGCCTTAAAACCTCGATCGGTTAGGCAACCACTTTGACAGCTTCCAGAATGTTCCGATGCGGCGTACCACTTTGACACCTTCCAGGTCTGGGTACAGTTTTTATTTAATACGCGTTCTATTTGAAAAACGGTCTTTTTTGTTTTTTTAAATGAGACATTTGTCTCACTGGGTTGCTAGTATCTTATATTCTGGTAGCTAGGAAGCTAGGTGAGCGAAACTCAAATTCGGTAGTACTATCTTATCGTATCCGATATCAAATTAACTTAAAATACCTAATTTTTCGTAATCCACAGGGTGGTAAGAAAAGAATGGGAAAATCCAGTGATTTTTTTTATTTTGAGTAAGTGGCTGTATTTGACACCTTAATTCTAAACTTTGCCAAATAACATTTTTATGTATTTTGAAAAATATAGGTACTTTATTTCTGAGCCATTTTCATATTTTTCGAAATTCCGCCGTATAAGAAAGGATATATTTAAATTTTAGCAAGTATTTTCAGTTAACAAAAATACAATTTTCTGATAAATGCGTCCAACTTGTATGCCATTCTGATAAATCTATAACTTAAAACTTCATAGGAAATTAATTGTCTATTTCTTGTTTCAGTTACACCTTTGAAATTTATTAGAATTCTGGCTAAAGAATTTTTAGTGTATAAACGTAATACTTCAGATAGTTTTCAATTTTTTTATTCTATCTATCGATAGGTGTAATATTTTTTATAATGCATTTTCTTTAAACCTATGGAAATGACTCTATGTTTGCAACCAGAGGCCTAGTCAATCTTGGGAATGCTCTTGATTTAATTTAAAAAATGTAGAACTGCACAGATTTCTGAAGTATTCTTCACTTATTTTTAGAAACGACTGCACAGTGTAATGTTAATTTGCTGTGCCTGAAGGTAATTATGATGAAGTCATTGCAAAGCTTGTAAATCATTCTAGAGATTGCGGTATACACCCAGCTATAAAGACATCATTCAACAGTTACCAACTATAAAGAGTTGGAGCTGTTTTAAAATCATAGAAGTTATTGTATGGCGAGGTGGTAGCTTTTCGACCAAAAGTGTATTAAATTAATTCTGAATTTTCAGAATTTACATTTAATAAACAGATACACAAAGCGAGAGCTGTTGAGTTTCATTGTTATTAGTGAAGGTTACACTGCAATTCAGTACTGGATCGCGCAAGTGACGTAACAATAATTATACGTTTATCGCAATATAGAATATGAGAGTACAGGAAATTCCTCTCTTTATTGAAATGTATATGAATATAAAAATTGTCGTGACGTTTAATGTGTGATAATTACATAATGAAATATTTCTGAAAAAATTAAAAATTACAGAAATACAATAGTTTTTTATAATTATACAAATTAAATTATTTAAAAATCTTCCAGTAAACATATATTACTGATTAAATATTCTTTGCAGCAATGAAACTACCTACAGCCTTTTCGAATAGTTCCAGGGCTGGGGACACTTACAATTTCATTTGTGAATTTGAACTCTGATGCTGATGCAAGGAAACATTGCATAAATAGAAGCAAGTGCGAAGCAATTGAAGGAATGCTGCGCAAGTGCTTGACTAGCATTTGCCACCTGTATTTCCGGTTAGACTTCGATGGGCTTTATTTATACCTCATGTGCTGTTTATGTTCAAAGTATTTTAAACTGTGACTAGCTTTATATTCAAAGCAAAGTACCGTGTAATAATATAATTATTCAATGTAAAATCCTTGCGAGGTGAAAATATGTTTGCATAATATTTAGTTGCAAAATGCTCAATAGTACACATGGACTGATTATACCACGTTGGATATGAGACTCAGCTTTAATGTAGAGTGTAAAAAACGAATGCATAATTATTGCGTTTCGACTAGAAAATACCCAATAAAACGGTTTTGATTAATTATGATACACATGCCGATGCGTTTGGTTTCCATCTCTGTTCGTTGCTTGCTATGGTAACTTTGTTTCTCCTATTTTTGAAAACAAATTTATTTTGAGGTTTTACAAAAACTACTCATAATTTAGTAACTATAAAATCAAGCTACACATAAATGATAGTTTCGCAAACACAGCAAAAAAACAGACATACACAATTAAAATAAGCTCCACATGGCAATTATTTAAATATATTCCATTATTTTTCACATTTTAATACTAGACGTTATTGATATACTATTAATTTCAACCATTTCTGCCAAATAAAAATTATCTTGATTGCTAATGAATCAATTAAATCACATTTCAGACACCGTTGTCAAATCTAAAAAGTAAAAATTATTTTACGAGATTTGTGAACATGTTAAGTACCAATGTCACCTTATGCTGCAAAAATAAGTTCAACTTAAAATGAGTAACACCATCGAATGTTGCGATGAAGATTGACCGGAAAGGTCAGTGTCCGTGTCAATGTCAAAAATAATATTAGCAAATCATCGAATTGATTTAAAAGTATATCTGGAACGCTAAACAGTTTATAACAACGCGTGCTGGTCAAAAAAGAACAAGAGTGATCCACAACCTGTTTGATAGAACTGTTACAATGAACGAATGAAGTAGGTACTCGTATATCGTTTGGATCCAAAAATGACGTCACATCAATCAAAGCAATGCAAACCAATCTTTGGCGTTTACAGATTTTGCATCCAAAATTCTGTAAGGAAATCCCAAGGAGATAAAATAATTCTATATTATTAAGAGAGGGAGCCACCTACAAGTACTAAAAAAACGGAAGTGGAAATAAATGAAGGCGGGGAAGGCTTTTCAACGCCTTTGAGCACACATTCATCGCTAAAACGAACAAAAATAACAGTGTACAAAACAATATTCGTAGCAATTTGCATGTGAGAACTGAGCAACGGCAGAAAGACACAAAATGAAATTACAAAGCATAGAAATGATACTACTGCGAAAAGTACCACGAATAGTGATGTAAAAAAACGCGTTTTTTTTAAATCGAATAAAAAACCTAGAAAAAAAACAGAAAAAAACGGTTTTTTTTGTTTTTGTTTGTTTTTTATTCATTTTTGTAATTGGCGGCATGTTTTGGTAGGTACCCACCCCTATTGGAAGTTGTTTTAAGCTGGACCCAGCTCTGAAACTGTCGACCTGATCGACGAATCAAGTTACGTTAGCGATTCATCAGACAGTGACATGGGCGACGTAAACTGCATGAATACTGACTCCAAGTCAGTTGAGGAGTCAGCCATGTCTGTTAGAGAGTAATTTCTGCATTATTATAATTTCTACAGGGCGTTAGGGAAGTCGACGGAAAAATTTCTAGGGGTGAATCCTTGTCCCAAAATATAATGATTTAACTCAACTTACCTATACAGGGTGTAAAAAAAGTCTGGAATATAGCAAATATTTCAAAAACTACCGGAGATGAATTTTTCAACATTTCCAGACTTATATAGGTAAAAACTGCGCATCTAGGAAGGACAAAACCGTTTCTGTAACTATACAGGGTTAGTCAGAAAAAATACCAACTTTTGTATTTTAAATTGGACACCCTGTATATTACCGAGGAATCAAATAGTCCTTCAAAAGACAAATTCAACGATATAGGGTTTGACGGACTTATCTGTCAAAATGACAGATGTGGGGTGACTTAAAGAATAAGATTTACAACAATAGACCGGTTAATATTGAAGCTTTAAAGGATCATATTAGAAATGAGATACGTCAAATTCGATGGGATACTTTTGACAACGTCTTACGAGAATTTAAAGACAGTATCCGATCGAATTTGAGGTATCTCATTTCTAATATGATCCTTTAAAGCTTCAATATTAACCGGTCTATTGTTGTAAACCTTATTCTTTAAGTCACCCCACATCTGTCATTTTGACAGATAAGTCCGTCAAACCCTATATCGTTGAATTTGTCTTTTGAAGGACTATTTGATTCCTCGGTAATATACAGGGTGTCCAATTTAAAATACAAAAGTTGGTATTTTTTCTGACTAACCCTGTATAGTTACAGAAACGGTTTTGTCCTTCCTAGATGCGCCGTTTTTACCTATATAAGTCTGGAAATTTTGAAAAATTCATCTCTGCTAGTTTTTGAAATATTTGCTATATTCCAGACTTTTTTTACACACTGTATACAAAGTTGCTTAGTTTAGCCGCTAGAGGGCTTTAAAAATTATTAATAATAATAATGGTGAGGCACTAACACCCCATGAAGGAGCTTGGCCTGCAAGGCGCAAGGTCAGAGCTTCCATATTCTCGCTCTCACACCCGGCTGTCGCGTGTCAAATTCATGACACGTGGTGATGTGGTGAGCATCACGCATTAGACAACCGCATTATTACCCATTATTCCTTCGAACGCAGGTCCCCAATTATTTAAAGCGACTAGCTTTTTTAAATGTTTTAACCCCCTGTATAATCACTACCAATTTTTTGTCTGAACAGTTACTTTAATTTAGAAGCTATTCACTCTCTTAAAAAAAATTTAGTTGGGTAAACGGTTTAGCCACAAAAAAATATTTTCTAAATCTCTACAAAAGCCTAGTGCTAAGTTAAAATTACTGATTCAGCCTTGTAGGGATTTAGAAAATATTTTTTGTGGCTAAACCGTTTACCCAACAAATTTTTTTAAGAGAGGAAATAGCTTATAAATCAAAGTAGCTATCCATAAAAAAACATTAGATGGATAATTAATTGTGACAAAGTTTTTAAACACCCTGTAATTTTTGAAAGTAAGGTTTATGCCACAAAATGCTTACTGTTTACTGGTAAAAACGCATGGCCAAAAAATGAATAAAATTCATCAACGATGTTTCGACTTATTTGAAAAAATTAAAAAAAGCTAATCATCTTTAAAGCCCTCTACCGGCTAAACTAAGCAACTTTGTATATAGGTAAGTTGAGTTAAATCATCATATTTTGGGCCAAGGATTCACCCCTAGAAATTTTTCAGTCGACTTCCCTAACACCCTGTATATCCACTTTGGCTATGTTTCTATTTTTCTTTAGAAATATTTGCTTTTTTTTGGCTATTATAAATTCTATAATTCACTTTACCTACGAAATGTATTATTTTTATTTAAAAATATCTGTTTTTTGTTTTTCCAAACAAATTACTTGTTGTTATTCACTACACTTTAATTTTGAAAAAAAAACGCATTTAAATAAAAAACCAGACCGCTTGGTTTTTTTTACAAAAAAAACAGGTTTTTTTTAAAAAAACGAACGGTTTTTTTTTAGGTTGCATCACTAACCACGAACAACCAGAATGGATACGATGTGAACTGAAATCTTCCGAAAGAACCTAAAAGTAAACTCCTTATGAAATGCAATACAAAGATGATATTGACAGGGGGAAATATTGCCAGACGAATGGATAGAAAAGAACACCCAAGAAAGACCGGAAACAATGAAACAGGAATCAGAGAAGCAGCAGAGGAAACGGGCATTGAGTAAGAACAAGTGAAGGAGTTGACCAGAAATAGGAAAAATTGATAAGAGAGTGCAAACAAGAACAAAGACAACCAAAACTGGTAGTAGCCTCTGCACGTTATTTTATTTTTCCCGAAATGAATAAAATTTCAAAGGATAAATACCTTCAAATGACAAACCATGTTTTTCAAGAGAAAACAATTAAAAAGTGATGATGTACAGGGTTATTCATTATAAATTACCCACCCCTTATCATCGTTATTATTGCCTATAGAAAAAAAAGTTTTAAATAAAAGTTATGTGGTTATAACTGAATTTTGTTAAAATGCTATCAAAAGTACAGTGGCGTGCATAATTAAGGGGATACAAAAAAGTAATATATTTTTTTTAATGGAACACCCTGTATATTATAAAATTTTTGGAACGACCTTTTTTTCCTGATTTCAAAAATATACCATATGTTACCCTTACCTTATACCGTTTTTGAGTTATTAAACGTTGAATATCTTAGTTAAACTAGTTACTGTAAATAGGAATTATTAAAGTAAGCTATGAAAATGCAACTATTTTGTTTGATAAGTGACATTTCTTTAATGAAATAATAAAAATTAGTTATCATTTATTTATATTTAAATTTCCTGAATAAAAATTTGTTGTATTTAATAATGTTAACTAGTTTAACTAAGATATTTGACGTTTAATAACTCAAAAACGGTATAAGGTAAGAGTAACATATGGTATATTTTTGAAATCAGGAAAGAAAGATCATTCCAAAAATGTAATAATATACAGGGTGTTATAATATATTACTTTTTTGTATCCCCTTAATTATGCACGCCACTGAACTTTTGATAGCATTTTAACAAAATTCAGTTATAACCACATAACTTTTATTTAAAACTTTTTTTTCTATAGGCAATAATAACGATGATAAGGGGTGGGTAATTTATAATGAATAACCCTGTACACAGTAGAATACAAAAATCCTTATGTATATTACTAGTACCTTGACCTTAATAACAGGCTATTCAATTTGTTAACAAATGTTTTCAAAAATACATGTTTAAACCGATTACTGAATCTTTTTAGGGTGTTGTAATGGTATCACAGGTTCACAGATAGCAATAGAGTAGCAAGAACTATTTCATGATGAGAGATTAGAATGTATTGAGGATATCCACCACGTTCATGCAAAAAATCTGATAAAAGCAATGGAAAACCACATTAATGCTATTAGTTATGCAGCTAGAGATAAACCCCTATTACTGAAAAATATCATGAGGAGTACAAGTGTACAGATAAGAATTATTTATAAACGTACTTACCCCCAAATATACACAGAACACTTTAAAATCAACGTCAATTGATGAAACTTTTACTGAAACGAAAATTAAGAGATTTTTGGAAGACACGGAAAATTATTCGAATATTTTGACGAGGCTAATCGTCGACTGCTTCCAGGTTACCGGCAACTAATAATCTAACTGAAAGCTACTCGGTAAATTCCTTTTAAATTAGGAGGAATGAAATACTTTAAGAGCAGCCACTTCGATAGAAGTAAATTCCCAAGAGAAATAGCAAAGTTGTTGAGATTCCTAAAGAGTGTAAACTTGAGAGTTTCTATTTGATATGCACTTTATACCCAAATAAACAGTCAAGTAGCCACATATTACCCAATAGCTAACGTGAGAAGTTTTATTCAATATAGATTTTTTATGAAATGCAGTTACCGTCAATACATGAATGCTATTAACCAATTTTCACAAGAAATAAATCGAACGCTCATATACACGCACCACAGTTGCAATTTATTCGAATTGGGTATGACCATCTGGCACCAAGACATTAGCGGTCGTGCTGGCATGTTCATTATTCTTGGATCTTTTGTTGACAAGTGTATATTTAAATATTTGGGCAGAATAAACTATTTGCGGCATTTACGACTATTTTATGTTTCTTACACGTTATGATTTCCACAGAACGGTGCTGGCGCACACACAACAAATCTAAATCTAACTGTTCTCATAAATTGCTCGTGTCGTTTTATTTGCTATCAAAAGTGTACAGAAACCACCCTGACACATTCGAACAGCTAAAATAGATACGAACGTATTGTTTAACTTTAAATGCCATTAGAAATGTGGCAACGTTTGATGAAGTATTTTTAGAGTCGAGCACACAATACGCATCTATCGTATCGAGGCCATTTAAATGAAATCATTTGTAAAATATAAATTTTGATATAAAGGTTACATTATTTATAGTTTAACATTGAAACTAAATTGTGATTTATTTGAATTATGTTTCCTTCACATATGCACTTGATATCTTCATTTTTACATTCAAGTTCAGTTGCCTTTCTTTGAATTGTTGTTTTATTTCTAAGTTCTTATTTTCTCGTTTATTAGTTTCCTTTTATTTTCTTGTCCTTCCTCCTCTTTTTACCTTTATATCTTGTACCTTGGACCACTTTTAGATTTCTCATTTCTACTCACTGTTATTTTGTTTTTTCCTTATTCATAAAATGTGTTGCCCACCACTAACTCGTTTTCTAGACAGAGTTCAATATTATTCTTTCCCCGTTTGTGTTTTCTTATCCTCTCCTTCTTTTCCCAATCACCATTCCAGACCCTAATTTCTCTTACAAACCCTTCCATTGAAGTCATCCATTACTATGCTATTCTGCTTACTCCCATCCATCCGTTTTTACAGTTCGTCGTAAAACCTTTTCACATTCCACGTAGCCATCTTTCGTTGCACCTTTATTTTCCTCTATTCTTCTAAAAAAGAAGGTATGCAAGTTAAATTTTACGGTGTTCTGCGTTTTAAATGCTTCCTAACAGAGTTGTGGGCAGTTAAAGCATTTCCTGTTGAGAATTTTTAAATAGCTTTTGTAATAAGAGGTGTTACCGGTTAGAATCAATTACGCAAAAGTTATTTCTACACAAAAAGGGTTGCTCACTGGCCTTCAATATGTACACCTGCAGGTAAGAATATTAAGAATACCGATACTCCTCGAAAAATCATAAGAATAATGGGATTCCTGAAGATTCTAAATATTCTCAAAAAATACTAAATACTGAGGACACTACAGAGTCTTGGGATTTCTAAAGAATATCTCGGATTCTGAAATATCCCCGGAGAATAATCAAAATTCTCAAGATATCTACAGAATACTCAACATTCTTGAGATTCCTGGAGAATACCAAAGAGTTGACGACTTTGTTAAAATCATCAATAAACTTGTAACATTGTTAAGTTAAAGTTAAACAATGTAGGTATGATGTGAAACATGGCACGTACACGATACCTTGTGTTCAAAAAGAAATTACATAAGGGTTGGCCATGGAAAGCAAAACTGATGTCAACGGCAACGGCAAGCTTTAGAAACCACTAACTTTAGGATTTCCATAGCAGATTATAATATAAAATTATGACAACAACGACAGTTTATGGATTCTAAAGTTTGCTATTTACATTACTTTTAGTTTCCATGGCCAACAATTATGTATTTTTTAACATACGTTTGTAATACAATGATTTTTAAATGTTCAGTTCATATGTTGCGTTAATCAAATTGTGCAGATAGTCTGTTTTAATCAGTTTTAACATACCTACATGCATATTATTTACATCCACAAATGTATTTTTATTATGAAATATATCGTAAACCAAACAAATAGCACGGTTTTGTGTTGTGTAACAATTACAAATAAATAATGCTCTTCACATTCCAAGAAAAATAAAATATGGAGTAAAAATGAAAACAAAACAAGATGAGTTGGTGCAAGCCTTTTTTGGCACACTGTTGTCACACATGTAGTTTTCGTAATTTGTTAAACGATTCATTCAGTGTGGTACAGCTGTTGTGATACCATGTATACATGATTGCGCCGTATGCGCAACGACTTGGGCTAAAGAGAATTCGTAAAAGAGACGGACACTACAATAAAATTAGGGATTTATTAATACCGTTAGCGGAGAGTACGAATGTGGCAGACAGCGCTGATAATGCGGTATTTCAGATTTAAAGGTGAGAACAGATTTGAATCCGCATCTTTCGAACATTTAAAAAAAAATATTGCCCCGACCAAGATTCGATCTCGCAACCTCGGGCTCTACAGTTTACCAGTGTTATTACTAGGCTAAACTGACGGCCTAGTTAGGGGACCGATTAACGTTAATATACCATAAGTATATCGCTACAGTAAGTAGCAAAGTAATTTTCGAAGATCATGCTGATTTTATTGCTTTTGCCTCCACTGCCATTCTTGGATTATTTTCATCCAAATTTTCGTCAATATCCATTTCTAATTTAGTATGTCAATTTGTATTGAACAGAGCAGGTGTTAGACGCAAAGGTATTGTATTCGAAAGCTCCCTCTTCGGTTGAGTGTTGAATAACGTGGCATGATACAAAACGAGAATAGGTTATCTATACTGGAAAATTCCTAAAAAATGCCAAATAATCTTAATTCCTAAAGATCCTTGGATTATTAATGGATTTTCAAGATTCCCAACGGAATCTTGAAGAATACCAGAAAATCTAATATTCCTAAGGATTGTTAGATTCTGAATGAATTTCGAAGAATCCTAACACACTCAAATATTCCTGAGGAATACCGAATATTCAGATTCTATGGATTTTCCACAGATTCTAAAGATTCATTAAGATTACCAATATTCCTAAGAGTCCTGGCGACTACTTCGTTTGTACACCAGATTCCTACAGTGAGCCATCCCTCAGGTTTTCGAGAAAATCGACATTGCACTTGACGTAATTGCAACAATAGCAGCAACTTAAGAACATGTAATTAGACCGTTCCAAATAAAAACTAGGCAATAACATTTAATTTTTACCCAAATTTCTAGAAAATGCTATCATAATTGCTACTGAATGTATTAAAGTCGCCGTTCAATTTATCCAAATCAAGCGATAGAAATAAATTCTAAGCAATAAGTTTACATTAAAAATATATGCTCACATGCAGTGACAATTAATTATGAAAAAGCGTGTTACCCTTTTTCCAGGAAAACAACAATTTTCAATCAACATTTCTAAATGTAGGTATAGTTTATTTGTATGCAATTGAAAGTTTATAGGGAACTCCGAAACTACCTTTTTTTGTATAGATCAGTGTTGGCACCGACGCCAGGTAGTACATTGCGTCATTTGTATTTACAAGTTAACAACCTTTGCACTGTTATTATACAGAATCAAACCCGTACGAAATACAACACTAAATTATACGCAACCCTTCTCTATTGTTGATTATTTGACCATAACCTACCATATAAAGCTAATTTTATTTGGAAAACTGAACGGTATAAATCTTAAATTGAAAAAAAGCGACAAAAAGAACTCCCAGAATATTTTATAGTTTGAAAGAGTTGTCTGCTTTGATTTTTTATTACATTTGTTTTTTACAGACAATTTCAGGTTCTTAGTTCGTTCTACCCACTATGAAAAACTTGTTTTTTTATTTAAAACTCCGTTATTTCGAATACTCAACCCAACAAACCGTATATAATTGAAAATAAGGTTCTGCCTAACGCATGGCCGCCTTCGAATCGCATCTCAAAAATTCAAGCAAGAATCAAATTAAATTTCTTGAAGTTTGAAAGTCATCATTTGAGTTATATAGATACAGTTTTTAATTTTAGCATTTGAACCTGGATCTTAGTAGCACTTGGAATGCTGCACGCGTTTGATTTAACGGCGTCTCCGTTTCTTAACCGTTTACGATAGCCCCATGCATGAACACTTCCCTCGAGGCATAGTAACAACAGTTACGCGTTTTTCAACTGTTCTAGATCTAGATTAGAAGCCGAAGAAGCTAGAACAGAGCTGGATAATAAAATATTTGACACCGAGGAATGAAGCAGGTTCAAGATTATCAATGAGTGAATTAATTGAGTGTTATACGAAAACTAGGCTTTCGGAATGGAATTTACAATATTCTAATAAAAAAAGGGAAACTATGAAAAGTTGTACAGTGCGGAAGCGGTAATAGAATATCGCTGTAATTGAATGCTTACTGCAGCTGAGTCATGAGGTGATTATCGACAACACAAGTCCAGACGGTAGGATTCACAGCAGTAATCACCAGAGAGCGATTAAGCGTTTACTTCGTTAGTGAAAATAGCTTTTGATGGCTTATCATCTTTATTATGAGAATTTCCTCTTTAAATCATTAAAAAATTACAGGAAAATAATTACACATAAATTCTGACTAAATTAATTTTTTGTTGCACCTTGCTTCCTAAGTATTTGTCGATAAGTTGTCGATAGGTGAGATTGAAAATTATAAAAAGATTTTTTTATGTTATAATAATTTACCGCTGGTTACTTATTGTTATTTCTAATATAAAAATAAAACCAGAACAATTTTAGTTATACACATCTTCTTAGCCTCGTGTGTAGTTATAGACATATCGATAACAATCCAAAGCCCTAACGTTCTACGTAAAAATCAACATAAAAATAAATACGGGGAGATCAAACTAGAACAGCATCAGAGTTGACCATTGATACTTTTCAGCGTAATAGCTGTCAAAACATTAAATTACATAGTAATTATACATGTATTTTCCCCTTTTTAGTGATGTATGTTTGGTGCACCTATTTCTATAAGTAATACCCTTATTAGTGCAAATCTAGTTTTGTATAGTAGGCTATAGATAAGTATGTAACAAAACAGAAGACAAACAAACTATGCTCTATTTAAATGGGCGTTAAAAGCGGCAACGCCGCTATTACATGGGCCTATTTCTTTCTCTGCTCAATGATGTAAGATTTATTTGTACAAATAACACAGTTATAAGTGAAAAACTTGTTTCGCATAGTAAGCTATAGAAAAGTATGTAATAAAACAAAAGCAGAACATGGGCCATGGCGTCCGCAAATAGATCTATTTCCCATGTTTAGTGACGTAAATTTGGTGTTGATTTTTACAAATTTGAACGCTCAGTGAAAATCTAGTTTAGAGAAGTATGTAAGATAACAGAACACAAACAAATAAACTGTGTTCTATTTAAATGGGTATCAAAGGCGGCCATGGCGTTATTACACAAGCCTATTTTTTCCGCTAGTAATTAGTGATGTAAGATTTGTTGAGGATTTATTTTTACTCTTAACACAGTTATAAGTGAAAAACTTGTTTTATATAGCAAATATATGGGTAAAATACAAATTCAGATAACAAATTCGGAAATATATTTTGAAACTATTCGAAAAACTCAAAAGTCGTTGAAATATTCACATTTACATATAAATTATAAACCATGAAAGGCAATCCATTCATGTTGCTTTATTAAGGAAAACTGAACGTGGAGGTATTATTTTATAGGTTATAGCTATGCTTGTGTTTTGTCGATTAGCTCTTATCAAACGATTTAAAGGTTTATGACAAACAACACTATTTTCAGTGAAATTTTTGAATGAGATGTATGACTACATCGGTATTATTTTATATTTGAATACAATGTCAGTGACAACCAACCCATTCACGATTTGTGCAGCATCCCACGTCAACTATGATGCACATGCACAATCCTACATTTTCTTTTTAATGTTTACTATTATATTTTCGTTTTCCAGTGGTAAATATTTTTATTTTTACAAACAATAGAGTTATAGCTACAAATCTGGTTTATCATAGTAAGCTATATACAAATATGTAATAAAACAATAAACGCAATTTTTTTAATGAGCCTCAAAGATGGCAATGCCGATCGTAGATAAACCTATTTTACCCATTTTAATGCTCTATGTAAGTTTGGTGCGTCTAGTTTTATAAATAACAGAGTTATCAGTAAAAATCTAGTTTTATGCAGTAGGCTAGGTTGGGTACTAGGGCACTACGATACTCACTTAGTCAAAGCATGTTAGTTTAAGTGACGCCCGCACTCCCCTAATGTAATGCATAAATCGGTTCCAGGGGAGGAACGGTAGAAGAGCTTAGGGAAGGGAAATAGGGTATAAGGAAGTACGTAACACAACAGAAGACGAACGGATAAAATATGATTTGTAAAAATGGTCGTTAAAGGCGACCATGCCGGGGCAATTTTTATTTGCTGTTTAGTGATGTCAGATTAAGAATTATTTGTACAACTACCACAGTTACAAGTGAAAACCTTGTTTCAATATACATGTAATAAAAATATGTAAGGAAAATTGGAAATTTTTAAATAGGCGCTAAAGGCGGCCATGGCTTCCCGATTTCCCATCGTCAGTGACGTATGTTTGATGAGTTTATTTTTACAAATAACAACGATCAGTAACAATCTAGTATATAATAGGCCATAAGGAATTATACGGAATTATATAACAAAACAAAAGGCAAACACATAAATCGTGTTCTATTTAAATGTGCATCAAATGCAGCCATGACGTTATTACAAAAAATTACTCTCCGCTGTTCAGTGTTGTAAGATTTCGGATTTATATGAACAAATAACACAACTGAAAAACTTGTTTCAAAATCTATGTAATAAAACAAAAGGAAAACAGGGGATTTTTAAATAGGCGGTAAAGTCTGCCATGGCGTCCGCAATAGACCTATTTCTCATGGTTTGTGACGTACGCTTAGTGCGTTCATTTTTACAAATAACAACGATCAGTAAAAATCTTTGTATATAGTATGCCATGGGGAAGTATATAACAAAACAATTCTATTTAAATGAGCATAAATGGCAACAAGACGCTGTTGCGAAAACCTACTTTTTAGTTATTTAGGGATGTAAGATTTAGGATTTATTTGTACAAATAACACAGTTGCAAGTGCAAAATTTGTTTTAAAATATATGTAATAAAACAAAAGGCAAATAGGAGATTTTTAAAAAGGCGGTAAAGAACGTAAAGGCGATAAAGGTGGACATGGCATCCTCAATAGAACCCTTTTTCTCATGCAGTTAGTATTACATGGGCCTATTTTTCTGCTGTTCAGTGATGCACGATTTAGGATTAATTTATACAAATAACACAGTTACAAGTGAAAAACTTGTTACAAAATATGTGTAAAAAAAAACTTAAAAACCAGGGAGTTTTAAATAGGCCGTAAAGGTGGCCATGGCGTCCGCAACAGACCTATTTTCCATGTTTAATGACGTAAGTAGTACGGTGGTGTGTTTATTTTTTAAAAATAACAGAGCTCAGTTAAAATATAGTTTTGTATATCGTAGGGTATAAAGATATATGAAACAAAACAGAATAGACACGAATACATCGTGTTCTATTGAAATGGGAGTCAAACACTGCCATGCCGTTATTACATGGGCCTATTTTTCCACTGTTCAGTGATGTAAGATTTAGGAGTTATTTATTCCAATGACAGTTACAATTGAAAACTGGTTTAATAAAACAAAAGGAGAACGGGGCATTTTTAAATAGGCGATAATGGCGGCCATAGCGTCCGCAAATAGACCTATTTTCCATGTTTAGTGACATACGTTTGGTTTGTTCATTTTTATAAATAACAACGCTCAGTGAAAATCGAATTTTGTATATAGTAGGCCATAGGGAAGTATGTAACAAACAGAAGACAAACAAATAAATCGTATTCTATTTAAATGGGTCTCAAACGCTACCATGACGTTATTACATGTTCCTATTTTCAGTTGTTCAGTGATGCAAGATTTATGATTTATTTGTATAAATAACACAGTTACAACGTTACAACTAAGGAACTTGTTTCAAAATATATGTAATAAATCAAAAAGAAAGCAGGGAATTTTTAAATAGGGGTTAAAGGTGGCCATGGCGTTCGCAATAGACCTATTTCCTATGATGAGTAACGTACGTGTGGTTTATTAATTTTTACAAATAACGACGTTCAGTGAAAATATAATTTTGTATATAGTGGGCTGTAGGAAATTATGTAACAAAATAGAAGATAAACAAATAAATGGTATTTTATTTATAAGGGTGCCAACACTGCCGTGACGTTATTACATGGGCCTATTTTTCCGCTGTTCGGTAATGAATTTATTTGTACAAATAACGCAGTTACCAGTGTAAAACTTGCTTCAAAATATATGTAATAAAGTAAAGAAGCGGATTTTTTTAAATATGCGGTAAAGGCGGCCATGGCGTCCGCAATAGACCTATTTCCCATGGTTGGTGACGTACGTTCAGGGATGTAAAATTTAGGATTAATTTGTACAAATAACACAGTGACAAGTGAAAAACTTGTTTTAAAATATATAAACAGGGAATTTTTTTAATGGGTGGTCAAGAAGGTAAAGACGATAAAGGCGGCCATGGTGTCCGCAATAGACCTATTTCTCATGTTTAGTGACGTACGTTTGCGAGTTTATTTTTACAAATATCAGCGCTCACTGAAAATTTAACAAAACAGAATACAAATGATAAAATCTTCTTCTATTTAAATGGGCGTCAAAGTCGGCCATGCCGTTATTACACGGGCCTATTTTTCCTCTGATCAGTGATGTAAGTTTTACGATTTATTTATACAAATAAAATAATTACAAGTGAACAACTCGTTTCAAAATACAGTCGAACTCCCATATAGTGATGTTCAAAAATCTCCACCAAAACATCACTATATAGAATTTATAATTCAAAAATTTACAATGCATTTAGAAAACCCTAAGAAATCCTATAATTCGCTTTAAGAATTTAGGCATTTAAATGGGGGGAATTTTTAGTAACATTAGTGAAAGCCTGTACTGTTAGACACTTTTAAGACGCGTTTATTTTTACAAATAACAAAGCTCAGTGAAAGTTTTGTGTATCGTACGGCATAAAGAATTATAAAACAAAAAAATCGTGTTGTATTTAAATGCTGCCATGCCGTTATAACATGAGCCTATTTTTCCGCTGTTTAGTGATGTAAGATTTAGGATTTATTAGTACATATAAATAACAGTTACAAGTGAAAAACTGGTTTAATGAAACAAAAGGAAAACAGGGGATTTTTAAATAGGCGGCCATGGCGTACGCAAATAAACCTATCTTCCATGTTTAGTGGCGTACGATTGGTTTGTTGATTTTTACAAATAACAACGCTCAGTTAAAATCTAATTTTGTATACAGGGTGTTTGTAGATCGGTAGACAGCTCAGAATTTCGTTAATAATAGAGATATCGAAAAAAACTTGTTTTAAATCCCAGTACACAACCTACAAATTAAGTTAAACCAATTGAAGCCATGGCCTCCTATTTTTATAAAGTGATACACGACTTTGGTTTTTAAAATGAAACACCCTGTATATTTTTAGATATTTGCAAACGCCGCTAAAGGTGCTTTATGATAACATTCTTAAAATAAAATTTAGGAAGTTATTATTTTTCAAAATTAAAAAAGTGTTTAGCCAAAGTAGACCATGAATTTTGCAAAATCACCAACAATTGAACAAGAAATGAAAAACAAACTCCATTGGTTCTAAACATTTCTCATGGTCAAATTACAGCACCAAACGTACTAAAACAATTGAAAACTATGTTATTTAAATAGAATAATATGAGTTTCATTAACAGTAACATTTATTTTTAAATTGTTTTACGTATTTTTGATTTTTAAAAGCTACTTCTAAACGAAATGGCGAATGTGGTACACCGGTGGAAAGCCCTTTTATTGTAGTTTTCCACTGTTTAATGAAACTCATATTGTTCCATTTAAAAAAAACATAGTTTTCAAATGTTTTAATATGTTTGGTGCTATAATTCTGTCATGAGACACTTTTAGAGCCAAGTGGAGTTTGTGTTGCATTTCTTGTTCGATTGTTAGTGATTTTGAGTAATTCATGGCCAACTTTGACTAAAAAAAATTTTATTTTGAAAAATAATAAGTTCCGAAATTTTAATTTAAGAATGCTATCATAAAGCAGTTTTGTGCTGATTTTAAATATCTACAAATATACAGGGTGTTCTATTTAAAAAAAACCAAAGTTGTCTATCACTACGTAAAAATAGGAGGCCATGGCTTAAATTGGTTTACGGCAATTTGTAGGTTTTATACTGACATTTAAAACAAAAGAAAGTTCTTTTCGATATCTCTATTATTAACGAAGTTACGACTTACGATAACAAACACCCTGTATAGTAGCCTATAGAAAAAAACGTAACAAAACAGAAGACGAACGAATAAATCGTATTCTGCCATTCCCATGACGTTATTACTTATTACATAGGTCTTTTTCCGCTAATACTGGATGATGTAAGATTTTAAGGCTTTATTTTTACTATTAACACAGTTATAAGTGAAAAACCAATTGCTAACAAATGAACGCTAATTGCATAGACGCCACGTTTAACTTAATAAGGAAATTACACAGAATTCTGAAAGTCGATGGGAACTCCCTTAATTTGTTTTCATTCTTTTTTGCATGTTTTTCAATGCCCTGCTATGCAAAACCAGTTTTTCATTAACTCCTTATTTATGTCGCGGTCTGATACTTCAACTTGAGTTCAGCAACTACGGTCAATTAACTAAAACTGAACGTGTGAACCCCTATTTCAGTTTTAGTTGATCAACTTTAGTTCAACTCCAAATCATCGCTACCTTCTTGAGCGATTTGAAACTTATTTGAAACATGTGAGTTTCATCTGTTCAGTTAAATTTTGTCATTACGAAAAAATGGCAATTATGAAATTGTATACACGTGTTACGTTGACATTTTTAGCATTATATAACGAACGTTACATGGGAACGATGCATATAAAAATGTAGTTCCTAATGCACAGTTTTTTTTACAGTTATGTACTAGTAAATATTGGTAATTTTTTTCCTTTAAAAAAACAACTGCCCCACCGGCATTAATAATTTCGCATTTATGTAAAAATGCATGAAACTTGATCAATTTTAATTCATCAACAAAATTTGAACCGTCAGAACACAGCTTTCGGATATTACAAGTTACCATTTTTAAGTGACATTTGTTACCGGGCATTATTTTGTTTCTCACTTGTTTCATTGAATATGTTGCTACTACAGATGCAAAACTAGTTTTTCACTTGCAAAAAGTATACCCGTCAAGCCTTATATTATAGAGAACAGGAAAAGAAGCTGTACCTATTAACGGCATGGCCGCCGTTGACGCGTGTATAAACGTTGTTAATGTAAATATCTTGAAACATTAAAGAGTCGCAAAACACGAGTTAAGATTTAAAATCTGCGCCTTTTAATCATTCAGTTTTGTGTTATTATGAATAACAAGTGAATTATGTGAAAACGCAACAAAAGTTCTTGGGATTTAAATGTGAATCATACATTTCTTTTAATTCAATACCGATGCCCTGCTACTGATTATCAGGGACACACTGTATAAGCAACACTTCCGACAATTTTAATGTGTGACTGTCAGATGTTACGGTAAAATAGTCAGCTCACACACGCTATGTGAATAAGGAGTGACTTATTGTTATTAATCCAGTTACTAATACTACCTATTGTATCTTTGAACTTATTAACGTTACCGTGTCTTCTTCACCTTTAAATAGCAACGGGCCAACGGGTAGTAGAGACCTCCATCGGCATTTATTTTTTAGAATTTTGACTCTCGGAAATAGCTTGGCCCACACTACACTGTTAAATTGGTAGCATAAATCAAGCGTGCTAAAGTTTCCCAGACTCCCAAAACAAAAGCGCATGGCAACCCTCGATCCCTAAATTGCTGTTGCTGCATTAGGAGGTTGCATAAGGCAACGTGGGCGAATGACACGTTTATAAGTTAATTAAAGAAGTCCCAGTTAGAATGTCAAATTATCTCCTCACACTCGTTTAACACAATGACACCGAATTAACGAGCAATTGGCCCGTGTACGTGGGTAAAACCTAGCGACTAGAATATGCGCTGACAAATTTGAGTACTGTTACCTTCGTATCCGAGTTTTGATTGCGAGTTACATTAGTAAAGACATTGCGACAGAGCGGCAGCCTTTCCTCTTGCAGGTGCTTGGTTTGGTAGCCGCCTCCCTCCGGTGGCCTCCAAGCCGCGTTGTTGTGACGCACACTAGATTTAAACGCCGCAAATCACACTCAATTGTCCACTGCGGGCCAGTTTCCGAAATCACTGCACTTTGCGACCAAACAGCGCAAATAGAAGCGTCGATCAACACCGCAACACTGCTAACGCACCAACACTCATCAACAGCAACAGCATCTAGCAGTTCGGAACTGTTAGTGGCCTGCGCTCGTACTCGCTCGGTAAACTTTCTAAGAGCCGACCCACAATACGTACACACGAAATCAGTGGCCGTGACAACTTTTCCTACCTGGGATACCTGTCTGTCGAGTCTTTCAATTGACGGAGTCGTAAAAATGGCCCAAGGAGTAGCTGGTGCTGATGTAAACTTTGGTTGCAAGTTACGCGTACGTGCGTGCAACCTTTAAAGCCCCGCTTGAGACAGCCCCACGCAGCGGCCACTTGGATTCTTTATCTTCGGGCAGGCTGCCAATGAAGGAAGCATTAGTTTAATAATATTCTTCCTTCCTCCTCTTCCTCTGGACTGGTTTACGCGTCCATTTAGAAAAATTACCCGTTAACCAGCGGCGTGACCATTTTTAATGTATGCGGATGACCAGATTTTTTTGCGATACCGAAGTTGAAGAACCTAAAATAAGCTGGCTAAGTGTGAGCTAATTTCTGCTATACAGGGTGCCCGTTTTGAGCATGGAATTATCGCTCATCGACATACTATATTGGTTAAAATAGAGTACAGCTGCATAATTTAGTGCTGGTCACTCAGGTCACTATTCGAAAAAGAAATTTGACCTAGCCTACTTAGTTTTTTAGTTTTCGTTTTTTCTTGTGTTGTCTTTATTTGGCAAACTTTCTTCATAGGTTAATAACAAATTATTACAGGTTATTTTAGATTAAATATGACTAGGTCTAAAAACAACATATACTATCAACTATTCCAGTAATACATAATAAAAAACGTATTACAGAACCATCAATTAAATATTTTGTCACACAAGCAATTGTATTCAATCATGCTATATACAGGGTAATTCATTAGTGTCTTTACAAACTTTCACAATGAAAAGCAGATTTAATTGCATGAAGAAATGTTCATATAAACGTATGTCGTATGTCCTATCTGTCTTTGTTCAGAAGTTATAGCGCTTTTAACATTTTTTCTCTTTGAACACTAATAAATAGGTAATCAAAATTTAAAGAAATCAAAAACATTTATTGTAACACAGAAGCAAAATTGCAGCATCTTGAATGCTCTGCATAAAAACTGCAAGGAGTCAGGTCGGCGATCTAGGTGGCCATGGTATAGGACCTCCGTTACCAATCCATTTCTTTGGGAAATGTGTATGCAGCCATTGGGTCACTTGTCTTCCTCGGTGAGGCGGGGCCCCATCATGCTGATACCACATATCTTGTAGTAGGTGGAGTGGAACATCATCCAGAAGATCAAACAATGTGGTGTTCAAAAACTTATGGTACCTCTCTGCATTCAAATTTCCATTAAATACATTTATAAGTAATGTGTTATTAAATAAGCTACCCCAAACATTCACACTAAATCTCTACTGGAAATTACCCGTTCTGGTCGCACGTGGATTGTCCAAAGACCAAACATGGTCATTATGGAAATTATTAATACCGTCTTTTAAAAAATCGGATTCATCTGATCATAGAATTTTTGAAATAAAGTTGTTATCTTAGACGTGATGCAATGCTTGTACACTTTGTCGATGATAAGGGTGCAGCATTTCTTGATTTATTGTTCCCCATATATCACTTTGTGATAGCCCCAAATTTCGTGCTATGCGCCTGGTACTAATTTCCGGTTCTCCACTTACAGCATTTATTACGTTTTCACGATCTTGAACATTTACATCATGCGGGCGAATAGGTCTAGGAAGAGCGGCAGTACCAGTCATGCGAAGTCTTCTAAATGATGTACTGAATATGGGATGCGACGGATAACGTCTATGAGGAAATCTATTTCGATATTCTCTCGCTGCATTACGAGAATTTTCCTTGAAAAATCGATACACAAACACAATGTCAGCATATTCTTCATTAGAAAATGGATTCATTACTAAGTAAAATTGCACAAATACAAATTTTAACACATAGTGACAGAAAGCATTAACATAAAGAAACTATTTTTGACAGGTGTATATTTAAAATGACAGTTGCAAATTTTTTTAACTTAAACGTTTTAAAAACGCTATAACTTCTGAACAAAGAAAGATAGGACATACGTTTATATGAACATTTCTTCATGAAATTAAATCTACTTTTCATTGCCAATATTTGTAAAGAGGCTAATGAATCACCCTGTATATCGAAACGGGGTTCAGAATGGGGTAGTGGAGCCAGTGGCGTATTATAGCGGAAACCTGAGGGGCGCTAAAATGGAAATATCGACAACAATATTCCTGTGTGCAGTTAAGCAGTGGGCGTCTTTTGCTGGATCCATTGATTGTATCTAGGCTTTTCCCCTATCGTCGTTCCTATTTTTCTTGCGTCTTCATCCATCCATGTATTCCTATGTCTTTCGCTTAATCTCCTTCTTTCTGCCCTTGTCTTTAGTGCTCGTTTCGATAATATGTCTTCATTCATTTGTACTAGGATTAGGAGTCCATATCACGTTATTTGTTTATTCTCGATTTTTGTCATCAGTGGTTCCTGCTACAGCTGCTCTCTGTATGTTGCATTCCTTATACGGCCTAGTCTGTTTTTGTCCCGTAATTTTCCGCGCTGTAGGTTAAAATAGCATAGCTGCGCAGTTATGTGGTTTTGTTTTCTTACTTACTTATCGTTTATCCAAGATGGTATTGTATATAGTGTAGTATACTTGGTTGGTCTTGCTCACCCTGTCGCCTATTTTCCTGTAAATTCCATCGTTTGTTGTCGTTCTTCTTCTGCAGCTTATTCCCATCATTATCGGATGTACGCCTCCCTTAGGTTTTCCAAATCTTCTCTATTGTGTGTTTTTCTTATGCAGTCGTACCCTGCCACTTTTCTTACGTAATCTGTCTACTTGGTCTGCGGTCTTCCTCTGCTTCTGTTGTTTTTTCCAGGTCTCCATTCCATAGTCCTTCGTGTCCATCTATTATCCTTCATTCCTTCATATTGGTCAAAGTTTTGCGCTTTTAGGGTGTTATGTATATCAGCTTTAAATACTCCTTGTAACCTTCCGAACGCTGATCACACCGATGACAATTTTTTATCTAGGTCCGCTGTCAGTTCGTTCTTTAATACTTTCAATGTTTGGTCTAGGTATATAAATTTCTCTACTGTCGCCATTATTTTGCCTTGTTGAGTAATCCCTTGTTGTTCTTCTAACTCGTTTGTTAAGTATTTGGCTTTGTTTAGGTTTATTTTCAATCTTATTTGTTTTGATTTCTCGTTAAGTTCTTCTAGCATCTCTTGTAACTCTAATCTGCTGTTTGCTATCAATGTAATATCATCAACGTATCTCAAGTGGTTTAGTTTCTCACCATCTATTGTTATTCCTCTTTCTTTCAAGTTCATCGTTCTAAACATGTTCTCTAAAGCAGTGTTTCTCAACGGCCGTCCCTCGACCAGTGTCGGTCTGCAAAAAATGTTGCTGGTCCTTCGAAATTCAATAGTTATTTGTATATCAAAGTTTGAAAGTAGTCATTTTCAGACCGCGACTAAATTAACGCTAATTAAACTAAAATAAAAATAACTTCAAAATCTGCAAACCTACTTTCAAATAGGGGTAAACACAAAATAATAAATAGATAATAATACAACGCCCCAGTCTAATATGTATTTAAAAAGATCATCAAAGATTTTTAAAACGTTGCTATTAGCAGCGTTATGCCGAGAACTTAGGTCTGCAATTATTGTCAACTTTCTGTCTCCAAATGAAGTCCGACGACAGTGGTGGCAAACCAGTCATTCATGATTTTTTTATTCTGATAGGAAAATTTTTGTACTCATTTTTCATCATTCTACTCATTTTAAAGCTTAAAAAAGTACGAGGCATTTTCATTTCATGAGTATAAGCTTTATTATAAGCGCTATTGCTTTCACGGATGCAGTGGTGCCACATTAAAGTGGCTCTCAGCTTTACGACAGTTTATGGACTGCAATGGGGGCAAGGTGCAAGTCAGTTCAAATATTTATTTTAACATGCAATGGGAACCACGTTCGCTTAGGCTCAGGCCTCAAGCAGGCTCAGTCTGACCTGACTTCGGTGATAATTCACGCGTGTCGAGTTTCTGATTACAATTTTCGCACGTACGCTGACTTTATCTGCTCATCATTGGAATGAACGGATAATTGGAATACGACCTAAATACAGAAATACTGTTTTGAGCCTGTATCGCCCCGGTGCGCTGAACAGCCTACTGGAAGAAGTGACAAATACAAATTGGACATAACTGCACTACCAGCAATAAGGTGACGAGGTAACCCGGAAAAGATATCCTGCGGAGGAAATCTCATACTCTTTTCTAAAACGGATCCAAGAAAGAAAAGGAGGAGTTAGGAACTGGTTTTCTTGTTAGTAAACGGACATTACCTCAAATGATAGATTTTGAAGCGATTAATGACAGACTATGTAAACTAAAAGTAAGAGGACGTTTCTCCAATTTGACGCTCATCTGTGGGCATGCGCAAACTGAAGACAATGCAACGAAAGGAGATATGTTTCAGACCAGTAATTGAAAGTCACAGCTTATATGCAATTTCAGACGACAATGGAGCCACACTAGTTGACTTTGCCTTTGAAAATGATATGAGAATAGGGGGAAATTTTTCCCCACAAAGATGCTCACGAAACTACATGGACATCACCTGATGAAAACACCGGCAATAAAATCGGTCATACTCTTATAGACAAAAGACATGCCACAAACCTGTTACACATCAGAAGCTTTCGAGGAGCCGATAAAGCCTCCGATCACTTCTTAATTAGAGCAAACATTAAAGAACGAATATCAAGGATATATGAAGTTAAAGGAAAAGAAAAGAAAAAATGGAATGTGGAGAAACTGAAAAATGGAGAGGTTCAAGAATATGTGGAATTCATCATCAAGAAAATAGAGAAGGCAAATTTGGAGAGAGTATATATAAATACTACTAAAACAATAGACTTTTAAATAATTAAGAACGCTATCGCAAAAACCACATCGGTGTACAATCTAAACAACCAAAAAGAATGGTTTGCTAATGATTGTGGAGAAGTATAGCAAGACGACATAAAGGTAGATTAAAAATACTACAGCAAAGAACTAAGAACAATGTAAATAAATTTGTGAATGAAAGGGGAAACGTCAACAGGATGTAGTTATGTATAAAGTACTGTCACACATAGTACACAATTTTAGGAGAATATCAAGCTGGCTTACGAGGAAAAAGATCGACTACAGATCAAATATTTACCATCCGTTAAATAAAAAAAAAATGTTGGAAATTTAATATAGACATCCACCAACTGTATATTGACTACACAAAAGCATATGACAACTTAAAGCAAAATGAGATATAGAAATCGTTAGAGCAATTCCAGATTCCCACTATATCAATAAGACTTGTCAAAAGGTAACAGTAGGGACATCTGAAGGCAGAAGACCAGCAGGAGGGCCGCGAAGGCGATAGATCAATAGCGTCACAGAAGGTCTGAAGAAATTTGGAAGACGAAATTGGAGCAACTACAGAAACGTATGGAGGCGGGTTGTGGAAGAGGCCGAGGCTCACAATGGACTGAAGTGCAATATATTGGGACGTAAATTTTATATAAAATTAATAAATTCAATAGTGTAAGAAAACTGCTCTTATCAAATCAATAAATCATGCCAAAAGGGAAGGGATGACAAGAAAACAAATTAGAAAGAGTGAGAAGGAAAATATTTGAAATAGCAAAAAAACCTTTGCGGAATAGTAGATATGCTCGCTCATCCCTTATCTTTTAGAAGTCGTGCAAGCAAAAAAAAAACAAATTGATTTTCGGTATCGGCGATTCAAATTCAAATCGAGCCCCAAAAAGCATATAGAGGACGTAGAGATGGAAAACAGAAACTCAGAACATCAGTTGGAAGGGCCAGAAAAGTCAGAAGAAAACTCATAACACGCGGATGAAGAAAGAGGCGAGGATAATGATAATAATGATCTAGAAGAGCTGGTCTCGTTTTGGCATGGATTAATCATAGAGGATAAGACCCCGGAACTACAGGAAGAGCTTCGACCTCGTCTCCAATATGACTATGATGACGATTTCTTCAACCGTCCTGACCGTGATAAACTGAAATTCTTTTTCCAATGCCGTTCAAGGGTACCTACCGCTCAAAAAGATATTCCTTTCAATCTTGAAAAGGCATTTACTGATAAGAACAAATAAAGAAGAATGTGGTATGTGGCTGAGCTACAGGGAAGGGAGAGAGATACTTTTCAGTACAGTTTATTTGGCATATGATGATGAAACTTCGGGTTAGTTTAGAGCTATGTCTGTTTCAAAACATGTGTATCAGCACATAGAGGAACACGAAGTGGCCATCAGATATGGAGGAAACTGTGATAATCTGAAAAATTGTTGCAATCAGAAATAAAAAAGTTGTAAAAAACCGACATGTTATTAACGTTGTAATGTTTGTTTTAGCACTAATCACAGTTTTTTTTCCAATCAGTTCTACTATGCAATGTTTTAAATCAACTATTAAAACCAGTTATTTTAAGGTCTCTTAGCACATTTTCGATCCCTTTCCTTCTGGGGAGGTCGGGAGTTCATTGCGTCAGTTTCGTCAGCAGTCTGTCTTAATTTAGCCTCATAATGTGCCCGAACCATTTTATGCGTTGCGCCTTTATGAAGTTTACTATGTCTTCCCTCGCTAACTCTTTCTTGATTTCATGATTCATTCGAGTTCTATATTGGTCTCCATTGAGTTTAACGTGCCCTAGTATTTGCCTTATGATGTTCCGTTTTCGAACTTTCTCAATGCTTCTTCTTCTCCATCGGTAAGGGCAAGAGGTTCCGCGGCGTAAGTCACCACTGGTCTGATAAGGGTTTTATAAATCCTCATCTTTGTTCTACGGCTTAGCTTCTTGTTCAACAGCATATTTTTGTTGCTATAATATGCTTTGTTCCCTTTCTGTCTTCTATACTTGGTCTTTCGATTAGGTTCATCTTGGTTCCCTATTACGCAACCTAAATAGTTAAAGCTTTCTACACATTCAAATTCAAATTGTCCTACTCTTAGTGTTCCGTTGTTATTATGGCCTTTACTTGTTTGCATGTATTTTGTTTTCTCTTGATTGATATGTAAACCATAGTTTTTTGCAATTTGGGCTAGGCTCACTACTGATTTTGTTCATCTTTTGATCTGCTGATTATAGCTATATCGTCGGCGTAGGCTGTTAGTTGTGTCATATTGGTAGTAATATTGCCAACTAGTTCCGCTCTTCTTATTATAGACTCTAGTGTAATATTGAACAGGGTTGCAGAAAGCACGTCACCTTGCCTTACTCCTTTGTTTATTGCAAAATTGCTGGTTGCTATGTCTTGTAGCTGAACTGCTATATTGTTGTTTTCTAAGATCATTCTCACAAGTCGTATTAGTTTCGGCGGTATACCTAGACTGCTTACCTATTGCAGCATTTTGTTCCTGTCAATGGAGTCAAAGGCTTGCTTAAAATCGATGAAGATGAAGTGTAGATTTATATTATATTCGCATACTTTTTCTGAGATCATTTGTAGACTATGTATCGCGTTGACTGTGCTCCTTCCCGCTTTAAATCCGTTCTGGTAATCACCTATCAGTTGTTCTGAGTATTGCATTAATCGGTTATTGATTAACTAGCTAAGTTAAAACAATAATACAAGGAAATATGACTGAAATTGCTACCTCTGCAGATACATTTGTAGTAAGGGCGAAACTCAATTTTGTAAGAGAAGCATTCGAATGTATTATTGAAAAATATAATGTTTTATTAAAATTGTAAAAACTACTTTTGCCCCTTGAATGCTTCCATTACGTTTGTTAAGGAAACAAGCTTAGCAATTCTTTTTTGAAGTTACAAAGGGGTTTTTAATAGCTGTATTAGTAGCATCGACATTGCTAAAAATCTTGACGAGTACTTTTAGACGATAGGGAGAGTTAACGTCATGAGCCTTTGCTCCAGATTAACTCATTTCCGATTTCGATACTCTCATAAAGAGTCCAATAACTGATATCGATAGAATTGATGAACGCCATCATTATAATCCATCTTGTTGGGCAAACTGGATGGAGATTTCCACGTTGAGTTTTCCCATCCTGTTCATTTTGAAGATGGAAAAATATTAAGGGTCGCTTAGAACAGCTTTTCACAAATGTAACCATTTTCCTAGCAAGGTTTGGAGCATTTTGACATCCCATTTGAAGATGAACGCTGTCCTGAAAAACCAAATTTAAATTCTGTGCTAAGCAGTGCACGTACATAGCTCGGGGTTCGAATGCAACAAATTGAGTTCGAACACTAGTTACTGCATCATACGGATTTGCAGCCCCGTTAGAACATTGACCAGGGCAGTAATAGACTGGAATGCTGGAATCTTTTTAATAAAAAAACATCTTTCACGTCAGATTTATTTTTGCATAAATCGAAAACAAATGTATACTTGTACCTTGACGGCAATGACATTAGAATCACCCACAACGAAGCAATACTATTTTGAATCATTTACTTATGCAATTAGGTGTCTTAATATTTCATGACCGAGCAGTGTAGGCATTTAATCCAATATCTTGAGATAACCGTTTTTACTTATCCCTTACCAACCGTCGTGTAAGATCGGCGCTGTCACTCGCTGTAACATTATCTAATTAAGTTATTAAATTACTAATTTTTTCAAGATGTCTACGAATAGCTATCTAATCTAAATATTTTATCGAAAAAATTTGTTAGCAATATTGACCGCGCCCATGCTTTAAAAATCTCTTTTTTTACTGAAGAGAGCTGCATTGACACACTATTGTTCAGCTTCGATCTCACTTTGATTCTATCCTCGCCAATTGGAACGAAAGTATTTTTAATGATTGTGGGTTCCAGGAACCGACAAATACGTTATTGCCGGTTTTAAAAGTAGCTTAAACCCACGAAGGATACTGACGTAGAATCAATACTCAATACCGGGAGATGTTCAAACAACGCTGATAGATGTAGGAATCTGAACATTCAGGACCCAAATAAGTGTGAGAAAATCGTCAAGGAGGAAAGTTTAACTTTCCTGAAACTTTTCGATCATCAAAAAGAAACAACAGATAACAACCGACTTCCGGGATTAGACCGTGTCATTATTGAGGTCGAAGAGCTCAACGTTTCGCCCACTATCGTAAGGGGCTTCATCAAGAGGAAAACAAAAGAACACGGTAACTTAACGTGTTAACCACGCCAGAGGCAAAACTCTTTGCAAAGGAAAGTGGGCGAATCGTTGAGTTTTCTTTGACCTCAATAATGACACGGTCCAACCCCGGAAGTCGTTTTTTACATAATTGAAAGTCCGTATAAAATAGATTACACTGGATTTGATATCGATTCAGAAGACGTTTACTCAGTATAAACAGACGTTGAGAAAGGCTGGACTACTGAACTCAATGAAATAACTCTTAAAACCAGGGCCGTCTTAAGTGGGAGTGCACGGCACTCGGGCGGCAAGTTCTTAGGGGCGGCAGCTAGGCCTTAGTTTACATAACTAATCTTTTAAAATTCGACATTTAGAGTTCCCCTCTAACGCTATTATTGGAAATAAAGCGTTGTAACCAATGAGATAACGTGACTATGTGACGTCAAGTGAAGAACTGAGTAGCGGCGGTTTAGGTTGAACCACGGTGTAACATGCAGGCAGGTGGATCGACTCCACTTTCAGAACTGGCGAAGTGTCCCAAAGGCAGATGTAAACAATGGCGTAATACAAATACGTCAAATATCCATATCAATTGACATGTGAAGTGACAATATGTGATAAATGACTATTATGTAATAAAATACGACTGCCCCGGCAGAGCTGGGCAGTACCCGAGTACAAGTACTCAAATACTGTACTCTAAGTACAATTCAATTACTCTGTACCCGGTACCCAGTACAATTTTCAATAAAGTACTCTGTATTCGTACCCGTCATCACATTGGGTAGAAGTATCCGATACCCGCGTCTTTTATGAGTACATTTGTCCGAGTACTTTAACACCCAACGCGCAAGCGCAAGTGCGCCATGCAAGTCTGGACTTGGCTGTGTTTGACGGTGTCGCCGGTGTCTGTTTGTACGAGAAGGCGAAGCGACTGACAAGTGACAACACTCTAACCCTCCAACGATTCAAATACAACACGCTATCATAACTAACCCTATAAGCTAGTGTGGTTTTCTTGAAGACTTGAGCACTCGAGGTAAGGGGCATATTAATATTGTATTATTACTTATCATACATTTTTGTTGGTTGTACAAAGGAATGTAATAAACTGTTTTGTTTATTTTGCTTATTATAAACCGAAAACAATGTTAAGTAAAAGTGGTGGGGGAAGAAACATGTACTTGCAAATAGTACTCTTGAAATTCGAGTACTTGTACTCGGAGTACTGTACTCGACAGGGTGTGCAATGAGTATAGTACTCGGTACTCTGTACTCGTTCTTCAGTTAAGACATGTACTTGGTACTCGGTACCCGAGTACAATTCATCAGTACCCGGCCCAGCTCTCTGACGACCGGTTATTATCTACAAATCATCTATCAAAAGTGTTCGAGCCCTTTAAAATGTAATCGACTCGTGAAGAAAACGAAAATATTGAAAGTCTTTTGATTATTAACAATTAATTTATTTGCAATTTCGATTTACTGAAGGAAATAAAGATTTTACCGTCCTATTTAAATCTCGGTGACTGTCAGTTGGGCCACGACAGTATGAGATCCGATAATTGCGTTAGTCAGTTGGGCCACGACTTGAAAAGTAACGGATTAGCAAAGAAACACAACGGGGAGTAACTAGTACCTCTTATATGTTATCTTCCAGATACTATTTCTGATGCAAAAAGTGTGCTTTTTGCGATTATGCTAATCTATATACAGGGTGAGTTTTTTTTCATTATCACTATAGGGATCTCGGAAACCGTGAAAGATAGAAGGTTGGTTGAATGGAGAAAGAATTGCAGTTTTATGAGCTTATTCGAGATGTGCTTTTGTTTCTTTTAAAAAATCCAAGGCCTACTATATACAAGCAAAATATGAAAATTACTTAATTTCTTAAAGTCGGTCTAGCGCGGTTATTATTGAAAATAGAAAAAAAATAATAAGAATAAAAGTTTTAGCTATTTTTAGGGTATTTATCTTACACTTATTAGTTTTTTTCTAGCTTTCATAGTTTTTGTTTTCGTCATTTTTTTATTACGAAAATTATTATAAAAGAATTATTTGTCAAAATAGGTATAACAAACCTTATGTCATTTTAAGCTGAAAAGTGAGCTCTTTTTAGAAATGTCTAAGCCAACTTAATGTTATAACTCAAAAACTATGAAAGCTAGAAGAAAACTAATAAGTGTAAGATAAACACCGTAAAAATAGCCAAAACTTTTATTCTTATTATTTTTTTTCTATTTTCAATAATAACGGCGCTAGACCGACTTGAAGAAATTAAGTAATTTTAATATTTTGCTAGTATCTAGTAGGCCTTGGATTTTTTCAAAGAAACAAAAGCACATCTCGAATAAGCTCATAAAACTGCAATTCTTTCTCCATTTAACCAACCTTCTATCTTTCACGGTTTCCGAGATCCCTATAGTGATAATGAAAAAAAACTCACCCTGTATATATAAATCAATCGCCGTGTGTTAGTAACGCAAAAACTCGAGAACGACTTGACCGATTTGGATGATTTTTTTTGTTTTGTTCGTCTTACTCCCGAGGTGGTTTCGCAAAAAAGAAAATTCGGAAAAATCCAAAGGGAAAGCCGGAAAATTGGAAAACGTCAAAAGTGTGTTTTTCTATACACTGTACTACTTTCTATTTGCAGTCATACTTTTATGATTCTGTGCTTAATGGTTTAAAGGGTTTTTCCCATCATGTCATAATCCAAAACAACGTTTGCCGGGTCAGCTAGTTTTATAATAAGAAGCAACAGCTGGAAATCTCTTAAACGGTTAGCAAGACAGTCTATAGACAAATTAAATTGTTGGTGTGTAGAAAATAACCTCATTTTGAATTTCGATAAAGCACATTTCATTAACTTCTCTCTTGACTTGTGCAGTGATGAATTCTCGTACAACAATGTTCGAGTGATGCCAAATGTCTTGGTCTTATTATTGACATTATCTTGGGAGGGTCACATAAATGAACTTGTAAAGAAATTAAACAAATCTTGTTACTCATTGCGAATTAAGTCTCATATTAGATCTGAAAACAATACTAACAGTATACTATCAATACTTTCAATCCCTAGTTACATATGGTATTGCCTTTTGGGGAGGTTGTGCAGACAGAAATGGGGTTTTCATTTTGCAGAAAAAAGTTATTCGCTCTATTCAGCACCTAAAATTTCTTTTCTTTCAATTCCATATGCACCAGTTTTGCTGGCCTTTCCGATATATTCTCCAAAGCTTTCCTGTTGATGGCGTTGCACACAGGTCTTGGAATGGTATTTGACTCTTCGTGGTTTTGATTGCCAATTTTCTTCACTATTAGGTTTTCATTTGCAGCATTTGTATATATTACTGCCGCGCACCGTTTATTGGAACATCTATAACGAATTTTAAAACATTTACTAACGTCTGCTTTACAAAATTTATAATGGTTGACAAAATTTTCCCCGTTTCACTTCAAATCACGGATGCAACTTCCATAGCGAACAGTTTAATAACAATAAGAAAATCGTATGAAAATATTTTCTTAAATATCTTACCTGTTATCAATAATTCCAGGATTAGTGAACCGAAATACTTCGTGGCGCAACTGACAGGTCTTCCGAATCCCTACTTAGACACTATCTGCATATTTGGTTTGACGTGGCCCAACTGACTTACGTCCCTAAATCTACCACACATTTCAAAATTTATAGATTGATTTACGCATTTACTTAACATTACCTGTCACTGTTGCTAAGGGTGAAAGAACATTTTCCAGTATGACATAAGAAACGCTATCTTAGCTATAATAATTATTAAAAACGATATTGACATATATAAACTAGTTTTTGAGCTCACCATATAAGTGGTTTTATTGTAATTAAAACAAATTTGGCATTTGTAAAATTAAATTGTACATACAGAAGTTATAGAAGAAAATGTTTTAACGTCTTTGATAAAGATAGCGCATCGCAAGGGAAACAACTTTTGCTATATCGAATCACAGTTGAAGAGGTATAAAGTTATGTAAAAACTAGGTAACGCATATTTTAATGTTGCTGATAATACTGAAACAGTAAATGGATACAAATTACCATAATTTGCAAAGGAAAACAGTACAACCGGTGAGATTGGAATCTGCGATTCCCGAGGAAATTTGGTTGACGAAAATGTTTTAACGTCTTTAATAAAGAAAGCATACTGCAAGAGTGTTCAAAACTATGTAGAAAATACGTAAACATATTTTGATGTTTCTAATAATACTAAAACAGTAAAAAGAAACACATTTATTCGCAAAGGAAAAGGGCATCGTAGAACCTGCACATCCAGGCGGAATCCGATTACGTGTCAGACACTTTAACCGCTCGCCAAAGAATGCACACATATCATACTTGCTTATCGCTGTGTTATAAAGAACGTGGTAACGACAAGGCCGATATCGCAGACAAAGTGCGCCCGATCGGTGTCGATGAAAGCGTGGCGCAGATATAGATACAGATGGACACGCAGGTACAACACACGTTTATATATGTGTAAGGATGGTTCTCTATTTGGCTGTACTCAACTCAAATCACTCAGTTTCTCTAACCATCTAACTTACAGCTCACAGCACAGAGGGGAGCGGCACAAGAGGCGGCGGGACGCATCTGCTTGAAAATCTAACAGAAATACCAAAACTGCGTCATCTGTTATTATGGTGGAATTTTAAAATATAATGCATCCCAATTGGCTTATTCTACATTGGTACTAGCTTATCAATATGTGCTTTCATTGCGTATTTCACAGGTAGCTTGGGAGCAGTCGTTTTCTACTTTGAATATTATTAAAAATAGGTTGCCAGGTACATTATTTGAAAATCGACTAGAGTCATTTATGTTGATGAACATTGAAAATAAAGTTCTTAGCCACATCAACAATGACGAAATTATTAACCATTTGGGTCAAACATGCTACCTAATGTAGAACGCTTTATTATATTGATTTTATTTTGTTATTCAATATCTACAACTTATTATATTATATTAGTTTTGTTTGTTATAGTTTTATAGAATTTGTGTTTAGTTTTGTTATTACATTTTTGTTTATCACAACTATTCTATAAATGTAAGTTCATGTTTAGTAAGTGTTATAATCTTTTTCTGCCTATAAATCTCACCTGGTACTAATATTAATGTACCTACCATTTTTGTGTCCGAAATCAAGATGTAAGGCGTGGAACAAAGTTAGTTTTACTTATTAAATGTGTTATAACTTGACCTGACTTTATTTTATAGTTTATTGTGTGATTTTGAAATATTTGTTGATTATTATTATTTTTTGAACCGCCCACCGTCAATTTTCCGGTACGATTTTAGATACCCCCAGCTGTTTTGAACGAATGCATTCATCATCAAATTTGTTTTTCTTATGGCCACCGTTTTAATGTTTTAGGACTACTTGCATACAATATACCAATAAAAAATAAGTCGAAAATACGTTTCTAATTGTAAATGATTTACTTGCTCTAAGTACATCTATTACAGTCCTTTACCTTACCTACTCGAATTTAATACAATCAAATTTCTATTTCCAAAGACTCCATGTAAAAAAAGTTTCGTTAAAAAAAATAAAGAAATAAGGTAGCTGGGTTCATTTGCTTTTTAGAAAAATACTGAAACATTGTTTTTAAGTTCCATGTGGGGATTTACCAGCTACGTCCAGTTGATTGAATTTCCATTGGAATTGGGATAAGCTCGCCGGCTCTGCAATCCAACAAATCGGAGGGTACTGAGAAAATAAAATACTAACCGTGAAACAAACCCATTCCTCCAGGTTGGGGTTTGATCGCTGGGCCAGCACCTCAGGCGAAATCGACGATGGAAACAGGTCTCAAAGTTGAAGATAAGTTTTTAGAGAACTAGACTGTATGGGGATAGAAGAAACAAAATAAAATTCATTTTTACAGAACATACACGATTCAGTAGAATTTAGATGAATTTTATTACACTAAAGTGAGAACAGTTTAATCGATCAGCAATCCTCAAAATGAAACAATATTGCTGGGAGATTCCAATGCGAGGATAAACAACACTAGCAACAGTAAAGAGACATTGAAGAAGAAATTGTAAAAGACAGCGGTGAAAGATTATCGAATTATATAAGTTTGTACTTGAAGAGCATGAATGACTTCTTCGAGCATAAAATGATGCGTAGATACAGTTGCTACCATGCGATCAGAAATATATCTTTTACAATAGGTTACGTCATTCTACGACAGAAATCTAAAATAGGAACCACAGACGTGAGAGCTTTCCTGAATGCAGATCAGACCACGCCATGATGGAAGCCGCGATAAGTCTTAAATATTCAGCAAGGTCAAATCATACATAAAATTACAGCAAAAGAAATGTTAGAGAAACAATAAGATATAACACAAAAAGCCATAACTAGATTTGCTTAAATTCTTAGATACAGCTACCTGCAAGCATCTTTTGAGCAAAAAGTAAAAGAAATTTTCGAACACGTCAAAAGAAGCATACAAAGTGCCTCAAAGGAAGTTTTGGGAGAAAAAGAAACTGGAACAGCCTGAATGGTGGTGTAAAGAACTTGAAGAAATAATGAGACAGAAAAAGCTCCAATATAACTTGGTTTACAACACATGGCAATGAAGATAAAAAGACGTATGGCCGGGTAAATAGGGAAATCAAAAATGAAATGATCAAAAGTATAAAGTATAAAGTATAAAAATGAAAACGGGAGTGCAGTAATAGAGGTAGGTAGTATAACAACACAGGAAAAAATATTGGTGTGATACACGCACACAACTTAATTTTACAGTGATCTTATAATTAGCCAAAAATTTGATTTTTAATTTAAAAGCATTTGTCAAAAAATTTCAAAAATTACAAGTTCTACAGAAACCGTACAAAATAGAGCGTTAGTTCAAGAGACACATTTTAAAATTTTAAGCTGAATTCAAAAATGTAATAATATACCGGGTGTTCTATTTAAAATAAAAGTTAATAAAAATATATGAAAAAAAACAGAAGAAACCCATTTTAGCGGTATTCAACTGGAAAATCACCTATCTCACATCAATACACATTAAAAATGTAATAAAAATGTAAATTTGAAAAAAAAATCGTTAGAGTCGTTTTTGAAATAATCGAATAAACTGAAAAATCACAAGAGTAAACACCATACTTCCGGTTATGCGATTTTCTTGAAAAGCTTGCTGTCGCATTTAGATAGTACACAAAACTTATATATGAAGTTTCAACGCCATACCTCTTTTCGTTTTTGAGATATTCTGTTCACAGGCAGACCGACGGACGGACCGACGGACACAGACCAAGGAACAAAAATATGTTTTTTGGGTTCAGGGGACTCTAAAACATGAAGATCTGTTAAAATTCAATTTCGCATTTTTGGGGTGAATCCAATACTTCTTTTATTGTACAGGGTGGCCAGATAAGAATGCAAAGTGCTGTATCTCGGAAACTATTCGTCGTAGAGACTTATGGTAAAAAAATTTATTACTAAAGTGGCCAAAAGAAGACTGTGGACAATATTTTTAGATTTCCAAAATGGTCACCAGGGGGCGTAACCGCCATCTTAAACCTTTAAAGTGATTTTTCACTGAAATCCACCTACTAATTGTTACCAAAAGATATATGCTTATTAAAGCTAAGATTTACTCGAGTAATTTTTGTTTAACACTTTTTGACTTATCTATTAAAATAAAGTGGTGGGGGGTAATTCAATGTTTTTTTAAATAAACAGCTGTAACTCCTAAACCACTGAACGGATTTTAACAAACTTAGTCTCGTTGGAAAAAGCATTTACTGTTCCATAAAACCCATCTTACCTGTGATATGTCTAATTCTTAGTGATGCCGCTAGAGCGCGTTTTTTGATATAATAACAGAAAATGCAAAATTCTCTAAAAAATTAAATGCATTAATATGACTTTTTTCATAAAAATGTAGTGAAATGATACCTAAATAGGCTAGTGAAAACCGTATCTCGATATCTTATTCGTAGCCTGAAATATCGAAGAAAGAAAATTTAGTTATCATATAATTTTAATAAGACGTTATTACGCCGATATTTATTGTTATTTATTTGTCTTTTTTCAAGATTCAATGATAAAATTTCATAATTTAATAATTTTTAAATAATAAAAGTATTCTTAGTTCAAATAATTTTAAAAAAAACGTGTAGGGGCATAATAAGAAAAAAGGGCCGATTTTGAAATAAAACTAATGCCTCCTTAAATGCTCGAACTGTCTTCCATCACACTCAATGCATTGTTGGAGCCGCTCATGCGTGGACATTACAGCAGCTTCAATTTCTGCTCTTGAAAGGCTACGAATACCCTCCTGTATTCGGATTTTCATGTCGTCTCTCGTTGTTGGTGGAATTTGATAAACAATATCTTTCAACCGACCCCATAGATAGAAGTCCAAACAGGTGAGGTCTGGGGATCAGGGTGGCCAAGGAAATAGACTTCCTCGCCCAATCCACTTCTGGTGATATGTTAGATCTAAATGTTCTCGCACATTTCTTGAGAAATGTCCTGGGCAACCGTCTAGTTGAAAAAACATATTTTGCCGTAATTGCAAGGGCACATCTTCTAATAAAATAAGCAATTGGTTTACCAGAAAATCAAGGAACACGGCACCATTTAGTGGTTGATCAAAGAAATAGGGACCTATAATAGTTCCGCCCAGGATGCCACACCACACATTAAGACTCCAATGGCCTTGATGTTGGACCTCGCGCAACCAGTGAGGATTGTTGTCAGACCAATAATGCATATTATGCAAATTAATGTTTCCATCACTTCTAAAAGTGGCCTCATCCGTCCAAAGAATTTCGGATAAAAATTCTCTATTTTCCCTAATCATGCGCAACATCCAATGACAATAATCTATCCGTCGGTCAAAGTCTTCGTGATTTAAGGCTTGATGTAAAACCATATGATATGGGTGCAGTCTAAAAATTTGAAATAACAAACACATTGTGAATGAAACATGTAAGGTAGTGGTTTTAGTGACATAAAAACTTACCTGTGATCCTTTAAAATGTTTAGAATAGTAGTACGTGATATACCCAACGCGCGAGACATTGCTTTCATACTAACGTGGGGATTCAATTCCATGTCTGCTAAGACATTAACAATATTGTCTTCCGTTGTTCTAGCAGAGTGTCTTCGCAACTGAGGTCGAAAGCTGCCAGTATTACGCAAATTTTGCACTAAACGCGGAAAAATTCTCGCATCGCGTAAACGCCGATTTGGATATCGAGCTCTGCATACTCTTTGAGCCAATGCCGCATTTTGAAGACATTCAAAATATACCGCAATCATATCGACAGCTTCATCATTTGTAAAAGGCATTTTAATAGTTTCAAGGCCTTACTTGTGTGTGCAACGAACACAAATTACACTGTCTCTATAAGTATAATTTTAATATTTGTTGACAAGTTGATTTTAGGCATTTATTTTTCCTCCATGGCCTACTCTTCATATTCTGCCTACCTTGCACTTGCATACTAGCTGCGTTGATTATTATGCCCCTACACGTTTTTTTTAAATTTTTTGAACTAAGAATACTTTTATTATTTAAAAATTATTAAATTATGAAATTTTATCATTGAATCTTGAAAAAAGACAAATAAATCACAATAAATACCGGTGTAATAGCGTCTTTTTAAAATTAGATGATAACTAAATTTTCTGTCTTCGATATTTCAGGCTAAGAATAAGATATCAAGATATGGTTTTTACTAGCCTATTTAGGTATCATTTCACTACATTTTTATGAAAAAAAGTCATATTATTGCATTTAATTTTTTAGAGAATTTTTCAATTTTCTGTTATTATATCAAAAAACGCGCTCTAGCAGCATCACTAAGAATTAGACATATCACAGGTAAGATGGGTTTCATGGAACAATAAATGCTTTTTCCATCGAGACCAAGTTTGTTAAAATCCGTTCAGTGGTTTAGGAGTTACAGCTGTTTATTTAAAAAAAACATTGAATTACCCCCACCACTTTATTTTAATAGATACATCAAAAAGTGTTAAACAAAAATTACTCGAGTAAAGCTTAGCTTTAAAACGCATATATTTTTTGGTAACATTTACTAGGTGGATTTCAGTGAAAAATCACTTTAAAAGTTTAAGATGGCGGTTACGCCCCCTGGCGACCATCTTGGAAATCTGAAAATATTTTCCACAGTCTTCTTTTGGCCACTTTGGTCATAATTTTTTTTACCGAAAGTCGTTACGACTAATAGTTTCCGAGATACAGCACTTTGCATTCTTATCTGGCCACCCTGTACAAGGAAGTAAAAAGTCTTAAATAAGGTGAAAGTTGGTAAAGGTCAGAAGGGGCATCCCAATAGATCTAGTGAAATATGGACTGAAGAACTTATTACTGGAAAGATTAGCTGAGATATTCAACAAATGTAAGTATGTTGAAATAATGTAATATCTTTAGGGATTGATGGAATATGACATAGCTCAGTTCAATACACAAAAACGGAAAAGAAGAAGAGTGTGAAAAGTGCTTCGTTAAGGATCGGTCGAACGTGGTTTTATAGCGTTTTAACGAAGCAATTGTGGTTAAATTGTCCAATTTGGTCTCAGAAATACATGGTGGCATTTTGTGCAGACTGTCAGGACATTTTCAAATAGCCTGCCGATGCGAGCGAGGCAGCTTGCTATGGTCGCCTTGTGGTTGGTTGCACGTGTGCGGTGCACGCTGCAGATACGTTCCCCGCGCGTCTTGTTCTGTGGCGTGGCTGGGAGTCAGCGTGGTGTGTTTTCGGATAGTGTCTCCCGAGTCGTCAGGCGTGCAAGGTGTGTTGGCGATGCCCTGTTTTCTTTTGGCCCAACGCTCTCGAATTATTGTCGCTGTGCAAGCAAATTACCACTACTGTGTGGGTGGGATCCAAACCAAGCTAGAACGTGTCTTTGATTACCTTTTTCATGCGAGCTCTGTCGCCCCTTTAGCCGCATGAGTTCTGAGAAGGAGTCCTTGCGGATGCGTCATCTAACCACCTACAACCGCTGGAGCCATTCCTGCCGCACCTAGCCAGGTGAAGCTACAGCATGATCGAAAACTTTTATCCTCTAGAGGGCTGTGGAATTATTTTGTCAAACAAATTTGTTGGAAATCATGGTAATAAAAGTCACATTGGCATTTTATATCTGTCAGTTTAAAGTTACATCACGAATGTCATTTTAAGAAATACGAAAATTTTTGTTGAATACATAAAAATGTTAGTAACAAAAACAACTACAGCTGTTCACAAAATAATTTCCTGCATTTTCTATACACAGCACCACCTTGTGTTCAGTATTAATCATCCTGAAAACGCTAAGTGATTCTATCAAAATTGTATAGGTTATATTATTATTAAGTACCTTTACTCATCACTGCCAACATAAATTAAATTTTTTAAAAATCCACAGCCCTCTAGAGGTTAAAAGTTTTCGATCATATGGTATAAGGTAGTGTGTATACCATGTATTAGCAGCTATCTCATTACGCGCGCACTCATTAACGCCAAGTATGATAGTTTGTACGGCAGTAATTATTTCTCGCGGATAGACCGATTTGTTAAGTACTACCTTGCATTTTCTTTGTGTGTATTCCATGCAGATTTTCAGGTTAAGCAGTCTGAAGTGTGAGAGCGATGTAAAGCGAAGCCTGGACGTAGTTGTGGCCGTCAAGGTAGGTTGGAGCGTTCCAGTTACCGGTTTCGTGGAGTCAGAAGGCTGCACACATATTCTACCTAGTTTGGCTTTTGGGGGTTCAGTCAGACGCGGGTTCAAATATCGAATCCCGTGGCGCCCTATTATTTTGTAACACCCTGTATATGTCGTCACGCTTGTCCCTATGGTGTACCGTTCATAGGACCACGCCCATCTCCCTGAGCGTATTAATTCGTGGCTATTAGTTTGTTTTCGATAATTCCAGGGCAAGTGGTGACGTTTCCCGGACATGATAAGTTAGGTGGCACCCTCGCACCCTCAGGTGTCACTAGAACAGTTTTATACCGTAACAAGACCTATTGGAGATACCCTGTATAATCGCGTGTAATATAGTTAATCGCCAAGTCCCCCTTCAGGAGTAAGAGCTGTTCCTCTATTCGCATTACATTTACACACATTTTACTATGTCTATCTACAAACTGTTGCCCGTTTTTTATATACGCCGTGTCATCTGCGTATAGTTCCTTCATTCTGTGTAAAATGACAGTACACTTTGAATTTTTCTAAAACTTCGATGCCTGCTCTCTTCCCTATCAGCTGTTGAACGACAAAGACATTATCAGCACATCCTCTAGCTGGTTTTCAGAAGAGTCTACTGAGATTACTATTGATTCTGTTTTCTAGGTATATACGAGTAGCTGCGAGAGTTTTTATTACTACATTTTTATATCTGGATATTATGAGTGACTTTTTCTACTGTTTTGACACTTTTTTTGTTGGTGATGGTTATTGATAAATTGGAAAAGACGTCATTTTTATCACTTTTACAGCCAAGCTAAGCGATCTTTCCTGATTCACTGACTTAATGCTTTGGTTTACTTTTCGAATTGTTATTTGGAGGGTTGCGTATTTTGACACATTTTCTTGTGCCATTAGTATCGAAAAATTGTGCTCTATTTTCAATAAAGAGCATTTCAGAGTGGGGAAACCATTGCTGCTTCGGGATTATGTATAGGCTACTGATCTTAGTATTATTCCACAGGTTCTTTAAGCTTCACCAAGCTTCGATTAACTGTGATCCTCACACGAAACTGTCTATTTTCTTGCAGTTAGTTTAGTTCCCACAAGAATTTGAAACCAATTAATTAACTTTAAGAAATAGAACCTACAACACTGTTTGTTTTTGTTATTTGAAATAGTTCTTTTTATTTGCCCTAATGGTAAAATGGTTCATTATAGTATTTGTAGGATTTTTAATAATTGTATTTTTTTGTAACTTCTAAAATATCCAAGATCAACATCTCGGGCCAGCCAACGTTTACTATCATAAGTTTAGTTTCCAATAAATTTGTTGAGAAACATTTTTAAGTGGAATTTTTGCGCAATTATCAGATGTGCCGTTTTGTTGGTTATAATTATTTCACGATTTAGGGGAACGTTTCCAAGTAATAATTAACGATTTCAGTGACGTGCAATCAAATTCTTCTCTTCAATGTGTGGTGTACCAATGATATCAACTAATAAATCAACGGAAAAATCTAATGCGTATGTTGTTGCAACTTTGATAATGCAGTTATTATGTAAACTGGCCAAATGACTAAAAATGACCTTCTTGGCCGTACATTCGCTTGTACTTGTACCTAACATTATTTATAAAATAAGAGCTAATTAATTTCATCAAACAGAAAGCTACCAAAAAATGTATATTCAAAGGCCATAGATTTACAAAATATTAGGTTTTTGTTTATTAAAAATGGTATTTTGAGAGCTTTTATCTTATCTACGACCGAGAGATATATGTCACTTATCCCACTTATTTTGAGCTTCACGATTACAAAACTGCTTGTGCAAATTTCACACGCGTATGTTAATAATGCTTTTATCCCACTTGTATCGTAAATATCTATTATCTACTTTGATGCCTCAATTAACACTTTGTTCATATGAAAAACGTTGAAATATGTCTGTTAAAGCACTGCGTTTGCATTGTTTTTTTTTCTATAAAAAATGTTTAAAAAGTCAACCTTTGATTCAGACAACTGTCAAAATTCAAGTTTTTTATTGTTTATGCAAAACAGATGAAATAGTATAGAAAACACTCGTTTCATAAGGCCCGTTGTCGTACATGCCCTTTAGAAAACGAGTGGTAGAGGCGTGCGACAAAATCATGTTTTATGCAACTTGTGTTGTAATATACTATTACGAAGAAAATACTAAGCACCATACTATCTGATATTCAAATAAAAGTACTGTAATCAGTAGTGATGGGCTTATTCGAATGAAAAATAACCGGTTATCCGGTTATTGAAATAACCTATGTAACTCGGTTTTCGTTCCAAGTATTTGAATGAAAAATAACCTCATGCTGATACCTACTACGCTTTGAATATAAAACCTCTATTCAAAGGTACTACGTGCCATATCTCAGCGACCTACGCAGTGCTCAAAATTCTGTAAATATAAATACGTCATAACTCATAAACAAAGTAGATTGCATTGAAAACACCTTTTGGTTATCGCGTAACTACCTCCTATCATAAACATTATCAAATTCTGGGGACTGAAACGTGAACGCCTGAAAACTGCAAACGCATCCAGCTATAAAACAATTTTTTATTTGCTTACATCTCTAAAGGTTTAAAACAAGAGGCGGCGCCTTTAACCCGCCCGATCGATAAAGATAAACGTTTACCCCTGTTCTTATTGCGATTAGCAAGCAAGTCCCGCATATTTCTTTCTTTCTACACTTCTTAATAAATACCTCTTAATTTCCAATACATAACACATAATGTACGGTCACAGAATAATAATTATTCTGTGGTACGGTCGTCGCCTTAGAAATCGGGCACTACACACTATTATGATATATTTTGCATGTATATTTTAAGTTTATAAACTGGGTTTTTTCAGTTATTATGGTTTTAATTGTTACGTCAGAATGTTTATTGTTTCTCAATTATGAAATGCCATCTCACATTAATGAAGTAACCGGAGCAAGAATACTCCAAAGACTAGAAGAACATATTACGTGTCCCGATTTCTAAGGCGCCGACCGTACATATTATGTTTTGGTTGCTCTGCTATCTGCAAGTTACGATGTCGATGCAGATGACGGTGAACCGATGTCGATGCAGTTGACGGTGAACCGATGTCGATGCAGATGACGGTGAACCGGCAAACCGGCTGACTTAATCGAAACGAATCGAGAGCCAAAATGTATTCGAATGATTATTCAAATAATCATTCGGTTATTAATATGATTCGAATGCAAATAATTCGGTTATAAAAATTATCCGGTTATGCCCATCACTAGTAATCAGCCAAAGAGCGCAGAATGGTGCACTAAAAACCTTGATTATATGCGCATATTATGCTGGAAAAATCCATAAAAATATACAGTTAATATGCTCTTTAAAATTATATATGCACTAAACATTCGTCTCATGCATAATCATTATAATTTTTCTTTGCATAATTTTATTCATATTTTTAAAGTGAATTATAGTTTAACTATTTATTGTAATATTAATATAACATTAGTTATCTAGCACAAACTATATATTTATAAAATAATATGTATATAAAGTATACGCAATAAAAACAATTGAAGTATTAATAATTTAAAAAATAGTATGTATTTGAGGTAATCATAAATTCATAATAATAGGATATGTAATAAATATAATAATAATAGTAATTATTACTAACAATAGGATTAATGTTCAAGATTATAAAATAATATAGAATTGATAGAACTTAATTATGTAATTTTACAAGATGTAAATTATTTAAATATATTTAAAACTAAGAAACATGCACACATATATTAAATAAATGAAATTAAATTGAATAGCATTTTTTACAGGAATATTAATAAATTAATTGTGTTCGTCAGCTTTATTTGTTATTTATACTCGTAAGTTACAAAGTGTTTTTCTAATTATTCATGGACGTGAGCAGCCATTTTGTTGGGGGGTGAGGGAGGGGATACACAAGTTTTCAGAGAAATATTCAAAGAAAGTAAGGGGGCGGGAGGCTATTGTTGTATTTTCATTGTTGTATACATATTTTAGAAAAATTTGTAAAACAACACATGTAGAAATATGTTACAGAATGTTGAGCCAGATAAATAATCCCTACCGGGTTTACATTAGTTAAATAACTAAACTACCTGATTAAAGTTTGCGTTGACTGCTGTCCTAATTTGACTATCCCGGCAACTATCAATCCGTTATTATTAAAATAAATCCAGGATATCCATTTTTCTTTGGGAGTTAGGTACTCAGTGAAAAAAATCAAACACGTTTAATCAATCACATGATCAAATGCTCTTAAAAACTTTTAAACGAAGACGTTTCTAGGCATGCAAGGAAGGTCTTGGCACGTCGGTTCCCACGGCTAAAATCCTATTTCTGCACCATTCTATAATTGATTCCCAAGTCCTCATCTACCTATGTTTTCAGTGGCGTCGGTCTGATAGAATACGTTTATAATCCGAAAACGACCTTTCTGTTACACCGCAAGACATAATTGTTGCTTTTTTAATTTTGAAGTTACATGCGGACTTAATTTTAAATTAAAGTCTTCAACTGTTTCTCCACAAAGAATATTATTCATGGTTCCTAAAACTTCGTACTCTTCATTTTTATGTAATATTTCTTAGAACTTGTTAAAAAATCGACTAACTTTTCGTGAACTTTTCTAAATGCTTTTTTAATCAGCTACCATAGAAGCCAGATTTGTATTAAGTTTGAAATTTTGAAAATGTATGATAGATGCTGCTGATTTTTCGTTTACAATATCAGCAACATTTCTAAAATGGGTGATGCAGAAAC
>OW679202.1:47916348-48050570 GCA_940337035.1 Agriotes lineatus | reverse complement strand
GTGAGACAAGATGATCAGCAGAATTGATGCAATAAAGCCCCTTAACTTTATTTAATTAAGGTTTGCGAAAGTCTTCTAGAAGAAGCTGAAGATAATTCCTTCACATTGATGCAAAACATAACCGAGTTCCCTCTTACGGTCTGTACAAATTTTCAATTTATTTGTGGAATTATTATTGGCATGACGTTTTATTTCATATAAATTGTCAGAAAACAAATCCAAAGTGCTACAATTAATATTAAAAGTATGCCAAAGCTACCTAAAAAATTTAGTTGATCACTTCCAGCAATATAGATCTGACCAATCATTTCACGAATTCTTGTACAAGCGAAAGAAGTAGCACTCTCTCTCGAAATTGAAGAAGACTTTCCACCGTCACCCAACGGTCAGGAGGAAATTTAAACCAAAACTGTTTGACTATGAACACCGAGATGAGACCCCTCATGATCCAAAAATCGCCTTTAAAATTAGTTTTTTCTTAAAAATTATAGATCAAACTTTAAGCTCTCTAAAAAACCGATTTGACTTATTAAATGAGTATGATAATATTTTCGGATTTTTTAGCGACATATTGAAATTAAGTGACAGCGATCTTTTAAACGTTGTTCTGTTCTTGAAGAACGACTGACAGATCAGGATAATAAGGATATAGACTCCAATGATTTGTTTAATGAAATTGTTGTTTTCATTACTTGATGATACTGACCCTTAAGTATTTTACAATATATATTGAAAACAATTTAATCTCCACCCTTCCAAACGTAAGCATTTCACTAAGAATTCTTCTGACATTGCCTGTATCTGTAGCTTCTGGCGAGCGATCTTTTTCAAAGTTAAAAATCATTAAAAATTAGTTAAGATCGACAATGCTTCAGAAAGATTGCCTGGGCTAGCAATATTAGCAATTGAACAAGAAATTTTTGATGGTTATAAATTTTAGCGATGTAATTAATGAATTTGCAACAGCAAAGTCTCGGAAAATATCGCTACTACAATAGCTATTTTTTATTTTTCTATTGTACCTAGCTATCATTTTTGATTTTATAACGAAGTTACCTAGGTATTTGTTATCAGAAGTATCTGCATATTTTTTAAAATATCTTAGTATAAGTAGAAAGTAGTACTTATATATATGTAGACATTAGGCAATATTTCTGTATTTGTTCCTAAAAAAAATGTGATTTTTAGTTTTGGGTTATTTTCTAGTATTTATGAACAACGTGTCTGTACCCCATTAGTTAAGTAAATGCTTTAAAATGGGTGTGAACAAGAATTTATTTGAATTTATTTTGTTATGATTTTATTGTTTGTTTCATTTTGATATTTTAGTCTACAAATAAATAGTATGACTTCTAAAGTTCAGTTTTTTGCTTTATTTCAAACACCTACCTACCTAGCTACCTTCAAAAAAATAAATAAAAAAACATGATCCAAAATGCCTTAAGGGGCGCCAAAATCCTTTTTTGCACACAGGCGCCAGTAGCCCTTACGGGGGCCCTGCCTGTAGATCTCTACAGCATAATATATTTCTTTAGGAACTTACTTATTGCTAAAGTGAGGGATGCTGTCTTCGGTACATAAATCCAACAGTAAAAAGCGAAATAAATAACTATCGGCTCAATTTCGAGACTGTATATTTAATGAAGTATGGGAAAAAACACGTAATATTTACATTCGGTGCTTACAAACAATGTTGAGGATTGCTCTCAATGTCTCCAACACTTTTGTATTATGTTAAATACTCTCTACCACTTAAAAAGTCCTCCAGTGGGATCGAACACATTACCTATCTACTAAAAAAGATGCTTCCAATCGGCCTATTCGAGGCATTTCAAGATCATTTTTGCGATCATCATCGCAACTGATAATGGAGGCCATTAACTACATCAGCAAAAAAATTCCAAACAAAGACAGCATTCAATTTAGCTGTTGTGCAGATTTTTCTCAAACAATGGGTTCCTTTGTTCAATTTTAACAGCTTTGCACATTTCTCAAACATGTCTGGACAAGTCTGAAGCTTTAGACAATAACATCCTGTTTATCTGATAATGGAGGTCAGAAAAAATTCCTCCAGACAACAATGGCTTCATTGTCCAATTATCGTGCTGATTTTAAAACAATGGATGTCATTGTTCTATTTACCAGCTTTGCACATTTTAATCTCCAGACAACAATGGCTTCATTGTCCAATGTCGTGCAGATTTCTCAAACAATGGATGTCATTGTTCAACAACATCCCGCAAGATTAAACATGTCTGCATTCCTAAACGATGAGTCACATCCTGTCGAGCCTGAGAAAATTTTGATAAGTCTTGTAAAAATTTCAAAATTAGACATTTTGTCCAAAAATTCCCGGAAGTGGCCGAGGCCAATGACCCCCCCTCCCCGCCCACCGGCTAGGCCTGTGACCTTGACCTCGGCTAGACCCGTGACCTAGAAAAAGTTCAAGAGGCCAATAACCTTGACCTCGGCTAGGTCAACGACCTTGACCTCGGCTAGGCCCGTGACCTTGAAGGAGTTCAAGGTCAAATGTCGGCCCAGGACGCCCTAGGTACACTACTCCTGAGCAAAACTTTGCAGAAAAGAAATTCTCAAGAACATTTGGCTGCTTTGGCAGATGACAAAAATTTTCTTTCGCAAATTGTCACCGGGGATGAGACGGTGTTTTTACTGGGACCCTCCCACCAAACAAGAATCTATGCAATAGGTTTACAAGGGCTCCCCACCACCGAAGAAAGCCAAAACACCATTGTCTGTAAAAAAAAATTGATGGCAACCGTTTTCTGGAACAATTGCCGGGTGCATAAAGCGTTTAAAGTTCAGCGGTTTATTAATGATTCTGGTTTCATTGAATTAAGGCATCCACCTTACAGCTCCGACCTGGCCCCGTCTGACTTTTGTTTATTCAAACATTCGAAGAAGAAAGATGCTGTAGAAGAATATTTTGCAAGCTTGTCAAAAGATTTCTTTTGCTGAGGGGATGGAACAGTTGGGAAAAACGATGCAATTGTTTTTTTATTTTATTCGTACTCAGCCAACAGCCGTTAGGCCAATTATAGGCGTCGCTGTACATTTTTATGTATAAGTGGAATAAGTGCATAAGTGTAGAAGGGAACACTTTCTTAAGCTTCTGTGTTTTTTTTCATAGCTATGTAGAATAACATAACTATCTCCCTACAAACTGTAGTCCTGATTTGTGACACAAATGTTACTTAGTAACCTAGAAGCAATTTCCGGCCTCTGGGGTGCCGGATTTGTAGTTTTTTTGAAGCAGGAAAGGGCCGAGAGCCCCGTCATATTAAAAAATCTAACGGACGCCTCAAACAAATAATTTAGCGCTGTTTTTTGGTACAAATGTTTCTTAGTTCCTAGAAGCAACCCTTACAAAGTTCGCGTCTCTAGGGTCCTGACGTCGTAGTTTTTGGGACAAGAAATCAGTACTACATTAATTGTTTCAAGTTTCTTTAAAATTTGCTAACATTTCTGGGATCTTGCGCCTTTCTTGCCCCAAGAAACTACGATGCGGTACCTAGAGAAGGAGACCTTTGCGTTTGCCTTAAAATTTGCTTAATATGTCTGGGCTAAAGATGGGAAGTGAAACCTTTATTGTAGGAGATCATAATAATAATTTATACTACTTTGATGTCACAATATGGTTATTATAACACCGAAAACAGTGCTACAATGGAGTCCATTATTCTAACACTGTTTTTGCATTGTTATTTTCATATGAAAAACATTGATATAGCCTACTTGTTTCAAATAACTGACAGATTGTCACATTTATGAAATGTCAAAATTAAAAGTTTTTGATGGTTTTTTTATGTAAAGTAGATAAAACAGTATATTATAGGCTACTCGTTTAATAAGAGGCATTGTGGCACTCGTTCCATTGGAGCACTCCTCGCTAAGCTCGTCGTGACCCAAATTCACTCGTGCTACAATAGGCCCTCTTGTTAAACTAGTATAATAATATACTATTTTCGATAAAGATTTCAATTTTGACAAAACTAGGCCTACTGTAATTATTCAATTCCTGATATTTATTTTCTATCGCAGTAGGATACTGGTTTAGTACAGTAAAATATTGCGGAAATACCTTTTTAAGGGGTAGTATCTCTGAAATAGCTCCTAAAATAAATACCGAAGATACTAAGGTGTCAGGGTGGGAAGTGAAACATACTGTATATATTAAGTGTACATTTGGTCAAACCTTAAACCGTATTTGAAGTTCTTTCAATTGCTAATAATAAACTCTACATGTTGGTGTCAAACTATACATGAAAGTTGACAAATATTGCGATTCCAAATGATTTTATAACCAAGGGAAATATTGTTAAAATGTGTCTGGAGTTAATTTTGTGATTTTTTATAACTAATTTTTTCTTTAAAGTGGCAAATCTATTTAAGAGCGAGGCAGAAAATAAGATTTCTAATCGACGTGGTTTTGTAGACTGCCACTTCTTGATCTAGGCAAATTTCGCAATGAACTAAGCAGTTTACCTTGTTACTGCCATAGTTTTTAGTACTAACGATCGCGTTATAAACGTATTTAATTTAAAATAGTGGAACTAGCAGGATTTGAATACGTTTCTATAGGACCTCAAAAACTAGCTTTAAAATACGTTCACAAACAGGAAACATTTGTTAGCAACCTGAGCTGCAAGTTCGTTTCTCATTCTTTATATCTTCTTCTTCTTTCAGTGCCTCTCGTGACTGAGGTTGGCGATCATCAACGCAACCTTTACTTTGTCAATAGCTGTCCTAAACAGTGATGTAGTGTTCACTCTCTAAGATTTCTTAACCAAGATATTCGTCTTCGGCCGACACTCCTTTTGCCTTGGATTTTTCCTTGTATTATCATTTCGGGGATTTGATATCTATCACTCTATATATAAGATATCAAATTACATTAAGAAATTATAAATATGTAGATTCATTTATTAGTAAAACCATAAAACAGAAATTATGAAAAATTTCCTGCGCTCATTTTTAAAGTTCACGTCCACGCAGGCAATTAAAGTAAATAAATACCACAAATCTGGAACAACCAAGAAATATACCATCTCATCAACACAAACTGTTACTAAATATTAATAATGTGTTGGACATTTTGCTATTTTCCGATTAGCTACATTCAGTGAAATGTATATTACATTTCACTGGCTACATTATAACATCATTAGCACATCATGTTAATAGTTCCTAACCAACCGACTTAAGCTACTAATTTAAAAATAAACAGAGATGACGCCACCTGCTTTCTCTTCTAAACGAAAGTATATTGCTTAGAAAATAAAAGCGCTGTCTATGCTTGGACTGGTCAGACAAACAGATATAACAAGTTAGACGCACGCTAACGAAATATTTTGAAAGCTGGTGGCCCACTACGTTGGGATTTTCCACCAGCCAAAATTTAATTTTAAACAAAATCTCTCTTTCATATTCACGCTACGATTGAATACCCCAGAAGCCTCGATGGGCGAGTAGTCCCGCCGCTTGCGTTGAGGTCTCGGAAGAGAGTTTGACTACTGGGCACCGGGCGAGACGCCCGCGGTGCTTCTGCTTTTTACTTCCTTTTACGATAAAAGGAAGTATTGGATTCACCCCAAAAATTCGAAATTGAGTTTTCCACAGATCTTCACGTTTTAGAGTCCCCTGATCCCAAAAAACATATTTTTTTTCCATTGGTCTGTCTGTCTGTGTGTCTGTGAACAGAATATCTCAAAAACGAAAAGAGGTATGGCATTGAAACTTCATATATAAGTTTTATGTACTATGTAGATGAGACAGCAAGCTTTTGAAAAAAATCGCATAACCGGAAGTAGGTGTTTACTCTTGCGATTTTTCAATTTTTTCGATTTTTTCAAAAACGGCTTTAACGATCTTCTTCAAACTTTATATTTTTATTACATTTTTAATGTGTATTGATGCGAGATAGGTGATTTTCCAGTTGAATACTTCTAAAATGGGTTTCTTTTGTTTTTTTTCTATTTTTTTTATTAACTAATATTTTAAATACAACACCCGCTATATTATTACATTTTTTAATTCAGCTTAAATTTCTAGAAAAAAATTGTCTCTTCAACTAACTCTCTATTTTGTACCGTTTTTGTAGAATTTGCAATTTTTTAAAATTTTTGAGAAATGCTTAGAAATTAAAAATCAAATTTTTCGATAATTATAAGATCAATGTAAAAGGAAGTTGTGCGAGTGCATCACACCAGATTTTTTGTCCTATTATCATTACATATTCGTAATGTCGATTTCGGAGGATTTCATGGTCATTCATTGTCATTAGCGTTACGTAAACAACTCTCGGGATTGCCCGTTTTACCTTTGAGAATATAGCTGGGCATAGACACGCACTTTTTCCTGCGGGAATGAACGTAACACACCAGACGTGCAGGAAAAACAGTTTGTGTATGGGTATCTGCACGCGCCGCGCCACACGCCGGTTTTTAGTGCCACAGATCTGGACACGCTTTTTCCTTTGCAGGGCCCATACACACACGTATTTTACTGTCGCATTTTTGTTCGGCCCGTGTACCTTGGTTAAGGTGGTCAGTTAGTTTGGTTCGGCAATATTAGGAAGCGCAGAAATGAATAAAGCGTACCTAACATAATTTATTGAAATATATAGGCAACATTGAACGTTATGGAAGATTAAGTCAAGGATTACGTAAACCGAAATTTGAAAAATGCTTTCATTGAAGTCAGCAAAAATTACAATTTAAAAGCGGATCGTGACGTAATAGCAAAAAAAAACAGTTTATTAGGTGCACGTTTCTTAAGGAATTTTAAAAAGTCCAAACTCCGAAAAGCACTGGAACCTCTCCCGACGATTATTATACAGTGCTCTCGTAATGTAGTAAATAAATTCGATAACAATTCAAGGAATAACTTTTGGAAAAAACGCTGAGACCCGTCGATATTTATTTTTATTTGCGCATTTTTCATATAAAATGCATACATACAGAGTGACCCGCGTAGAAGGTATGACGTCATCGACGTTTTATTAAAGGCAACCAACTTTTTTTATTACGGAATTTGATAGAACATAATTTTTTACTTACGCTCAGCTGAGTTTTGCGTATAGGCCACATGACCAAAAATTCAGAAAAACTATTTTAAAATTGTAAAATATTAAATTTAATTTTGGGAAGTACCTTTGATTTTACGTTTTTATCAATGGCAGCAATCAATAAAAAACATGTCGGTCGTCTTGGCTACCGTCAGGCAGACAACGGCCATGTGACCTATACTCAAAAATCCGGTAAACGTAGGTAAAAAATGAATTTTTTCAAATTCCGTGTTAAAAAAGGGGGTTGCCATGTAAAAAAAATACATCGAAGACGTCATACCTTCTACGCGGGTCACCATGTATGTATAGATTTTATTTAAAAAAATGCACTAATAAAAATAAAAATCGATCGGTCCCAGCGTTTTTTTCCAAAATTCCTTCAACTTTTAACGAATTTACCTACTACTTTACGAAAGCACTGTATACGTACCAACCTTATGGTATTTCGATTTTTGTTATTCACACAATTGAACAAGAAATGCCACCAGAAATCCCTTAATTCCCGTAAAAGTTTCGTAACACTATATTTGTCTCGTTTACTTAACCACTCTTTCTGCCATACCCTAGCTAGACATTTTAGTATTTCCTTGCTTTAAAATTACTTCCGTGTAAATTAACGTAAACACTGTTGTACGCTTCTTCCTTTTCATGTTTGCGAGCGTTTTACATATAAATATTATTATTCATATTTTTCTGCACACTGGTAGTAAACGCAACTTGATGATAGTGAACGAAAATCGTTTTCACACGCTAGGAAAGAGTGTTGAAAATTTCAAGATTCCAGGGGCCACGCCACACGCCAGGGAAAAATGCCGGTTTTTAACCATAGACACGCACTTTTTCATTTGCCGTTTTAAACCGGCGTTCAAAACGGCCAGAATAAAATGTATGTCTGTGGGCAATGCCACTTTTGAAACGCCACGCATAATCCTGCCGGAAAAAGTGTGGCGTACATTCGTGCCGGTTTTGAACGTGTGTCTATGGCCAGCTATTGGAGCATTCAACGTTTTGCCCACTTTCCTATCAGCTTTCATTATTAGCTGGCCATAGACACGCGTTTAAAACCGCCACGAATGTACGCCACACTTTTTCCGGCAGGATTATGCGTGGCGTCTCATAAATGGCATTGCCCACAGACATACATTTTATTCTGGCAGTTTTGAACGCCGGTTTAAAACGGCAAATGAAAAAGTGTGTGTCTATGGCTAAAAACCGGCATTTTTCGCTGGCGTGTGGCGTGGCCCCTGGAATCTTGAAATTTTCAACACTCTTTGTTGGCGTGCGAAAATAAATTCCCGTTCACTATCAAATTAGCTGGCCATAGACACACGTTCAAAACCGCCACTAATGTACGCCACACTTTTTCCGGCAGGATTATGCGTGGCGTTTCAAAAGTGGCATTGCCCACAGACATACATTTTATTCTGGCCGTTTTGAACGCCGCGCCGGTTTAAAACGGCAAATGAAAAAGTGTGTGTCTATGGCTAAAAACCGGCATTTTTCCCTGGCGTGTGGCGTGACCCCTGGAATCTTGAAATTTTCAACACTCTTTCCTGGCTTGTGAAAACGATTTTCGTTCACTGTCATCAGGTTGCGTTTACTACCAGTGTGTAGAAAAATATTAATAATAATATTTATATGTAAAACGCTCGCAAACATGGAAAGAGGCGTGCAACAGTGTGTGCGTTAATTTACACTGAAGTAATTTTAAAGCAAAGAAATACTAAAATACCTAGCTAGGGTATGACAGAAAAAGTGGTTAAGTAAACGGGACAAATACAGTGTTACGAAACTTTTTTTTTTTTTAATTAATAATTGCCAGTTCAACAAATACATGTTATTCATGACATCGATATCTATAGTTAAATAAACAATAGCAGAATCTTATTGTTATGACAATGATTACAATGTTGATAATCTGTTATTTTAATCTTCGCTATCGGGTTCGGAGATACACAGATCTTGGGGAAGTTTGCGCGTGAGCCTGTTATGTATGTTCTGTCTACCTATACTATAGTAGATTGCACCATCGTACTCGCGAAAGTTTTTAAAGAATTTGCTTGAACTTTCACTAATAAACTTTTGAATTGTAGGCATTTCTAGTTCATAGTGGAGTTGTTCGTTCCGGATGTACCATGGGGCGTTCACCGCTATTCTGAGAATTTTATTTTGACGTTGTACTTTTTGAATATTGGATTTAGCTGTGTTGCTCCAGATCGGTGATGCGTAGAGAATCAATGGCCTTATTATAGATTTGTATATCAGGATACAGTTGAGCTAGTCTCGCGTAGGCTTGGTTGAGTTTGAGATTTACATGAAGTTTCCAGGTGAGCCGTGTATCAAGGAGTATCCCTAGGTACTTCACTGCTGCGTCAGTGGAGTTCCATGAAATAATGTTTTGGTTGATTGTGAGGTTGGGAGGGTTTATGATTCGCCTTAGGGAGAAGATTTTTGCTTGGCATTTGCTTGGGTTGATTTGTATGTTCCATTTGTTATACCATGAGCATAGTTGGTGAATCACATTCTGTAGTTGATTGATGGCTAGGTTGAGATCGATGTGCTGGGTTAAGACAGCTGTGTCGTCAGCGAATGTTGCTAAGGTTGCTTTAGTAAGCGGGATGTCAGAAGTGAAGATGGTAAATAGCAGCGGTCCTAATACGCTTCCTTGAGGAACACCAGCTTTGATTGCTTTTGATTCAGAAATAGCGGAATTGATGCGCACAGCGAAAGTTCTATCTTCAAGAAAAGAGAAGACTATAGCTTTAATGTAGTTGGCTATTCGGAGATTGATGATTTTGCTTTTCAGACCTTCGATCCAGACCTTATTGAAAGCCTGGGCGATGTCAAGGAAGACTGCTACTGTATAACTTTTGCTTTCGAACCCTTCTTCGATTGTTTCAGAGATGCGTTGTAGCTGATGTAGAGTCGAATAAGTTTTTCTAAAGCCAAACTGGAACGGCGGTATTACGTTGAGAGGAGTTAGTTCTTCCATAAAGCGGGAATAAATGATTTTCTCTAGTATTTTTGATAGCGTTGGCAACAAGCTTATTGGCCTGTAACTGTCAATTTTCTTTTTGTCTTTTCCCGGCTTTGGAAATACTAAGATATGTGCATTCTTCCAAGTCTGGGGGAAATAGCCTAGTCGAAGGCATGCATTATACGTGGTTGCAAGATAGGCTAGGGTTTTTGGGGCGAGGTGTTTAAGCACTAAATTTTTTATGAGATCTGGCCCAGGGGATTTTTTTATAGAAAGATTGTCAATTAGGGATTTGATTTCATGTGGGGTGGTGGAGGACATCGTCTCAGTTATTACAGGTTGATTGGACTCAATGTGGTTGATTATATAAGAGGAATTGTTTGGGAGGCAAGTAGAATTGGGAGTGAAAACTTTTTCATAATAGTTCGCAAACGCTGCTGATTTTTCAGCGTCTGTGGCGTGTAATATATTAGCTACTGTTATTGTTGGTAATTCCTCGCGCTGTTTTAATATACGCTTTGTGGCTCTCCACACTCCATGGTCACCTGGTTCCAAGTCCTCAATGTACTTTTGGTAGTTGGAGATTCGCAGTTCGTCCAAGACTTGTTTTAGCCTATGAGTAAGTTTATTTAATAGGCGTTTTGAGTCCTGATTACGATTTCTTTGCCAATTCCGCCTAGCTTGACTTTTCTTCTTAATTAAGTCAGTTATTTCAGTAGGAAGGTGATGGTGATTAGGTTTGTGGTTACGTTTGTTAACTTGCGTTGCTTGACGAGCGCTGGCTGATATTGTAGATGTTAATTTGACTATTGCGTTGTCTATATCTTCATTACTATTCAGACTGAGTGGGCACTTCAATTGGTTATCGAGGATGTTTTGAAAGTTCTCCCATTTAATTAACCCAGTTGTGAGTCGTGGTGAAGGTTGTACTATTTGGGGGATGCAAGTGAATGATATAACAACTGGTAGATGGTCTGAGTCAAGTTCGTCTATTACATTATGATGCATTTGTTTGTCAAAGTTCTTTCGTAACACTATGTCCAGTATGTCGGGTAGGTGATCAGAGCGGTAAGGGTAGTGTGTGTATCTCTCAGGAGCTGTTATTTGAAAGGAATATTTTGTTGCATAGCTTTCCATTTTGATTCCTTCGGGGTTGTTTGCTCGACAGCACCATAGTTGGTTTTTGGAATTTAAGTCTCCTACCATCAGTAGTGGTTCGGTTGAGCTGAATGTGGCTTTAAAATCTTCTTCATTTAGCTTTTTATTGGGTTGGCGATAAGCACTTATTACTGTGAGATACGACGCGCTTAGTTTGATTTTGATTCCTATTGCTTCAAGGGTTTGGTTGGGAGGGTTGGGGATAGGGTTATGGATAATTTTCTTATTGATGAAAATTGCTACTCCTCCTGCTGCTATACGAGATATTCTATCGTTGCGATACACATGATATCCAGGTATTTTTAACTTGTCTGTTTCGGATAGGTGAGTTTCCGTTACGCAAGCGATATCGATGTTATATCTGGCAAGGAATGCTATAAATATTGATCTTTGGCTTAGGATGCCGTTAGCGTTCCAATTTAGGATTGATAATTTTTCTATAAGTTTTGGAGTTCTATGATCCATTGAAGAGTAGGGGGAGGATTGAGTTGGTAAAGAAATCTTTAATTTGAGGAAGGAATGGAGTAAGCAGGCGCAATAAGGATTTGATCAAGTTGTTTATGTCAGAGGAGTCTGTCGGAGTGGTTGGTTGATTGGGAGTGTTAAGATTGGTGTTAGGTGCTGGAGAGTTTCGTACTTGGTCAGCATATGTACGATTAGGAATGGTTTGGTTATTTCTATTGAGTCTTGAATAGGAGTGGCTATTGTTATTGTTAGCTGTCATTCGTTTGTTCATAAGTTGTATGTGGTGTTGGCATCCGCGATAGCTTGCTGAGTGCGGGCCTCCGCAGTTGGCGCACTTTGGTGGATCTTCGGGTTTTTTCGTACATTGATGATGTTGGTGATCGCCACCGCATTTCACACAACGATGATCTAACATACAATAATTTTTGGTGTGGCCGTAGTTCTGACAGCGATGGCACTGCGGGGTGTTTGCTGATTTTTTACGGAGTTCAACTAAGACTACTGAGTTAAAAAGACCTTTTAGAGCAAAAATCTTTTTAGCATTTTCATTATCGGTGAGATCCACTGCACAAACTGGTAGTGGCTGTTTATTTTTGGTCAGGAGGCGTGTAACTTTGATAATTGGCAACGCTAGGCTAAGCTCATCGAAGATTTCTTGTTCGGTTAAAGATAAAGGAACGTTTTTAATCACGACGTTAAGTGGCTTTCCATTTGGATTTTGAAATGTGTGGTATTTAATTCCATTGCTGTTAAAATGTTTAGTTACATTTCTAAAATCGTCTTCGTTGGTTAAATTTATTCTAACAGTGTTTGTATTATAGAAAGTTGAGAATTCGCCTTTTGATAATTTTTTGATATCTTCTGTCAATGCCATGTGGTTTATGGCATTATGTAGATAAATAGGAGGTATTTTTGGTTTTGTTGTTGGATCTTTATTATTGTCGTTTAAGTGTACGTGTTGATTATCATTTTCATTTACGTTATCAGTTTTATTGTTTTCGAGGTTAGCTAGAACGCTGAATTTATTTTGTGTTGTTATATTTGGAATCCATGCATAACGCTTTTGCACTTCATTAATCGGAGGTGTTAGTGAGCCCGATTTACGCTTATTTTGCGTTTGAATTTCCATAGGGGTGGCATTGTTTAATTCGTCAACTATTTTGTTGTATAAAAATAAATTACTTACAGCGTAAGTTGATGCAATAGCTGTTTCGCTTATAATAGCACTAATTTTTTCACACACTTGCGACAGCTGGGACGCACGTCTTTTAACGATAACGGAACGGCCCTCGAGCACGTCCTTGCACTTATAAAGTCGCAAGTAAAGTCCCACGAAACTTTTACCGGAATTAAGGGATTTCTGTTGACATTTCTTGTTCAATTGTGTGAATAACAAAAATCGAAATACCACAAGCTTGGTACATATACAGTGCTTTCGTAAAGTGGTGGATAAATTCGTTAAAAGTTGAAGGAATAACTTTTGGAAAAAACGCTGGGACCGATCGATTTTTATTTTTATTGTTCATTGACATTTATACAGTGTTTAACATGATAGCATCCTCGAATGTTAAGATACATTTAACATGCATCCACTCGAAGGGACAATTTCCTCCGTGGCGGAGGCGGCAATCTTTTTAATTTCATCAGGGATAACAAGGAACTCGTTTTGAGTTTCCATTTTAAGATTTTTATTTTGTTTACGACAGGCACTATAGCAACATCACACATATTCATGGTAGTCCGATTTCGATTTATCAGTTTTTAATAATTATTATTGATTCAAAATTATTGCCTCAATGAACAATAAACTAATGAACGCATTTGGAGAGGTAACCGTCTTAACATTTCTCACATAAATTACCACTTTTGCTTGGCTACGCTCGCTCGAGTGGTAACAATATGCTCGAATGTTAAGGCTGGGTTACCCCTCTAAATACGTTAATTACTATTATTTGCGCATTTTTTCGAATAAAATCTATACATACAAGGAGATCCGCTAAGGAGGTACGACGTCTTCTATGTATTTTTTTACATGACAACTCCCTTTTTTTATTACTGAATTTGAAAAAATTCATCTTTTTCTTACGCTTACCTGATTTTTGAGTATAGGTCACATGATAAAAAATTAAGAAAACAAATTAAGATTGTAAAATACTAAATTTAATTGCAATGTTAACTTCAAAACCAATTAAATTAAATGTTCAAATTGTGTACCGTTCTCTGCCTGACAGTAGCCAAAACGACCGCCATATTTTTTATTGATTGCTGCCATTGATAAAAACGTAAAATCATACTTCCCAAAATTAAATTTAATATTTTACAATTTTAAAATAGTTTTTCTTAATTTTTGGTCATGTGACCTATACGCAAAACTCAGCTGAGCGTAAGTAAAAAATATGTTCTATCAAATCCCGTAATAAAAAAGTGGGTTGCATTAAAAAAAAACATCGATGACGTCATACCTCCTATGCGGGTCACCCTGTACCTATGTATGCGTTTTATATGAAAAAATCTGGTGTGATACACTCACACAACTTCCGTTTACAGTGATCTTATAATTAGTCAAAAATTTCATTTTTAATTTTTAAAAATTTGCCAAAAATTTTCAAAAATTACAAATTCTACAAAAACGGTAGTGCAAAATAGAGCGTTAGTTGAAGAGACAAATTTTCTCTGGAATTTTAAGGTGAATTCGAAAATGTAATAATATACCGGGTGTTTTATTTAAAATAGGAGTTAATAAAAAAAAATAGAAAAAAAAAACAAAAGAAACCCACTTTAGAAGTATTCAACTGGAAAATCACCTATCTCACATCAATACACATTAAAAATGTAATAAAAATGTAAAGTTTAAAAAAAATCGTTATAGCCGTTTTTGAAAAAATCGAAAAAAACTGAAAAATCACAAGAGTAAACACCTACTTCCGGTTATGTGATTTTCTTCAAAAGCTTGCTGTCTCATCTACATAGTACACAAAACTGATATATGAAGTTTTAACGCCATACCTCTTTTCGTTTTTGAGATATTCTGTTCACAGGCAGACAGACACACACACAGACAGACAGACCAATGAAAAAAAAAATGTTTTTTGGGTTCAGGGGACTCTAAAACGTGAAGATCTGTTGAAAACTCAATTTCGAATTTTTGGGGTGAATCCAATACTTCCTTTATTGTAAAAGGAAGTAAAAATGGGAAAATAAAAATCGACGGGTCCCAGCGTTTTAATTTATCCACTACTGTACGAAAGCACTGCATGTATCGTCGGGAGAGGTTCCAGTGAGTTTCGAAGTTTTGACTTTTTTAAATTTCCTTTTGAAACCAGCCCCTAATAGACTTTTTTTGCAATTACGTCACGATCTGCTTTTAAATTGTATTTTTTCGACGACTGACATCGAAAGTAGATTTTTTATTATACCTGCATCAGAATCGCCGTTTAAAGCACGCCTGAGCGTGCGAAAGCAGGCGATTAAAGCTCGCCGAGCTTTAAAGGTTGTCAAGGAAACGACTGAATGCAACAACGGACATGGACGCGACAAAAACGTAAATAATTCTCGTAACTACAGTAGCAATGTTATTATGCCCTCCCGATTTATAACGACAAAAATTATTTCTAAGTTTTTAGTGCTTAATTTATTTCCAGTATTGGAGGTATAATAAAAAATAGCGTAAAGTATTCGTGGATAACTGGTCTTTAAAACACTTGCTCTATTTCGAGCACTCCGGCTACGCCGTCGTGCTCGAAAACTCGCGCGTGTTTTAAAGACCTTGTTATCCACTCATACTTTAATATACTATTTCTCACTGTCATATGACAACAGAAAGTTGACATTTGCCGCTGAGCGTGCGTTTTCATCATTTTGCCGCTCGCCGAGCGTTTTGGGTTTCCGCGTGAACAAAATAGGTAGCCACGTTTCCTTGACAACGCCCGTCATTTGTGGAAATAATCGCGTCACATGTCATATACTGCGCGAGTAATGTTAACTTGATTGTCAATTAATTTTTGCGATAAAATGAAATTTGATATTTTCCTTTAATAATATGCTCAGTCGTCGAAAAAATAGTATGTATGTTTCGAGCTAAAAGTGCGCTTGCCGCTTTTGCATGATTGCTGGTTTCCGCTTTGCCTCAACCAGCAATATTCATGCGCAAGCGGCAAGAATGCACTTTCAGCTCTTAACATACAATATACTATTTTGCTGACTTCAATGAAAGCATTTTTCAAATTATGGTTTACGTAATCCTTCGAGTTAATCTTCCATAACGCTGGATGTTGCCTATATATTTCAATAAATTTTGTTTGGTACTCTTTATTCATTTCTACGCTTCCTAATATTGCCGAACCAAACTAACTGACCACCTTAACCAAAGTACAAAGGCCGAATAAAAATGCGACGGTAAAATACGTGTGTGTAATATGGGCCCTGCAAAGGAAAAAGCGTGCTCAGATCTGTGGCACTCAAAACCGGCGTGTGGTGCGGCGCGTGCAAATACCCATACACGGACGCTTTTTCCTGCACATCTGATGTGTTACGTTCATTCCCGCAAGAAAAAGTGTGTGTCTATGCCCAGCTAATAAAGAGTACCTAACCGAATTTATTGAAATATATAGGCAACATCCAGCGTTATGGAAGGTGAAGTCGAAGGATTACACAAACCGTAATTTGAAAAATGCTGGGTACGATTCTTTAATTGAAGTCTGCAAAAAATATAATTTAAAAGCGGATCGTGGCGTTATTGCAAAAAAAAATCAGTCTATTAGGGGCTCGTTTCGAAAGGAATTAAAAAAGGTCCAAACTTCGAAACGCACTGGAACCTCTCCCGACGATATATATGTACCAACCTTGTGGTATTTCGATCTTTTGCTGTTCACAATTGAACAAGAAATGCCAACAGAAAGCATGGACAATATCGACAGCTCTCGTGATGAGAATATAGAAGATAATCTTGAAGATGAGCTTGCAGAAGATGATGTTCGAGGTTCCCAAAATCCCCAGCTTGCAGAAAATTCTCAAAATCTGCCAAGCACTTCACAAAGTCAGGTAAGATAGTAACTTTAATAAACAATATATAACTACATAATACAGTCTAATATAGTATGATCAAAAATTATTTTCACCTAAACTGCTCAACAATTGAAGTGGCCCATCAAAAAATTAGCATACAGCAGCAAAATAATTTCAAATGGAAGAACTAAATAGTATATGTTAATATGTTTTAATATAGTTTCATTATAATTAACAGTAATTTAAAGTCTATAACTCAATTAATTATAAAACAATGAAGAATCAGAAAAACATTTTTTAAAAATTTTTTAAACGCAGTTTTTAAATTAGTATCTAGTGGGACCCCCTTTTACTCGATATACTTCCTGACATCGTCTGGGTATACTATAAGAACACAAACCGCATTAAAGCAATGTAAATAAATTAAATGAAAAAAATACCTTTACGATTAAAGTAATAAATATTAAGTTTTATAGAGTAATAATGTAGCAATCTTATATTATTTCTAACAGAAGCTTGTATCAACAAATAGTACACTTGATAGCTGCATACGATATTGTTTTGTTTTAAAATAAACATGGCAACATAATTTTTGTTGCTGGGCCACTTCAATTGTTAAGCAGTTTAATATGGCTATGGAATAGTTCCTAATTTATGAATGCAACTATAATTCACTTAACAATCAAATGACAAATTTGCATTAAGTTTAAATGTAGTTGCATTGATAAATTAGGAACTGTTCCATACCCATACTAGATGAAAATAATTTTTGATCATATTTTACATAAACATATACCGGGTGTCCGTTCTCAAAGTCGAACATAGGCGATTAGCATTGTATTCGACGTTTTTATCGGTTCCTGCTCGCCAATTCAACTTACAGGGAAGGTAATGGTATCAATGGAAAGATAAAATTATTACGCATCAAATGATACCAATAATAATATTCAAGATGCGATTTTTATTTTAAAATACTAATTTAAAACTTGCAAATTTTTAAATATGCCGTGCCTTGCCTTTCTAGTTCGATAGCATTTGTCAAAAAAATTTGTAATTAGTTGGCGTAAATCAGGTATTATCTGTCAACGTCTGTTAAAATTATCTACAGAAAAATGAATTATTTCAAGGAAGAACGAGTGAATCCACTAAAGTTAATTGCCTATGTTCGACTTTGAGAATGGACACCGGGTATACATACACAATATCTAATAAGTACAATAATCTTATTTACGCTTTCCCTTTATTTAACATTTCGTCTTGCCAAGAGACTTTCCCATCACCGATAAAATACTGAGTGTACTCATCCCTATTTTGTTTAGCATCCATCTTATTGCTTGATCTACTTGTTTGCAAAGAAGTAAGTTGAGCATCATCGTGCCTCCACTGGCCATTTTCTTGTATTTCGTGTGTCTGTTTATTTTCTGTGTCAAATGTTCCTAATGTGTATTTGTTACTACTTTTGCACAAATAGTTGTGCAAAACGCAAATAGCTAAAACAACATACTGAATATTCTGTGGTGTCATGTTTATAGCAGTATGTAGAATTCTGAATCTAGCAGCTATTAAACCGAAAACATTTTCCACTACGTTTCGAGCTCTGGACAGTCTATAATTGAATATTCGTCTTTCATATGTGAGATCTCTCTGATTAAATGGTTTTAACATATTTTTATGCAGGGCGAACGCTTCGTCGCCAATAAACACAAAATTTAAATTTTCATCAATTTCATGCTTATCGGGTAATTTTAATTTCTCTTGAATTAATCTTTGATAAAATGTTGTATACTCTAGAATTCCACCATCTGAAATTCTTCCATTTTTTCCTACATCCACATAAATAAATTCGTAGTTTGAGTTAACCACAGCCATTAGCACCATGCTATAAAATTGTTTATAATTGTAATACAATGCTCCCGTTCCCGGTGGAGGACGAATGCGTATATGTTTTCCATCGATAGCTCCGCCGCAGTTTGGAAAATGCCAACGAGATTTAAATCCTTCGGCCACTTGCACCCACTCTTCTTTCGTACTAGGAAACTAGAAATAAATTTCAATAAATTAATTTTCAGGGACCTACTTTACCGGCGGCAGCATCATTTATAACAACGGAAAGAAGAAATCAAAAAAGACAACGAGCACAAGACCTCCAAGAACAACGTCAGTTTATGAGAGCCTGCACCGCCGCGCTACAGGATACGTCCAGAAGTGAGGTAGTACTTGACGAAAACGATGCTTTTGGGAAGTATGTTGCAGAAAAATTAACAAAAATTAAACCTGAGTCGCAAAAAAATTATACAGAAACGTTAATTTTTCAAGTAATACAGAAAGCTCTTCTATGTAAATTATCACCAAACAGCATCATATCAGAAAACACTTATGCAACACATTTTCCTCAATATCAAAATCCCAATAATGTTCAACACCCAAATACATTTTCGTGACGTACTACTTCTTCTGCCACTACTAGTACACCATCACCATCCGTGTCTGAAGACTCGTCTACTGCGGCGGCAGTTTATTATTCCTCATACCAAGATATGTAATTTCATATATTCAAAACAATTATTTATTTATATATACAGGGTGTATCATAAATTCGTGTGTTAATTTTAACTTGTAGAAGAACTCACTAAGTTGAATAACTTTTCTCTATAGCATATTACAAAAATTGTAAATTTTTTTTCGTATTTTTTGCCCCATAATTTTGGCCAAAAGAGTCGTTATGTATCTAACTTAATTGGTCACCATGACTTTCAACAAAGAAACTTTAGATACGAGTTGTATACATAATTTTGTCGACTATCACATATTTATGCTAAAAGAGATTACAAAATGTCAACGTCATTTCAAATTGAAAACTTATTAAAAATCATGTTAGGTATGCTTTCATTGTTTTAAATAAATTGAACACTCGCCAAATGTAATAAACAGTTTTAACCTAAGTGTGCAATAAAGTGACAGATGTGTACAATCAAACTCTTATTGCATAGTATGCAGTAATAACATGCTTTTGGCGTATGGAAAGTGCCAAATAATAGTATCCTTTAGAAAATGGTAGTCGAACAAAAATATTTAATTTAGCGAGCTTTAGGTACTAATACGCATTAAAATGAACACACTTATTTCTGATGCGCCCTGTATAATTGTATACGAATTGTAATATTACATAATGTTTATTATATACGTCAATATTATTGATATTATTATTAGTAGTAGTAATCGTTTAGTAATAGGATCTTATTGTGTTTGTGTTATTGTTGTTTACATGTGTTAGTTCTTATTTTTAGGTTAAATTTTACTGCCGTAGGTCCAATTTTTAAATTATTTATTTGGGAAATTCTCGCAGGCAATTTTTACACATTACTTTACACTTTAAATATTTGACATATTAAAATATTTCGATTCTTGCATGAATCTTCTTTAGTTAAAATTTAAATTATTTAAAATCTAGAATTCAAGATAAATACTATCAGTTGATAAGCGAAGAAATAAATTGACAAATACGAGTCTATTATACATTTTAATCTGTGATATGCCTTAACAATAAAGAAACACGAATGGCTGTGAAATCGAAAATTAAACGTTAAAAAATAATTAAATTATGCCGTAATAGTAATAGTTACTATTACAGATTATTATCACAAATTAAAATGTATAATAGACTCGTATTTGCCAATTAATTGTCTCGCTTATCTATTGATAGTATTTACCTTGTATTCTATATTTTAAATAATTTAAATGTCAACTGAAGAAGATTCATACAAGAATCGAAATATTTTAATATGTCAAATATTTAAAGTGTAAAAAATATTTAAATGTGCAAAAACTGGCTACGTGCATTTTACAAATTAATAGAATTAATGTTTACGTTTGTGGAATAAATTTTCATTTATTATTTAAGAGCAGAATATTTCTTACCTTCAAGAAATCCTTTTTCAGAACCTCAACTAACACCCTGCAAGTCTCTGGTATTATATATCCTAGAACCTAGAGCTTGAGCAGAAATTTCCGTACTAAATTTTAAATCCTCGTAGCTTCTTCCTGTTGCTAAAAAACGAAGAGTAGCTGTGAGGCGTTCTTCTGGCGTAATACTTTTGCGCATGCTCGTGTCTTCTCTACTTATGTAGGGCTCTATTAACTTTAAAAGTGCATCAAAAATATTTGCATCTATTCTTAAATAGTTCTTAAAGTCATCGGGATCATTATCCCTTAATTCCCGTAACAGTTTCATATCACTGTATTGGTCCCGTTCACTTAACCAATTTTTCTGCCAGACCCTAGGCATTTCAGTAGTTGTTTGCTTTAACATTATTTGCGTGTAAATTAACGCGCACACGGTTCCACGCCTCTTTCTTTTGATATTTGAGAGCATTTTACAAATAAATATTATTCTGCACGCTGGTAGTAAACGCAATAGCTGGGCCAGTGGCGTAACTATGGGGGGTGATATGGGTGTCGGAACACCCCCCAGAGACTTTAGGAATAACCAAAATTCGTCTTAAACAACAAATCTAAAATTACATTTTAGTAATGTATAATTGAATATCAACTATTACTTACATTCGGAATTCGAACTCGCTTATTTTTAAAATCCAATCTCAACGAACCTGCTTCGGAAGTCATTGCCGAGTTCAAATTATACAGGAAATGCCAAAATCTACAAAATCTTCCATATAAGACAGCAATGGATGTGCTAGCTAGCCAGGGGCGTAGCCAGGGTTCCAGTTAAAGAGGGGCAAATATTTATATACACAATTAACATTTATTATTACATATTATTGTTGTTTACTTTTTTACAATTAGCGAAAAATAATTTAAATTAGCTTTAGTTTTCGCAAACTTTTTTAAGACTTTATCTTTTAGTTCCTCACTTCCTTGCAGTATTATTTTTCTGTGTACAGGGGCGTGCTGGGACTCTGCAGAGGGCCCGGCCATTGAAACGTTGGGAAAGTCCCCTAAAAATACCCGTGGCAACAATTTTAATTTTTTCAAGGTTATACGATCTAAAACGATATAACTTTAAGTCGAGAAATATATTCTAAATAGTAATTGGTTTCGAAGAATTAGGCAGAGTTACAAAACTCAAAACATGATAAGTAAAATATGTTCAAAAATAATAGTTATTTATTGTATAAGTGTGGAACGTAGCATGTTAGTCACGAAAGAAACAGTTTAACCACGACGCTCGTAGAAATGTAGTGCAAAACAACTTTTTGTCCAACACTTCTTTTAAATCTCTTCAACTCATTTTCTTTCTGAATTTTTGACACTAACATGATATTTGATATGCTATTAATAGAATTTAAATATTACAAACAGGCCTTTGCCTTCGCGACTTTTCTATTTTTGTCTCACTAGTGACTAATGATGAACTTTCTTTATTTGAAATAACTGTAGTTTGTAGTAATATGCTTAGTTGGAGAAGGTGTTGGATAACAGCTATTTATATAGCAAGTATATAATTTGACGAGTCTATTTTATGGCCGAGTTAGTTTTGTGAGAGACGTCAATAATAGTTATTAATGTATTAAGGGCATAATAAATAGATTAATAAATTATAGCCGAGCAAATGTTCAAAGCGCGACGCGAAGCGAAGAGCTTCAAATTTCTCGATGGCTATACATAATCGTGATTATGCAGCTGGCACATGCAACATTTTATTCTATTTTGGTTATCAAAATGCAGGAAATTGAAGGATTCAGTATTTTGGCTACAGACTACTATGTCATCGTTGTGCTGGTGCTGTGAATTTGTGATGTACTATGGTTTATATGCAGGTTGTTGTTGTTGTTGTTGCTATACTATATTGTTGGAGTTTGTTATACTGCTTAACAACTTTATAGGCCTTCGGGCCATAACAGCCATATTACGCCCGCTATTGAGGGCCAATAAACACGATTATGGTTCTAAAATGAAATAAAGTCAGATTATGTACTAGTTGTATACAAAGCTTCATGTTCGATTGCTAAAATCGAGTTTATACATTTGACGTTTATACTGTCAGAGAAAGAAATTTAACATTAGAGTAGCTTGGTGGATCTTGACAAGTAGCGCAGAGCTACCAAATGTTCTTACAGCTGCGTAAACGAGTTGTTAATAATTTTAGTTTAGAAAATTAACTTTCACAAGATATTTGCTTAGGTAAGATTGTGAGAACAAAATTGTATAGATTAGACTCAGATTCTGAATTCGCTCAATTACGTAAAACCGAAATTCACTCAATTGCCGAATCAATTTGCTCAGTTGCAGTATTGGCCAAATTCATTTTGGCAATTGGGCGAATTTGGCATCTGAGTCTATCATACAAATTGAATATAGTAGAATATAAATTATACTTGTATAAAACCACAAATATTTACGATACACAACTAATGCACTTCAGATTGCGAAAACAGCGTCTACTATGATAGCTATGACTGTATTTGCCGAGAGAATTTCATCTTTAATGTCAGTGTCAAGACTTTCTTCACTTTCTTGTCCTGGTTCATCTTGATCATAGTCTTTAACTTTAGCAGTCTCATAAACGTTTTCAAAATTTCATTTTCGTAACTGAAGCCACAGTTTGCCAAACGTCTTAATTTTCCTTGAATTCTTTTTTTAGAGGGCCGGAATAACTTCAAAAATTTCGTTGAAAAAGTTTATCGGCATACTTTCAGTAATTTCAGCAAATTTAAGAGGATCGAAGCATTTTAAATCACCATAAAATAATCCAAGATCCAAAAATCTGGTCTCTAAGCTGACTATAATTTGGTCCATCACCACATTATTAATGTGGTCAAACGAAAATTATCTTTATACTGATACTTTATATTTTTAAACAGACTCCTGTAAGAATAGTCCCAGGGCCCGGCAATTCAGGGCCTACCGGGAAAAGCCCGGTATCCCGGCGGGCCAGCACGCGCCTGTCTGTGTACACTCAACATACATAGTCTAATAAAGCGGTTTTCTGATATTGTTGACCGCAACCGGATTATCACTCTATCCAAAGAACTGAAGGATCTTTCAATGGTGAATGTTGTACACAGTTGAACCAAGGAAATGTGCGAAGCGTATTTTAATTAGAGAAAAAAACCTATTTTATTTTACTTCTGCTATTTCCAATTCTTGCAGTTCTTCTTTTTTAATTTTTTATTCTGCTAGGGATTGTACCACAATTCCGCTTGATTGTTAGAATTACTCAAATTATAGCAGGTAATCCAAAAAGCTTTCGGTATTTTTTAAGCTTTCAAATATCATGTTTGTTTTCCAATTCTTTTTTCGGAACAGAACGCGCACATACACACTGAAATATTGGAAGTGAAACAAATGCGCTCATTCAGCGTTATTGTGCATTTTCGACTAGGTACATCTAAATTATTCCAGATATATTGATTAAGGAAAAAATGCGAGTGAAGGTTTTTGCTACTGTGCCATGAATATTACCATGCAAGCGCATGATATACATGCATTAATTGGCACTCATTGAATTTTGTTTTTTCAAAATAACAGTCTTTTTATTTAATATTTTCCCATTATTTGCAAACCACGCTATTGCCACGGACATTGTCTAAAACCATTCGCGGCTAACACAGTGTTCAGTTCATTGCACACATTTTTTGACACTGACATTTACATCACGAGCTGCACTTTTCCCAGAACTAAATAACCTTCCCGTTGGAACCTGCACAGCTTGAAGATATAGTATACAATGGATTGGGTCGTACGACTTCTTTTTTTCTCATTTGTTTTTAATTAAAATTAGAAGTATAACCTATTATAGTTAAGTTTTCGAATATCTTGTAGAATATGAATTGTTAAAATGATTATAAATCAACGTCTTTTGCTCTTTAAATTTTTTAGGGGTGGGCAATAGCCCATCCCTGCCTCCCCTGGCTACGCCCTTGAGCTATGTGCAATAAGGACATGTTTCCATGTTCAAGTTGTTGCAAAACCTTGCAACGATTCCTGTGTCAACTGCAACAGCTGAAGCTGAAAGATCATTTTCACCTTAAAAAGAATTAAGACTTACCTCCGAAATACAAGTTAAATGGATTGGCAATGCTTTCCATTCACAGAGAACTACAGGTGAACGTAAATGAAATTATAAAGGAGTTCGCAAAAAAAAGAAAACTTGAATTACTACTGTGCAAGCAGCTTCACTTTGTTATAAATAAAGTTGTTTCTTTCTCTCTCTCTTGTATTACAATTGTAATGGTTTTATTGTTTATAATAAACATTATAGTTGCTTTAAATTCTATATGACTTGCAGTAGGCCGTGATTTAACTAATTTTTTACAGTCAGAATGACATTTAACATTTTCATAGGTTAGAATTATTGCAAGGACATGCATATTTTGCAATTTTGTTTTACAACCAAGCTAAGTTGTTATTTATTTAGCAAATAATTGTTTCTCTCCTTTTGGTTAATAAGCAAATAAAATACCACACTAGTTAATTTCACCGATTTAAATAGACGTCTGTCAACATCACTTAGTAAATTTTTAGATGTAACTAGGTGGTCTACACTGCCAAGAAGTTAAATCAAGGCCTACCGCAAGTCCTATAGAAATCAAATCAACTATAATTTATGGTACCTAATTTTTTAAAAATTCTTATTGTAAGGTTGATCACTCTCCCAGAACACCCCCCAGAGCAAAATCTTAGTTACGCCACTGAGCTGGGCATAGACACGCACTTTTTCCTGCGGGAATGAACGTAACACACCAGACGTGCAGGAAAAACCGCCTTTGTATGGGTATCTGCACGCGCAGCTCCACACGCCGGTTTTGAGTGACACAGATCTGGACACGCTTTCTCCTTTGCAGGGCCCATACACACACGTATTTTACTGTCGCATTTTTGTTCGGCCCGTGTACTTTGGTTAAGGTGGTCAGTTAGTTTGGTTCGGCAATATTAGGAAGCGCAGGAATGAATAAAGAGTACCTAACAGAATTTATTGAAATATATATAGGCAACATTCAGCGTTATGGAAGATTAAGTCGAAGGATTACGTAAACCGAAATTTGAAAAATGCTTTCATTGAAGTCAGCAAAAATTACAATTTAAAAGCGGATCGTGACGTAATAGCAAAAAAACAGTTTATTATGTGCCCGTTTCGAAAGGAATTTTAAGAAGTCCAAACTTCGAAAAGCACTGGAACCTCTCCCGACGATATATTGTACAGTGCTTTCGTAAAGTAGTGAATAAATTCGATAACAATTCAAGGAATAACTTTCGGAAAAAAACGCTGGAACCCGTCGATTTTTATTTTTATTTGCCCATTTTTTCATATAAAATGCATACATACAGAGTGACCCGCGTAGAAGGTATGACGTCATCGATGTTTTTTTAAAGGCAACTAACTTTTTTTATTACGGAATTTGATAGAACATATTTTTTTACTTACGCTCAGCTGAGTTTTGCGTATAGGTCACATGACCAAAAATTAAGAAAAATTATTTTAAAATTGTAAAATATTAAATTTAATTTTGGGAAGTATGATTTTACGTTTTTATCAATGGCAGCAATCAATAAAAAATATGGCGGTCGTTTTGGCTGCTGTCAGGCAGAGAACGGTACACAATTTGAAGATTTAATTTAATTGTTTTTGAAGTTAACATTGCAATTAAATTTAGTATTTTACAATCTTATTTTTTTTTCTTAATTTTTGATCATGTGACCTATACTCAAAAATCAGCTAAGCGTAAGAAAAAGATGCATTTTTTCAAATTCAGTAATAAAAAAAGGGAGTTGTCATGTAAAAAAATACATAGAAGACGTCGTACCTCCTTAGCGGATCTCCTTGTATGTATAGATTTTATTCGAAAAAATGCGCAAATAATAGTAATTAACGTATTTAGAGGGGTAACCCAGCCTTAACATTCGAGCATATTGTTACCACTCGAGCGAGCGTAGCCAAGCAAGAGTGGTAATTTATGTGAGAAATGTTAAGACGGTTACCTCTCCAAATGCGTTCATTAGTTTATTGTTCATTGAGGCAATAATTTTGAATCAATAATAATTATTAAAAACTGATAAATCGAAATCGGACTACCATGAATATGTGTGATGTTGCTATAGTGCCTGTCGTAAACAAAATAAAAATCTTAAAATGGAAACTCAAAACGAGTTCCTTGTTATCCCTGATGAAATTAAAAAGATTGCCGCCTCCGCCACGGAGGAAATTGTCCCTTCGAGTGGATGCATGTTAAATGTATCTTAACATTCGAGGATGCTATCATGTTAAACACTGTTTAACATGTCAATGAACAATAAAAATAAAAATCGATCGGTCCCAGCGTTTTTTCCAAAAGTTATTCCTTCAACTTTTAACGAATTTATCCACCACTTTACGAAAGCACTGTATATGTACCAAGCTTGTGGTATTTCGATTTTTGTTATTCACACAATTGAACAAGAAATGTCAACAGAAATCCCTTAATTCCGGTAAAAGTTTCGTAACACTGTATTTGTCCCGTTTACTTAACCACTTTTTCTGCCATACCCTAGCTAGGCATTTTAGTATTTCTTTGCTTTAAAATTACTTCAGTGTAAATTAACGCACACACTGTCGCACGCCTCTTTCTTTCCATGTTTGCGAGCGTTTTACATATAAATATTATTATTAATATTTTTCTACACACTGGTAGTAAACGCAACCTGATGACAGTGAACTAAAATCGTTTTCACAAGCCAGGAAAGAGTGTTGAAAATTTCAAGATTCCAGGGGTCACGCCACACGCCAGGGAAAAATGCCGGTTTTTAGCCATAGACACACACTTTTTCATTAGCTGGGCATAGACACACACTTTTTCTTGCGGGAATGAACGTAACACATCAGATGTGCAGGAAAAAGCGTCCGTGTATGGCTATTTGCACGCGCCGCACCACAAGCCGGTTTTGAGTGCCACAGATCTGAGCACGCTTTTTCCTTTGAAGGGCCCATACACACACGTATTTTACCGTCGCATTTTTATTCGGCCTTTGTACTTTGGTTAAGGTGGTCAGTTAGTTTGGTTCGGCAATATTAGGAAGCGTAGAAATGAATAAAGAGTACCAAACAGAATTTATTGAAATATATAGGCAACATCCAGCGTTATGGAAGATTAACTCGAAGGATTACCTAAACCATAATTTGAAAAATGCTTTCATTGAAGTCAGCAAAATAGTATATTGTATGTTAAGAGCTGAAAGTGCATTCTTGCCGCTTGCGCATGAATATTGCTGGTTGAGGCAAAGCGGAAACCAGCAATCATGCAAAAGCGGCAAGCGCACTTTTAGCTCGAAACATACATACTATTTTTTCGACGACTGAGCATATTATTAAAGGAAAATATCAAATTTCATTTTATCGCAAAAATTAATTGACAATCAAGTTAACATTACTCGCGCAGTATATGACATGTGACGCGATTATTTCCACAAATGACGGGCGTTGTCAAGGAAACGTGGCTACCTATTTTGTTCACGCGGAAACCCAAAACGCTCGGCGAGCGGCAAAATGATGAAAACGCACGCTCAGCGGCAAATGTCAACTTTCTGTTGTCATATGACAGTGAGAAATAGTATATTAAAGTATGAGTGGATAACAAGGTCTTTAAAACACGCGCGAGTTTTCGAGCACGACGGCGTAGCCGGAGTGCTCGAAATAGAGCAAGTGTTTTAAAGACCAGTTATCCACGAATACTTTACGCTATTTTTTATTACACCTCCAATACTGGAAATAAATTAAGCACTAAAAACTTAGAAATAATTTTTGTCGTGATAAATCGGGAGGGCATAATAACATTGCTACTATAGTTACGAGAATTATTTACGTTTTTGTCGCGTCCATGTCCGTTGTTGCATTCAGTCGTTTCCTTGACAACCTTTAAAGCTCGGCGAGCTTTAATCGCCTGCTTTCGCACGCTCAGGTGTGCTTTAAACGGCGATTCTGATGCAGGTATAATAAAAAATCTACTTTCGATGTCAGTCGTCGAAAAAATACAATTTAAAAGCAGATCGTGACGTAATTGCAAAAAAAGTCTATTAGGGGCTGGTTTCAAAAGGAAATTTAAAAAAGTCAAAACTTCGAAACGCACTGGAACCTCCCCCGACGATACATGCAGTGCTTTCGTACAGTAGTGGATACATTCGTTAAAAATTCAAGGAATGACTTTCGGAAAAAACTCTGGGACCCGTCGATTTTTATTTTCCCCTTTTTACTTCCTTTTACAATAAAGGAAGTATTGGATTCACCCCAAAAATTCGAAATTGAGTTTTCAACAGATCTTCACGTTTTAGAGTCCCCTGAACCCAAAAAACATATTTTTTTTTCATTGGTCTGTCTGTCTGTGTGTGTGTCTGTCTGCCTGTGAACAGAATATCTCAAAAACGAAAAGAGGTATGGCGTTAAAACTTCATATATCAGTTTTGTGTACTATGTAGATGAGACAGCAAGCTTTTGAAGAAAATCACATAACCGGAAGTAGGTGTTTACTCTTGTGATTTTTCAGTTTTTTTCGATTTTTTCAAAAACGGCTTTAACGATTTTTTTTAAACTTTACATTTTTATTACATTTTTAATGTGTATTGATGTGAGATAGGTGATTTTCCAGTTGAATACTTCTAAAGTGGGTTTCTTTTGTTTTTTTTTCTATTTTTTTTATTAACTCCTATTTTAAATAAAACACCCGGTATATTATTACATTTTCGAATTCACCTTAAAATTCTAGAGAAAATTTGTCTCTTCAACTAACGCTCTATTTTGTACTACCGTTTTTGTAGAATTTGTAATTTTTGAAATTTTTTGGCAAATTTTTAAAAATTAAAAATGAAATTTTTGACTAATTATAAGATCACTGTAAACGGAAGTTATGTGAGGGTATCACACCAGATTTTTTCATATAAAACGCATACATAGGTACAGGGTGACCCGCATAGGAGGTATGACGTCATCGATGTTTTTTTAATGCAACCCACTTTTTTATTACGGGATTTGATAGAACATATTTTTTACTTACGCTCAGCTGAGTTTTACGTATAGGTCACATGACCAAAAATTAAGAACTTTATTAAAATTGCAAAATATTAAATTTAATTTTGGGAATTATGATTTTACGTTTTTATTAATGATAGCAAGCTATAAAAAACATGTCGGTCGTCTTGGCTACTGTCAGGCAGATAACGGTACATAATTTGAACATTTAATTCAGTTGTTTCTGAAATTATCATGGCAATTAAATTTAGTATTTTGCAATTTAATTTTTTTTTCTTAATTTTTGATCATGTGACCTATACTCAAAAATCAGGTAAGCGTAAGTAAAAAATGAATTTTTTCAAATTCCATAATAAAAAAAGGGGGTTGCCATGTAGAAAAATACATCGAAGATGTCATACCTCCTACGCGGGTCTCCGTGTATGTATAGATTTTATTCGAAAAAATGTGCAAATAAAAATAAAAATCGATCGGTTCCAGCGTTTTTTGCAAAAGTTATTCCTTCAACTTTTAACGAATTTATCCACCACTTTACGAAAGCATTGTATATGTACCAACCTTGTGGTATTTCGATTTTTGTTATTCACACAATTATTGAACAAGAAATGCCAACAGATATCCCTTAATTCCCGTAAAAGTTTCGTAACACTGTATTTGTCCCGTTTACTTAACCACTTTTGCCATACCCCAGCTAGGCATATTAGTATTTCTTTGCTTTAGAATTACTTCCGTGTAAATTAAAGCACACACTGTTGCACGTCTCTTTCTTTTCATGTTTGCGAGCGTTTTACATATAAATATTATTATTAATATTTTTCTGCACACTGGTAGTAAACGCAACTTGATGATAGTGAACGAAAATTGTTTTAACACGCCAGGAAAGAGTTTTGAAAATTTCAAGATTCCAGGAGCCACGCCACACGCCAGGGAAAAATGCCGGTTTTTAGCCATAGACACACACTTTTTCATTTGCCGTTTTAAACCGGCGTTCAAAACGGCCAGAAAATGTATGTCTGTGGGCAATGCCACTTCTGGAACACCACGCATAATCCTGCCGGAAAAAGTGTGGCGTACATTCGTGGCGGTTTTGAACGTGTGTCTATGGCCAGCTATTCATTCTTGGGCTTCTTAATATTGCCGAACCGAAATATAAACTCAACACCTAACGCCGAATAAAAATGTAACATTAAAAAGCGCGTGTAAAACGGGACCTGGCCACAACGGCCAATGACCACAACGGCCAATCGCTATTTTGGCTGTTGTGGCCATGACCACAACGGCCACCGTGACCATAACGGCCAAAAGCGCCCGCGTAACCACAACGGCCAATTTGACCATATCGGCCAACTCGATAATTGACCATAACGGCCACCATGACCATAACGGCCAATTCGAAACTCCGCCTCATGCGCCATTTTCACCACAACGGCCACCGACGCGTATGTATTGGCGTCGCTGGCGACCTAGACCACAACGGCTAAAATGGCTACAACGGCCAAAATGACCACAACGGCCAAAATGGCCACAACGGCCAAAACGATCACAACAGCCAACCGTGGCGGGTGACCACAACGGCCAAAATGACCACAACGGCCAACCGTGGCGGGTGACCACAACGGCCAAAATGACCACAGCGGCCAACAGTGGCGGGATACACCGTGTTCCATTTTTATTGTACGTAACTTCGGGACGTGATGTGGAAGTTCTATTTTATATTTCTAATTTTTACGATATATCGCACAATAGAAACAGAACTTTAAAAATATTTTGCATATTGTAGCTTTGAAATAACAGATATTTTTTCAATAATTTTTCAAAAAATATGACGAATCAGTGGCGTGCAATCCCGTTAAACCGCCCCTTTTACTAAAAAATAAATGTACATCACTGGATTTTTCTAAATTTCGTAGCATTTTAAAATTCCGTTCCTAATTTTGGGCAAAATGTATCTCTTTCGATGTTTTAAGTTACGGCTTTGTTATCGAGTTATTTCGGATTTAATAAGAGTTGTTACTTAAAAAATGGCTAATAATATTTTTTTTATTAAATTTGAAATATCTCTATAATAAGGACGTAACTTACAACTTCGAAGGAACGACTTACTTCAAAATTAAACAAGGAATTCTAAAATTCTAAATAAAATCAATGGCGTGCAATCCCGTCATGTGTCTCCTTTTGTTTAAAAACGTACTACCCATAGTCCGCACGGAGTAATAGGCAAGTTATAATTTCGGTCTTAATTTCAACTTCGCTATTTTAAGAAAAAATGCGGTTTAGAGCATTTTGCTATACGAATCCAGCATTTTTAAGATGTCTGTGTGGGTGCGTGCGTACGTACGTATTCTCTATCACTTCCGGATTCTTCGAAAATGACATTAATTTTCTTATTTTAAATAGAACACCCTGCATGTTTTTACATTTTTGTAATCTGCAGGTCATTTAGAATGTATTCATGTTAAAATTTACATTTTAAATTTATTTATAAATCTAGGGTGCTGTGACTAGTGCCAAATAAATATAAGGAAGTTCAGTTGTTAATTAAAAAATGCTTTACAGTCCTAAAGTGTCGTTTTTACGTTTTAATTTGTTTATCAGTTTTCATTTGTATTCCCAAACTAAAAAAAAGCGATTTATTGAAATAAGAAGGCACTAAATCAACTTTTGCACTTTTTGTTTTAAGATAAGCATTGTGTTATTGTTATCAATTAAACCGCCGAAAAGTGTAGTTTTTAAAAAAGTAGTATCCTACCACGGTACCTACTATTTGAAAAAATTGAGTAACTTCTAGAAATCGATTTTGTCAATTTTGATCGCTTATAATAGAATAAAAAACACTTTAGGACTATAAAATATACAAAAATTTTCATAAACAACTGAACTTAGTTATATTCATTTGGTACTAGTCATGGCACCTTAGATTTATAAATAAATTTAAATATAAAATTGTTATTCTTCTCAAAATGGTGAAATTTTAACATGGATAGATTCTAAATAACCTGCAGAATACAAAAATGTAACCATTTTAGCATAATCCAAAAGTGCATCGCATTAGTACGTAGCCAACACATACAATAATTATAAAGAATAGTGCTATTGGCTCTAAAAAATTAAAGTGACAGCACTGAATGCAATAAATTCAAGAATTTTTTTGAGACTGAGGCTAAAGATTGAAATATGATCAATATTTTCCGTTTCCTGTGCGTCTTGCCTATCTGTCGGCCCAAAGAACTTTTGGTATTTCTCAAAATTGATTATGTTATGGATCAACAAAATTAGAATTCAATAACTTTTAAAATTAAACTAAAGAGTCCTAATACATATGCAGTATTCCAATCTTAACCAAGATCGCGGAAAATGGTTTTTTAAAATACAAATGCGTATTTATCAATTTACACATTTTTGCGGCCAGCTGTCAAAAACCTTTTTTTATGGAAATGGAGCACTATATTAAAGTAGTCAATACCTAATAAGCACAAAAATCAAATATATAATTTATTTAACTGTATTAAATAACACGTTTAGTTTGCCGAGTACAATGCGCAGATCTATTAAATATATTTAAAAATATACAGTAGTTTAATTAAACCAATAAACATTGGAAAAACGTTTATCTGCTTGCGTTTAATAATGACAACATTGTCAACCTCACCTGAATGGCGTAATGACATACTTTACCTCACTAGTAAGATAATGAATCATTACCTCACGTTGCTTAACTAGTGAGGTAAAGTATATCAAAGTTAAATTCAATTTATTTTTAATTTTTTTATTATATTTACGCAAACAGATAAAAAAATTTATATCACACGTGGGATAGAGGCTTGTTATAATACTCGTGTGATTACACGACTGGATCTACGACCTCGTCGTGCAACTTTCACACTCGTATCATAATAATGTTTTTATCCCACTAGTAATATAAATAAATTTCGCACACTCTTTATCACTGTCGGACTGGCGATCGCCGGGGGCCCTGAGTTCCAAACTGGTCTTCCAGTTATTCCTTCTTGCTATTTTGCATATATTTCGTAAATGTTTGTTTTTGAAAAGACACTCTTAGCAGTCTTAGTCGAGATAAAAAAACATAATGAAATAGTGCTAGTTGTAAATTAAAACCATAGTAACTGACTTTTCTTAAAATAAAAAATAGTAACAAAAATGAATTGAAACCCTTAAGCGGCTCTCAAAAGCGAAAACAATCAAAACAAAAACAGCAAAGACAATCAGAACCTTTTTTAACCGTTTATTCGGGGTATTATTGATTTTAACTTTTTGTAATGGAAGGTGACAACGTTAGAAATAAAAGTATTGTGGTCACAATCTCGCGTTTTGTTAAGGTTGGCCGTTGTGGTCATTTTGGCCGTTGTGGTCTACGTCGCCAGCGACGCCAATACATAGGAGTCAGTGGCCGTTGTGGTCAAAATGGCGCATGAGGCGGAGTTTCGAATTGGCCGTTATGGTCATGGTGGCCGTTATGGTCAAATATCGAGTTGGCCGATATGGTCAAATTGGCCGTTGTGGTTAAGCAGACGCCTTTGGCCGTTATGGTCACGGTGGCCGTTGTGGTCATGGCCACAACAGCCAAAATAGCGATTGGCCGTTGTGGTCATTGGCCGTTGTGGCCTAGACCCGGCCCTGCAAAGGAAAAACCCTGTTCAGACATGTGGCACGCAAAACCGGCGTATGGCGCGACGCGTGCAGATGCCCATACACAGACGGTTTTCCTGCACGTCTGGTGTGTTACGTTCATTCGCGCAGGAAAAAGTGCGTGTCTATGCCCAGCTATTAGCTGGCCATAGACACACATTATTCAAAAACGCCACGAATGTACGCCACACTTTTTCCGGCAGGATTATGCGTGACGTTTCAAAAGTGGCATTGCCCACAGACATACATTTTATTCTCGCCGTTTTGAACGCCGGTTTAAAACGGCAAATGAAAAAGTGTGTGTCTATGGCTAAAAACCGGCATTTTTCTCTGGCGTGTGGCGTGGCCCCTGGAATCTTGCAATTTTCAACACTTTCCTGGCGTGTGAAAACGATTTTCGTTCACTATCATCAGGTTGCGTTTACTACCAGTGTGTAGAAAAATATTAATAATAATATTTATATGTAAAACGCTCGCAAACATGAAAAGAAAGAGGCGTGCGACAGTGTGTGCGTTAATTTACACGCAAGTAATTTTAAAGCAAAGAAATACTAAAATGCCTAGCTAGGGTATGGCAGAAAAGTGGTTAAGTAAACGGGACAAATACAGTGTTACGAAACTTTTACGGGAATTAAGGGATTTCTGTTGACATTTCTTGTTCAATTGTGTGAATAACAAAAATCGAAATACCACAAGGTTGGTACATATACAGTGCTTTCGTAAAGTGGTAGATAAACTCGTTAAAAGTTGAAGGAATAACTTTTGGAAAAAACGCTGGGACCGATCGATTTTTAGTTTTATTAGCGCATTTTTTCGAATAAAATCTATACATACACGGTGACGCGCGTAGAAGGTATGACGTCTTCAATGTATTTTTTTACATGGCAACCCCCTTTTTTATTATGGAATTTGAAAAAATGCATTTTTTACTTACGCTTACCTAGTATAGGTCACATGACTAAAAATTAGGATTGCAAAATACTAAATTTAATAATTGCAATGTTAACTTCAAAAACAATTAAATTAAATGTTCAAATTGTGTACCGTTGTCTGCCTGACAGTAGCCAAGACGACCGACATGATTTTTATTGATTGCTGCCATTGATAAAAACGTAAAATCATAGGAACTTCCCAAAATTAAATTTAATATTTTACAATTTTAAAATAGTTTTTCTGAATTTTTGGTCATGTGACCTATACGCAAAACTCATCTGAGCGTAAGTAAAAAAATACGTTCTATCAAATTCCATAATAAAAAAAGTTGGTTGCCTTTAAAAAAACATCGATGACGTCATACCTTCTACGCGGATCACTCTGTATGACTGTATGTATGCATTTTATATGAAAAAATCTGGTGTGATACAAGCACACAACTTCCTTTTACAGTGATCTTATAATTGGCCAAAAATTTGATTTTAAATTTTTAAGCATTTGTCAAAGATTTTAAAAAATTGCAAATTCCACAAAAACGGTGCAAAATAGAGCGTTAGGTGAAGAGACAAATTTTCTCTAGAATTTTAAGCTGAATTCAAAAATATAATAATATACCGGGTGTTCTATTTAAAATAGGAGTTAATAAAAGAAATAGAAAAAAAAAACAAAAGAAACCCATTTTAGAAGTATTCAACTAGAAAATCACCTATCTCACATCAATACACATTAAAAATTTAATAAAAATGAGAAGTTTGAAAAAATCTTTAAAGCCGTTTTTGAAAAAATCGAAAAAAACTGAAAAATAACAAGAGTAAACACCTACTTCCGGTTATGCGATTTTCTTCAAAACCTTACTGTCACATCTACATAGTACACAAAACTTATATATGAAGTTTCAACCCCATACTTCTTTTCGTTTTTGAGATATTCTGTTCACAGGCACACACACACAGACACACACAGACAGACCAATGAAAAAAATATGTTTTTTGGGTTGAAGATCTGTTGAAAACTCAATTTCGAATTTTTGGGGTGAATCCAATACTCCCTTTATTGTAAAAGGAAGTAAAAATGCGCAAATAAAAATAAAAATCGATGGGTCCCAGTTTTTTTTCCGAAAGTTATTCCTTGAATTGTTATCGAATTTATTCACTACTTGACGAAAGCACTGTATAATATATCGTCGGGAGAGGTTTCAGTGCGTTTAGAAGTTTGGGCTTTTTAAAATTCCTTTCGAAACGCGCACCTAGTAAACTGTTTTTTTTTGCTATTACGTCACGATCCGCTTTTAAATTGTAATTTTTGCTGACTTCAATGAAAGCATTTTTCAAATTTTGGTTTACGTAATCCTTCGACTTAATCTTCCATAACGCTGAATGTTGCCTATATATTTCAATAAATTCTGTTAGGTAATCTTTATTCATTTCTGCGCTTCTTAATATTGCTGAACCAAACTAACTGACCACCTTAGCCAAAGTACACGGGCCGAACAAAAATGCGACAGTAAAATACGTGTGTGTATGGGCCGTGCAAAGGAAAAAGCGTGTCCAGATCTGTGGCACTCAAAACCGGAGTGTGGCGCGGCGCGTGCAGATACCCATACACAGACGGTTTTTCCTGCACGTCTGGTGTGTTACGTTCTTTCTCGCAGGAAAAAGTGCGTGTCTATGCCCAGCTATTAGGAGGTAAGCAAAAGAGTACGATAACTGGATAATGAATGACACGGTCAAATCCCGGAAATTGTCCATTACATAATCGTAATGTACTCATGTAATCGATTAAACTAGAAACAATTACATTACATACTTCTAATTGCAAATCATAGTGCTCTTTGGTACCTTACCAAAAAATATTAAATATATATTAACAAAATATAAAATACCATACGATTATTACTTATCATAATACATGCTGAATAGTAAAACATATTATTGCCTAAAACTTTCTACTCTGTCAACAGCGTGGAGATGTGTTATAGGGTATTTTCGTTATTACGTAAGTTATGTGTGTGTACAACATACGTCGTTATCGCCAACTTCATGGATTAGGCCTGGTGGCCTGTTCCGGTTCAACGGCCTATCTTCGTCTGGGGCGCTTACGCTGCGTTTGCCTCTTGGTTTGTATGACAGACCTAGCTTTGGTATACGATGGTCTTCTATTCGAAGTAGCTGTACCAATTTCTTCGATACTGGTTTATCCGATCACTAACTGCGAATAATCCAAGTTCTTCTTTTATGATATTTCTTATTTCATCCAGCCTGGTATAACACTTCACCGAACGCAGGAACTTTATCTTAGCTGGTTGAATTCTGCTTAGATGTTTGGGTCCGATCCATGTTTTACTACCATAGAGTAAAGTAAGCACTGCCATAACTTTGTAGAATTTCATTTGTGTTTCTCTTGTAGGTACATTGTTTTCTTAAAGTTCTCCTAATTGTTCTCCACATTCTTTGGAATATTTTTATCTTATTATTTACATAATGGTCTTAATCATACGTAATATCACCTGTTCCAATGTTTATTTGTATGGGTTCTTTGTTGTATATTTGTTTCAGGAGTTCCTTATACCTTGAGTCTATCCTTGCTTTCTTCAGTCCTTGGTAGATTGCCTATAGTTCTATGGAATCGAGTGCTTTATTGTAGTCTACAAAGGCTAGCTGAAGGGGTACTTTATATTCATTACATTTCTCTATGAGTATACGTAATGATTGTAGGAGCTCTATAGTGTTGTAACCTTTGCGGAACCCCGCCTGTTTGACTGATTGATAGTAGTCTACTTTTTTTGATAGTCTGTTAGTGATTATTTTTGCCATGAGTTTATAAGGATGTGGTAGGAGATTTATTGGGCGGTAGTTATCTCGGTTACATTTGTCTCCCTTTTTATGTATTAAGGCTGATTGGTCGATAACTTTTAGGTTTGTGTTTGTTTCTTTCTGGCTTTAGAAATGGTAGTTCGTAGGCATGCTTCCATATATTCGGAAAGTACCCCAATCTAAGACATGCATTAAATACATTTCCAAATAGACTACACCCTTTTTGGAAGATGTTTCAGAATGTTGTTTGTAATCAAGTCCGGCCCAAGTGACATTTTATTGACAGCTTTGCTATATAGAATTGCATTTCTCTTGGCGAGGTCGGGTAGATGTGGAGTGCGTATCTGTAGTTATAATTTTCCATACTATCATTCACCTCTTGCGTAAAATCGTGGTTGTTGTTTATATCCGTAGTAAACACGTCTTCGAGATGGGATGCAAGAACATTGGCTTTTTCCTCATCTGATGTATAGTTAATGTTATTTCTAGTTAAAGGATGTATTTGGTTAGATTGTCTTAATATTCTTTTTGTTGTCTGCCACATAGTTGCGTCTCGTGGTTGTAGTCATTCAATGTATTTATTATACATGAAATATCGGTGCTTGTCAAGTTCTGTTTTGACTTTGTGTGTGAGCTGATTCATTTGTGTTCTGAGATGAGCTTGACTTAGTCTTTGCCATTCTCTCCTGGCTCTGTTTTTCAGTTTTATTAGTTTTAATATCTCTAGCGGCGGTTGTGTGTTGCTGGTGTTTTTTCTTTTCCAGGGTGTTACTGCTAGTATAACGCTTGTTTTCATAGCTTCCGTATATTGGATTACTGCTCTATCCACGTCTTCTATTATTGATGATTCATTGATTATTTGGATACATGTTGGAATTAATGGTGTAATAATTGCCATAATTTTATCAAGATGTGGTAAGAGTAGCTCAAAGAGTTTATTTATTACTGTAGTAAGTAGTTTTTTATTTTCTTGTGTGTCGGTTGATGAGTTAGTGTTGTCAGTTCTTGGTAATCGTGTAAAAGCCCTATTGTAATCTGGTGCCTGTTGTTGTTTATCTTCTTCGTTATTTCCCGAAGAGGGTGTTCTGGTATTCCTTATCCGGTTCCAAGCTGTGGGTTGATTGTCCTGTTGTGAGCTACGGCTAATTTTTAGAAAATAACTACATCCTTTGTAGTTTTCTGGGTGTGTCCCTCCGTAGTTTACGCATTGAGGTGGTTGTTGCGAAGTTTTTGGGCAGTTCGTATACAAATGATTGCCAGTGCACTTGACGCACCGCGGTTGCGTTGGGCAGTAGTTCCGGGTATGTCCGTATTGTTGACAGTTTTTGCATTGAGGAATATCCTTGGCCTTCCTTCTTGGTTCTACTTCTACTATACAGTACAGTATTTTTGTTAGCTTAAAGATATCTTTGCCTACGTCTGTGTTTTCTAACTTGATCGCACACAGTGGTATCGGACGTTTATCTCGGTTGTAAAGCCGTACTACCTTTTCAATTGGATATTTTAATCTTTCTAATTAGTTTTTATTTCTTCACCAGTTAACGAAACTGGTAGATTACGAATTATGGCCGACAGAGTATTTACCTCTGGATCCCTAAATGTGTGGTAACCTATTTTATTATCATCTAAAGACTTAGTCACTTTTCGGTAGTCTACTATAGCGGTAGGATTAATTCTCAGTTGATTTCCTTTTTGTGTTACAGTAAATTCCTCTGTAGTTTGCTCTTTGAGGTCATTAATAATTTCCTGATATCTTATTATTGATGCATTGTGCAAAAAGATAGAAGGAATTTTTTACCTTTATTGTTGTGGGTGCAGGTGCGCTTGAAGGTTGTACGGTTGTATCCATTTGGGATATTACTTCGGATACTTTATCTTGTGCTGCATTATTTTGTGCTTTGCTTATATGGTCCGGTGAGATATAAAACTTGTTTGTTGTTATAAAATGATTAGGCTCAAATAGGTATTTTTTGTTCATTGTTACGGGTGGTGAAAGTTCTGCGGAATTCCGCTTATTAGTCATTATCTAGTAATTAGAACCCCTCCGCAGGGGTTCAGTTAATGTAGTGTCACTGATTATATTTCATGTTAATTATATTTACGACTACACGTTTTAACAGAATTTTATTTTGTATAGAAGAAGTACTTAATTCGGCGATTAATCGCACTCACGCAAACGTTGTTCACTCGATCGATGCTCGGTTCGACTCTTATTTCTTTGAATGTATTTATATCATTGTTCCACAGTTCTTTGATGTTTGTTGTCTTAAGTCTATGTGAGACCATAAGTTAGTTTGACAAACTAAACTGTTCAGTCTGGTTTAATTACGTGAAATGACGTCAGACACTGTGGTAGTTGGTCAAACTTTTCTAATTTTAGAGGCATTTCTATTTTTTATCATTTTGTTTGATGCGAGTTCATTTTTGATTGGCAAAAATTTGAATTCAGCAAAAAGGCGCGAAATATACGGAAACCTTGAACTTTGTTGGTAAAATATAACCTCGAATATTCAATACTTGCTTTTCGCTTTGTTTAACTTTAAGCCGTGTGTTCAACTTTGTATACTCGTGTTCGTATATTAAATTAACAATAGTAATTAATTTCTTAACATGGGTAGTAACCCTCGGCCAAGACCATTATTTCGTTTTAATAACCAACGTTTTGACCATAATTTCCTTCTACTTAGTTTTTTGCATTTTTTTGCGTTAATACAGTTAATCCTGGTAGTGGTGACAATGCTACTGCTAGTAATTTTTTAGATAAACATATTTTTTTGAACAAAACCTACAGATGAATAATTGTCATTGATAAATGTAAACAACTTGACGTAACCTCAATTGAATACAACTACAAAAGACCCACTTAACCTCAATGTTTGATCAAACTCGACGCGTAGTGTGACAATCAAGCTTAAAAGTTTTTTCAAACATTTTGTTCGTGACGTTATTAAAACAGACTGATCAGTTTAGTCTGTCAAACTAACTAATGGTGTGACATAGGCTATTTATAACTTGTGTTCTTTAATGCACTGCAAAAATAAGTCTGTAGGAAGATCTTGCCGGCCATCGAACAAAATCCATAACTCATATGTTCATTCCATTGTTGCACCATCTTGCTGCCATTGTAATTTGTGTGCGGAAATGATGTACCAAATATTTACTACACAAAAATAATGCGAAAGGTCAGATAACACTTTCCGAATTCTCAATATTAACGGTGTTACATCAAGTTAAAGTTTTTTTCATTTTTTTTATTTTACTGCATCTTATAACAGATTTAACATGTAATGTTATTAACAGTATTAAAGAGCATACTACATAATAGGTCCCTTTAAAAACGACGATTAAGGATATAGTAAAAGCAAAGAAAAAAGCGTGGCAGAAATATCTCAGCACTAACAACAGGGAGGACTACGATAATTACAAAGTACGCAGAAATAAAGTGAAGTCAGCAATAAAAGAAGCTAAACGTCAATCATGGGAGGAATTCGGACACTATATGCAGCGAAACAGCAGAGAGAACCAAAAATTATTTTACAAAACTCTTAAAAGTTTAAGAAATAAGAAAGACCCACCCCTAAAATGTATCAACTCCAAGGAAGGCTCCCTTTTGACAAGAACAGATGAAATCATGTCTAGGTGGAGAGAACTCTTCAGCGAACTGTCAAACATCAAAAGCGAGGAAAACGGTAAGAATCCCGAGGCAGCCACGGTAGACAGAACTCTTCAGGCACAAAACAACGATCCCGAAATTACTGCAGCAGAGCTACAAAATGCAATTAAAAAGATCAGAGTCGGGAAAGCAGCCGGGTACGATAAAATATCGCCGGAGATGTTAAAACACATGGGAGAGCTAGGCACTAACTACCTCTTGAAAATTATGAATGCAGCATGGGCAATAAAAACGATTCCAACAGATTGGGAAAAGGCGGTGATCATCCCCATACTCAAGAAGGGAGACCCAAGGGAGCCTAAAAATTATAGAGGCATTTCGCTCCTCAGCGTAGCCGGGAAAACTTATTCTCGGAAACTGGACACCAGATTGCGAGCACAAATGGAACATCAACTGGAAGAACCACAAAGTGGCTTCAGACCGAATAGAGGAACTACGGATGCAATCTTCACGCTTCGACAAATTTCAGAAAAAACAACAGAATATAACAAAGAAGTTTACCTGTGTTTCCTAGACTTAAAGCAGGCATTTGACAGAGTGCCCTGGCAAGAAATATTTAATACTCTGAAAAAAAGAAATATAACACAAGGCCTGACAGATGCAATAGCCAGTTACTACAAAAACGCATATAACACCGTTCGAACAGCCAATGAAGAATCGGAAGTTTTTACGACAAATGCCGGAGTAAAACAAGGGGACATCTTATCACCATTTCTCTTTGTCATGATAATGGACGACATTATTAAAGCCTGCAAATTAAGAACAAAACCCTTCAAAATTGGAAACTACAGATTAAAACCAATAAAAATATCAGAATTACTGTACGCTGACGACACTGATCTGATAGCAAAAAATGAAAAAGATCTGCAATACAATCTTAACATCTGGAAACAAGAAATTGAAAGCAGAGGCCTGATCATCAACTATGAAAAAACCGAAACAATGGTTATTGCCAAAGAACCCCGATCGCATGCAATCTTTATCGGTAACCATAAACTTAAACAGGTGGAAAGCTTTAAGTATCTTGGATCAACAATCACGCAGGATGGGCGAATAGACAGAGAAATCAATAATAGAGCAGCTGCAGCAGGGAAATTGTTCAGAGCTATCAACCGACCTTTCCTATCTAAACCACAAATAAGTGCAAAAACTAAACTGGCCGTGTACAAAAGCTCATTCATTCCAGTGTTAACATATTCGTCAGAAACATGGTGCCTCACAACTAAACTCAAATCTCAACTACAGGCCATGGAAATGAGGTACTTAAGAAAAATACTAAACAAAACTAGACTAGATAAGATAAGAAACGATGAGATTAGAAAGACGCTAAACATCAAACCCCTCTATACCATTGTGGAAGAAGGGCAACTGAGATGGGCGGGGCATGTGTCACGGATGGAGCACACACGCATTCCAAGGCTAGCTTGGCAAACAAAACCCGAGGGACCAAAACAAAGAGGAAGACCTCGTCTGAAATGGGACGACAACGTCAGAGATGCGATTGAGAAGAGAGGGATCAGCTGGCAGGACGCTTGGAAACTAGCAAACGATAGAAAACAGTGGAGAAGATTCCACACCTCTACACCCTATCAGGTAGAAGAGGACGACTAAGTAAGTAAGAAGTTCCTTAATGCACTGCAAAAATAAGTCTGTCGGAAGATCTTGCCGGCCATTGAACAAAATCCATAACTCATATGTTCATTGCATTGTTGTACCATCTTGCTGCCATTGTAATTTGTGTGCGGAAATGATGTACCAAATATTTACTACACAAAAATAATGCGAAAGGTCAGATAAAACTTTCCGAATTCTTAATATTAACGGTGTTACATCAAGTTAAAGTTTTTTCATTTTTTTTTATTTTGCTACATCTTATAACAGATTCAACATGTAATGTTATTAACAGTATTAAAGAGCATACTACATAATAGGTCCCCTTAAAAACGACTGATGAACTCTAGCCAATATTCCCCTCTTATGTCAGTTTAAGTCCTTCAACATCATTTTCGTTTTGAGGTACATCCAGAAAAAGAAGTCTATGGGATCTGGTGATCTAGGAGCCCAATCCACAACCCCCATGTCATATCATCTATCAGGAAATGTATTAGTCACATATTATCTGACTTGTGACTGAATTGGGGTGGACTACCATTTTGCTATACTCACATTCTGGTCCTTACTCGAAGGGCATATTTTCTGAGAGAAGTGACAATTAGATTCTTAAAAAATCCAAAAAGATTGCTCCATCCAGTAAGTCAGCGTGGAAAAAATAAGATCCAATTACATTATCCCCAAGACATGCTGCTTGTACGTTCAACGAAAATCTATTCTGGAAACCGGGTGCTACCAATACGTGAAGATTCTTATTATCCCAGAAATGGTTATTGCGTAAGTTAATTAGAGCACCATAGCCAAATCCAGTTTCATCGGCAAATAAGATATTAGATGGAAATGCTTGATCACCATTATGAAGATTTCGAATATGATTACAGTCATACGAGCTTTAGGATCTCCAGGAAATAGAGCTTGGACCCTTTGGTGATGACAAGGATAACGGAGCTGCTCATGTAAAACTTTATGCATACAGCTTTTCACCATGTCTTCTTAATCAGCAATTCTTCTTACACTCGTCGTAAGATCGTTTTCAGTGGCATTTCAAACTCTTCCTTCAGCTGATACCGTACGTGTTCGGCTTCGCCGCCTTTTAAATGTGCCAAATTTCCCCAGTCCTGTGGATGGAAGCAAACATTTGAGTCTGTGTTATTCTTCTATACTGATGTTGCCTGGTATATGCGTCTTGCTGCCAATGCACTGCCATATGCTAGTCCGTAATAATAATGCATATCGCGTAGGTAATTCTGCATATGAATAGTTTTTATTTATGAGAATTAGTTACATTGAACTAATTCTCTTGTTTCCATAGTATACCTTGTTTTTATCCATGGAAAAATTAAGGAATTAATTAATGGAGTTTAACTTGTTGTAGCTCCGCCATTATTGAGAATTCGAGAAAAGTGGGTGACTTTTAACATTATTCTCATATGTAGACTCACCTCCCTAACTATTTGCACGTCATTTGCTGACACCCTATAAGTGAGTTAATGGAAAATCTTTTAGATAATCCAGTAGTTGCGTTATTAAAGCAGTAAAGGATTTTTTTGAAAATGTATGGACCAATTACGTTGGGTTTTAATATGCCCGTCCACGCCGCAACTGCGGTCTCGCTTTCCTGGTCTGGAATTTTCTGCTGCCCAATAATGCTCATTGTGACGATTAAATATGCAGCAATTAAAAATACATTCGTTCGTACAAATGACCTTGGGGAGTTTACGAAATAAAGTGCAAGGAAGTACTAACAGAATAGAGAGACCAAGAAAAACTAAGTAAGAGATTGACAAGTTAGTCCAGAATAGGAGGGAATGGAAAAATAACATAAACTTAGCTCAATAGTCTTATATCTTATGGTAGAAAAACTTAGTAAGTAAGTCGGACAATAAGTTAAATACCAAAGCTAGAATTTTATGCTATTCGAAATTTACATATCTTTCAATCACCGTATTAGTATGAAGTATGATTATGAAAGAACATTTGTGAGTGTTAACTACTTAATTATTAAAAGGTACAAGGGTTAAGTTAAGCAGATTAAGGACAGAATAATTATTCAAAAATTTATTAAGAAATTACATATAAAATTCAAATCAGATAATGCATTTAATATTCAGAAATAAGGTTCTAAAATATCAATTAAAAATATGATTCTTTGAGTTATTTGGATAGCTGTTTGGTGTTATTAGAAAGCAATTCAATTAGTATAAACTATAAGATAATTTGAAAGTTATAAGTAAAGTTAATATTTTGAAAAAGTCACATAAAATATAGAATTAAAAATTATGTAAAAATATTGCTATGTTTAATATTTGGCTATTATTAATAACACATTTAATTTTTGGGAAAAATGTACATGTAATTTTGATAAGAGCATAATTTGGAAATAAAACCCTTTAATTAAATGATATTATTTATCTAATTGGCGTGTTAAAGGGCAGTGTTGGCAAAATTAGCAAGGTGAAAATAAAATAAATATTTAACAACATACTTAACATAAATAGTGACGAATGGACAAGAAGACAAAGGATTAATTGCTGGGGAGCACAGGAAGAGTTGGTCAAAGGTGATCTGAAAAAATATATCGTTTGGAGTTGGTAATTTAAAGTCTGTGTTCTATTTTGGACATATACGCCTGATTTGAGTTTTTTTGGAGCACCACTTGGAGCTTGTTATTGGTTAGTTATCTCTACATTTAAATTGGATATTGAAATGGAATGATGTACCTGAGTTGGATTTTTGGAGTAATTGGTTGCTGCAACAAGTGAGGTGATTTCTGCAGATCAAGAGCGTTTACGTTGGAGATACATAAGGGCCACTTGGTGACAGCAGGTGTTGCAAGTGGATATGAAGTAGTATTTGCAGGGGCTTCAGGAACATCAGTGAAGGGAACAGGTTGTGTCTGATTCTACAGAAAGGTTGTTTGGAGACTTAAGTATTAATGAGGAATATGTTAAAAGATCTACATAAAATAACAAGTATTTAAGAAGTGAGCAAATAACATATTTAAAGGAAATACTTGCCTTTGCTGATGTTTAAAATACCAATAGGATTTTGATTGACTTTTTAATTTTAATAGTTTGACATTGACAGTTGTAGAACAGTAATTTATTTGAGAAACTCTCATTATACTAATCAACTATCAAATTTTAAAATTCTGATTAAGAAAGAACCTAACTTGATTTGAAAGTCTTTGTTCTACGAGAGCTAGCAAAAGAAATAAAATCAATAATAAATAATTTTTATAAGAAGGACATATATTTTAAATAAGTTTATTTAAACAGGGATTTATTTCAATCTAAAATATAACATACAAGCCTAAATAGTCTTTGTTCTACCTGAGCTGGTAAAATTAAACTAAACATAAACACCATAACTGGGTAAGGACAGAGCAATATTTTTAAAATCTTCTAAAAGCTCATTTTCTCGATTCCAAATATACAGTATATTTCACTTCTCACCTTCGCACTTCTGCATCTTTTTTTTTATTTTCTGATAAATTTCAAATTTGTTCAATGTTTAACTGGTGATCGAAGATAAACGCAAAATAATTGACAAATTATAATAGGCCTAGTTTTATTGAAAAAAGTTGCTCTGAAGATTTATCGAAAAATTACTATTACGATTTCATAAATAAATGCTTCATTACTTACCTTCACACCCCTGTATCTTCCGTATTTATCTTCTAGTTGATTTCAAAATTTGGTCATTTATAAATACTACCTTTTTTTGTGATTCTGAGAAACGTTTTCAATAAAATTAAGCCTACTATAATTTTTATTTCTGGTTTGCTCTAAACTTATTTAAAAAATATAAAAGTAACCCTTTTCAAGAGTGCTACGAGGGGAAATGTTTATGTTATCTACCTAGCCATGAAACAAAAGAGCTGTGATCGCAATTGTTTGTTGTCGAGTAGCTGTGACATTTAGAAGCCTATATGCAAAGTAGAGATTTGCGAGTGTTTTTTGTTGGTAAAATGAGTGATACTAAACTTGAACATCGCTCTGTAATAAAGTTTCTTACGAAAGAGGGCAATGGGCCTAAAATTATCCACGAAAGAATGACTGCCGTGTATAGGGAAAATGGGCCAACCTATTTTCAAGTGACATTTTGGTCTAAGCAATTTCGATGGGGTAGAGAATCGATCCAGGATGATCCAAAGTCCGGACGACCAGTGATTGCAAAAACCGAAGAAATTGTGCAAAAGGTTGCAGATTTGGTATGGAAACATAGGCGTATAAAGGTTTCTGTTATTGCTAATGAAGTCAGTATATCTGAAACAAGTGTTCTCAATATTTTGCATGATTATTTGGGCATGAAAAAGGTGTCTGCGTGGTGAATTCCGAGATTGCTTACACCTGAGCAAACACTTTGCAGAAAAGAAATTTCTCAAGAAAATTTGGCTGCTTTGGAAGACGACAGAAATTTTCTTTCGCGAATTGTCACCGGGGATGAGACGTTGGTGTTTCACTGGGACCCTCCCACCAAACAAGAATCTATGCAATGGGTTTACAAGGGCTCCCCACCACCGAAGAAAGCCAAAACAGAATTGTCTGTAAAAAAAATGATGGCAACCGTTTTCTGGGACGTCGAAGGAATCTTGTTGATTGAATATATGCAGAGGGGGTCTACTATAAATGGAGAGGCCTATGGGAATACAATTCAAAATTTAAAATGATATTGGAAGAAAAACGGCCGTATTCTTATATACAAAAGAATTTGTTGCTGTACGACAATTGCCGGGTGCATAAAGCATTTAAAGTTCGGCGGTTTATTATGATTCTGGCTTCATTGAATTAAGGCATCCACCTTACAGCTCCGACCTGGCCCCGTCTGACTTCTTTTTATATAAATATTTGAAGAAACATCTCAGGGGAAGGCGTTTTGCTTCCGATGCTGTAGAAGAATATTTTGCAATCTTGTCAAAAGATTTCTTTTTCTGAGGGGATGAAACAGTTGGAAAAACGATGGAATTGTTTTTTAAAATTTCATTTTGTACTGACCCAACAGCCGTTAGGCCAATTATAGGCGTCACTGTATTATATAGAAAAATAAAATTTACTTAAGCCTCTATGTGTTTTCTTTCATAGTTAGGTAGATAACATAAAAATCTCCCCTCGTATAATTGAACAAAAATTTAAATCGACAAGAAAATAAGGAAGATATAAGGGTGTGAAGTAGCCCAGGCATAATAACTATCTCCCTACAAAATGTAGTCCTGATTTGTGACAAATGTTACTTAGTACCTTAGAAGCAATTTCCGGCCTCTGGGGTGCCGGCTTTGTAGTTTTTTGAAGCAGGAAATGACCAAGAGCCCCGTGACATTAAAAAATCTAACGGACGCCTCAGACAAATAATTTAGCGGTGTTTTTTGGCACAAATGTTCCTTAGTCCCTAGAAGCAACCCTTACAAAGTTCGCGTCTCTAGGGTCCTGACGTTGTAGTTTTTGGGGCAAGAAATCAGTACTGCATTATTTTTTTCAAGTTTCTTTTAAAATTTGCTTAACATTTCTGGGCTATTGGCCCTTTCTTGTCCCAAAAAACTACGATGCCGGTATCCTAGAGAAGGAGACGTTTATGTTTGCCTTAAAATTTGCTTAATATGTCTGGGCTAAAGATGGGAAGTAAAACATTTATTGTAGGAGATCATAATAATAATTTTTCGATAAATATTTGAATTTTGACAAAACTAGGCCTACTATAAGTTTTCAATTCCTGACATTTATTTTTCATGGCAGTAGGATACTGGTTTAGTACAGTAAAATTATTTAAATATTGCGGAAATACCTTTTTAAGGGGTAGTATCCCTGAAATAGCTCCCAAAATAAATAACGAAGATACAGAGGTGTCAGAGTGGGAAGTGAAACACCCTGTATATATTAAGTGTACATTTGGTCAAACCTTAAACAGTATTTGAAGTTCTTTCAATTGCCAATAATAATCTCTACATGTTGGTGTCAAACTATACATGAACGTTGACAAATATTGCGTTTCCAAATGATTTTATGACCAAGGGAAATATTGTTAAAATTTGTCTGGAGTTAATTTTGTGATTTTTTATAACTAGTGTTTCCTTTAAAGTGGCAAATATGTTTAAAAGCCAGGGAGAAAATAAGATTTCTATTCGACGTGGTTTTGTAGACTGTCACTTTTCGATTTAGGCAAATTTCGCAATGAACCAAGCAGTTTACCGTGTTACTGCCATAGTTTTTAGTACTAACGATCACGTTATAAACGTATTTAATTTAAAATAGTAGAACTAGCAGGATTTGAATACGTTTCTACAGGATCACAAAAACTAGTTTTAAAATACATTCACAAACAGGGAGCATGTGTTAGCAACCTGAGCTGCAAGTTAGTTTCTCATTCTATATATCTTCTTCTTCTTTCAGTGCCTCTCGTAACCGAGGTTGGCGATCATCAAGGCAACCTTTACTTTATCAATAGCTGTCCTAAACAGTGATGTACTCTCTAAGGTTTCTTAACCAAGATAATCGTCTTCGGCCGACACCCTTTTTGCCTTGGATTTTTCCTTGTATTATGATTTGGGGGATTTGATATCTATCATTCTATATATAAGATATCAAATTACATTAAGAAATTATAAATATGTTCATTTTTAAAGTTCATGTACACGCAGGCAATTAAAGTAAATAAATACCACGAATCTGGAACAACCAAGAAATATACCATCTCATCAACACAAACTGTTACTAAATATTAGTAATGTGTTGGACATTTTGCTATTTTCCGATTAGCTACATTATTACATCGTTAGCACATCATGTTAACAGTTCCTAACCAACCGACTTAAGGTACTAATTTAAAAATAAACATAGAGATGGCGCCAGCTGCTTTTTCTTCTAAACGAAAGTATAGTACTTAGAAAATAAAAGCGCTGTCTGTGCTTGCACTGCCCAGAGATAGGAAAGCGTCAGACGACGCCCAACCAAATATTTTGAAAGCTGGTGGCCCACTACGTTGGGAATCTCCACCAGCCAAAAATTCAATTTTAAACATAATCATCGTTTGATATTCTCGCTACGATTGTATATCCTAGGGGCCTCGATGGGCGAGCAGTCCCGCCGCTTGCGTCGAGGTCACAGTGCAAACTCGAGCTCCCGGAAGAGAGTTTGACTACCGGGTTTGTCTGCTTTCTCGTCCTATTATCATTACATATTCGCAATGTCGATTTCGGAGGATTTCACGGTCATTCATTATCTTTACAACTCTCGGGATTGGCCGTGTACCTTTGAGATTGAAGCATTCAACATTTTGCCCACTTTCCTATGAGGTTTCATTAGGAGGTAAGCAAAAGAGTACGATAACTGGATAATGAATGACACGGTCAAATCCCGGACAATTACATAATCGTAATGTACTCATGTAATCGATTAAACTAGAAACAATTGAAGTTATTTTTCAAAACTACCATATCAAGTGCTACATGGTTGGATTCTACACAAAAATAGCTTTCTAATGAACTTACTTTCGACCCCCATTTCAATTTAAAAAAATAATCAAGTTGGCGGTGCTGCAGTCGTAACGATCGATAAAAAAATAGCAACCACGAATATTAGTAGAAAACCATATGTTTTACTTCTAATATATAGTACCACCGTTTCCATACTTAATTTACGCACTGTATATTTGGGGTTAATTATGTACCGGGTGGCCAATTAAGAAGGGCACTCGGCCCTATCTCGAAGAGTAATTGTCGTAAAGACTTGGGGTAAAAAAAATTATGACTAAAGCGGCCGAGAGAAAATGCTGGAAATTAAGTTTCTAGAATGGCCACCAGGGGGCGTAATCGCATTCTTTAATTTTAAATCCCGTTTTTTGAGAAATATTCTTATATTACAGATAGCTAAACTGGACACCGTTTTAAAGCTGAGATAAAATCTATTCTTTTTTGTTAAATTCTTTTTTGCTCTATCTTTTAAGGAAAAGTGGTGGGGGGTGTCCGAACATTTTCGGAAAGAAATGTCAATAACTTCAAAATGGCTGAACGGATTTTGTCAAACTTGGAGTCGTTGAAAAGGCCTTTTTTTAGGCTATCAACGCGGCCTTGAGCGGATTGATTTAGATTGCTTGTGTCGCCGCTAGAGGGCGTTTTGCGACAACACTATAAATAAAATGGATTTTCTCAAAAAAATTAAATGCATTGATATCACTTTTATTGCAACAAAAGATAGCCAAATAAGGGCCTAACACGGTAGTGAAAACCGCTTTTCAATATTTGCTTCCTAACCTAAAATATCAGTTAAAGGAAGTTAAAACTCGAAATATTGTCTCATCTTTGGGAATATTTTCAGTATACCTGCCATTATTAAATCCTAATTATCGCTCTTTTAGCAAAATATCTATAAATTTACTGCTAAAATACCAACATTATATTTAAAATGTCAATAATAATTAATACTCATTCAATATGATTGAATATTGCCTTTCTGTCCACACGAAATTCGAAATTTTTAAAATTCAAGTGTGCTTTGGAAAACAAAATAGCAAAAATTATAATGGTGGTGTTTAAGGTGCAGCGCCTTTATGTCCTATTAAAATATCCAGCCTGTATCTGTTGGGTCCAAAATATGCCTATTTTCGTGAAGGGTAAGCACCTGACTTATATGCATAATATAACTTGTTACGGTCTTAAACTGACTCTACGACACCGCACCGGCTCATACAATAACGAAACGGCCGGCGCGGGCCGTAATTGACGAAATCGGGACGAAATATCTCCTAGGCCGCCACCCACGCCTGTCTTAACCCGACTAACCGGGCCTGGGCGGTTAGACGGAGGCGAAGTATTCAAGATACTCCGTCGATAAGAATCCTCATGAGCTGCAAGCTCAAATAACAATTTCGTGATCGCAAATACTGGAATGGTAATATTGGGACTCTTTGGGCCGAGACTGCGCAACCACTGGACCTACCTGCACGCTCTGATCTCTCACGTCTCGCCGTACACCAATCTTTACACTGTAAAAGGCGCTATCTGAAACAAAGCATGCGCAGGTCGAATAGGAATAATACGTCCCTTAATTAAATATGCGTCTATTGGTCGATAACTAGATCTGGGCAGCAAATCGTGCCGCCAAGCTTATGTTATTTCTTACGTTAAGCACCAGCTGATGGACGCGCTATGCTAGTAAACAACACACTATGGGTGGCCGGCCGCAGTGGGCTCGACACTTTACATATTAGAGTACAGTTTAGAAATACGCACTCCGGAAAAGGGCGCGTTAGTTCGCGATAACAGACGCCGACCTGCAAAGGCGACGGGAGCAGCGTAGCTAGCAGTAAAGCACGACGCCGCACAAATGCGCGACGATTTAATTGAAGGCCTAACTCGTTAGGTAGCGGGGCAGCGTGACAGCAATATTTGACCAGGAAGAGGGGCTAACATAGCCTCACTAAAGCATGCAAATTTGGAATAGTTGCCAGCCCCTGCTACGTCGCCCACGCAGTCGTTGGCTGCGGTTAACACCTGATAAGCAAAGCACAAAGCCCTCGCAAACATAAACAAAGAGCTCGAACAGATTAGGGCGCGCCAGGCTCAGCACGGCGAGGCGTTGATTCCATTTATGTATTAATCGGTACAATATAGCGAAGCGCGCGCACATAAAATTACTGAATTAAAAGTTCGCACAAACGTAACACGAAAACATAGGCGCAGAGTTCTTTAGCTATTTAGGCGATGAAACGCGAAACTCGCGCACATGGACTTACTAGTAGACTACCAAAGTAGCGTCTTGAAGCATGGTGGCCTCAAACCGGCATTAAAAGCCGCGACAAGCAAGCAAGGGGCACGCATCCGCCCACACAAAGTTGAGCACAAAAGCACCACCGCTCGCACAAGCGACAGTTAATATGTTTAAATGGTTGTAATTACAAATACCTTAGTCCGTAGACGGTCTATGAGAGTTGCGTGCAGTCAGTTGGTAGAAGGCGGCAGTCCGTGGCAGCTAAATCGCCGAAACACGGCATCTGGGGTAAACGGGCTGGAATCCGCCAAGATGGCGGCGTTAGGACGCTCCCCTGAGAGCACACTTACGGCGGCAAAGAGGCCTACTTCGTCCTGCCTAGAAAGATCCTCGAAAACAGCGAGTTGAAAAGGGAAAGCCCCCTTTCTCACAAACGCAGAACTGGCCCCGTGAAGCCCATCACACACCCACGCTTTGACGTAAAGACTTGCCACTCGCACAATCACACGCGACCTCTTAAAGGCGAAACAGTTTATGGCATATTCGCTGAAACAGCACGGGAAATAGGAAGGCTTTCACAGCAACGGTACTAACAAACAACGGCAATTTACACAACATTCTCTGAAACAGCACGAGACGGGAAAAACAGGCTGGCGTCCCCGCCAATGGCGGGAACGCCGCGAAACGGCACACTCTGCGACTTCCTTGATCAACGGCGTGAGCTGAACTGCCCAATCAAGCAGTGTTACGACCCCTGCAGTGGCGTGAGCCAAAACGGCGTTACCACGTGACTCTCGACAGCCAATGGCGATGCGCTCCATAAAACAAATAAATTCCGGTAACAAAGACAGCCAATGGCGAGGCGCCTCAACGGCGTGATTTCTAGAAGGTTCGGAATTCTGGCGAGCGATAACACCCGGCTGCCAAAGTACCAGCAAATGGATGCTCCAACTGACGAGAAATACTGCGTTTGGGGCCAAATATGTGCAAAATCATTATTATGGAATTAGGCGATGGAGCCAAATAAGCAACTAAAAGGGTTTAGCATACGGGCACGCTGCCCTAAAGCCTAGGTGGCTAATTAAAATACCAAAATGACCTGACAAACTTTTATCTATTCTCGAGTTAAAGCAACAACAGACATTTTATTTTTAAAGGTGCCCGCCCTGTACATATTTTACCAAAAGTATATTGCGTTTCGAGCCAAGTAGACATCTAATCCGCATGCAAAATATCGTCTTCCTCCAAGAAATAGTTTTTGAACTATACCTCTAACATACAGACAGGCAGACCGACAGACAGACAGACGGAATTGAGAAAACATGTTTTTCGTCATCTAGGGACTAGGATCTGAGGAAATCTGGGAAGGTTATTTTTCGCGATTACAATACTTCCTTCGTCTTTTAGACGAGGGAAGTAAGTATGAAACATTGTGTGTAAACTGTCATATTTTATGATAAAATCGCAGCTATAACTACTTGACATGTAATCAATTTTTGTTTTCTCATACTATAATATAGTAGTGAGTATAGTAGTACGTATAGAAAAAGCAAGATTTTGACATTTTCATGAAAAATTTTGTCTACATTTTGACAAATTACGTTTTGGGGGTCAAGTAAGTAGTCAAAAAAGAGTCGAAGGCGAATTCTTTAAATCGCACAAGTGCAAAAATGAAACTTTAGATACGAGTTTTATACATAATTTCTTTGACTACTACTATTTATGCTAAAAGAGATTAGAAAACATCGTTATTTCAAATTGAAAACTCATTAAAAATCATGTTAGGTAGGCTTTCATTGTTTTAAATTGAAAACTCACCACATTTAATAAACAGTTTTGACATAAGTGTACAATAACATTTTTATTGCACAGTATGCAATAACAACATGCTTTTGACATTTGGAAAGTGTCAAATAATAGCCTCCTTTAGAAAATGGTAGTCGAAAAAAGTTGTTTTTGAAACAAATCTGTCTATGGGATTGCGTGGGTAGTAGATAAATTAATATCAGCGTATCTAAAGTAATACCGAAAATGTTTCCAACTGTTAAATCTAAAGAGACATGGAAGTAATGCGACTAAGTAACGGAAGTTAGATATGGTTGTTTAGGCGCATAATGAGGTCGATAGTGGGACTAATTTTATGAACGGATTAATTTTTAGTGATAATTTGATAATTGCTCATATTAGATTTTTAAAATAAACTCTAAGGCTGTGTTGTTACAAATATACTTTATTAGGTACAAAACGTTTTCAAATTAAAAAATTCCTAAAATATCAAAAACCTTGATTGATTGATTCATTCATTCATTTGGTTTGCAAAACTGGTTAAAAAATAAACTGCTCGGGAAAAGGTATAATAAAAAACTACTTCATAGGAAAAACTTTCTGTACATTTAACTGAACTTTATAAATACGTGGGGATTGTGGACCTCACGTAGAAGTTTTAAAAAGGAAATGCCGAATTTACGCGGAGCTAATTGGGGGTTATGAATTAACTAGTTGGGCGTTGTGTCCCTAGAAATTTGTTGGGCGTTATGGTCGCATTGGGCGAAGGACCAACTGGACGAACTAATTGGGCGAAGTGGCCCTGGAAAATCTTTGGGCGTTGTGGTCGCGTTGGTCGAAGTGGTCCTGCTAAGCATTTGGGGGTTGTGGACATTGGGGGTTATGGACTTTGGGCGAAGTGTTCAGAATTTTTTTGCCACTTCAATCAACAATAGACTATATTGTAAACAACAGATGTATACATCCGCTCCAGATGCGAGACGTAAGAACCGTAAACTCCGTTAATGTAGGAAGCGATTACAACTTGCTGCTTGGAAAAATCAAAATTAAACTGAAAAAGGACAGAGAACACAAAATAAACACAGAATCACTGTGGGACACAGCTAAAAAAGGTCTATACCAAAATCGACTAAAGAGTAAACTCGATAAGAACCTGACGGAATAAGAGTAAGATATTAACAACAGTTGGGAGAAACTGAAGAGAACTATTAACGAAGCAGCAATCGAAGACCTATGAATTCGAAACGTAAGCCAACAAAAACAAGGACTGAATAAAATAGCATGGTTCTGCAAAGAGGTCAAAAAACAATAGTAAGAGGAAAATACTTACTTAATTTATATGACAACACTAACAGCAGAACCGTATAAGGAATACAAGAAAATTCGCAATGATACTAACTCAATAGTCAGAAATTAAGAACAAATATTGGGAATTTTTTTCAAAAAGAATGGAAAACGACTTCTACGGGCTCTAAAAACAGATATGACGAGTAATCAGAAGTCAAAGAAGTGAGGTAAATGAATTCATTACTACCAGATACATACAACTTTGCAAGAAAAAAAGACTAAATATGAACCGAATATACCAAAGATACCACTTCAAAAACTCAACAACAGGAAGAACCCGGGCGGAGAAGGGGAGAGTAGCTAAATCAACAATTAACAACTCGAATCCGCAAAATATCCTCCCAACATAGAATCCTAGATAAAAAGCGAACCAGCACCATGTTTGTATTATTTAAGAAGATCGACAAAAGGTACCAGAAAACTACAGGGGAGTAGCGAAGCTATGCCAAAGTGTTTCAGGAATTATCCTTCGCATTTAAGATCGTAAAAATTCCGCGGGGTAGGAAAGATACTAATAAAAAAGTGAAATTCGGGGCGCAACGATACGATTTAAACCAGTGGGTGTTTTAAGTCAATTGTGTGCGTGCATTTAAGAAATCTCTGGTACGTCAAATTTGAGTAATGTTCGGCACGCGAAAAATCTAAGCGAATTTTCCTAATACGCTGAAGGTCTCCAAACAGCGTGGTTTTCAACTCATTACAGCGTGGAGGAAGCGAGCAACAAAGACACTACAGATATGGTTATAAATTTACTCTCTGCGTAATGTGACAGGGCCATTGCAAAGAGCAATAAACGGCAGGGCGTCCGACTCGACGGACAATGGGCCATATACCCGAGACTAGGAAAGTGAAATGAATTCGTCTTTGAGGCGAAAGTAAGATCAACCGTTGTGCGACAATAGAGACCAAGACATCCCGTGCCCAGCTGACAATAAGCATTGTACCCGACCGATGTTCCGAGATTGGAGAATTTTTTTATATGCCTGTTTTATGTATAGCAATTTGTTTATTTGCGACATTATTTTTGCCGGTCTCTGGTATACTAAAGTGGGACCTTTGGTATACGCGGTTTCTTGTAGTAAATGCAAAAACAGTTTCTCCATGCGTGGAGTCTATACAATAACTTCGTATCTATTCAAATGTAGTTCTTGAGCTTAAGCGGACTTTGTTTTCTTTCCATTTTACTGTAGCGTAATACTCCTTTGTACTTATTTTTAATGAGGTATAGTTACTATGACTTTTGACCAGGAGTGGCCGTTTTCATTATATAATCCTCCTTCGCATTTGGGTCGCCGATAACTTGACCTACTATGGTTAAGGTTACGGTAGTGGTTCTATTAAGTATCATTTTTCCTATCAATTGATTGAAAATTCTTCGAGTTTAATATCTATGTACGTTCCGGCATTCTTGTCCTAATGCCTTCATAAAGGTTGCTAGGCCTCCTGCTACTTCTAAACTCATCCCACAATGGGTTATAGTTCGAGTAACCTCTACCAAACATGCATAAACCTTTTGTTGCTTAAATTCATTTCTTTGTATGACTTGTAGTTTCACTGAAAGTTTCTTGTAGGGCTGATGGGGATTTGGGCACTCGGTTATGTTCTGGAGGGATACGGCTGTGATGTTGGGATTGTCACAGTCGTAGGCTATGATCGCGGGGGTTGAACGCGCACCGTTTACTCAAACACCAGTCACAAACGGTATGAGCAATTTTTTCTTGGTAACCTAACCGTAATATGAATTTTGTGGGTGTTGCGAACGAACCAAGTGGTATTTGTTGCAATGCGAAGGACTTTGCTTTGGAATGATTGCAATCTTTTAATTGTAGAATTGGGTGCAGCTCCCCATGCTGATCAGGCGTAGGTAATTCTTGATCGTAGAAGGAATGTGTAAATAAGGAAGAAACATTCTAGTTTCGACAGGGAGTTTCTGTTTGATGTACGATGTAGTTGGCTTGGTCTAGAGTGGCATTCGTTCAGTTTTTTTGTTTATCTGGAATTTCCAGGTCAGTCGTTTTGTCTAAATAGACTCCAAGGTATTTGACAGCTTGGTCCGATGGATTCGAGGGAATAGATTGGTCGTTTATTACAATGTTTGGTGACAGTATAAGGAATCTTAGAATGAAGATTTTGGTTTCACATTTGTTTGGGTTTAGTGAGATATTCCATGATTTTAACCATTCGTCCATACTAGGTTGTAGGTGTTGTGCTGCGGTGTTTACATCTTCATTCTGTGTGATGACGGCAGTATCGTCAGCATACATTGCAATAGACGAGTTGTTCATTCGAGGAATGTCATACATAAAAATGTTGTAAAGGATGGGTTCCAATATTGACCCTTGAGGAATTACAGCCGACATGTTTTTAGTGGAGGATATGGTAGCATTGATTGAAATTTTCTGTTGTCGAGTACGGATTTCAGAATTAATACTAGATAGTTTAGTAAATTATTATTTAATAATTTGTATATTATCTATCCACTGTGTCGCTATGTCAATAAAAGCAATGAGCGTGTGTTGTTTAGATTCAAAACCTCATTCGATAATTTCCGAAATTCTTGAAAGTTGATGACTGGTAGAATGCTTTGGTCTGAATCCGAATTGAAAAGCCGGCGTGGTGTTGTTTATTTTATTATTAAGTCCGGCTGATATACATTTTTCGAGAAGTTTTAAAAATGCTGACTAATAGGCCTGTAATTATTGGGATCATTAGGATTTCTACCTGGTTTATTAAACATTACAATATGTGCAATCATCCAGGAATCCCGAAAATAACCTGCTCTAAGGCAAGTATTATTAATTGCAGTTAATGTGGGTTTTCCTGTGAAGTTTTTAAGAATAATATTTGGAATTTGATCAGTTCCATGTGCTTTTTTATTTGGTAGCTTTTTAATGTATCCAGCTAATTCCGTTGGGGTAACTGGTTCTATAGTTCCAATAGAGTCGGGGATATTTTCTGCAACAACATTATTGATCTGTTGTTTCTATTTTATCGTCACAGATTGTAGTTGTGGATACTTTTTCCAAATGGCTTGCAAACAGCTCGCATTTTTTTTATTTGTGGTTAGCAGGATGTCATTACGTTTCAATGGTGATGGTGTACGTGATTTTAATATTATTCAGTTTGTTGCTTGCCACATCGAAGGGTCCTTGAACTGCAGTTCTTTTCTGTATCTCCTAGGAGACCTCCACCTTTGCCATTCTCTTCGTACTTTGTTTTCTCTCGAATTAAATTTAGTATTTTGAGGGGTGGCTGAAGATAGTTCGGCTTGTTATATGAGCGCTGGGTAGTTGTTGCTGCTTGTGTGGAGAGATTAACCGCATTCTGAAGTCTTGGCAGTTGTTTAACTTTATAGTTTATATGAAGGATATGATTATCGGAAGATGGTCCGAATCTAGATCAGTTTGAGAGATGGGAAGTCTATTGTTTTTCTGTAAGATAATACTTCGAATGTCAGGTTGATGATCAATACGGCATGGGCAGTATGTTGGCGTGGCGGGTACTCAGATTTGGATTGCGTGTGCATTAGAGTAGTTCAGTAATCGCTGTTCATTTTGATTGTTTACCCAAATGGTGTTCTTGCAATTAAGGTGACCAATAACATACGTTTATCCATTACTGCTAAATAAAGTTTGAACATCGAGTTCGGATAATATTTTGTTGGGTTGTTTCTACGCTTACGATTTTTAATGATCTGCTATTTATTAATAGCTAGCTTGGACCACTTCTAAGCGTTCGAAATTTTGTATTGGTAATGGACAAATAGATAGTTTTTTCGTTGCTATAATTTCCACACCTCCAAAAGCTATCGGCGCAGTTCTGTTATACTTGAGGACTGTATATTCTGGTATATTAACATGTTCAATGTCAATTAAATGTGTTTTGCTAATACATGCAATGTCTATATTATGGTTAGAGAAGAAGGATATGAATTCCGAACGTTTAGATTTGATGCCGTCAGCAATCCGACTTGCAATTGTTAACTTGTACTGGTTAGGCTGATTAACTGCCATTGTGGAAAATTGTGGGTAAGAGCGTGATTAGAGCAGATTTAATTTTGTCAAGGTGCGGTGTAAGTAGTTGGTAGTAGTGTTTTCAGTATTACCGTTACTATTTCTGATGATTCTAGATTGTGAGCATTTTGAATTAGAGTAGGACTTTGGTTTGGGGATTCATAGCGGGGGTTTGTTTGCATATTTGATTGTTGTGTATTAGAATTGGATAGGGGTGGACAATTGACAGGTTGGTTATCAAAAGCAGTATTGCATCGAGGAAGAGTGGACGAGTTTCTAGTTTTTTGTGATAGCGACTGAAAGTATGGGCATCCTCTATAATTCCCTGGATGTTCATCTTTGCAGTTCATATATTGAGATTTTTCATTAGTTGTTTAAGGACAGTCTGTATAATGATGGGATTGCTTGAATTTAACACAGCGTGGAGTGAGTCTGCAGTAATTCTTGGTGTGACCAAACAATTGACAGCGTGTACACTGTCAGAAAATTTGCGTCTGGATTCAGCGCTGATAATGCAATGTTTTAATTTGTTAAGGACGAATATTTTGGTTTCTTCGTTTTTGATAAGTTCAACCGCACAAATAGGAACTGGATATTTGGCCTTGCTATACAATCTCGTAATTTTGTTGACAGGAAAATTAAGGTTTATTAACTCGTTCTTTATTTCCTCTTCTGTTAAGGAAATAGGCACACTTCGCAATACTACCGAGATGATTTAGGAATCGGGATTTTTAAATGTATGATATTTAATATTTTGTAATCATAACTCTATAATAAAGCAGAACACTTCCCAAGGTCAAACATATCAACTCCTGGTCTATGTGCAGTTAGGTATTGTGGGCGTGGTCTTGATATTAGCAGCGTTGCCAGACCTGGTACAATTCTACGAATCTGGTACATTTTGAAACCGTTTCTACAAATTTATTTCGTACAGTGTAAATCTGGCAACAGGGCTAAAATCGTCGTGTTGACAGCTGGCCTTTAGTTTACGAAGAAGGAAACCCTCATTTCTGTTGTAGAAAAGTGAGTATTCGTTATTATATTTTCCATTTTAATTGTGTGTGCTTTTGTGTGACATAACCTAAGATTTGCATGGAAATTTTATCTGGCAAAAACAGAGGCAATCAATGCGTTTCGCACTGCACAATTTTCATTATTATCAATCCTATTAAACAATGACTGCTTTTCTGCCTGTGAAATTCGTGGTGTTAAAGAGAATAGGTAAGTTTTAAAAATCTTGTATTGTACGACGCCACCGATGAACTACTGTTCCTAGAGTCAGTAATCTTGGAGGGAGGCGCGAACAGCTGATCGTTTAGATTAAAATTACCTTAAAACGTTGCCAGACCTTTATTGTTTGGCTTCAACAGCTTTTGGCGCCAAATTATTTTGAGTTTGCTTTTAATCGTGAACAATCGTTAAACAAACGCCATATCTACCTAACAGCATTTACACCGAAGGAAATTATGTATTAATCCCCGCTTCGTCAACCGTTCAATACATTTTAGTTTGACCCTAACCGCAACACCTGCAAGAATCACGGATATGGTTTAGTGTCAAAATGTTATCTTCATTCACAAAACAGTTGGAGCTAGAACACCTCTATTCGACATTGATGTTAGGACCACGATAAACATGCAAACTAAAACGAATTAGACCCCAAATTGCTGTACAAGTAAACAAAGGTCTGGCAATAGTGTAAGGTATTTGACATGTTAGCGATCCCTCCCTCCAAGATTACTGACTCTAGGAACAGTAGTTCATCGGTGGCGTCGTACAATACAAGATTACCGTAAACAATAAGTTGTAAGCTAAAATATTTATCTGGCATTGAAATTAAAACTCAAGTTAGTTATTTTAATTTATGTTGAATAGAATTAGTTCTGTAGTTCTGGTGCTATTATTATTGTTGTTTTGTTGTTAGTGCTGGACGTGAAAGTTACGGTGACTCAGCCATAGGATATGTGCAGCTCCGACCAGAGGGTGAATTGTGCACCGTTAAATGCAGAATTTGTCCTGAACACCGAGTGAGAGCGAAAAACTATAATGTGGTGTTACAAGTAAATGAAAAGCAGCGTAAAGTAGAGAAGGTGGAATGTTTGGACTGCGCTGCATCAGCTGGTAATTTAATAATAATCTGTTATTAATGTTTTAAAATTTAAAAAAAAAATTTTTACAGGTGGATGCAAGCATGCTGTAGCAGTACTTATGTGGATGCATAGGAGGAGCGAAGAACCCGCAACTGTCAAAAGTGGGCACATCGCTAAAATTTTTGACTGTGGCAGAATTTGGGGGTATACCCGTTGAAGAAGATCAGGGTAACTTTTATCAGGAGGCAATGCGTTTAGGAGTACAAAACAAAGCAGCTGGCGAAATATTTAAACTGTTTAAAGAACCCAAGTATAGCTGCCTGGATTTGTACGGTTTATTATTAAAATTTGTTAGCAGTGGTGGAGCCCTATATGATGATTTCATCACCTTCACCAAGCAGCACATGAATGAAGATTTGTGCAAGGGAGCTGCATATTGTACCCTAATGCAAGCCGAAGACAGTTTGTGGCATCGTTTACGATATGGGAGGATAACCGCCTCGAAATTATATAATGCTGCACATTGCAAAACTGAATGTGGCTCATTTGTGCAACAGGTAATTGGAGTTACAAAACTGAGGGATACCAAAGCAATGGAAAGGGGTAGACGATTAGAAAAGCAGGTATTACAAATTGTCGAAAAAAATATGAAGACCAAATTAAGTTCTGTGGGAATTGTACTTTCAAAGAACCACCCTATTTTCGGAGCTTCACCAGATGCAGTGAGTGACAATTTCGTTGTTGAAGTGAAGTGCCCCTCTACAGACAAAGCAGTGTCAAACTATATAACATCACAAAATAAAGTTACGGCCAAGTATAGAGCTCAAATACAAATGCAAATGCATTTTTTAAATAAATCGTATTGCATTTTTGCTGTTGCAGATGCTAACTTTGAAAAAAACCAAAAAGTTAATTTTATTTCTGTGGGCTATGATGCAAATTACATTAAACAAACAATGTTAGAAGCTGAGAACTTTTGGAAAAAAAAAATTTTTCCTATTTTATTAGCCTCTGCGAACAAATAACTGCATTTTTAATTTTTATTGTTAGGGATAAGCGTGTAACTATTTTTAAGTAATATTTAATATTTTTCCCGCTGCTGATCTTGTAAGTCAGTGATACAGCCTTAGTAACAAAACGTGTAAGTCGGTGATTATATTTGTTTGCTGCTTTTTCTTGACAACGGAACTTAATACTATTATTAAGTTCTTAGGATAATAAAATTAGCAAAGCAAGATGCAGATTTAGACGTTTTGTTTCTAAATTGCAAGTGTTTATGTGACATGTGACACTCATAGGTAACACGACTCACAAAAATTAATCCTGGTGACAGGTGACAAACCAAACGATTTTTTCAGAAATCTAGGAAAATTTTGATAAGCAGCGGGAAAAATATAATAAGATAACTCGGAATGTATCGCCTATTAACATTTTCGGCAGGCAACAAGCCGCGACTTCGTCTTGGCTTGTGCTTGCCTACCCCAAATGTTAATAGGTCCTTACATTCCTTGTGACTTAAATAGCTATTTAGAATTGTAATATATTGTAATAAATGTAAAATTGTACAGTGTCACTGCAAGTTATTATAATTGTGTTTCAGTGTTGAATGTACCAGCTTTAATTTTGTTTACAATAAACAAAAAAGCGTTGTTTTCTATTTCTGTTAATACATATAATAGGTAAACAAATATTTTTGATGTGTGACATGATGTAAAAATATTCTGTGGCTGAAAAAACCACTTATTATAATTTTGATTTCTAAAATGTTCTAAAATTTGATTGAAAAATCATTTTTTTTCTAAAAAATGTAAATTCCAAAACATTCAAATTTTTTAGTGTGATCCTTCTACTTGTCATTAATCCATTTGAGTTATGATATAGCTACTGCATTGATTATAATGTGTAAAATTCTATGTACAATACAGATTACATACTTAATAAATAAAACTATGTTTTAAAGGTACCTAATAATTTATTTAATTAAAGCAGTTTGCATATTTATAAATGCACAAGCAATAACAATCATATGATCAGTGTATTTAAGCAGGTTTGTGTTGAGACACGAATGGGGTTTTAATATTTTAAATTCTCGTAATCTTCGAATTACACGTTCAATATGAATTCGTAGACTCGCTATTGATTTAGTTTTTAACACATCAGCTTTTGAGCTTCTTATATTTTTATCTACACTAGGCGGTCGTATTAATGAACATCCCTTTTCTACCAGCATACTTTGACCAAAATTATTTAAAAAGATATTTTTGTCAACTACACGGAAAAATTGCATGTTTAACACATTGGAAAATTCCATGCTCACGTAAAACTTTTACATTTGCTGGAAAACTCTCACTTTTCTTAACTTGTAGAGCAATCTACTATTAATTCACTAGCGATTTAAGAAGAAAATTAACTCGCTAGCATATAAACATTATAAACAGTTACTTATGGTTGCTATTATAAAGATAATAATAATAATGCCAGTTTAAAATGCCAAAGAAATAATAATTAATCGAGTTATTTAACAATATCAGTAACGGCGTAACTGGAGACTTGAGTTCCCGCATTTATATTTTTATGGCGCTCAACGGCTTAAACCTGAAAAGAAACACAGATTGCAGGCAGCTGAAAATTATTTCGGTGGAGCAAATAATTCTCACATATAATCTCATAAGTCACAAGAGCATTAATTCTTTCCGGATTTGTTTTTGACTGCGTTCCAACAGCGTCATATTAATTAGGACGCCTTCCAGGGGCAAGCGTTTCCTTTACAGAGACTTTCCATTTGAAAATATATTTTTTGGAACTTTTCCTTACTGCCAATCTCTAGCGTGCTTTTAAAACTTTCTTTAGTGCAACAAAAGTTATTAAATTCGTCCTACATTTTAAATGCGGCATATGCCGCGGGGTTTAAGCTAGTTCATAATATTTGGTTAATTTTCGATTGTCTTCAGAGTCGGTTAAATTAATGCCTAAAAATTACCTTTATAAGCTGTTGTAAATTGTTATTTTGCTTGGCGTTGGATATCTTTCAGTACTTTTTAATAACTTTTACCTGTATGCAGGTATATTGGATGAATAGTTGGTTTTTGGGCAGGTATCTGCCCCGTGCAAAACCTAAACTGCTGTAAAAATTTTAGAGGAATTTATTTTTGGCTTAAAATGTGTTAAGTATGACCTTTGTACCCTATTTATTTTGCCTTGTATGATTACCAGCAAGATACACAAGTTTTGTTTATAATTTATGTTTGCGCACAACTTAAAATGCTGTAGAAACATTTTAAAACCCTGTTACTGTTTATTTTGTTGTTCCTAGGGAAACATTTCAATTTTCAAATTCACTGTAAAACAGGCCTACCAAAAATATAGCAACCAATGGACTCGGGAATATTTTCCCACGCAAAGTAATTAAATTCAAAATCTAAAATCTGAAATGAGATGGTGTAAATTACGGCCGCTGTTCGAATAAAAATATTTACGTAACTTGCAAGCAGAATTCTGTTAGGAGCACACATTAAACGATAGTGTTTGCTGCACTAGGATAGTAAACGCTGTAGTTGCAATCTTTTTTGGGTTGATTGAACATTTTGGGTTTTAGACCTAGAGGGTAGTTTCGTTGTCCAGCAGAGGATAGTTTGACTTCGGTATTTAAATTTTAGAAACAAAATTTTTGTAAAGGTTAAAATTTAAAAACAAAAATTTTTCGTAGGGGTTGAAAAATGTAATTTTGTAACGCAAGGTCAAATTTCCTAATTTTTAAGTGTGCGGTTCAGGCTAGTTTGATTAGGGATGTTTTAGCGAACCCAATTCCGGTTCGCGGTTAAGAATAGAAAATAAACAAAGATTAAATTAAAGAACTGTAATGAAAAATTTAATATTTTAAGTTGCATGGGCACAGGGGTAATAACTGGACTAAAACGACTTTATAAATCTGAGGGGTAAACAATTGTAGTAATTCAATTAGAAAAGCAAACCCCTCCGTTTTATAATCGCTTAGTATAAACAAATGATATCTGACCCTTTCAGTTGCCGTCGGAAGACGAAACAAATGGAAACTTGGGTTAATACCCAACCATCGCCATACTTATATACAGGGTGCCCAACTTAAATGTACGCAGCTTTAAGCAGGTGAGTATGCAACACACATTACAATCGCCATTAAAATGTAAAGTGTGTTGTATACTCACCTGCTTACAGCTGCCTACATTTAAGTTGGGCACCCTGTATATCTATGAAAACGTGAGTTGCCATATATGTAATACTTACTATATTGCTAGTGGTTATGAGTGGGAAACTCACGAAGGAAGTGAGACAGACAACCTAACTCCTAAATGTATATGGTGAGCTGTGCGCAAGCGCGCGTCCGCGCGGTGGGGAAGTGAACAACCAAGTTTAAAATTCGCTTCTAAAGGCGGAGTTCAAATTCTCACGCATGCGCACGAGACGCGTTATACTCTAAGCGACACTATGTCGGCGCCGTAATGTTTTCGGGCGTTCCGAGGCCCTACTAGCAATATATGTATAATACATATATGGAGTTTGCATACATTACTTGTTTGCATAAAGTTATTTGCTTGTTTTTATGCTGTTATAATATTATATGTCTAAGTAGCATATCAATAAATTATTTCGGTTGATAAACAACATAAAAAAATGTGTAGGTTACCTCTCGCAACTTGCAACAACAACAAATATTATTCGAGGGAAACACTTTTTGGGAAACATCGCTTGGTTTACATTTATACGTTTTCGAGTCAATTTCTATTTTTTTCTCAGTAGAGTTGACGAAAATATTTTCTTGAAAATGTTAATATCCTCTTCATTGTTATTGTGATTTCTCTTTATCATAATATCTTGGGCTTGCAAGCGTAAAAATGCAAGCAGTTAGAGTCATTTATATTCGTCAATACCTCAAAATTATCTTTGCTACAATACCGTAACTATAAAATTGAAGTCCTCCCCAAATAACAAAGTATATCATACAACTATAATTTGAAAACAAGTTACGAGAAATTAAACTATACAAGCAAACGGCACGTGAAATAGGATACGCGAAAGGTCACGCTCCGAGCCGAGCGCTCAGATAAGAAAAACAAAACCTAAACAAATATAAACATCTGTGAAGCCGGAACGTGAGATGTGCCACGGACTCACGGACACACATTAAGGAAAATTATATTATAGATTTTCAAGAACAAAACCAGTGGGTAAATAAAATTAAATTACTTTATTAATTTATAGTAAAAAAAAACATACGTATGTGCAAACTGCAAATGTGTGTCCTTCAGTTTTATTTCTTGTTTATATTCCCGAAATGCATTTGTTGCTTGTATTTGTCTATAGTGTTTGCTGCGTCATTCGCTATAGCCGGAAGAGTGCGATTCCTGAGAATTTCTTATTATTTTCAATTTGTGTAAGGACCTCCTGTATTTACGTGTTCATTTCTTTGCTATCTCTGGCGGCGTTTAACTTTAATATTTTAAAAATAAATAATAAATGTTTCTTGTAACTTATGGGGCGACGCTAAACTTAATCTTCAATGTTCCATACCTTATAGTTATTTATATATCAAGAAGGCGTAAAAAACGTGTATGGTCCGCGGCGTAAAACTAGAGCCCTAGTTGCGCACGAGGTGCATACAACATTTTATGTACAGACTGGGATATTCATAATTAAAACCAAATTTATATTTTCTATAAAATTTGACAACTTAGGATGTCAGACTGACAAGCAGAACACTAAACGGGCCGTAATAGTACCAAGAGGATTATGAAGATCTTTATGCCATTTTCGAGGGCTACAAGTTTACAAGCCTGAGGGTCTCGCCCGAGGGTAAGTAGCCCAAGGGCTATAAACATCAAGTAACGCTCGTGGTGTATATAATGTTTTATTTTCTACTTGCCCCCCCCCCCCCCTCCCCGCTAGTTACGCCTATGTTTCTACTATGAGCTTCAAATTGAACAAATTGAGAAATCCATCTGCGATTTCTTAAAGCTAATTCAGTTTTTACAATACGCTAGTATTTCGTTGTTTATATAATGAAGTCATAATTTTTCGTCGTCGTCGAACTTTAAGAACACATTTTCACTTAACAATAATTGAACTAAACACCATGATAAGTTATTGGTAAATGCTAAATGTATAGCTTTTGGTCTGGCCAGAGGTACATATTTTAAATGCATATACTGAATTTCTTTTGTTCCTAAAATATAACGTATTTTACAGCTTGACCGCGGAAAAAGAAATCCATGCACAAATCGCATTTTCTCTGTATGCTATTATACTAATACTAGTGATTCACGCGAGCTACGCTTCGCGTCGTTAATTTAAGAGAGATTCATTAATATAAATTTAAAAAAGAATGCATCGACCGGGAATCGAACCCGGGCCGCCCCCGTGTTAGACGAGCATTCTACCATTGAACCAACGATGCTTCGTTGAATAAGGTGCTGCTATAATGGTATATAGTAAATCACCCGAGCTACGCTTAGCTTCGCTGATTACACGATTTAATTAAAACTTTACTTTTTCGTATTACTTTTTTGAAAATAAAAACCGGCCTACGACCTAAGTGTAAAAATTAGAAAAAAATTAAGCTATCATACAATTTAATCGGTCCAGTATCTTGGGACGAGATAGCGAACAAAGATACAAACAAAGAGATCACCGATTTTATGGTATAGGATAAATTATGTTATACTTATTTAAAAGCTTTAATTTTGTTAATTCAGTTTAAGTTTAATCACAAACTGTATTAAAAATGCATGGAACTTTTATATCAATTTTATATCAATACATATAGGTAAAAAATAGAAAAAGAAAATAAAAGCTAGCAAGGTGTAGTTAGAAATCAGTGGCGTAGCTATGGTAGAGCAGTTCTGCAAGGCGCGGCCCCAGAAATCTGTTACAGTGTTATTACCAAATTTTCTATAAAACAAACTGAAAATGGGGTATTCGTGACATAAATTCTGAAAATAGCCCAACCCCCGATCATCTGCAGCATACCACATATAAGAGGTCTAGAATCAAAGTTAATTCTCAGAAAACGCAAAAATAGTTTTTGGTGATTTCTCATTAGTTTGCAGATTGAAATTTAATATGGGTGTAGGCAGTCCAGGTTTTTTATTTAACTTTTACGGATTATGGTAGGATTTTAAAATTAATGTTGATAATATTACTTAGTTATGCTATTCTTCGCCATTTTTTTATATAAAACTGAATGAAATAACCAAAATCGCCAAAGATAAATAAACACGATTCAACTGCAAATGATATTATGCCCAAAAACAGTTTACAATGATACAAGAACATCTTTGCTGCATTGGCATTCATTTTCAATGTCGAAGCTTGCACCACATTTGATACCGGCGCGTCGGCTGCCTTTACTCTCGGTTTGCATTACATTTCGGGAGCACATTTGTAAATATGACGATAAGTCTGCGAGCTTACGGTGTGGCGGTCTCCGGTGCACTAGCGTGACCCTTCGAGTCACATTGAAACTGCTATATCGCCTATTCTGTAGTGACAGCGTTTTATCCCGTAATTCCCATATAAAGGTTGGAGCACATTTCAGAGCACCCTCAGCAGCTGCTTCCTGCATATGATACTAGCGAGTGTGTTAACACATAACTCATGTTATGTTGATTTACTTCTTGGATATTGTTTTACATGTTTTAAGCGGTGTCGAATAACGATCTCCAAATCTCTATAATGTAATGGTAGGATAGATGATATATAATATTATCAATTATAGAATAGTTACTCTTTTCTAATGACATATAGGCTGTTGACGACTGGGAGGCTCGAGCTCCTGAGCCTCTAAGAAGCAACCGCCACTGCTGTATATACCACATCACTCTTGCAATTGTAGTAGTTTGGTTTGATTCTCAATGGCTTTCTGAAAAAATATAGCTTATATGCTTCGCCATTCTTTTGTTAGATGTTAACAAATTGATACATACACTTTAGATTTTAAGAACCCTTCCGAGATTTCTTCAGATCTTTACGTTTCAGAATCTCTAGATGACGAAAAACAGGTTTTCTCAATTCCGTCTGTCTGTCTGTCTGTCTATATGTTAGCGGTATAATTCAAAAACTATTTGTTGGAGGATGACGATATTTTGCATGCAGATTATATATTTACCTGGAATGAAACCGTGAAAATTTCAGACGTATATACAGGGTAAGCATCTTAAAAAAATTAAGTTTTGTTTATTTTTGAGTTAACTTTGAAATAGATGGAAGTAATAATTTTCACATAGGTCAGGCTTTACATTTGCCGAAAATAGTACTCAACAGATACAGGATAATGTCACAAAAGAGTCAAAACGTTTCAACAATAAGACCGTTCTGTTCAATAGAGGCGCCGCACTCGTTCCAATAAGTCCGGATGGCGCAATACGACAAGTCGATGCGGTTACAATCGCTACGCAGATGCGGCGGAGTTCAAACCCCAGCGGGGGGAAGTTTCGTGTAAACCCCTTTACAGATTTTTAACTTTATTACCATGTTTTAATAGGCAAATAACTTACTATAAAGATATCCAAACTATGTGAAATCTATGTTGAAATTTTAATATGATCATTAGTGTTTGCTATTATTTGGGTTTTTGATTTTTTTTTCAAATGTTCAAAAATATACCCTAATGTCTAGCTACTGCATAGCTATATAGCAAAATAAATTTACATATATCTTCTAAATCTTAGAAAAAACAATAGAGCTAATATAAAACAACCAACATAAAAAGGGGTTACATCGATGCAGCTTTTCAAACAAATTATGAAATACCATACATAATACAACACATATACTGAATTTGGAAATGTTTACGTCGATCCATTATAAGTATAGAACAAACGAATCAGTTTAGCCACTTCTTGTTTAAAGGGCTATATTTTCTTAAACAAATAATTTAGTATATAGGTGTATATTTAAATTGACCTATTTTTGCTCTTAGGTTATTTAGTTAAAACTATGTTAGTATATAGTTTAAAAACACACTGTATACCGGGTGTCCGTTCTCAAAGTCGAACATAGGCGATTAACATTGTATTGAACGTTTTTGCCGATTCCTGCTCGCCAATTCAACTTACAGGGAAGGTAATGGTATCAATGGAAAGATAAAATTATTACGCATCAAATGATACCAATAATAATATTCAAGATGCGATTTTTATTTTAAAATACTAATTTAAAGCTTGGGAATTTTTAAATATGCCATGCCTTGATTTTCAAGTTCGATAGCATTTGTCAAAAAAATTGGTAATTAGTTGACGTAAATCAGGTATTTTCTGTCAACGTCTGTTAAAATTATCTACAGAAAAATGAATTATTTCAATGAAGAATGAGTGAATGCTCTAATGTTAATTGCCTATGTTCGACTTTGAGAATGGACACCCGGTATATAGAAAAATCTCTTACCACAACTTAGCATCTTCTCCAGATGCATATTCTAATAGCTAAGGTGTCATCTTCAATGAATATATAAAATTGTAGCGGGGGTTTTATTTCTATGATTTAATAAACCACATAACAATTATTTAAGTAAATGGAAATGAAAGGAATCTATATAGAAGTACGAGCCCTAACAACTATGTGTTAGGCCATTTCATAATTTCTATCTAAATATTGCTTTAATATATACTGTTACCAGCAGAACCTATTTATTATTATTTTTTTTAGATTTTGGAATCGCCAGTATTTTGGTTGCACTATGGTGATAAAATATAATAAAAAATCACAATTTATGTTTGTCAAAAAAAGCTGTGTTGCGCTAAAACTGATAATTAAATGTTGGGCTAAAATAATACCTATGCATTTTAGATATATCACCAAAATAAAATCTAGATAGCTTTAGATGCTGTTTTGACGTTTAGTCAAACAAAAGCATCTTGTTAACCCATATTTTAGTAAGGTTGTCAACTTTGAGTGAACAATTTGCTTAAAAATGGCTCGAGGTGTGGCAATTCCCAAAAAAGTGGGAGATTTAATCATCTGCATGTTTGGGCGGGGGAAAAAAATGAGGCAAATTGTCAGAGACTTGCAATTATCAAAATCTACGGTAACTTCCATCATAAAATCATATGGTGAAAACGGTAACACAGATATTAAGGGAAAAAGCTCAGAACGTCCGTGTTTAGTTTCGGATAGACAAAGAAGAAAGCTAGTTAAAACCTGCAAAAATAATAGAAGAGGCACTTTAAGAGAAATAACAGCTGAGTGGAAGGAGGCTACAGGATTGTCTCTTTCCAGGGAAACTTGCAGAAAGTGGATACATAAGAGTGGCCTGGGTTTTATAAGGTAATTTTATCGATGTCACATTTTTCATTATTATAGGGATAGAAATATTTAACATTTCAGGCCAAAGAAAAACCATTATTGACCCAACGTCAGAGAAAAAACCGTTTGGCTTGGTGTAAGGAACGGTGATCATGGACACAGGAGCAGTGGAATTCGATTATTTTCAGTGACGAGTCGAAATTTGATGTGTGTGTGGGGGATAATCGAAAAAGAGTAATTAGAAACAAGAAAGAGGCGTTTCATAAGGATTGTTTAAAACGCACTGTCAAGTTTCCTTCGGGGCTTATGATATGGGGTTGGAAGTGCAGCTGCTTTGTACAACGCAATAAAAACAGTCCTCCTTAGTAAGAGAGAAGTGTCAAAGCATACAAAGATCAAAACATATAAATCCGTTTTTATATCAACCTTAACGTACGGGTGTGAGTCTTGGGTGTTAACAGCTAAACAAAGATCTAAATTGCAAGCATCTGAGATGCGAATCCTAAGAAGAATAGAAGGAGTTACAAGAAAGGACAGAATCAAAAACGAAGACATTAGAAAAACCTTAAAAGTAAGATCACTGTTTACCTATATAGAGAAAACACAATTACGCTGGTTTGGACACCTTGTAAGGATGAAGGACGATAGAATTGTAAAGAAAATATGGGAAATGGGTACGGACAACAAAAGAAGCAGAGGAAGACCCAGAAATACGTGGAACAAGGAAATAGGGAAGATATTTGAAAGAAGAGGAGTAACTTGGGCGAGAGCAAAAGAGATGGCCATGGACAGGAAGCTATGGAAACAATTTTGTGATCAACCCTAAAACAGCACCCTCTACACCGAAAGGTAGAAGAGGACCGGATTATGTATGTATGTATGCCCGCAAAGGGCGTAGGAAATATGCAGTTCATCAATGGAACCGTTAACGCTGTAAAATACCAAGAGATACTAGAAAATAACTTAATTCCCAGTATTGACAAATTGTACCCAACGGTGCCATTTATTTTCCAACAAGATGGAGCATCAAGCCATACAACTAAAACCACCCGAATATGGTTCGAAAACCATAACATGACAATATTAAATTGGCCTTCCAGCAGTCCAGACTTAAACGTCATCGAAACCCTTTGGCACAAAATGAAACAGAAACTGAGAAACAATCCACATTCCACAGAGAACTCAGGAAGGTTTGAGGGCTAAACTTTAAGAAGTATGGAACTCAGTGACAGTACAAGAGTGTCAATCTCTTGTAAATTCCATGCCTAAAGGAATTCGAGCAGTAATTGCAGCAAAAGGCGATGTTACGCCCTATTAAATTGTTAAATTGTTACTTCTTATTATGACATTTTATTTTGGCCGAACATTTAATTGTCGGTTTTAGTTCAATAAAATATTTTTTTACAAACAAAAAATGTGATTTTCTGATATATTTTATTATCATAGAGTAGCCAGAATCATTGTGATTCTAAAATTAAAAAAATAAATACATTAATAAATATATTTTACTAGTAATAGTACATTGAGAAAAAAAATTTGATAGAAATTATGAAGTGGCCGAACATATAGTTGTTAGGGCTCGTATAAGATAACAGCTTGAAGACAATTGTTTAGCTTCTTCTTAACAAGAAACGAATTAAAAACAGTAGGTATCTAGTAGTTTAAAGTTTACCCTTTTGCAGACCAATGTGAAATTTCTTATTACATGACACAAATTTTCTCGACAATTGTTACCTTTTGAAACAAGTTTGTGAAATGCAATTGTTTTATTTTAATAAACAAATACAAAGAATAGTATTTTGAAATTCAGTGTGTAGGCATATATAAATTGTTTGAGAGGCATTATAGGGCATAAGTAGTTCTTTTTTATTTTTCCATAAGAAATGCACAATATCAGTCATGTCATAACTTAAGAAGATATCAATTCTATAAAATTGGTACATTGGTACATTTGGACTCATGATTTACAACTTGATTGTTTTAATGAATTCAAACATGCATATCAACTAGGTTTTAATGACATTTTGTTAATGAATGCATTTTTTAGTTGCAGTGCAGGTCCTGGAAAGTGAAAGAATAGTTAATTATGGAAAGTTTATTTATTTTTTTGGATTTATTCAGATTCAGAATTAAAAAGAATAGTTCTAATTCTAATCTTATATTGTAAAATATAATTTTTTTACTAAGTTCTATATAGAATATCTCATAATAATAACTTATCAAGTGCTAGTAGTGAAATGAAAAAAAGGCTGTAGATTATTCATTAAAATACTCTAAGTTTTAATATACTTTTAACTTTACAACTTTTGTTATGCTAATAATAATTGTCTATTCATACAATATAACACAGACACACATTATGTGTGCTTCTTGAAGATTCATCATCTGTTCTAATTAGCAAGACTGAAAAAGACATTTTAAAGACTATAAATGCTCTTCAATTTTTTGATATAACAATCAGATAAAATCGCTTTATACACATCGCCTGTGTAATCTTAAAATAAACCGAAGCAATAAGCATATCTACATTGACAGCACATAATTAAATATATTAAGAGTATAACATTGCCAATGTTTTCTATAGTTTGAGCGTGTTCACATAAAGCATATGGTTAAGAATACAAGAGAATCTACCCTGAGGCTATTCATTATCACTAAAATGCAAGTTATCAAGCAAAACCTGACACATTAAAAAGTACTGTTACATTGTATCAGTAATTTTTTAACTTAAAAATAATTTTGGCAGTTAATTTTTCAAATTTATCACATATTTAGTTAAAGAAGATATATGTAATCAGAGGGAAATATTACTGTGTATCATTAGTCATGACTCAGTTCTAATCATGCAACCTTCATGTTTTTAAGAGTTGTATTTTTTCAGTTTAACGAGGTTTGAAAATATCTTAGAAGTACTTATTTCAATTATTGCAAGACAATATACTCTTTTTTACAACAATTATCCCTCTTAGTACGGTGTGCTTGGAATTACTACGTTTCAAGTCTTTGTACTTTCAAACACATGCAGCATTACAACCAAAGCATAAATTAATAGTCTTTTGTTTTGTGAATTAGGAAGTCAAACCTATATGTCCATTACGATTATATTATGCAATTTAATTTTATATTTATGGTGAAAGATAATAAATCATAGTCTTTATTTCTTGGAGTTGTAAAATTTGCACACATGCGGCGAAGTAACATTTATACCCTGTATGACTTATTAGGAAGTACTAGCTTAATACTTTATTTTGTTAGCACACAAAAATTTTCCATGTGATCATTTTTGCTTGAGAAAGTGAATTTTAGAAATAGAAAATGATCCTCAAACCTGTTTTCTCTTGATTGCATATTATTATTAGAACATTTCGAGCATTGGAAAGTATCTTCCTAATATATTTATCTTTGTGACTGACAGCAAGTAATTAATTTGGTAGTGATGGTCCATAGAAATTGTATGAGAAAATTGGTGTATACGAATGGACCAACGAAAGTTTCTAACATCCATAAAACAGCTATCTAAAAACTGAAGAGCTAAAACCCATATTCAAGTACACAGTCTCTCAAACGAGTGCTTAGTTTCGATTTATTGTTAATACACAGATTTAACGAATAGTCACTGAATTATTAGCTATATCACAATTTACACCATACAATTTTAACACAACTTAATCGATGTTTGGAATGTAGAGAACAACAGTCATGAAAAGTAGAGGGTGGAAATGCAGAAATACAAAGACTGCGGTATTTAGACTTATCCGTGCCAATAGATTCTTCTATGGTAGGGTAAAGGATGATATGTAACCTAGAAAGATGCTTCGACCAGGTAAGTCCCATCCATCCCACCTCCCGTTTGGTTGCTTTGCGCTGCAGCTGCTGCGGGCATGTATTTTCCACAGGCTTGCTGGTATCTTCGGGGACAACAGCGTCCACAGCAAGACTGTATGAGGCCAATTGACACAGCTGAATGTGCTGGGCTCGCTAGGGGAGAAGGAGATCCCGGCCTCTTGGGATGCCCATTGTATGGCACTTCTAATTCAACAAACTCACGATCTGTAGTTTTTTCTAAGCATCGTAACAAATGGTGATGCTGTAACTCAAAAATATCTTCCTCACGATAGTTATCATCCAGCTCGATTCCAGACTCTTGGGCGGCCAGTCGTGCTTCTGCTGCTTTTTTCTTGCTTACGAATGCAGCACCAGAAGATGCCTTCGCTATCCTAATTCGAGCCAGTCGAGCTTTCTGTGAACAAAATAAATTAATTAATTTATTGTCAAAAATTGCTTAATATCCTGTTATTTTGTGCATATACTTTTGTACAATAAAATGTTTTTAGCTGACGGCTGTAGGGGACCCTGTTTTATGTTTTACTAGTCAAATTTATTTCGTTTAAATAGTATCAATTAACAAATCTATTACACACTATTAACATACGATTTTTAAAGCTTTTTAAAATTTATTACATTTCAAAACAAAAATATACTTTGTTTTTTATTATACCATATACTTCTGATGTTGAACGAATAGTTTTGCTGCTGCTAAGCATGATTGGTTACTGCTGTTAGTGGTTGCACGAGTATTTAATATTTGATTAAACAAGTGCAATAAAATACATAAAACAAATTATTTTAGGATCTACCAAATGTAAGATGTTAATTTATCAAAATGACCGTATGAAGATTTTTGTTTTAGGATTAACTTGTGATAGATGACTGGACTTCGAAAGAAATATTCAGTGCCTCTGACTTGGTACATTTCAGATGAAACTACTTTATGTCCTGGGTCGATTTCACTGCGAGTCCCCACTCAGGCTTTGGCAACCATGAGGTCTTAATGCATACACACCCGCAAAGGGACCCGGACACTTCGCCCACAGACCACTTCGCCCACTCGTCTTTTAGTACCATATCGCCCAACCGGAAGTCCACTTCGCCCAATTTTTGATATGTACCACATCGCCCAACACGACCACTTCGCCCACATTTTCACGAGGGACACAACGCCCAACAGGACCACTTCGCCCACATATTAGCGAGGGACACAACGCCCACATCGACCACTTCGCCCAAAGTTTATATAGGCCCACAACGCCCACAACAGGAGCAAAACGCCCAAAATCCGTTCGTTAGAACTCGGTTAATGCACACGCAGAGTGTTGAATAATAGTGGTAAAGTTCTGTGGCCACAACGCCCAAAGTAGACTCGTGCGAATTAAGCTAGGTTAGGTTAGGTCAGGTTAGGGCGAAGTGGTCCTGTTGGGAGTTGTGTCTCTCGTGAAAAGTTGGGCAATATGGTATAAAAAGACGGGTGGGTGAAGTGGTCGGCAGGCGAAATGTTCAGCCACGTATGTGTGCATTAACCGAGTTCTAACGAACGGATTTTGGGCGTTGTAGTCCTGTTGTGGGCGTTGTGGGCCTATATAAACTTTGGGCGAAGTGGTCGATGTGGGCGTTGTGTCCCTCGCGAAGATGTGGGCGAAGTGGTCCTGTTGGGCATTGTGTTCTTCGTGAAAATGTGGGCGAAGTGGTCGTGTTGGGCGATGTGGTACATATCAAAAATTGGGCGAGGTGGACTTCCGGTTGGGCGATATGGTACTAAAAGACGAGTGGGCGAAGTGGTATGGACCCTCCGCAAAGAGGAGAGGCCGATGCCCCTGCAGTGAAGATGTGAACAACAAGGCTGACAGCGAATGCAATGTTATTAATTAGAATTTTCACATTTATGATGCAAAAGATGTCATGATTTAATTTGAATAATACATTCTAAAGTTCCTTGAAAATTCACCCTTGTGTTGAAGTCTTCTACCATATTAATACATTTTTAGAATATATGGAGAATATCTAGTAGTTTTTCTCGTGTAAATATTAAAAACTTGTGATTTTTGTAGAATTTAGGTCCTACTTTGTATTGAAAATGTCTGTTGCAGAATTCGAAGACCTTTAGTGGAAAATATGGTGTATTTATAAAGCTGTGTTTCTGGATGTTTAAATTTTTTTGACCAACACCATTGTTTTACCAAAGTACATATATTTATGACGGTGAAATGGCGTTTCCTAAATGACTCTGTTTTAAAACTAAGATCATTACACATCGTTATGTTTTGAAAGTGAAATAATTTTCCCTGAAAAATGACAGAATACTCAAAAATTAAGCAGAAGCGTTCAATTTATTTCAACTTCAGGTTTAGACGTTCTTTTAGAAAAGTGTATGCTATTAGGTACATCCTCTACAAAATACGTTAAAAAACTGCTGTAGGAATTTTACAAGAATTGCCGAAATTGTCTAGTTTTTTATCTTATAAAATTGTGAATTTATGAAAGCCAGTCTAGATAACTGTCTGTAGTGCTTCTCCATTTAGTTTACAATTATGAATGTCTATAACTATCATTCATATTTTATTTGATACAATACCTGTCCCCACCGCCTCGCATGTCTTTAAGGTTAGGACTACAGTAGAAGCTCGATTATCCGGATCTCGGTTAAGCGGAAGGCCGCGTAATCAGGAACAAAACACAATTATATTTAAATTTCCCGTTTCATCCGTCACGTATCTTTTGCGTACGCTGTTTTATCCAGAATGAACTAGAATTTGCTAGTGCATACACAATTTGGTGCGTTGCAGGTTGCACATGTTGAACTGTTTGTACACACTAGTAATTAATTGTTTTCCTACAATAATGTGTACAAAAATTAATTTCGCATTTTTGAAATATGTATATGCATATTTTACGTACATATATGTATACATACTTTCAATAATCCGCAAATTCGGTTATCCGACAAAGACCCAGTCCACATTATTCCGGATAGTCGAGCTTCTACTGTATTTGCAACTAATTGTAATTTAGAATGAGTATGCTAACAGATAAAAAACCTTTTTAATAAATCTAAGTAACAAAATGAAAACCTAGAAAACTGCTGTAATTATTATAGATAGTTGGGAAAAGTAAGAAAATCGTTACCTAAAAAACATAGGTTATGGTTATTAAATTATTTTCAGCCACTTATTTTTCTTTATAGGGCAATTATGAACTTTGACAGTTAATAAATATTCATGAAGTTATAAAACCTCACTTGTAGGTAATTTATCTCGTCGATAAACCACGAATGATTTTCCAGTGTAATATTTTATTAAGGAACTTGGCGAGAGAAAAGACCCTCACTTTTAAATGTTGTTCTTTTACTGCAGAACTCTTGCAGTGAATTGTACTGTTATTTTCAATGTTCAGTTGAATCATAGAATGGGTTCATATATATTTTAAAAATCGTACAAAGCCCCAAATGTATAAAAAAACTTGGAAAGTTGTGTTTTAAAAACGTTATGCAATATCCACTTGGTATAAAATAAACAAAGCATTGCTTTTTGTAATTGAGCATCAGTTTAGCGTGTGGAAACGAATTAGGAAGCCCAACAATTTTCTGATGGTAAAATGATTAATTGCACCTTTGAAATCACCTTATATTTTCAGTTTATGGAGGCATAATAAACATATTAAGAAGAAAACTAACAGAGACAATTAGTGGAAGTATGCCTATGATGGCACGGTGCCTATGGTGGCACACTGCTGTTATTTCAGAAAGATTTGAATTTCGTGGTCGAATGAGTAGTTTAGAATGTTCGCAGCAGCATTCGATGAATGCCTACAGACAATAGTGCATATCGGAAGATCATTTTAGTTTCTAACTAACTGAAATCATTTTTATACAATAATAAAGTGCTTAATAAATTTTGCCAAGTGGCACCCATTTAGTGCATCTTTTCACTATATGTGATGCACTTAATGATTTGTTTCCTTTGAGGTTATGTCGAACTGAAATTAAAATATGAATTAGTTTTATTAAAGACCCAAACATTTCTATGACGGCACATCTAAGGTATTCCTTTAATGGCATAGTATGCTATCATAGCCACAAATAATGGCATAGGCTCAGTAACTGACTACATTAAAAATTAAGGTTAAGTGGTTTGTTTTTACAATGTTAGGATGTCATTTGCAGACTCACATACAATAATGTTAACTAAGACCACGAGGCAAGAATGGCGGGAGGATGATATGGCTTTGAGAGGCATACGAGAAAAGAGAATAGCGCAGAAGATTAAAAAACAATTATGATAGCACAAAAGGAGACTTGGGCTGTAAAAGACCAGAATTCAGTGGAGAGGTGGAAGAGGAAATAATTCGACACATCAAAGATATGGAAATAACATTTTTTGGGTTGTCACTTAAAGATTTAAAGAAATAAATTTTTGGGTTTGAGGATAAAAACCATGTAAAACATCCATTTAACAGACAGACAGGAATAGCTGGTCAAAAGTGGATCAGAGGATTTCTAAGAAGAAATCCAGAGATTTCTCTCAGAAAACCTGAAAACATACCGGCTGCTCGCGCTCAGGCTTTTCACAAAGAAAACGCCGGTGGATATTTTAAAGCCCTTATCAAAGTAATGCAAAAATACGAATTTCCACCAGAAAATATCTACAATGTTGACGAGTCGGGTCTCAGTACAGTCCAAAAACAACCACAGATAATTTTTGCTACAAAGGGACGAAAGTTGGAGCGTTTTCTAGTGCTCATCGAGGAAATCTGTTGCATGAACGCCATAGATACGTTTGTGCCACCAACTTTTATATTTTCAAGAAAAATGATGAAAAATAAACTTATGCACAACGCTCGAATTGGCAGTAGAGCTTTTTGTCAAGAAAACGGTTGGATGTGTAAGGAGATTTTTGTCCAGTGGTTGGAACATTTTGTACATTTCACAAAAGCTTCGACAGATAACAAAGTTTTACTCCTCCTGGATAGTCACAATAGCCACAAAAGCGTAGAAGTGCTACAATACGCGAAGAATCATGACTGATTTTGTTTTGCTTCTCTCCGCACTGTACTCATCGCGTACAACCACTGGACGTAGGTTTTTTTCACCTCTTCAGACCTACTATGGACAAGAAATTGGAAGATGGCTGAGGCAAAATCCTGGCAGAGTTGTCACTCATTTCCAAGTCATTGACCTTTTTTATAAAGCTTATTTACAAGCTGATACACTTGGAAATGCGGTGCACTTTTTTGCCAAAACTGGAATATATCCATTCAACGACAACATCTTTGAGAAATCGATGTTTTAGCCCTCTTCCACAACCGATAAACCGCCGAATAAAGAGAACCAAGTCGATAATTAAGAAGAACCACATGTTAAACAAAGTCAGACTCAACAACACCAGTATCTTCAGATACTGAAGCAAAATCCTTAACATCAGGATCTTCTTAAGTGAAAAGAGCTGCATAAGATCTTCCTGTGCCCAAGAAACGCAAATATTGTATTCAATTGTCTCCATTGCATCAGGCTGTTTCTGGAAGTTCAAAGAAAAGGTTAAGAAAACCCAGCAAAAAAGGACATATAAATTCGACGCCTGAAATTGAGGAATCGAAAAGAGAAATAGTAGAAAAACAAGAAAGGAAAGGAAAAAATTAACAAGAACAGCAAAAAAGAATAATTTTGATCGAAGAAGGAACCAGTATGAGTGACGGTAACGAGGTTGAAGACCTTGATGACGATGCTGTTATAGCTTATACTGCAATGATGTATTTTATCAATCGAAAACCAATAAGAAGTGGATCTCATGTTAGAAATGCCATTCCTGGAATCATTGTGAGTGCGTGTGTTAATAATCGAATAAAGCAATTACTCTGCGAACTTTGCGAATAGAATTTCCAGCTTTGCGAATTTCTTATCAAATGATTTCCATTTTTACTTTCCTCGTCTTAAAGACGAAGCAAGTATTGCAATTACGAAAAAATTACCTTCCGAGATATCTTCACGTTTCAGGGTCGTTAGATGACGAAAAACAGGTTTTCTCTATTCCATATGTCCGTCTGTCTGTCTGTCTGTCTGTCTGTCTGTCTGTTGGCGGTATAACTCAAAACTATTTGTTGGGGGAAGACGATATTTTGCATACATATTATGTATCTACCTGGCATGGAACCGAGATAATTTCAGACAAATATATACAAGGTGAGCACCATAAAAAAATAAAATTTTGTTAATTTTTGTTTGCACTGAGAATTATCACACATTCGTTAAAACCCCTCACCATACAAATATTTAACAACTGCTACATCCTTATTTACATCTTTATCCTTGACAAAAATGTGACCCAACAGATACAGGATAAATGTTGTACAAGTCAAAAAGATGCAAAGAATAAGTGCGTCATGTTGCGTAAATCGCAAACCTTCAAATACACGGGAAACGTATATTTGGGCAAGGCCATAAATTCAAGCATAGGATGTGCACTCCTAGATATAGTTTAAAAAATGTACATTGTACACTATCTGGAATTACCTTGTGGATATAAAATGTGGAGGTTTCCATTCTTTATGAGATTGCAAAAAACCAGAAAATGATATTTTACGATTTTATTACTGAAAATTGATTAATTTTAGGGTACATCGCAATTATAGGTTTAGTTTTGAATATTTCTCGATGATTCTTAAACTAGTGGAAAGCGTATGCGCTTAATACATGCCCGGCATGAAGGTTAAGCCACCTGCAACGCAATTATATAAGAAAGGCTCCGTAGACTTGCAAGAAATTGGTGAAAGTTTAGATAGCATTCGCAGGCGCTGCGGTTCAAATCCCGCCGGTAACGATTTTTTTATATGAAAATTGATGTAATACGCATTGAAGTGTTTTCTTTTATTTTGACATATTATTTAGAACGTGAAAACATATTTACACCTAGTTTCCTTTGATTTTTAAAAGTATTTAGTGTCCAATGTCCACTTCCGAGGGAAGTTCTGAGTAAAGCTTTTTACAGATTTTTTACTTATCAGTTTATTGATTATTGTATGCTAGAAGTTAAATATGTTTTTAAATATATTGGAACTATCTTAATACCTTGTTAACTCTAATACAAAATTAAAATAACTTGAAAATGTAAGGTGTGTCATCATAGGAAGAGTATTGCCTATGATGACACACTCCTATGTTTCTGTTTTTATTTAAAAACAAATGTGGAATATAATGACAATTTTGATGATTTGCTATTAACACTAATGGAATTGTTGACAGTTATTTCTCAAACAATTTTTTTGAAAGTTGCAGATTAGATTATGGTGGGGTGTAAAAATTAAGTACCATCAGAGGCATACTTCCCCTATTAATTAGCTTATACTGTGTAAAGTAACCTTCGTAATTTAAAAAAAAAATGCTTTCTTACACAAATCTGCAGCAATTTGGTATATAAAAAGTGAGTGTAACTAAAATAAGCAGTTGGTAAAGTGTGCATTTCAACTTCTGAACTCGGGTTAAATTCCTCGCCGCCTTGCCCTCGCAAGACAATAGGGGTAGTAACGATTTGAGCAAAACAATTCCGCTATTTTCCAGCCGACTTAAAATTTTAAATCCACTAAGTCCGCGTGGAACATCTCAAGGCTAGGGCTTACAGTTTCTCTGACGCTTGAAGGAAAATAATATTAAGCTGTTTTGAAAATATAACCAGCTTTCTAGTGCACTAGTAGTAATACCATTTGTTTAATAGCCTATTTAACCCCCAATAATCAGTAGTATACACTAGTGGTTCTCAACTTTTTTTCTCTCATGGCGGGAGTCTATCACATCAGTGTGACTCCATTGATTGTTTCCTCACCTAAACATATGAGACAAGTCAGAAAATGTATGTCTAGATCCTAATCCTATACATCTTCTAGGAAACAGGAACTTATTTTAGGGCCAAATGTGTTCACATCATTCAAGGCCTTCTACGAGGGATGTTTTTGGTGTGCCTGACATATTTTTATTTCATTATGTACTACCTTTATATGTTCCTCGTAAGATCGACCTGTAGTCTTTCCTCTTATACCACCTTATGCAAATGCAAATCAAGTCAATAAGAACGATAAACGCTGCTCGAGTGGGGTCGGACCTCAGCACGTCAGCTCATTTATGGACCGATTTTCATGAAATTTTACATTTAGGAGCTGTAGATGCTAATGCAGGCAAAATCAATAGTTTTAAAACCCTTTGTGTTTTCACCTCCTTTGCCGAGTGCAATTTTAATAACCTCTTAAATCCGATGCTGCGTGGTATTATACGATTCTTTTAATGAAACTTTGAATGGCGAACATGGTTAGATCTAAAATTACTTTAACAATATAAAATAACTTGAAAAATTGCCACAATTTTAAATAAATTTTAATAAAAAAGGTGAATTAAAGTAAATTTGAAATCGACTTAATATATTACAAGCAAATTGCGCGCTACGCGCACGTGAAATAGGATACGCGAAAGGTCAAGCTCCGAGCCGAGCGCTAAGATAAGAAAAACAAAACGTAAACAAATATAAACATCTGTGAAGCCGGAACGTGAGATTTTATTTTGGGCCACAGACACACATTAAGGAAAATTATATTATAGATGTGGTACATGGAAAATATAACACCCTGGTGTAGAAGGCTGAAAAATGTCTTTGGAAATACTTTTTATCACAATTAGGCATTGACACTTTTTTGATAAAAATGAACAGAAAATGTTAGCTAAGTAGGCTTGAGTAGGCATTTAAGCGCAGTTGACGAAAGAGTTTGTTTCACAATTTTGTAAATTTGCCAAGGCCATAATTGTGGGTTACGAGCAGTGTTGCCAGAATTCCATTAAGCAATATCCCTCCCCAATAGATAAAAAATCTCTACTTCTCCCTACGATAGCAGTGAATCGCAGACGAGCTCTGTAGAGTAGTGGTTAGCGGTCGCGGGTTCGATCCCCCTGGCCGTCTGCTCTGATTCAGGTTTTTAAGTGGTTTTCCTGAGTCATTCGCCTCAGAGAAGGTACTCTTTCTCTGAGGCGAATGCCGAGGCAGTACTTCTCCACCTTTCCTGGCCTCTCTTCCATTCTCCATCCCCCCTTTCTCTCACTCATCCTATAATTCCCGTTCTTGGCTGAAGAAGGATGCAAGGTCCCTATAGCAGCCCGCCCGCAGTTGGGGCAATTGAAATGACTTTTTCAGTTTGTATTCAAGTTTTCTTTTAAAAGTATAAAAATATAAAAAGAGCTGCTTCCCTCTTACGTTAACCTACTTTTTTTAAACCTAAATCACCTTTCAAAAAACTAACAAATTCACTTCGAAGTAAGATTATACTTACTTGAACATAATAGAAATTCTAAATACATTTTATTCAAATATTTTAGATTTTATTATCAAAGCAGCAATATAAAACAATAAAATTTCAAACTTCTGGCAAACTACTTTTTTCCCCTTCCTTTTATTTTTTACTTTTGCAAGTTGAGAAAATCCCTACATTATAGCCTTTATTGAAACTCATCCCTTACGTCCCTTTTTTGACAAATTTTCCCTACGTGAAGGGACAAATCTCTACATCTACACTGGTTACAAGAAGCAGGAATATCGTATAATCGATTTAAAAATGTATTGGCAAAATTAAATTCTTACAAATATCGTGTGGCAAATTGTGGAAAAATTTCGCAGAAATACAGATAATTTTATTTCAATCTTTAACAGTGTAATATATTTCGTTATTTAATTTTGCGCTATAATTATATGTTAGTGATTTTTGAGGCTTTCACGGCCATTGTCATTAAGTAACAAACGACTTCCGGGATTGGACCGTGTCATGATTGAGATCGAAGAACTCAACGTTTCGCCCACTTTCTTCCCTATATCCACCAAGTCACCGACCGCATAGGAAAGTTTCTTCGAAAACAAACCATCAAAACAGTATTCAAACCCCCGAGCAAAATCTCACAGGTTCTTCCTTCATCTAAAGATAAATTAAACACTATGTCATCTAAAGGTGTTTATAGAGTCCCTTGCTCTTGTAATGCTGTATACATTGGTGAAACAGGTCGTTCAGTGAAAACTCGCATCTCTGAGCACCAGCGCTGTCTCAAGTAAGGTCTCGTTTCATCATCGGCCATCGCCGAACATCAACGCGATACTGGCCATAAGATCTTTTTTGATGAAACTTCCATCATCTGCAAATCCCCATTCTTCTTTAGCAGAAAGATTCGCGAAGCCATTGAGATTTGCAAACACTCTAATAATCTCAATCGGGACGAAGGCTTTCCCCTTCCTTCTATGTGGAAAGTTCTAATTCCTAAGCCCCGCCCTCCGCCACTGAACCGCGACGGCATTTGCTGAATCGCGACGGCGTTTGTCTATAAATTCTCGCCTTTCTTCTTCCGATAGTCAGTCGAGTTTCGCCTCTGACGTGGTTCACACGTTGAGTTACCGTGCTCTTCTGTCCCTTTCCTTGCAAAGAGTTTCGCCTCTGGCGTGCCTTTTTCCTCCTGATGAAGCCCCTTACGAAAGTGGGCGAAACGTTGAGTTCTTCGATCTCAATCATGACACGGTCCAATCCCGGAAGTAGTTTGTTACTTATGTTAGTGCTTTAACTAAAATCAATAAATTCTATTTGAATTGGAAGTCTCAAGCTATTTTCAATTTTGTAGTTTTTTTTCAATAAAATGCTTTTTAAAAGTATTCTCTGAAATCTTTTAAGGACATTCTACTATTCATACTGCTTTTCAGTGTGCCGAAACACCATGAAAAGGTTTTTCTCAACGTTTTGGCAACGATTTTAGCCGTTTGTAAAGTTATTTATTTATTTTTTTGTTCTATTAAGATGTAAAATGTAACATGTGAGCAAACAAAAGTGAAATCAAGCTTGGCTTTGAAACTTGAAACATACGTCAATTATTATTTCACATTATGTTAATGAAATACACATATATAACCTAAACCATTGCATAAATATCACCGACTGTCAAGTCAAAATTTTATTTGAAAATTAACATAAAAACAAACACTTAAACAACGTTCCATCTGCTACATCAATAATTATGTATTGAGTTATAAGAACTGCATGTGTAATTTAAAATTTGATAATTTAAACAGCTTGACACTTCAACTATTATAATAACTGTCATATTTAAATTAAAAACATTAGTAGTAATAGAGTACATGACTTAGTTTTTTCTAAGCCAAGCTTGATTTCGCTTTCATTTGCTCACGTTATTATAGAAAGAAATACATACAGACTTTTCCAAAAGATTAAAATAATCTCCGGGACGTCGACTAAAAGGCTCTTTTATTAAAAGCAAATAATAGGAACAGAACGATAATAATAATCCCGAATCTTCAAATAAAAACAAGTATTGCTATACCAACGGCTTCCACCATAATTACAGAATATGATCATGATCAATTTATAATGAGTAGTAGTGCATTTACAAATAAGGAATAGAATACCATAGAAGCTTAAATATAGAAGTAATTTTATATTGTTTTAGCTATATTCTTCAGTAAGTTACTCTTTACTATCTGTTAATATTATCAATCCTCCTCCCACAATCAGCGTCTATATACGCCACTGGGATTTTGCAAGACTCAGATTAATTATTACTTCCTATGTGTTTTACATAAAGCAAGTTTATAGGGGTGAACAGCATATGAATATTGAACACGTATTGAAGTGAAAGCAATTAGTAACATTGTCGCCTGAACATCTTGTATATACCAACGAAACAAATATGCATGACTAATAAACGAGAGTTTTCATTTTTAGAAGCCGTAGTTGAATAACCAGTGAAAGATACAATTGCAAAAAATAATGACTGAAGGTTTTCACCTAGTGGAAGTTGTCTTAACAAACAACCGCAACGGAATTAATAAACGATAAAACGTACACTTGTCAAACCTAATCAGATCCGCCGCGGTGTCACATTTTTACATGGTTATATTTATCTGAATGAAAGCTCAGCGAACATAGTTCAGTGATCTCGCAGAGATACAAACTTTATAACGTCAGCCAACACAATTACGCGGCCTTACGATGCCTTTCATTATAGGTTTGCCTGTGCTTTATGTTCAGAGGTTTTGAAATTAAAACCCCTACCTACTGCAATGAGAATAAAATTAGTAGCAAGCCCACGGGAGAGCCTGAAACCCCTAGTGGGCGCGTCCCCAGGTGGCGGATAGGGGAATTCTTTGTAGATATACAGAGTAGGAAGGAAATAAAATACCTCCCGCGGACCAACAGGCTAGGCAGCGTCTGTTCACAGATTGGGCGGCTGCCAACAGCGTCTGTACCCAGACTGGGCGGCTGGATGAAACTCGCCAACACGCATTTAGCAAGCGCGATGTTTTAATTGCTAATTACACCCTAAAATATTATGAGATGGAAATGGTGAATTTAAATATATCCCAGGTGGGTAGGATTCGAAATCCACAGTCCCACACCGACCAGTCAGTCTGCCTCATGGATTCTGGGAGGGGAAAAAATTCGCACAACCCCAAACCTAAGAGCAGATGCCCTGTGAAAATGAACATCTGTACTCTAAAGGCAAGATCACTACATTTCGAAGCTCCAATAACACTGTTAGAAGAAGAACTAAAAGATATTAAATGGGATTTTATAGGTCTCAGCGAGGTAAGAAGAAAAGGTGAAGAAGCTCTGAAGTTAAAATCTGGGAAGTTACTATTTCACAAAGGTGAACAAGACAATAGCAGAAACGGTGTTGGAATACTTGTGCACAATAAATGGATTAAGTACGTAAATTCAATGGTAGGAATATCATCTAGAGCTGTACTATATATTACTATTAAAATCACACAGAAGTACTTCCTGAAGATAATCCAAATTTACGCTCATACCTCATCTTACTCCGACCAAGAGGTAGAAGAATTCTATGAAGACCTGGAGAAAGCACTACAACAAGACAAATAGTTCTACACATTCCTCATAGGAGACTTTAACTCGAAAATAGGAAAACAACAAATAGGAGAAACAAGTATAGGAAAATATGAAGTAGGGAATAGGAACGATAGAGGACAAACACTTGTCAACTTTCCAGAACAACACAGATTAAAAGAAATGAATTCCTTCTTCTTCAAAAACCAACATAGAAAATGGACGTGGGAAAGTTCCAATGGGATTACCAAGAATGAATTTATTATTACAGATAAAAGAAATAGTAACGGATGTAACGGTACTCAATAAAATAAAGATTAGCGATCATAGATTGGTACGAGGGCGAATTACGATAAACAGGAAACTAGAAAGAAAGAAGAACCATACCTTTAGATCTGATATCTTTAAAGAAAGAAACCTTTAGAACTAATTTAGATACAGCAATTGAAAATAACCCTATTGATGGAAATCCGAACGTTGATGAACTGAATAAATATATAGTTGACAACATAACACAGGCTGCAAAAAGCACTCTCGAGAATATACCCACAAGAAAGAATTCCAATAAATTAACGGAAGAAACAAAGAAACTAATAGCAAACAGAAATGAAGTAAGGACTAGTACAACAACTGAATAACTTAAGAAAATTAACAAAGATGCAAATAAATGACCAAAAGTAATCAGGAACAAAACCAGAATAGGAAATTTAGAAATCACGCACCTAGAGGATGAAACAGGGAAAACAATAAAAAGCAGAGAAGAAATCTTAAGATACATAGAAACATTTTACTCGGACTTGTACTCATTCAAAATACAGTAACCAAATATTAACCCCAGAGACAGACGAGCGACCCTTACTCGACATTACACAGAAGATATTCCACCTATATCAAAATACGAAATTAAAATCGCTCTAAAGCAGATCAAAAATAATAAAGCCGCAGGACTAGACAGCATAATAATCGAAATGATTAAAGCTGCAGGAACATCAATCTTAAACTGCTTAGAAAGATTGTTCAATCAATGTTTGGACACAGGAAAAACACCGGATCAATGAAAACCTAACACACAAAAAATGGAACAAGCATGATTGAAAAAACTACACCGCCCTGTTTCATTGCTGTCACACCTGTATAAGCTGCTGACCAAAAGCATAACGAAGATAGTTACAAGCAAACTGAATATTTTTCAACCACCGGAACAAGCGGGTTTGCGACAAAGATAGAGCACAATAGACCACATCCATACTATAAAACAGATTATGGAAAAATCATACGAGTATAACATCCCCCTCTACATGGCCTTCGTAGATTTCGAGAAGGCTTTCGATACAATAGAAATATGGGCCCTGGTAAACGCATTGAAGAGATGTACAATTGATCATAGATATATACAACTAATTAAAGAACTTTATGAAAACGCTACAATTACAATATACACATTTGATAAAACCAACCCAATTACCGTTAAAAGAGGCATTAGACCACGGGACACCTTCTCCCCAAAAATGTTTACAAACTTGCTAGAGGACGTTTTCAAAACACTAGACTGGGAAACAAAAGGTTTAAACATAAACGGAGAATGTCTATCACATCTGAAGGTGACGATATAATACTAATGTCAAATAATATGGCCGACCTACAAGATTTAGTCACAGATTTACACCAAGCTGCTATGAAAGTAGGACTCAAAATGAATATAGACAAAACCAAGATCATGTCAAATTGCGACGATGCAGTGCCTATACAAGTATCAGACAAGGTAATAGAAATAGTAACAGATCAAAATCAAAAGTTAACTACAACGGATTCTCCTCAAATAACTGAGATAAATAAAAGAATACGACTTGCATGGGCAGCGTACGGAAAACTAAGAGACATATTCAAGTCGTCATACCCTCAACATCTCAAAACAAAGGTATTTAATCAGTGTGTTCTCCCCATACTTACGTATGCATCCGAAACCTGGAGTTTCACTGAAACTAATCTAGCAAAACTAAAAATAACACAAAGGCACATGGAAAGATCGATGCTAGGGGTTAGACTGAGAAATAAAAAACCAATTACCTGGCTAAAAAATAAAACTAAATTACAAGACTTGGTGACTCACATCGCCAGATTGAAGTGACAATGGGCTGGACACCTGATGAGAATGGAGACCGAGGACTGGTAGAAGATCTCGAGGTAGACCACGAGCAAGGTGGAGAGACGATATCGAACGAACAGCAGGAAAACAGTGGACAGGAACTACATTCGACAGAACAAAATGGCAACAACTAGGGGAAGCGTTTTTCCAAAAATAGAATAATGTGCTCTGATAAATGATGATGATGATGAAAGATAAGGGCCCCTGGCGCCATCTTTTGAGCATGTTAGAAATATAAGCTAAAAAAGACATCCCTCAGATTTATAAAGAAGAATAAGAGTCGATTAGATAGCGTTTGATAAATTGAATAATGTTCCAAGTAATAAAAGAGGCGTACTACCACGAATATGAAGATGAAAGTTCAGGAACAGAATGTTAGATGTATTTTAATATATAAGGTTGAAACATGATGCTTTAGTAACGACATATAGAAAGAGCAATCATGGATATAATATTGTGAGATAGTATGGTAGCATAGTTGTAAGTAACAGGATGCTGATTGACAGATGCTAGCGAAAGAAAATATGGAATAAAGGTGTGGACTCAGGAGATGAAGCGTAGGGAGACAGATAAAACGAGAAAAATATGCAAGACTACCCAGATATGGAACAAAATGAAAAACATTGAGAGATGAGCATGTGCAAATATAGACGGCCCTCGTTGCATAAATAAAAGGAGAGAATTATGAGAAAGATATAAACCACGGTTACGTGAAATACCACAGGGGCCGTAATATTCTTCCAAGTTATGTCAAAATAGTACAACCTGTAGGAAAATGCAAAATAAACAACGGACAAAGATAAATGCTTAACCATTAAATACTTCTTATTTAATGAAGTATAACATAGTGCCAGCTTGGTAATATGATCTATTAATTTAGTAGCCGACAGTATGGGAACATATTAATCATGTTTCTTTAAATCAATCTAGTTATCTACATTAAATCTCGATAGAGGCATGGAGATGAAGTGATGCATACTAAGTTGATATTGCATATAAAATGAAGTTTTACAATATACTCGTGGGACAATTAAATCAATAAGTTGAAATTAAAGATTAGTGCTGAAGCTACTTTCATGTAAAGTTTGTCAATAGGAAATGTTGCAGAAAGCATATTTTTCACAAACCTTTTCTTTCATTTTTGATGATAATAATTGTAAATAGATTAATGTTGGGTTGATAAAAAGAAATTCTAATTTGACACCAGTTATTTTACAATATGAATTTTTCAATTTCTGCTTGAACTTCCTAGGCATCGATATACAATTTAATTATTCATAATTGAAATTCCTTTGTCAAACAAATGGCATGAAGCATGAATCCAGTTTTATTACAACGTATGATCGACCTGTATATCCGTTTACGAAGGCTTTGGCTTCAATTTCCGAGCTCTACAGCTGTCATTCAGCTTTTTGGGTGGTTTTCCTGAATCTCAAGGTATCTGCTCTGAGGTGAACGTCTCTTCCTCTCTCTACCCCTCCTTCGCTGCCCCATCCCGACTTCCCGTTCTTGGTTGAAGAAGAGTTCGCCCCCAATGGGAAGAATGTAAATAACTTCGACTGTTTTTGACCATCGCACTATCTTTAAAGTAATAGAACAATCAAAAACAATGAAATCGTCTATAAATTTTTCCTTTTCCTTTCCTCTTAAGAAAGGAAAAGGCGGTAGTAACAACTCTGATAACTGGTCGCTTGACATATTTTGTTTTTTTTTTATAGAAATACTACAGTGAATATTTATTTTAGAGACTATAATTCCATAGATTTAACAATTTTATGTAGTATGCAAGTACAATGTTATGAAATGAACACAGTTGCGTGAAATGTGCATGTATGTCTATAGGATATATCTTTTTGGATAAGTTGTATTCTTAAGATAACGATAAGCAGTTAGAAGCGAGGATAAAATTGGTTCTTGCAAATAATTTTTCCAACTCGTTTAGTACTAATCAAAGCGATGTTAGTAATAACGAAAATATCTTTCAATTCTACATAAGTCTTCTTGATATTCGAAACTGAAGGTTTATCAACTTTTCACGAAAACATTCATAATGTAGAGTAGATTATGAGAGCCAGAATAGGATCTAGAAGGCGATTTTATTTTCATATAAAAAGTGCAATAAATTTATATCAGGTCTTTTTCTGTTAAGTTGAGAGATATTCATAGTTATCCGTTCTATAAAGTGCAGAAATAATCTGTTGTGCAATTTTTTACAAAACTATAAATACAGCACCATCCCTGCACTTCTGAATGCTGCAAGAATGAAACCCGTACGACCTTTATGAATTGAACTTTGCTAATTTTGCACTTGACATACACTCAACAATACGCCTTGCAACCTCGTATCCATCGAACCAAATGAATTGTCTGCTTGATCCGCTAAGGGGCAAAATGTATAGCACCCCCCTTTCGTGACGAATAGCTATCCACCAAAGTACATCACGAATTGTTCACGAAAATATATCTTTAATTACTCGGTTAATTACAAATATAGCAACGACCTTGTCGTTCAAGATGATATGACAATGACATTACTTTCGTAATGGGTGTAAAAAAGTAACGTATGATTGTTTGTTATAATTTTTTTAATCAAATGTTTTCTAATTTGTCTTAAGATGTGTTGACCCTATATAACATTTATTTGAATGTAATTTTAGTTAATATCTATTTGCATGTGATTATGTATTTCAAATGTAGTTACAAATAATAATTAATACAAAAGAAAATAAATAAAATAACATTTTTATATTAAATGTCGAATAGCAGGGCATACGAGCAAGAAACTAGGTTAAGAATATTGAATTACATCACATCTATATTATTGGCATCTACTTTTGAATAGTTTTTATATCATAGTTCTAAAAATATATATTGTGTCTTAATCCTGTTCGTCACTTCACATGTTACTAAAAAAGGTAGGAACGAAAAATAACTACAACGAAGGAACTTTCCTAAAATATTGAAATGGCATATAAGATAAACATTGTAATAACAAAATATATGAGGGATAGGACGATGCTCGACGGCTCGGTTGCTGAAATTAGAACACGAAGGCCGCAGGAGAGAATCGATAAAAAATGAGCGACAAAGCTTGGGGTTGTTTTTGTTCATTTCGGCACTATAAACGGCAGAGCAGGCAAGATAGTTGATAGGGGGAATGATGAAACGACGGATGTTCGATGTGGAAATGAAGTGAAAAACAGAACGCTACTGAAGGATGTCCATGTATCTACTACAGATTAATAAATACAACCAATGGTACTGTCATACTTATAAAGTAAACGCATTAAAGAGGCCGCCTTAGTCAAATTAAAGTTCTAGAAACTAAGAACATATTAATTCGTGTAATAAATTGATACATGGATAGTTGATAGTTGATAGGAATAGTTGAAGAGAAAACAAAGCAGTTCATCAAGCCTGTGATCAATGGATCAGCGATTCACCTAGAGATAAAGTTTTGTTTATTGTACCGAAGAAATTGCCATATGGGTTGAGAGAAAGTATACTTCAACGAAAAGTGACCATTTCGTAACACACTCCCCGGGGGAGGCAAGAGTTTACGAATAAAAGCGTACAATATCAGTCCTTCTCAGGACTAACCAGGAACACCTGAAGACGGGAGTAGATCAAAACTCCTGAAACGTTGTGTGGTATACACCCTAGACAGTGGAAAAAGTCCGATAAAACACATCATGATAAAAGTAGTAATAAACAGTCCGGCTATATACTTAAGAGAAGTAGGAATAAATGTCTGCATATATTGCAAAGCAATATAAGGCGAAGTCAAATAGTACTAACTTTTTCTATGTAACAGAATATTTACACAAAATACAATAGGGCATCAGAGATACAATGGAATGCGCTATCTGAAAAAAGGATGAAAGGAAATTTAAAAAAACACATTTATTGGAGAGCCCAAGATGTGAGAGCGAAAGTATCTTAATGCCAGAACACGAATCAAGACATAGGGAGAAGGGATTGTCAAGAAATTGATAGATATGATCGAAAGATACAAATAAAAGTAAGATTTTCATTAAATCCGAGGAAGGCAGGTAAGTCATATCGTTGAATTGTTTGGAATGACCGCAATAAGGAGTTAGCGGTATGACAGAAATACTGATAAAAAGATTATATGTATAGAAAAAGTATTGTGTGTTAATATAAAAGATACCTCTACCACTTTTCAGCTGGAGCTAGAAGTGTAAACGAATGGGTGACCTTTCCGAGTTATATTAGGTCCTAACTAAAGATCTGTTTTGATAAACAACAATAGTTAAATAAGTAAAAACTATTTGCTAATTAAACCTATAGCCTTAGTAGGAGAAACAAGAGCATATACTTTTCTGCTAGCATGAAAATGTTACCACGTCAAGTACATCACCAGAAGCAGTCCCATGAAAAAGCTGATGGTCCAAGATAGACCAGACAAGCTTGGACGATCGCCATCCAGGTGGGTTAATCTAATTACCAAAATTGCTTACCTGAAATTGGAAATTGCAATTTGGGAATCTAACTACTGTAAAAGATGGCGTAACATTGTACAAAGAATCATCTGCACCTACAGGGTTCGGCCGAATGAAGTATCCTTCTTTCGAAGCAGCCCAACGTGAGTATCGTCGACACTTTAATTTAAATTCGTAGACACACAGAATTTTCGCTACTGTGCGAGGGAAAATCATCAATAAATGCACCAAGCACTCTCCATAGCGGAAAAGTTGCTATTTGATATGGGGTTTGGAATTTTTGGCCCGTTATTTCTTGAAGATCAAAATTGCTTGACTCTTACAATAACATCACAACGATAGTAGATCTTGCAAAATTTGGAATAACTACGTAATGTGTGTGGGAATTTGCGTAGAATATGGTTTCAGCAGAACGGAGCCATTCCTCACACTGCTAGAGAATCTGTGGCAGTTGTTCGGAGAATGTTTCCTGGTCGTGTTATTTCGAGGTTTGCGGATACTAACTGTTCGTCGATTCTCCAGATTTGTGACTTATTTTATCGGGGAGTCAAAAATGTTTATCCCTCGTCAGCAAACATTGGAAAAGTTGAAACGAAATATACGCGTAGAAGTTGATACGATCACGAATGAAATGCAGCTAGTAATGCGACATTTTTATGCCTGACTTCAACAATGACAGGAGCCATTTGAGAGATGCAATTTTCAAAAAATAAAATGTAACTTGCAAAAAAAAATTGTCATGCTTCCTTTTCAATTGATGAATAAGGTTTGATTTAAAATGGATACTTCATCCTGTATAACACGAACAAAAGAGTAGTATCTTCGTAATCATTGTACCTTATTCTTATTCTCCATATCCATTGAAGTCTGTAACTTCTGAACCATAGAACAAACAATATCCTGCATTAGCAATCTAACTAGAAATTTTCTTTCTAAACTTGACACCACAGACAATGCCATTCTCCAACAATTAGGTCGCAAAAATATCCACACAAGACTGCAGAGGAAACTACCTCAAGATTTATATTCAGAAGACGTCAACCAATAGCCATCCATTAACATTCACCTTTACAAAGTAAGCTGAATCATCACAGTATGTCCTCCCGAGGAACCATATACCTCCGAAGCCACTCGGAACACCATTACAAATAATAAAATATACCTTAACACAGCCATATTTGCCATTCTTGTATGTTTGTCTGGTTTATCTATTAATAAGAAAAACAATATCCATTAATAAACAACAAATGCATTAAAGCTGTTTTGATTTGTCAACATAACTTTGGAAAACAATCGCTCGAACTTAGTTCAAAATTAATAAAAACATAATAACTAATAATATTTAGTAATTTCCATCCTTGACCTTTCTAGTACTACGGAAAAATACTGTGTTGATTATACGAACTGTGATAACAACTATTACTATGAACGTGGCAATACTTGAAACTGTTTATCCAAAGATGCGTCAGGAGGCTAAAAATAATTGGCATGTGCTAGTTGTAAACTTAAAAATCAATCGAGCGAAAATACAACCATTGCACTAATCGAGGCCAGAGAACAAGTTTTGAATATCGCGAAATTGGATATTATGATTGTTAGCATGGTGAAAATGATCAAAACCAACATTGGTACTTGGCAATAGAATTTGTACGTGTTAGATAAATGCAATTATCGTCCGTAACAAAGAAGGAAAGATATAAAAGCAGCGAGAGACGACAAAATAGGAGGGAGTAAATAAAACCCACTTACTCGTAGAATAGAATGAACACTAGCTCTGAGTAGAAATATCTTCACAGATCGTATACAAAAATGCGGAACAAATACTGAAATACTTTCTAAGGTAGTTGATAATTGCATTGTAAAAGAGAGAAATACGCAAGGATTGTCTGTTTCAAAATTCAGATTTACAAAATTAAATTTATGTCAATATGTAGGAAACTGTGAAAACTACTTAAAGACATTAGCTTAACAGCAGCAAAAGAGGTCTGCGGCGCAATGAAAATATCTAGTACACAGAAACGAACATTATGGTGGTCCGAGCAAATAAAAAATGAAGTTCGGAAAAATACATACATCTGGAAGAAGTCCCTAGGTAATACTGTTTTGAACACCTTCCAGGAATATAAAGAGCAGCGTAACAAGGTGAAGAAAGCTGTAAAGAAAGCCAAAAAAGAGAGCTGGGAAGATTTTGGTCGGAAGATGAAGGAAGGGAAACCAAAAACTATTCTACAGAGTAGTCAAAAGCATGGGAAAGGAGCAGAACAAGGGATCCTATACGTTAGGAACAAGAACGGGGAATTAACTTCTAACAGCGAAGAAATAATGAGGTGTTGGTGCGAGCATTTCAAAGAGGTGTTAGGGGGAGTAGACAGAACAAAAGAGAGGAACCGGAATCTTGGCAGGAGGACAAGGCCGCGCACGACATAGAGTACCAAGAAGTGAAGCGAGCCCTGTTACAAGTTAAATACAAGGCCGCCGGAGATGACGGGATTGGGGCAGAGATTCTTAAAGCCCTAAGAGAAGGTGGATCCAGACTGCTGCACAAAGTAATTAGAGCGGCATGGAGAAATAAAGACATACTTTTAGACTGGGAAGTGGCAATAATCATACCCATTTTTAAAAAGGAGACACCACAATCTGCAATAACTACAGAGGAATCTCGTTATTGAGCCTTACAAGTAAAGTTTATGAAGGTATTCTGGAGACCAGACTGAGGAAAGAGCTGGAATGAAAAATTTTGGACGCACAACATGGCTTCCGAACGGACAGGCGCACACAGACTTAATATTTTGTCTACGAGAACTAATAACAAACTCACTTATTCATAACAGTGACATCTATATGTGCTTTGTGGACCTGGAAAAATCCTTCGACAGTGTACCCAGGGAAAAGATATGGCAAGTGTTAACCGAGAAAGGAGTTAGTAGGGAATTAGTAAAGACAATTAAGGCATTATAACAAACTGCAGAAACATCGTGAGACACAACAGCCAATCCAACCAATTTGTGACCACCAAGGGGGTGAGACAAGGCAGCATCCTGAGCCCTCTCCTGTTTATCGTGCTGCTTGATTATTTAGCACAAGAGCTGGGGAACGAAAGACGAGGAGCTACAGTAGGAGTAGGGAGGCCAGAGGCGGTGGAGATAAGCGAACTGTTATACGCGGACAACATGGTCCTAGAGGTCTAAAACAGGAGGCGACTACAAAATCTGCTAAAGATCTGGAGTGATGTGCTAACAAGCCTGAGAATAAATAAAAACAAGACGGAAGTGAGGGTGGTGTCCAAAGAGAAAAAAACAATTAGGATAGAGTTGGAGGGAGTAACTCTGAAGCAAGTGAATACTTATGGGCCAATACAGATCAAGTAGAGGATTTAGAGTACCAAATAAATAGCAAAATAGGCAGTGCGGAGAAGGTCTACTACGCGATGGGAAAATCCTTTTTCACTAAAAAAGAGATCTCTAAGGAAACGAAGGTAAATTTTTTTAACAATGTTATATTGCCAATCCTTACATATGGGAGTGAATCGTGGGCCCTCACTGGGAGGCTGAAATCGAAAATCCATGCAAGTAAGATGCTAAGAAGGATTAAAGGAGTTACTAGAAGGAAGCGGATAAGGAACGAGCAAATTAGGAAAAAACTGGGGACAATATCGGTAATGGATACAATAGAACGCAACCAGTTGCGGTGGTTTGGACATGTAGTGCGTCTGGCAAACAATAGAATAGTAAAACAAGTATGGGAGATGGAGGTATATGGGAAAAGAAGCAGAGACAGACTTAAGAAAACAAGGAACGACAGCGTGGCTATGGCAATAGCAAAATAGGGACTAAATTGGACAACAGCGAAACAACTGGCGAGAAATAGGAAGGAGTGGAGAAGACTGCACATGGGAACCCTTTGACGGAAACACGCATACCTCGACACCCGGTAAGGGTAAAAGAGGTGAAGACTATATATAAGTATATAATATTTCTTAATTGCTTCAAAAAGAAATAAACTGCACCAGGACTAAAAAACTATGGTAAATTGTGGACTTAGCAGATGATTTTAATCAACATAGTGACACCGTAGGAAAGCTAAACTCAATCAGTTCACTTCGTACACAAAAAAACTTTATCTAAATGACGTATGTATTGAAAGACATTAGTACTGATGCAAGTCTGGGCCATGGTAATATTAGAGCAAAAGCGGCACTTAATGATAGTTATTGCCATCTTTCTCTATCGCACTTTCATTTTCCCTTTTTAAAATATTTTGTTATTCTCAGTTTTTCCGCCACGTCAATCACCCTCGTCTAATTATATTTTTCTTATAAAACATTGTTAATGTACATTTTCCATATTAATGTTTGCTTCCCGGGGATCACATGATTCTTCGACCCATTCCACATGTACCATTTTAGAGCCCTATTATACATCTTCGATGTAATGTTATTCTCATCCTTTGTTAATTATATTACTTCTATTTTTATTATATATTTCCTTATGTGTTGTAGACGACTAATATATTTTATTGTCTCAACTGTATCTGTCTGTTTGCTTTCGCTCACGAAATATACATTTCCTCGTCTTTGTTCTGATATTGTCGCTCTATGTAATTCCATGCAGATGCAGAGCCATGGTGCCCAATTTACATCGTTCTTTCTATATATATATATATATATGTCTACTTTACTATGAAACCTACATATTTAATATCGCTCGTTTCTTTACCAGATTACTTACTTTATTGGTAATATAGATGTATTCGCGTTTGATAAATTGATATTTAGTTGCCACTCTTCATTTAATATCAATTCTCAGCGAATAGATCCTTACTTAAGTACTTAGTTTCTTGATGTATCATTGACTGTAATATATATACTTAACCATTCGTTCCTTCTATTGCGTAAAAGCTGACCGCTAGGAATCATTTGAAAGATTTTTAAAATACAAACGATTTTCGACAACGTAGATGATTCTTAAGCCTAAAATCAGGAGAATAGGAGGGATGTTCGATGGTTTTGTTTTTATTTTCCTCCAAATACTGCAGAGCTTGAGCTGCTGTATGTGAAGATACATTATCGTGCAATAGTAACATTCACTTCTTTGGAAGGTTCTTGAACATTCCTGGAAACTATGCTGTAACACCATTTAGTCATAACTGTCTTCTGATCTAGTTTAATAACTCTGAGAAGACCAGTACTTTTAAAAAATATAATTTTCCATAGATTTTTGTTGTTTAGGTACGGTTGGCATTTCCTCTTAAAAAGTATGTACGTTTCGTATCCTGTCAATCTTAGAAATAGTTTGATCACTGGTATTATTTAACAATTTCAGATATTGTGGACAATTTCTTTCACTTTTTGCTTTTTGAAAGTCTGTGAGTTTGTGAGGAACAAAGCGACGTATTTATCTTTTTAAATAGAGGTGGTCACGTATGGTGGCTCTAACAGCTGAGGATATAATCTATAGATATTCTATCACTGCGTATGTAACTGTATTGTTATTTTCAATCATCACTTTAAGAGTAGCTATTTTTCATCGCTGATAATGTTGGAAGATGGCTTGCCCTTTTATGATGCTGTACCGTACTCACGCCTCGTTTAAACGATTTATTCTATCAGCAGTATATTGTAGCCAATGAAAGGGCCTGTTCAGCAAAAATAGCATTCAAACATTTCCAACAGTCATAACCACTCAAGTCCTTTGTAAAGTTATTTAAAAAAATCATATAATTTGTTTACTTTCAACCGCGATATAACAAAAACTATTGGTAGTATAGTAATGAACTAAACTTCAGTGTATATGTAAACAATGACACTAAATAACAGGGCGGCATTTGTTTTCCAAAGCTAGCTGGATTTTTAGATTCTCAATGAATTCGGCTTGCCCTCGTATATACCGCATACTCCCTTCCTGATTTAGTTGTTCTACAAGAGCACTATCGTAAATAACCCCTTTTCTCTTAATTGAGTACTTCTCTTCTTTCATCGTATATCAGATTTCGCATGTTGACAGAGTTTCTCTAGAAATCCTTCTAAGGTTTTGTAATGTTCTTCTATATTAATTTTGAAATAAATTTCTTTAAGCTTTCTTTTCGTAGTAGCTTGAGCAATTATCTTTTTTCTAGAATTTCATATTTTGCTTTTGCTACATAGGAATTTTTCAATATTATGATCTGACCCCCACCAAGATTGTCGATATGGTGTCTTAGTTTTAAAATTGAATTGTAAATGAAGCAGATACAGAAGAAATTGTTCTTAACGTCTTTAACCAAGAAAGTGCACAACAAAAAACGTTTGCTACATCGAATAATTAGTTGATGAATGTTCATAATTATGTACAAGGTAAGTAAAAATATCTCAACGTTTCTAATTGAAACAAGCAAACGAAACACTTAATAAAACAAATCGAAGCTGGTAAGATTCGAACTTACACTCCCAAAGGGAATCCGATTTCTAGTCACGCCTTACCGGCGCGGCCAATGAAATGCTATTGTCGTATAGTGAAAGGCAGGGTGATGACATACGGAAGTCAGCCCGATCGGTGACCATGAAAACTTGAAACGCGTAGGCAGGCACGCAGTCACAACACACGGCTACATATAAGGATTTTACGCTTCTTCTAACTGTTGGTTAATTTCAAAAACAATAATAGTGTAACTATACTTGTTTTGATAACTCCTGTTACCGATTGCATTGTAATTGTTAATCATTTTAAAAAGAAAAGAAATAATCGAATAATAAGTAATAGAAATTATCGATAATAATGCAGTTGGAGCAAGGAAACTAGTATTCACTGTTTCAGTATAATTTAGAAAATTATTAAAAGCAACGGGAAATCTTTAGGTAGTTCCAAGAGATTTGGCATGTTCTAAAGCACTATTCTATATTTATGGCAATGCCAAATTGATTATATATTTCTGCATTGTTATATTTTAGTTCGTTAAAGATACAGTGATACTGTCATCTATGTATAGCTACTAATCGAGGACACAGGTAACTTTCAGTACAATCGTAACTTAATTTGTCATGTTGCTTGCCAAACTATGTATTTATGTATAAAATAAAAACCTTTGTTTATATTCCTGCCTTTTCCCAGCAATGCATTTTCCTTGGGGTTAAACTTTCTGATTAGGCAAAGTCCAGTTTTGGTTAGATCAAAATGACAAAATTAAATTTTTACGTATTAGCATATTTTCGTATTTTATGTTCAAATGTTGGAAAAATATGCTTCAAATGAGGAGGAAAATTCTACCTTAATGTAAACAAAACGATTCTAATATTTCCAGGTGTAACATAGTTCAAAATAAATCTACAGTCAGATGTAAAATGGAAAAAATATAATAATATAATATACGAGTACTAAATTACCGTCGAGCCTGAAAATATCGGAAATTTAGACTAGTGCTACTATGATTTATATTCAAATAATAGAATTTTGGTTTAAATTTCACTACAAACTGAGAACAATTTCAGTTTTGGTTTTTGCATACAATTCAGTTATTATCAACGATAGTTGAACGTTTCATAAAATGGGGGTCAGTGACGGCCTGTCATCATTTGACTAAAGTATTTTTGCATTTTCAGTGGTGTGACAAAAAACACAAAATTATAACTGAAAGCAATTGTAAATAGTTGGTCGTTATCTTAACTTCCCATTTTTTTTTAATAGCCCCCGTATACATTGAACGGTTCAGAGGTAAATATGTGCAAGTGATGTGGTTGAGGCCCAATTATAGAAAGAACTTGTCAAGATGCATGTGAGAATAACAAAAACTGGGATGTAAAATGTTTTAATGGCTAATAACACCGTGTATTCAACGATATATAAAGCGTGCAAAATTAGAATGCCATCATAAATTAATGCCAACCCATCGAACTGCTCCTAAGTTATATAATTATTATAGGAGTATCAGAAATGCAACTAATAAAATTAATCATACTTTATTATTGAACTACCGCTGTCGCTTACATGCACTTTAGCTAAAGCCTTTTATAGGTCTTCAACCTCCAAGTGTCAAGTGACGTCATGATTGACGATCCGCACCTGCAGCACGGACGCAACGACGGTAATGAATAAATTATATTTTTTTAATAGACAGTGGCGTAACTGCGTGCGGGCATAACAGAGATTCAAGGAGGTCGACATATAATATTTGTATATAATAATGAGCGTAGCAATAGATGTTCAAATGTCATCCACATTTTGAATGGTACTGTAAACCATTTACATATTTAATGTAACAATTACGATTAAATTTCAGTAAATATAAAATAAATATCTTTTTATGGATTGTATCCTAAGAAATAGGCGCTTGGTAATAAGCTTAACAAAAATCAATTATTTAGTTGTCCTTTGCTATTTTACGCAATAACGTATTCACATGGTGGTAAATAACTGCACGTTTCAGCTTTTTAATTGTTGTAGTTTGTAAATGTTCAGCTAAAACTTCTCAAAGCTAAATTGTGGTGCTGCGATTATTGTTCGTTAAGTTTTAGGAAACATTATTTTAAAATGGATCTATCAAGGATCTAGATACATTTTAAAATGTGTATCTTACATTTCTACCTACCTAGATACATTTTTTATATTTATATGTATCTGTATCTAGGTACACATAAAAAATAATTATATGAAGCTGGGTTTAATAAACCTGCTAGTTTATTAGTGTTGGTTAAAGGAAAATTATATTTAGGCTACGGGGAAGTTTGCAGACATGTATGTATAATCGATAACCTCGTTTTACATTGCGGTGTGGAGGCTAGTGCTCTATGTGCTTGCATCTGGCGGAACAATGCTCAAATTTCCCCGTATTCGGGATACAAAGTTGGAGCGCTCCTTTTGTGCTCGCACAGCAACCATTGTGTGAGGTGTGTGTTATGTTGACCTTGTTACTCTATCTCTTAGGTATGTGGTTCTGAGTAGAGCACAGTTAATTTGGTGCCCAACTGTGAATGGTCTCACCGAGCCCGGTTCAAATCGCAAGGCTGCGGAAAATTCCGGCCCTCGCAGACATAATCATAATTAATTGTTCGGCAGCTACAAACATTTTACGGCGAATATAATTAATGCATTTGCCAGATATTTTTGTTATAACCTGATATGTTTTCCAGCTGATTTAGATGATACATAGTGTAGAACACTTTAATATTTTCTAAAATTTCAAGTAATTGTATAGTGTAACTAAATGTATCTGAATTTCAATTATGTGTGAAAAGTATCGATGTAGTAGAAGAACGATAACTAATAATAATTGTCAAATTTACTTCGAAAAGCTTATATAAAAGCTCTTGGTCGGTAAATACACTGCTCAACAAATGAACGATATATTGGTGTAACTTTTTAAAATATTTTCCAAAAGGACAGTCATGACATTTTTGGTATAACCTTTCAGGATTGTGTCACTATAAAAATAATTTATTTTCATAATTTGGTTTAACTAAATCTAAATGTTGACAGCACATTGCATAAAATGTATGCCAAATCGTTGGAAAACATTTTTAAACTTTCCGAGGAAACTCAAAAAACTATTAATTTCCTTTTTTGTTCTTCTCATTTTTGTTGAAAATAGTTTTTTAAAATTTTTTAATTTTATTAATATGATTTTGTTAATGCTTCAGTTAATATTTAAGGACAATGTAATTAAATATGCTTAATATGAGTATACTATAAAACAAAAACTTTTTTATACATATTTTATGACGTAATGTAACAAATACAATTTTTGTGGGCGGTCCAGTTCATTTGTTGAGCACTATACCGAGTGACAATGAGATAAAGGCCATGCTTATATCTTCTTTATTAATGAATTTGGATAAAATTTTATGTGAAGATACTACAGATAATTTCTGATTGGCCGATAGATACCTATAGTAAAAATGGCCGACTTTCGGTTTCACCGGAAATGATACCAACTTTTATTTTTTAAATGGTTCACCCTGTATATTTTATGTTTTTTGGAATCTACAAGTCAAAATACATATATTAGTATCACGAAATTATCATTTTTTCAAAAAGAGAAATACTTTTTTCAATTTTTATTTTTTGCGATAGAAGGCTGTGACTTGAAAAAATATGTTCTAATTGACTCTAGCAATTAATAATAATAGCTATTTTTTAATTAATTCAATAACAAACCCTTAATAAAAGAACAAAATATGCTAAACACGTTTTTTAAGAAAAAGTAACTTTTCTTAAATGGCACCTACTAAGGGCCATCTTGCCATTAAACAGAAAATTTAATCACCAATCTAACGATATGCATCATACACTACTTTATCTTGATCTAAAATAGAAAAAAAAATAATTAACGATTTTTTTTAATATTTCTGTGTAATACCTAAGCAAATCTGGCAACACTGTTGTATGTAATTTGAGTCGTAGATTGGAAAAAACATAATATATATATACGGTGATTGCTTTAAAAAATCAAAGTTATTGTTATTTCCGGTACAATCGGAAGTCGGCCATTTTGATTATACTTGTACGAGGTCAATCCGAAATTATGTCTAGTATCCTTCTATCAAATTTTATCCAAATTCATTCAGAAGTAATGGAGATAGAGGCATGGCCCTGGTCCCATTGTCACCCGATATACAGTGTGGAAATAAAGTAACGACTAAATTAATTAATTTCGTTGATATTCATTCTTAAAAAAATTTAGAAGGGGTGTAGCGATTTTGACCATAGGGAATATTTTCAGCTGATTTTCAGTTTCTTATGTAATTTGATTTTTATGATATGACGTCACCGACTTTTTTTTAAATAACAACCTATATTTTTTATTATTGATTTCAGTAGTACTTTTTATGTTTCAATGATATAAAATTTTTAATATAATCCATTAGAAAAAAAATCGAGAAAATGAAAATTTAAATATTAAAAACCAATGAAATGGGCAAAATAAATCTAGTTACCAGTGGATAAAACAAAAAAAGATTAGTTACAGGTCGGAAGTAAACAACTTGTAAATGTCATAACAAAATAAGCGTTCTTTGCTTTTTCTAAATTGGAATTTACCTTTAGCAAACTATTTTATTAATAAAAATCGTACAATTAAGCGAGACACAGAGAATTGAATTTTTTATTATTTATTATTGTATTTTTCAATTGATTTTTAATTTCACTATTCGTCAATGACTTTTCGTCAAACGTAGGTAACTAGATTTATATTGTTCATTTCATTAGTTTTTAATATTTAAACTTTAAGGCCATTTTTCTCGATTTTTTTCAGATGTAACATATTGAAAATTTTATATCAGTGAAAACAACAAAAAAAGTACTACCGAAATAAATAATAAAAAATATAGATTGTTATTTAAAAACAGTCGATGACGTCATAACTTTTAAAACAAATGACGTAGCAACATAAAGGTGTTGTGGTGTATATCCTATAATTAAAATCGCATAGAACTTCAAGATTTTTTTCATAAAAATTAATATTAACAAAGTTAATGAATTTATCTGTTACTTTATATCCACACTCTATACCTATACGAACGACTCCTACTATGTTAGCGTGTTGATTATCTTTAAAATTTAATTGGTAACTGACGTTCACTTATATAAGTCGAAGTTAAGTGTCGAGGTAGAGTTCAATATCCATTTTAAATAATTAGAAAGAACTGCACTTCGTCCCGTTATCTGGAAAAACTCTTAATTTGTTACTGAAGTTCTTAATGAATTAGGTAATGTCCAGTGCTCCAATGCTCCAGATTAATCGAATAATATTATCAGCAGTATGTGATAAAACAACTAGATATGTCTAATCGACACCTCCCTTCTCTTCAAAATTGGTTCAATGCATGCATGAGACTCTTTTCTTCTTCTATCCAACCTTCAGTCGTTTAGTTTGTATATATAAGCTTCTCCATGCTATCTTGCTTCATACTGTGCGATGCCGGTATTTTTCTCCTTGTTTTATACCGTCTAACTACTATTTTAGGTATGTGCCCACATTTTCCTTCGAAGCTCCATGGTATAGTGTAGTCGGACTACTCATTACATGTTTGTCATGCGACATATCATGCCCAATTGCATATCAACATTTCATCTGACCACGTCTATGACTTTTTTGTTATGTCGATATTCCGGATTTTGTTTTTCAAAATGACTACGAATTGATGATCTTTATTTATCACGTGTCGTAAATGGTCAAATATAAGAGTTTACTACTTTTTATAGATGAAGCGGGGTGCATTTCAGAATTGTTCCCCGCTGGAAAGAGTCGGCGGTGGAGACATTGAAGCAGAGTTAAGGAAGGAAGCCATGAAAGCAAAATAGCAATCGAATATGGCGAAATAAACATATTAGTAAAGTCCAGTAATGACATACACAGCGGAGACCCGGCTTGAAATATAAACAAACAAGCGACTATTGGAAACAATAGAGCTGAAAGTGCTCTGTGGAATTGCTGGGAAACACTAACATGGCACGAGACAAGTCACCAGCAGGTTGCAGAAGACTCGAGTATCCATAAAAATGATGAAAGGAACCTCCCAATTAACTTAGGCCATGAAAAGAAAACGAAGAGGGAACAAAGCAATTTGCCTAAATTAAAGAAGAGATCAGAAGAAAATTGTTTCTTGTCGTTCAATTGCTGTTCATTCCGGGTTAATCCTTTTTGTGATGCTTGATTGGATTTTTTTAGTTTTATGAAGTGTCTCCACTAAACAGAAGACAATGTATGGTCATCGCTAAGGAATGGGGTATAAATATTTAAAAATCGTCGAAGTTGATGAGAAAATGATTGAGTTCCATTGTATAATAAATGTCTGTTAAATGTCCTGTTACGTTAATGAAGAGCGGGATTGGCAGAATTCCTGCCGGAACTGCATTTGAGAAAATCAATGTTCTAATACGGCGGGATCTAAATATTCCATTACGAATACGGCTTCGAGAAAGGGATGGACTTTGATAGATGTTGTGCAAGAGGACAAACTCTTTAGTTCTACAACGGGTTCATAAACCTTTGGGATTATTCAATACAATAAAAAATGAAATACTTTTTACGTATCAACGAAAATAATAGTTATCAACTGCTTGCAAAACTACCTCAATGATGTGGCTGACGCACAAGTCTTTCTTTCGTAGGGCTGCAGATGAAGTTCATATCATGCGTATGATCACTGATGTTCTTGGAAGGCACGACGCATAAAGAAGAAATACACAACTTTTTTATCATATGAAGGTTTAAAAGCAATTCTTTCCTGTCTCGTGTAATTTTCATCTTGTTAATATAAATTGGCAATCTTTTTAGTTGTAGCTAATCCTCTCATCATGATCTCCAGTTTTCCAATAGTATGATGACACCAAGATGGTTTAAGCATTTCCATCCAGGCTCTGTTCCGTTTTGTTTTTTTAAATAATTTCCTAATATCAGGATTTAGAAGATTAATTAATTTATGTTGTTGCTTAACTCATCTGGATGGTATTCTTTGTTCACAGCTTTGAATATTTCCCTAAGTTCTGCAGAGTTGAAAGCTTTTTGAAAGTCAAATAGAGCGAAATAAAGAAGTATTATACCATATTCTTCACATTGTTTCATTCAAGTTTGTGCAGTTTCTAAGTAATTTATTGTGCTCTAGTTAATCTAAGAACCAGAAAACTTTGTTGGTACAGGTTGTGCCACCCTAAGCTACCAGAGCAGTCAATATTTACAAAATAGATAAAACTCGACATCATTAATGGGTCGAAGAGCGAGAGAAAGTAATGTGTCTGAAGGTCGAAAAAAGAAAGAATCATTATTGACAGCTAAGGGCTAAACACGATAGTCATTTTTAAGCGAGCAATAGCATATGAATGGTGGAAGAAGAATCTATTGAAAACTAGTGACAGGTTCCATAACTATAGTGAGTGGTTATTCTCACTCTCTAAACTGCTTGCGAGCGAAGTCCTAATATTTGGATTTGGAACCATCTGGTCCAATTTGACAATTTCATTTAGGATTCGTATTTAAAATTCTATATGCAAACTTCTATAACACGAAAACAGCGTTTTGGCAAAAGGTTATAATCATTTTTATAGCATTTCAATTAAAAATTTAAATTCTTTTGAATTCTCTTTGTTGGAGACTGGACATCAGTCTTCACTCAAAATGATGTAAATAATGCATTGCAAGAGTTTTATAATATATTTTATAGTATTATGGACACAGCAGTGCCGAAAGTAATAAATAAAAAAGACGCCTAATTTTTCTGCCTGGTTTACTAATGACATCAAGAACTCTATTGAGGAAAAACTAAATTAAACAGTGTAAAAATCGTTCTGTTGAACACTATAATCGATACTCATCAGAAAGGCGCAAATTAAAACAACTTATGATGAATGCACACAATGAATATATTAATAATATTGAATTATCTTTAATTCATTATCCTAATCAGACATACAATCAAATAATACGTCGGTTGCAATAAAAAAGGATGACATAGAAATAGGAAAAACTCAATCGCTAATAATTTTGCTACTTCTATACTTTTCAATGTAATGATATAATTAATAGTCACGATATGTTAGACATTTGCGCTAACTTTATGTCACTGAAACGTCCAACGGATGCCCTATGATCCTTTGAGAACCGAATAGGAACGAAGAAGAAGGTTATTAGACAACTTTACTTTAAACGGGTTATTAAAAAACTTAAACCTAAAAAGTCAGCCGGTAGTGTTAAATTCCACCATATGTAATGAAAGGTTATGCTGACTGGCTTGAAGAACTTCTTTTATATGTATTCAGTTTGATTGTGCAATAATCTGTTTTCGAGAGTGTTGTAAAACTGTACTAATAACACCTATATTCATATTGGAGGTAGATCGTTCCTCGAGAACTATACGCCTATAGCGTTGTTGTCAGCTACCACACCACTAAAGTGTTCTAGCAAATCATATACCAAAAGATTTGGAATCATATATACCCTTATATAAATGAATGTCAACACGGTTTTCTTACAAAAAATCAGTCAGCACAAATTTGGTTTAATTTGTTCATGATGCTATGGTCAATTTAGAGAATAAAAAGCAAACCGACGTAATATATACGAATTTCACAAAAGCTTTTGATCGAGTGAATCACGACTTCCTACCACAAACACTGTACCGAAATGGGCTTGCTACTAACACGTTAGAACTTCTTAAATCATATTTGCAAAATAGACACTTTATTGTGAAACACGATGGCAACACATCTGGCAAATGTTAAACACAATCGGGAGTTCAGCAGGGCTCAAACTTAGGACCGTTGTTGTTTTTAATATTTGTAAATCATTTGCCGAATGTCATTAAAAATTCTAAATGTTTGTTGTATGTAGATGATATGAAGCTTCACCGTAAAATTAAAGCAATTAATGATTGCAGGAAATTACAAAATGACATACAATACGTTTGTGAATGGAGCCTATCGAACAAGTTATTTTTTAATATTGTGAAATGCTCCCAAATCACTATAACCATGAAAGCAAACAAAATACTCTATAATTATGAAATGAACCGTATGAACATTCCTCGGGTCGAGAGTATTAAAGATGTAAGGGTAAAATATGATTCCAAATTGATTTGATTCTCACATTAAAATCATTAGAGATGCAGCATTGGGCAGTTTGGGCTTTATTATAAGGCAGACAGGTAACTTTAAACCAAGTGAAACATTAAAAACTTTATATATTTCTTTTATAAGGCTGAAGCTGGAGTATGTATCTATCGGGTGGTATCGTCAGTAGTTTTAAGTGTGCAATTTAGAAATTTTAGTATGATAATGTTTGGATATAAATTGTTAAATAATCAAATCAATGATTCAAAACGCGTTGCTGTAATAAATTTCTGCCAAACTTTTAAGACCTACCTCACTCTTTGCCCTGCCTCAATCATCATATACGCAAGGATTACCTATAACCAATTTTCTAAGTCTTGTTAATGAAGTATTGTAACAAGTGATTTGGATTTTGCGTGTGATTTAAAAACTTTCACAAACTTTCACAGTCCTTATTAAACTATTCATTTAAATAGCTTATCTTTATTATGTTTTTCAGCCTTATATCATTCAGCCTTTATCTATTTCCTTTAGTTTTAAAGTTCAGTTTTTTAAATTGTAATTCGTTTTTACTTTAGCTTTAATTTTGATTAATGTAGGATACTTATTCTCATGTACCTAGGCAAAGCGTGTTTGAGAATAGTAGAATAGGGGCACTTTTCCCCCACTCCTTTTAATTGATTCGCGGATTCGCGGTTTAATTCGCAGATTTCGCGGTTTTAATTCGCGGATTTCGCGGTTTTAATTTCGCGGATTGATCTAATTAATTTCGCGGTTTGATCTAATTAATTTTCACATGTGCTACTGATTAAATTACGCATTAGCTTCCGATTAAATTACGCGCGGCCATTTTTAATTTGCTTCTGGAATTACACGTCGGCCATCTTGTTTTTTCTGGCGCGAATATTTGAATTTTAAATTTTCAGATTTTTTTTCTAAGTTCAATTTTTTGAATTTAAATCTCCCGGGTGTCGGCCATCTTGGTTTTCTGGCGCGCATATTTGAATTTAAATTTTCAGATTTTTTTTCTAAGTTCAATTTTTTGAATTTAAATCTCCCGGGTGTCGGCCATCTTGGTTTTCTGCGCGCGCACTTCTCACGGCTGTCGTTTTTAATTTTCGCGGAAATATTTGAATTTCAAACTGATAGATCTATCTCGCTCTTCTACTCCTTGGTTGTCTCTCTCTTGCATTCACTCGCGGAAATATTTGAATTTAAAAAAGCTATTTGCGTCGGGCCCAAGTGGGATTCGAACCCTAGTTTTCTGACCATAAGCCTTAGGCCCTTACCGTTGAGCTAGCGAGGTGTGTTGAATATAAAGGATTTGCACAAAACGTCATTTCACAGCTCTGCCGTCACACCGCTCGAATTTAAACAAACTATTTTTTCAAAAATTTAAATTATAAGAACGAGGATGTATAGCTTATTGTGTTTAAACGTAGATACAATTTAAAAAAAATTAGATTTGTAACTGGATGTACTAGAAATAATAATTTTATAATTTGCAATGTTATCGTTGCTCCACCCTGCTGGAAATTTCCGTGCGATTTTTCTAAGTTCCCTTTTTAAAACAGGTCGGTGCCTGTGTTTTGTTTGGTTTTAAAGGTTTGAACATTGTACCACTTAGCTGTTCTGACATTACACTTCCATATTCATATAGGTAAGAAAGGGGGGTTGCGTTGCTTTCAGCTACCGTGTTTCGGCTACTTTTCAAGGTCGTCCATATAAGCTTGCAGGCTTCGGCTTCCCACGTCGTCTAACTTTTTATATGGCGATGGGAAATTCAATTTTAGTAGAGAGAAATAGCCGAAGTCTGCAAGCTTATATGGACGACCTTGAAAAGTAGCCGAAACACGGTAGCTGAAAGCAACGCAACCCCCCTTTCTTACCTATATGAGATAGCGTAGAAGTCGACAGATCAATTGGACTCAATAGTGGAGTGTTGCATTGAAACCCCACATCAACCCGGGAGATTTAAATTCAAAAAATTGAACTTAGAAAAAAAATCTGAAAATTTAAAATTCAAATATTAGCGCCAGAAAAAACAAGATGGCCGACGTGTAATTCCAGAAGCAAATTAAAAATGGCCGCGCGTAATTTAATCGGAAGCTAATGCGTAATTTATTCAGTAGCACATGTGAAAATTAATTAGATCAAACCGCGAAATTAATTAGATCAATCCGCGAAATTAAAACCGCGAAATCCGCGAATTAAAACCGCGAAATCCGCGAATTAAACCGTGGGACTTATATTAACCATATTGTGATATCAAAGTAGGTAAAATTAGATGCATTAATACTGATTTCGATTAACGTAGTTTTCAGGTTGCTAGACGAGCGAAACTTAAGTTTGATAGTACATTCTTAATTAACTTTGAAGTATCTCATTTTCCGTAATGCACAAGGTGGTACGAAAACATAGGAACCACCGGAAAAATGTTTTCTGGAGCATGTGCCTATGACTACGTATTTGACACATTCTTTAAATTCTAAGCAATTTTTCCAAATAACAGTTTTGTGTATTTTGAAAAAGAAGGGTAATTTATTCCTGAGCCATTTTCATATTTTCGAACCTCCCCCGAATATGAAAGGAGATGTTTAAATGTTGGAAAATGCACTTGAGTTTTAAAACAAGATGTTCTAAGTGTATAATAAAAAAGTTGCCCCTTTGATACACATTTTTTTGTTTAAAACATTGTTTTTAATTCTGGTAATTCTGGTAGCTTCCTTGTACTTAGTAGGTAGCTCAAGTAATTACGACAATTCTCTATGAAACTGAATCACTGTTATGAATAAATGCAGTAAACATATTAAGATAATCGTTAAAACCTTTTTGTGGCGTGATAAAAACGTTAGAGCAAAATGTAAAAAATAGCAAAAAATAGCGAGTTTAGTAGCGCGCTTGAAAACGACAAGATAAATTAAACACCATATTAACTAAAGGTGTTTATAGAATCTCTTGCTCCTGTAATGTTGTATACATCGGTGAAACAGGACGTTCAGTAAAAGCTCGTATCTCTGAACACCAGCGTTGCCTCAGGTCGGATCTCGTTTCATCATCAGCCATTGTCGAACACCAACACGATACTGGCCATAAGATTCATTTTAATAAAACTTCTATTATCTGCAAATTCCCACCCATCTTTAGCAGAAAGATTCGCGAAGCCATAGAGATTTAAAAACACTATCACCTTCCCTCCATGCGGAAAGCGCTAATTTATAAATCCCGCCACGAAGACACTATACTGTCTAGAAATTTTGCCTTCCTCCTTCCGATCGTTAGAAGAGTTTCGCCTCTGGCGTGGTTCACCCTTCAGTTACCCTGTTCAAAAGCTCTTGATGAAGCCTCTTATGAAAGTGGGCCAAACGTTGAGTTTTTCAGTCTCAATAACGACGCTTTCAAATCTCGGAAGTCGTTCGTTACATAATGTAAAACTTGTTTCATGGATTAAGAGCAATCGTAATGAAGTAACTTTTAGTTTAGTGATACAGTTACATACTGCACTTGCTTCGTCAGCTGGAATCGAAATATTATTTTCTTCTTTTGGGATTGTTCACTCGAAACTAAGAAGCCGACTGGGGGCCGAAAAAGCATCGAAACTAGTGAGCATTTTTAAACTCTTAATAAAAACATTCCTTCACTGAAGATGTAGCGGAGCTTTTTTACTACTATGTAACTACGTTAAAATACATATATACAGTATTGATTTATTTTTATTTTTCATTAAATTTAAGACAAATAGTTCAGAGAAAATTAAAACATGGCAGTTTAAAACATGTTTTAAACATTTGTTTAATACAATTTGTTTTAAACATGCCAACCCTGCCAAAAATTCATTTCCCGGTATGTACCTATGTATGTTCAATACATAGTGGCGAGAGTTGCGGATGGACTTTCATGAAAATTTAGAGAGATGTTCTATGAACCTTTGTAGACTGGTTTCATTAGGATGCATACCGTCCGGTATAGGAAGACATAAAAAAATGTCGAAAAAGGTTTTTTTCTCAAAAAGATTTTGATAATTTTCACAGATGACAGTTTTTTTATCAGGTTAGGGATGATAATTAGTTAAATCTGTCTCTGACTACAGTGATTAGCACAAACGTGATGGTGTATTTTGGATATTTTAGTTTTCGAAGTTTTACTCGTACAGTTTTTAATATGACTGGCGTTTATTATTCCTTGTAACATCAATAGTATTAGCAGGTTGTACCCAAAGTCGAGCAATCGCGTAGCTACCCACTCATGTTGTTGATACAACACACGGCTACAATGCCAAACCTGAGGTAGCGAGATCGAGTCTCCATCCCGACAAGATGTATTTAGTAGTTATCGAAAGATGCGGATGAAAATGTCTATCCCTTGCCACCTTTAAATCTGGAATGTCACATTATTAGCGCTCTCTGCCCCATACTGCGCTCTCTGTTAATGGTATTGATAAATCGCTGACTCAATTTTAAACCAATTTCCTCCGTCATACATATGGCGCGATCATATGTATAACATAATATAGTAACGACCGAAAGCAGCATTTCTAGTTTGCTGAAGTATCGATAAGGGATTTGCATCATCTCACCTTGTTTCTACTCAAAAAGCTCGACACTCGAAGCGATAGACAGGCGTTGACCATATTAACTTCTTCGTTTGATAAGTACTCGCTATCTAATACAACACTATCCGAAAAATCACCCCAAGAGACCCCAAGGCTTCGCAAGTAGTTGTTTAAGACCGAAACATGTTTTATGTCACATGAATATATAAGTTTAGGTACTAATTTAAACTTTATGTTAGATCTTGAGATTGAGTTTTGTATGTATCCTTGTTCAGAATCCATACGGTTCTATATATACAGTTTTGCACTGGACATTTATAAGATGATAATCTTGTAAATTTTTCACAGTCTTGTGCAAAGTACGGATGTACATGTTATTTTTCGAGAAATTTTGAAATTCCTGAGGTCTGAAATATATGTCACTTGTCCGAGCAGGGCGAAAAGGTTATAATTGATATGGAGCTTCAGTACCCCCAAATTTTGAACTGTGGTTCCGCCTCTTTCTACTGGGCTGATTGCCTTTTTCTTTCAACGTCATAACTATGCGCTAATGCGTAATCCATGATTTATCAACTGTTACGATATTCCATACAGAAGTTGACGTTCCGCGGTGATATACTTTTAGTGTTTCTTTGCATCACTCGACACGTTGCTGCTTTGGGAATTAGTTAAACTAAACGGAATCCGCCGACAACATAATTTTCTTGCACCTAAATGATCATGTAAAATCTTTTGTATTTGACTCATGCCAATGCCCAATGTTGCATGAAACTCATCGCTAAGGTCAGTTAAGTAACTTTTTAAATTTCTTATACCAATTATAAATTGTAGCCTTAGACAGGGCTTCATCACCAAAAGTATTTAGAAGCCGCTCCTGACTTTATTTCGGAGTTAGCGATGATTTGAAATCATGAAATACTCTTTACTTAAATGTATATTTCTGTAGACACACACACCACTTTGAATTGCTACTACAAGTATACTACAAATATAAATATTACTCAGTAAACGATGTTTACTTGTCAAAATGTCAAAGAATAACATGAGACAAAAAGTTTTGCAATTGTTTCTTTACACGGCATTCTAAATATTATTAGTGCGGCCCTCGTATGTTTGGTATAAGGACTATCGGAAGATAATTTTGACAGAAACTTTCTGTTTTGTAAGAAAAGTGTGGAAGCCGTTGCTAGAAAATAATGTTTTCTAACATAGTTGTTTTTCTCGACAGGGCTACACTTCAGTTGAATGGCTTTTGTAACACCTGTAAGTACTGGCCCGATAATAACCCGTATTGGATGGAAGCTAATATCCAGTGACCTTTGAAAATAAACATAGGCTGATATCGTGGCCACAACCTTGTTGGTTTTTTAATTGAGAGATGCAAGTTATTTGCCGTTGTTACAGAAAATTGTTCTTCTGGAAATTGTGGTATTTTTTAAAACAACTTACTTCCTTAAAGGTGGATTGGGAAAATGAGATCTATGGAGTAGATGGTAAGGTTGACAGATTCTAAACTAGAAAAAAAATGAAGGCATAATGTATGACAATCTTCTCTTTAATTTATTTGCTTTTTTTGCTTATCTAACTCCATAATGGCTTCAGATAGCTCAAATATGCCTTACATATCATACAAAGTGCTGATGGAAAATGGCAATATGGCCGACCATTTGGAAATGTTTCGATTTTGCAACTTCAGATCTCATCTCAACCGTTTTCGCAATCGCTAATACTGCTAATAGCAACCTCGTAAATAAAATGCAGATATTTTAACTAATAAAAACTTTTAAATAGAAAGAAAGACTGCTCAAAGCACCTAGATATACGATTCGTATTTCGATATTAGATTCAATTACGATGGAGATATTTGTAGATTAGATATATTTGGCTGCATTCGATCCAACTTTCCCGGATATTTTTAGTTACCTGCACTTGTTGATGCCACTAATCTAGTCCCAACGACATCACTACCTGTACGCGACAAATGTGTTTAATTAGCTTCGATTGTGGTTTCATCAGAGATACATGTGTTTACGACGACCTGTGTAATTATAATTTATTTTTTTCTCTGCGAATCAAGAACTTAAAATTACCTCGAAATGCGTGCAATATGCTTTGGATATACTACGAATTATTTCGAATTACTGACGCAATTGGATTATATATGTGTTATTTCTGAAGAATAAACTGCTCAACTACAGATCTAAAGAGTAGCTTCAGAATGTGTAGTTCAAAACGTGACCACCGAACTTCTGTAGATGGCGCCAAGTGGAATTATAGTGCACCCAGATTGTGTAGTTCAAAACGTGACCACCGAAGTTCTGTAGATGGCGCCAAGTGGACAAGCCGCCGCTGTGCTAAAATGCTTTGAAATTTTGCAAAGTGGAAAATCGCCACCTTTCGCCAAAACCAAATAGCGCATGAAGGTGCTCGGGACCTTAGCAACAACTTTGCCCCCTTTCAAAATTTCGATATCTGTAGCCGTTCGAAACAGGCGATCCAGACAGACAGACGGACGGACGGACGGACGGACAAAACGTTCGCATAAGTACGCTGAAGCTACTAATAACAGGACAAAAGCATCTTAGTCAAGGTGATTGATAGACTACATATAATTTTCATTTAGGCAGTGCTCGTTGACAAAAGCGACACAATATAAGAATTAAATTCTTCATTACTCTACGTATTTATCCGCTTCCCTCTTGTATCTCACGGTGTTGAGGGTTTGCGGTCTTGAACAGTCCACACAATTTCTTCCACTCTTTCCTATTTTTGGCACATATCTTTGCTTGTCCCCAGTCACTCCCATTTTGAACAGTATCTTCGCTATTTCATCATTTCACGTTCTCATTAGACGACCTCTTGATCTCCGCTCAATTGTTCCCCATTTTCCATATACTTTTCCTTAAACTAGTTTCCATCATTCTTACCAGGTGTCCAAACTAACCGAGCTGCTTTCTTTCAATTATCGACAACAGTTCTCTCTAAACTTAAATAATGGATATAAGTTCCTACAACTAGCTTTGTGGAATGCTAATGGCCTGTCACAACACACTGAACAATTGAAAACATTTATCAACAACCACAACATTGACATCAGGATGATATCCGAAACTCACTTCACTGAAAAAAAACTATATAAGAATCCCTAACTACACAGTCTATTCCACGAATCATCCAGCTCGAACAGCACGAGGAGGAGCAGCCATAATAATGAAAAGCTCAATTAAACACTATCAAACGACCAAATTCCGCCAAGATATCCTACAGGCCGCTAGCGTATCTATAGAGGTTCCAACAGGCCCCCTAACGATAACAGCTGTCTATTTTCCACCCAAACACTCAGCGAAACAAAAGCAATACGAAGACTACTTCAGTACCCTAGGACGACGGTTTATAGTGGGTGGCGACTACAACGCTAAGCATACTATAGGGGGATCCAGACTCATCTCACCCAAAAAGTCGGCAATTGTATAAAATACTAGAAAAAAACAACTTGAAATTTCGGAGAACCCACGTACTGGCCAACCGACAGAAACAAACACCCCGATCTCGTCGACACTGCATTACAAAAGGTATCCCTCAAGACTCTGTTATAGAAAAATCATGTTTTGATCTGTCAATTGACCACTCCCCAGTCTTAGTCACACTAAGTGCATCCGCGACAAAAAAAAACGAAAGAGCCAAGTCTAAGCAGCAAACATACGAACTGGGACGGCTATAGACGTCTAATTAACGAGAACCTAACCCTAAAAGTTCCATTTAAATCTGCACAAGGCATTGAAGCGACTGTCAAACACCCCAATGACACCATTCAACAGGCTGGCTGGAGTGCTACCCCTGAAACTAGTACATCATCTGCAATGTATGATTGCCACATAACAATTAAGAACCAAATTGAATAAAAACGAAAACTACGAAGGCAATGGCAAAGACTTAGAAACCCGGAAAAGAAACGCCTACTATTGAGTAGGCTACAACACGGAAGCTAACAGAACTTCTTAATAAAAATAAAAACGCATGTATTGAAACATTTCTTAAAGACCTTACCCCCACAGAAACTACAGACTACTCCCTTTGGAGGGCAACAAAAAAGATAAAACAATGTAAAAAAGCTACCCCACCAATGAGAACTCTACAAGGCACCTAGACAAAAAGCAACACAGACAAAGCACGAACTTTTGCAGAACATTTAACGGAAGTGTTTCAGCCGCATTCTACAGACACTGAACCAGAAGAAGAAAATAAACTCCTCCAAACTTTAGAAAAACTTTATCAGCTTGAACCACCAATTGAGCGCTTTAAAACCGCGGAAATTCAAGAAGCCATAAATTCCCTAAATCCCAAGAAAGCCCTGGGTTATGACTTGATCACCGCCAAAACTGTAAAAGAACTGCCTAACATTGGAATACGGTACATTACACAACTATTTAACGCAGTACTACGCACTGGATATTTCCCGGCGTAGTGGAAGGTGGCTCAGATCATCCTAATACTAAAACCAGGAAAACCTTCTGCAGAATTAAAATCGTACAGATTAATAAGTCTCTTGCCTATCATTTCCAAGGTGTTTAAAAAACTCATTCTCAAGAGACTACTTCTAATTCTTGAAAATGATGAGACAATACCAAATTACCAGTTTGGATTTAGAAAAATGTACTCTACAGTGGAACAAATCCATAGAGTGGCGGAAAAAATCAATACAACTTTCGAAGCCAAACAATATTGCTCTGCCGCTTTCCTCGACATCACTCTGGCTTTCGATAAGGTGTGGTTCACTGGTCTTCTGTACAAGCTACGTGTCCTCCTTCCATTAAACTATTTCCTAATTCTAAAATCCTACCTCCAAGAGAGATACTTCCTGGCAAAAGTTGAATCTGAATATACTGAACTTTCTCCAATAAAAGCAGAAGTACCTCAAGGCAGTGTACTCGGCCCGCTATTGTACTTGATATACACTGCAGACCTGCCAACTAAACCAGCGGTCTTAACAGCAACCTTTGCGGACGACACCGCAATCCTAGCCTCGGATAGCGATCCCATCGCTGCCTCACAGAAACTGCAGACAAATCTCACCTCTATTGAAAAATGGCTAAAGAAATGGAGAATAAAAGCAAACTAATCCAAATCAATCCACATAACCTTCACCACGTGTAGGGAAGATTGTCTCAAGATTGCCTCCCAGTGCATTTAAACAACAATCAATTCCCACAACTAGAAGAAGTGAAGTTCCTTGGCATGCACCTCGACAGAAGACTTACTTGGCGTAAGCACATTTTGACCAAGCGAAAGCAATTAGACTTGACCCTCTCCAAGATGTACTGGATGCTGGGACAGAAATCTAAACTTAGTTTGGATAACAAACTACTGCTATATAAAGTAATATTAAAACCAGTCTGGTCTTATGGGATCCATGTGTGGGGCACAGCTTCCAATTCAAACATCTAAATATTGGAGCGATTCCAGTCTAAAGTGCTGCGTATGATAACGAATGGGCAATGGTTTGTACCCAACACTGTTATCAGAAGGGATCTCCAAATTCCAACAGTGAAGGAAGAAGTACTTCGATATAGCTTACAATATAGAGATCGGCTCAGGGTCCATCGCAATGAATTGGCAGTGGACCTAACGAATCAGCCTAACAACAATAGGCGGTTAAAAAGACATGTGTCAAACGATTTAATAACCAGATTTTGAATGTAATTTAGATAGTGTAGTTTAAGTGAGTTTATAAGTCTTATGTAAGTTTTTAATCCCTAAGTAACAAGAAGCTTAAAAGCTTAATTCTTACTGAAGCTTGCTAATGAGCATCCTTCTACATGTTAATCCATATCACTACACCATTTACTTAATGTACTTGTACAAATTGTGAATAAAAATGGGACGCTAAATAAAAAAAAATAATTATCGACATAATATCTTCTGCTTCCACTCTTTTTCTTATCTCTTCATTTCTAATTCTGTCCCTTCTAGATACCACCAAAAACCTTCTCAAGTACCTCATTTCACATGCTTGCAGTCTGCTTTTTAATTGGTCACTCAGCACCTAACATTCGCATCCATGTAATAACATTGGCACAAAAATTGTTTATATATCTTCATTTTTGTTTTTATTGAAACTTCTTTTTTACTTATAAATCCACTGTTTAATATATTAGACGCTGCACATTTTGTTATTTATGACAGTCTGCTTTTTCATTCATTATCGCAGCTAAATATTTTAGTGTGTCTGTTTGTTTAATCTTATGTTGTCCCAGATATATATTGGAATCTTACGGCTCTTTTGAAATAATACTTATGTTTTATTAAAATGTATTTTCAGTTGAAATTTTAGTAGGGCCTCCTTCCATTCGTCTAAATTTTTTTTGTAGATCTTCTGACTTATTAGCGAGTAAAATTAGGTCATCAAAGAAGTTCTTTTAACACCACTGGCCTAAGGTGATTGTAGCTTACAGTAACACTTCTAGGTTTTTTCTGTTGTCTTTACCACTTCATCCATGATTGCAATAAATAGAAGGCGCCTTAGAATTCCCCCTTGCTTGACCTTTTCCTGTGTTTTAAACTCTTCTGTATTAAGAGTTCCAACTCGAACAGTATTCCTTGTTTCCTTATAGATGCTGTTGATGGCTTCTATTAAATCTACCGGTATCTCACCTCGTTTCAGTAGCTCCCATCTGTCTGAAGCTGAAAATCCAGTCAGTGGTACATCTTCCTGCTCTAAACCCCGGTGTTTGTAAACTGCAGCGGATCATTAGTGAGGGTACGTAAACTGCAGCGGGCACCGTTCAGGTAGTTTTTGGGACGTATGTAAACTGCAGCGGGGTCATAAAATTAACATTAACCTTAATCGACAACTAATCACCACATTTCCCCTCACACTGTATTCAAGCTTGGGACTAACGAAATATACATATTGAATATATATTCCCGGTGTTTAAAAATGATGGAAAAGCTTATTTCCACTTTTTTTAGACAAATAACATGCAAGTATTTTTGTGTTTTCGATATTCGTTTTTTTTTAAATTTTTTTAACACCAAATAAAATTACTTCTTGTGCATCACGGTATCGCCAAAGTGATGGCATACTTGCTGCAAGAAACTCAGTCTATTTATAGATTCGTTTTTGTACGCGGACAAACGGACTTCTAAAACTGTTCTTTATTCAACGTTTCGCGGTTCACTTTTTTCTTGCAGTCGTTGCTCCTCATTTTGACGTAAGTTTCGGTCTGATATTCCAATAGAGTTTGAACAAAGATGTTCAGATTTGGATGGAAACTGCCGAAGTTTTTATTGAAATGAGCATAGGCGGATCCAGAGACTTCCTAAGGGGGGGTCAACTAATTTCTGTAGATTGAACAGTAAGGCTCAACTGATAGTTTAGGTAGGTAATACCTACATTGGGATGGTACTAGGTAAATATTTAGAAGAGAGGTAAAATATAAAAATAGATTTTACATATTTGATTTGTTTTTCGATTTTAACAAGTAAAAGACACAAGTTAATTAACACTATACTTAAAAAAGAAATATTGAACCGCTATTTTAGCTATATAGGCTATACAAAAATAAAAACGCAAATACACTTTAAGATATTTAAAAAAAGGAACAGTAAACCGTTCCACCTATGCTAAAATAAAGGTAAACTATATACAGGGTCTGGCAACGATTAGGAGGGGGGGGGGGGGGTTGGAAGATAGTTCTAAAGCTAAGAGAGTTACATAGATATTGTGTATATAAAAGTTGTAAGTACACATTACTAAAATAGTTTTGATTGTACAAGGTGGCTCAAAAAAGTGTTGCGAATAAAACTTACTTTTTTTAAAATGGAATGTCCTATATTTACTTGAAAGTTTTGCATTGAAATACTAATAATTTTATATCAAGTTGTATGGGTCTAATGCCAGTTATTTTGGAGATACATATCAACGATTATATGCAAAAAAATGCTGAATTTCAGGCGGCTGCTGTAAGAGAATTGAAATTGAATGAAGAAAAGCGTTACCAAAAAAGTATACTTTCGTGAACTACCTTTGCAGTGGAAAATGATGGTTCTGGGTATTACTAATATACATGGTACTGAACACTAGCAAATTTAATCATTTAGTTTTTTTCAAATGAAAGACCCTGTATGAATTTTTGAAAAGCGCTGTCAATGAGCTTTTTTTGATATGTTACGTCATACCTCTAAATTCAACTGTTTTTCATTTAAAAACGATGAGGCACTTAACATGCTTTATTTCAAGAAAAACCGACAAAAAACAAGCCAAGTATATTTATCCAAACAACTAATATTAAAATTTATTTTTCGACTACAATTTCCTAAAGGAGGCTATTATTTGACACTTTCCATATGTCAAAAGCATGTTGTTATTGCATACCATGCAATAAAAATATTATTGCACATATCTGTCACTTTATTGCACACTTATGTCCAAATCCTTTATTAAGTGTGATAAGTTTTCAATTTAAAACAATGAAATCATCACCTAACACGATTTTTAATGAATTTTCAATTTGAAATGACGTTGACATTTTGTAATCTCTTTTAGCATAAATATGTGGTAGTCGAAAAAATTATGTACACAACTCGTACCTAAAGCTTCTTTTTTCACTTTGAGATTTAAAGAAATCGCCTTCGGCTTATTCTTTAAACTTTCTTATGCATGCACAAAAGTGAAACTTTAGCTACTCGCTGCATAAATAACTATTAATTACGTTCACATGTAATTTTGTTACCGAGAAAGGAACTACACACGTTTTTCGGGGAACGTAAGGGTTCTTCAATAATTCCTTTTTCTTTAAATTAGTAAGACTCCTCAGAAGTCCATCAGTGCTGTCAAAATAAGCCCCGATGTCGTTTGACCAACTTTTAATCCCCTAATATTAGCGGAAATAGAAGTGGATGCAATTTCAGTTTCTGTGGAATTTGTTGAGAAATCATCTGCTTTCTCTGGATTTTGAATTTCTACCGCCTTATCCTGATTGAGATGAAGGGCAGTGGTTTTTGGTTTTGTCTAATGTTTTTTTTGTTCACTCTCAAGAACCATTACTTTATTCATTTTAGCGTAGGAACGTTCGGTTTCGTTACTGAATGGATAGTGAGAATTTCTGGCAACAGCTCGTCTATTTATTAACACATCTTTAAAATCGAATACCATAAATTTTACAGTATGGTATTCAATCATTAGGCGCTTATTAGATCATGGTAATTACACGGCGCCCGTCATTAACATAAACCCGCTGCAGTTTACATAGTTTTTGGAGACGCTACCTGGCTATTCCATGCTAATGAGGATTAAGCCGCTGCAGTTTACCTACCCTGCTTGGGTGTCTCTGAAAGTGGGTTATAATTTCTGATTCAATCTGGTTTCTAAAACTTGTTCATACATTTTTCCTAAGATACTTAATAAGGATATTCCCCGGAAGCTTTCTTTTGTACTGGAATAATTACTGCAGTTTGACAGTCTACCGGAATTGTTTTTATTTGCCATGCTCGATTGATTATTTTATGTAGTAGTTTTACGCCAGTCTCACCCATATACTTTAAAAATTCGAGTTTTAAGGTGCCCTGACCGGCTGATTTCCGTACCTTCATCCGTCTCAGAGGATCTTGTACTTTCTCTACTCGTATTTCTCGTTGTCTGTCCATATGTAGCTCTTGTGTTGCTATTGCTTCTGGTTTGTAATCAAATTTTCTTGTACTTTCTGTCCCTCCAGTAATTATGAAAAGTATTCTAACCATCTGTTTTAAATTTCTTGTTCTGAACTCAGTATTTTTTCTTCTTTATTTTTTATCCACTGTATTGATTTTTTCCCCTTTTTGATACCTTTCAGTACCCTAAACCGCATTTTTACATTTTCCTCGTTAAGTTCTACAATTCTGTTCTTAAAGTCTTCCCGAAACTTAGTTTTCGTTACTTTAACTAATTCTTTTACTTTAAATCTCTGCACTTGGTACTTATCGTAGTCTTCAATATTTCTTGTTTTTGAATAACATTTTAATCTGTCTCAATTCTCTTCTAATTTCGTTGTTCCACCAAGGTGTCTGTTTTGTTTGGTTACCCTTTTCAGCTACTCCACACATTTTTTTAACCTTTGTTATTATTATGTTCCTCTGTGCCCCTCCTCTGAATTTCTTCGCTTATCTGCTTGCTATATTTTAATTTTACCGCTTCTATTTGTAGCATGTGGCTTCTAATGCTAACGTAGCCTTTTTCCTTTGATTCTTTGTCGAATATCATTTCTTCAGCTCGTGTCCGTATCCTCGCTTCAACAATGTAGTGGTCGATGCCTAATTCGGGCTCTATTTTGACTCTAACAGCTTTTAGTATTCCTTTCATTGGCTTTTCTACAAGAAATAAATCAATGATTTTTCGTTGCGACTTTTTCGTACTCTCGGGTACTTTGGGTTCAAATCAAGTACTGGCCGCTATGATATCGTTAATATACAAAAGTAATGATCTTTTATCCATTTCAATTTAAAACCCTCCGAATTTTCCTACCGTTTTTTCTACGGTTTCTTCATTATTACCGACTCTGCCATTTAAGTCACCTGCAATTAACAATTCTCCTCGTTTGTCCTCCACCAATTCCTGCATTTTCCCTAAAATGCATCCTTCACTTCTCTGTTGTCGTTTTCATTGGACTGCGGCAACCACTGCGTATACTTCGTTTTCGATAGTATTTCCAGTATCTAATACGGTCCCTGAAGTCCTTGTGTATTAAACAAGCTACCCCTGCTTGAACCGTTTCGTGTTTCTGTACTCTGCTGTAGAATAAATCGTGGCCACCTACCATTAATTCGCATCCCACTCCTTTGTTTTTGTTTCGGCTACTATCATTATTTTTGCCTGAGTTCGCTTGAACTGTTATCAATTCGTTTTCTCTCCCTTTAATTCGTAACACATTCCAAGCTATTTTTTTATATCGCTATTTTCCATTCTTTGTTCACATGTCGTTTCGTTTTCTCTTTGGCCTCTTCCGTTCACGAACATATAGAAGGAAGGTAGTACATGTTCCTTCTATTTCTATTATCAGTTTTTTCGGTGTCTTGACAAGTACCGCCAGTTTCGCATTCCACTTTCAAGCTGCACTGTCGAGCCATAACTTCTTATAAGCTATTTTAACTTGCATATTGTTTTCCTTTTTTTCCATCGCTTTGTTCTTGATCAGTCTCTGTATCTTTTGCTCTTCTTGTGTGAAATCACTTTCTACATATATTATTCTCGTACGTTTAAATTTATTTATTTATTTATTTCGTACTTAGCCAACAGCCGTTAGGCCAATTATAGGCGTCGCTGTACATTTTATGGGGACTTCCAACCCCACTAACGACTGTCATGATGTTATTATGACATCCGGGACCAACTATTTCCGTGGCAGCCGTACCACGAGGCGCCGAAAGAGGCAGCCGTGGAACTCCCATCCAAGTTCTCACCAGAAAGAGCGTTGCTTCTTTTTATTCCTTATTATCTTTGTTTTTCCTTCCCATGTTTCCAATTTCGCTACTGTAATTACTTTTTTCGCTTTAGTTTTTATAGCCTTAACTTCCATAATTTCCGCATTTATCTCTAAATCTTTTTGAAGGAAACCATTCACTTAGTCCTTCAGTTTTTCTTACGACGTTATTTTTCCTTCCTTTTAGCTCTCTGTCTTCCCATTTCATTTCCATACCTTCCACGTTTGCTTTTAATTGATAGTTTTCCTCTTTTAACTCTTGTATCTGGTCTCTATATTATTGTAGTTCCATTATTTCTTTAACTTTGTTTAGCACTTGTGCCAACATGACTTTAAGTTCGTCTATTTCCTTCTATTGTTTCTTTCGGTACGCTATTTTGTGGGGTGTTCCTGTTTTCTTTACCTTATGTGTTGTTTAGAAGAGGGGGGGGGGGGGCGAATCTTTTCTTTTCCTACCTTCGTTGATTGGTGTTTTCAAGCTTGCGTCACTACTGTGGAGCTTTAAAACTGCTGAGCGTTAACAACTTATTGTTTAACCCCTGTATCTGACTGATTCAAACTTCCCGCATACCTCACCGGCGCCGCATAATGCTCTTCGCGCTTCGAATCTGTCAACCGTGTTATCAGCACTCGATCTATGAATTTGCAAGATTATACAACATTTGTTTGATTACACCCGCCTAAAACTTCACTACTTCCGCACCACCTGGTTACTCATTTACACGTTATCGCTAGTATTACAACTATTTTAAAGTCTACATACTGTAAAAGGCGATTGTATTTACCAGTGGTAGGCGGACCTGCGTACACAGCAATTACGCCGAACCCATAATATCTTCATATATTTTTTTAATTAGGCATTAAAGTGGCAGGGGAGTGTTATTTCCTAAAGAGAAAAAAGTTTGTTTCAAGTATTTAGTATATATTTTTAAAATATACATTTTTGAAAAATTTATTTGGAATCAGTATATATTACATAATTAAAATTACTAACTACAATTGTCTTAAAACAATACAACTCGTGTAATATTTATTTTTAAATTTGGAAATTACAAATTGACCGTGTCAGTGACTGTCGTACGTAACATTTCTTCTTTGAATGGCCTTTAACGGTAGGGGTTTTCTACTAATGTAAATGTGTTCTTTAAAGCCGTATGCATGAGGCATCATGTTTATTGCATATTTAATTTAAACCTACTAGGTTAAGCTCTCGTGAAAACACCTCACCATGACATGACCGCTCCGTGACGTTTCATATTAGTAAAGAAGCTCGTTTGTATCAGCGAATTTACTGCAAACAACGGAAACTCGTGGTGTGTGACTGCTCCATAAAGTAAAAATGTCTGAAGAACAGAAATATATTTACTATAATTCCAAACTGTAAAAATGTTAGCGTAGAAACCGCACAAACGACATGTATACAGTGCACAATAACGAAAACCGCAGCAAACAGTGGTTTACTGCTGCAAAAGGCCTTGAAATTTTAAACGCAATGAGTGGGACAGAGAGCGATTTAATTGCGATATAACGTGTTAGAGTGCGACAAGAGTGTTACGAGCCTTCGGCGAGACTAAATAAAACCTACAGTCTTCTAGTTTGCCGGTCCTCAACGGTAACCCCACCACATTTACTTATTTGTGGTGTTAAACCGCGTTTCGCGTCACTTGACAAATTTTGAAAACTGGCTGATTAATTTATAGTGTTCTTTTTTTTTAATACAAATTAAATCGTATTTTTTAAAACCTGATATACAACCATTTTGGCTTTGATTAAACAGGTTTTTCTTTAAAACTGTGAACCATTGCAAGTACCCTTTTGAAGCAAATCTTTCTCTGTTCTGGGTTGCTATGAAAAAATGGTGGGTATATGGATTGTCCATTTTTGGAGGTTCTTATGCCATATAAATTCTTAAACTCTTGAAAGCCAGTCAACTTATAATGTCTTGGATGTGATTCTTCAATTGGTGTAAATTTTAAAGGAAATAATTTGCATCTTTTCTTAAAATAACCTTTTTAGAGAATTGTGTTGATCAATTTGAACATGGCGAGCTACAACATCTCGTTTAATTACATTTGGACTTCGTTTATATTCTTTAAACACCGAACCAACAACGAACTGTTACATATGAGTAATGCGTGGCGTAGCGGGTAGAGTGCCAGGCATGCAATAAATAAGTTCTCGGTTCGCATCCGTCTATTCTATAGGGGGAACCTCTTCCACAATCCACTGCATAGTACTGAGCCGAGTGGCAATTCCGATTCGACGTTGGGATGCATTAAACGTCGCTGCCCTCTGAGTACTGGTCTATGAGATAGAGCAACAAGATATATACACACATGACTTGCAGGAAGCACAACGGGCACACCATCCAAAATATAAAAAATGAACAATGTATATATATAGTTGAAAGCCGTCTTCCCACTCCTAATCGGCATCCATCTTTGTCAATCACTTCATCTTCTTCTAATTACCTGGTTCGCATGGCAAGCTCCTATGCCCTCATCCAAGTTCTTCGGGGTCGTCCTTGTTTTCTTTTTCCCCGATGGTTTTCATGTAAACACTTTTTGGGGCCACCTTTGATCATCCATATGCATCAAATGTCGGAACGATTTGACTACTTTTTTTTCTATTTTATCCATGACACTTTCTCGTGCGTGCATCCTGTTTCTGTTTTCTTCATTTGTGATGTGATTTAATCGAAAGACTTTCCCACTTCGTCGTGTTAGTCCATCTTTTTTGCGTTTAACTTTCTTTTTATTTCGTTGTTTATGCTCAGACCTCGCAACCATAACATAACACCGATTCATCCATAGTTCTTTTGAAGGTTTTTGACGTTTTGAGAAATATGACCATCCCACCATATTACATTGAAACATCCGATTATATTACGAAAATTTTCGATGCTAGCCTTTATTTTAAAAATGAACAAGAAAGCTACAAATATGAGAGAAAACTATTGCGTCTGATCTATGGATGTCAAAAAATGAAAAGATATGGAAAGGAAGAACCAACAAAGAAATGAAAAACATATGCAGAAAATCTCGCGTTGTGGGAGAAATACAATCTTAGCGAAGAAGATGCATAGGTCATACATGAAGACTCCTCAAATCATTCAAACTGGGATGAAGCTTGTGTGCAAATTCTAATTATAACTAATACCTTGGCATCAATTATCTGTAATGCTATATACGTATACATACCTATGATTTTCCACTTTCAAATATAAGACTCTGTTCTGAGGAGAAGATGTTATGACTAAGAGGAAAGGAAGCTTAACATTCCAAATGCGATTGAGTTTTTAATGTACAGCAAGTCAGGGAGAATTCTTGTAAACCAAAACCTAGGACTCAATGATTTGCCGTGCTATATACACACACATACATCTAATGTATCACTTTCAGATATAAGGTACATACTGTTCTTTAAATGAGACGATGAGTTCCCATTTTTTAAATTCTAATTTAAGGGAAAATCGCCCCTCAAAAAATATGCTGATGAAAAACTACCAGGCAAGTAATTTCTATGGTATTGGCAGTTCAAAGCAGTAATATCAATTAATCCATATATTAAATTATGTAGTGATAGTCTAGTTGAACGTAAACCGCAAATTCCTACATCTGATGTAGTCTTTGGTTGTCACTATTCACTTAAACATTTCCAACACGTACAGAATTTTTAACCTCGACATCGCATGGCGGTAGAAGATGTTCAGGATTAAGTTAAGTATATAATTTTCAAACTAATAATAAAAAAATAACCTACACAAGAATTAGAAATGTATAGCAACCACAAATATAGGCTTCACATTTGCAATCTCCCTTCAACAATCTTCAATATTTTTGTTGGTTGACCGCAGCTCTCCGCTTTCCTCTGTTCCTACGTCTCTTCTTCATTTCTTTGTATATGGTATTCTATATCTTTCAGTAATTGTGTTTAATATTTTCTTATCGTTGTCTTCCTCCTATAATTTTTTTCTCTAATCTGACTTTTTCAGACTATGCCAAATCTTTTCTTTGGGGCTGTTTCATGGCAGATTATTTCCTTCCTGTATTCTTTTGAAGTACCATGTCCAAACATTTTGAATGTTTTGGTTTCTTGTGCTTATTATTCAAAATTTAGCTCCATATAGCTACACATTCCAGAAATGTTTTGGGATTCTGTTTCTGCTGCTTAGATATATTGCGAGTTAATGATGCGGAAATCCTGGGTATGCTTGATTGTTGCCTGAATCATTTGCAGCAAATATTCTATAGAGTTATTTTAAAACTCCTCATACACACACAATGTTAATTCGCGATTCATTTTGCAGCATAAAGAGGAACCTCGTCCTGCTGATAGTGCATACTTCTTAAAATTTAAAACTGAAAATAGAGATTACCCAAAAATTCCTTCCGGTTGTCTTCCACGGCCCAAATGTTAATAAAAAATCATTCTTGAAATCTCCCTACTGCAACAGTTTTAAATTTTTTAATGATGTATGATCATTTTGAAGGAAATTAGGGTACAGACCCACTAAAATTTCAGTATACCGCGGTCACTCAAGTGGGCGGTCCGAATAACAGGAAGGTACCAAAATTAGTCTCATCTCTGGTGAAGCAATAGCCATCAATCTACTCTACAAGATATTGTGAGCATAACATTGAAATTTCCTGTACATCATTACAAAAACCAACAACTAAATGGAATGTTGTTTCAAGGTCTTCAGAGTCGAGAGTAAACAATTTTAGTCGAGTAAATAATGATCTGGTGATGATGATAGTATTCTTTACGTTTCCATATTTTCATATTCTGGTCTCTCCATAGATTACTGTAGTAAAACGAAAATTTTTGTTAAAATTAGATGATGATACACAAACAAAAAATGACATGATAACTAGCAACTGACGTATATAGACATGGCGATTTGCATATTTTTTAATTAATTGGCAGAGCAAATACCTCGCAAACTACTGCGTCAGCGTTTATTACCAACATACCTTTTATGTGTGGTTTTTAATGTAGAATATAAATACGAAGGCGATTTTTCCGAAAAAGCTGAAAATAAAAAAGAACAACTTCTAAATCCCTTGATCCTGACTTTCACATATTACTGTAAAAGTATTCAAGTTTACCTAAAATACTTCCAATGTAAATTATGAGTAGGTATATAATAATAATGTGTTAATGTTTTATAAACGTCTAATATGGACAGGTTTCGGAAATTTATTTTTTCCTCTCAAGAATTACAAAATTAATTATGGAAATTACGCAAAGTATCTTAGAACGATGGAAATAATGGATATTTAGAGGCAGCGTTAATACGATGTTAGGGTAATTATTGGCCTTTTTCGTAATTTTATCCTTGGTTACTGCAAAGCAGTGTCGAGGTTGTTGATGATTATTTTTCCATGTCAGCCATTTCTTTCTATTTCTTCCTCTTCTTGTTTCTGCTACTAACTCATATAGTTACGTTCTTGAATCCTTTGATGTCATTCTTGGTCTACCTCTTACCCGCGCTGTTCTAGTATTATTGCTTGCGACATTGCCTTAAGTCACTGTTCATTTTCCATTCTTACCAGAGAGAAATCACTTTCTGTACATACCCAATCTCTAATCTTCGTCTTATTAACTTCTACCATTATCACACCTTTCCCAAGAACTTCATCATGTCCTCTTCTGATTTTTTTGTGTCGATTAGATAAAATACATATTATAATTTAGCCACTGAACTTATTCTTCCGTTTATTCATTTTCTGTTTGAACTCAGTGCTATACTCAAATCTTTAAAGTTCTTCGAATTTTTATCACTCAATATTACATTTATCATCGTAATTTTTATGCATATTGTCATAGCCTTGGATTTGTAAGTCTTATCTTTCCTACTATGATTTATAAGCGGTTCATTATATATTAGCAGCTTTCTTTGTCAGTTTTCTTCTAACTTGGTACTAAATCAACTGCACAGGTTAAATACGTGAGTGGGTCTAGGTCTCCTTTAAATTCTGCACCATACCATATTGTACTCTTTTTTGGTGTTATTTCTCATGGCACTATGTATTAGTATGATGAACAGTAGTGACATTAAAATACTTCCTTAACTTCTGGTAATTCCATAAAATGTTCCATTTCCTTCAACCTTACATCTGGGTGCCTTGTGAACGGCCTTTTCAATGTCTTAAAATTCTAAGTACACTGTTATATTAGATCATTTTATTATCTATCGTAGTGTAAATGTAGAACTTCAAGTGCTTTTATCTTCACTTCACACATAAAAGGTACTGTTTTTAGGCAGTAGTACGACTGTTGCCAATTCACAGTTTTCAGGTACTTTTTTGTATTCATGCTGGTATTGCAACATCTTGAAATACTTCTAGGCCTTGTTTTCCAAGTGCGTCACTTGCTATATCTTCTTCTGCAACTCTACCTCCTTCTAAGATTATTTATCGTAAGTATTGCAGACACCAGTACCTAATACTCTCTTAAGAGCCCTCTTCACCTACCATAGTTTTGCGGTCAGTTTTATTATGATAGGATTAAGGCATACCTGATTTTTATTTCTTGATGTTTTTAATATTTCAAAAATAAGTTACAATTTCTTTAACTTGTTTCATTTCATATTTAAATATGTATAATGTATCTTGCTCTAAGCTTTTGCTTTTTGCTACGGTCTCATTTGTTTCCCTTTTTCCATCTCATCCCCTACACAGTCCACATACTTCTTTTTTGGTCATCAGAATGATAGTTTTAAATTTAAGCAAACCATTCTTCTTCCTCTGTTCCTCTTGTCTCTTAGCGTGTCTTATTTTTTTTTGTTCTTCCTTTCTCAATCAGTGTTCCTTGACTCTTTATGTTTCCTATTGCCATATTTAATAATAATAATATTGC